>CM038670.1:1890544-3090544 GCA_021605145.1 Aegilops bicornis | reverse complement strand
CGGATTATATTCCATGTCCAGCCCGGCAAGAATCTTGGAAACGATCTCCGGATCAGAGAGCGCAGCCGCGGTGCAGGAGACCTCATCAGTGAGGCTTTTGATTTTCCAAGGTATTCAGCCATAGTCATATTACCTTTTTGCAGGTTGGTCAGCTCGATGCGGGTATTGATAGCTTGAGCTTGACTCTGGGCAGCGAACATGGCGTGGATGGCGCTCCATACTTGTGCCGGCGTCTGAAGCGTGGCGAACTGCGCAAGGATATCGCGGGAGAGGGAGCCCATCAAGTAGCATTGGAGTTGTTGCTGTTGTGCGAACCATAGGGAGCGTGCAAAGTTTACAACATGTTCTTCCTTGCCGTCCTTGGTGATGGTGAGGGTGGCCGGCGGTGCCGGGCTCGTCGCGTCGAGATGGTGCTCCATCTACGCGCCCTTGATCTGGGGCAAAACAATGGCCTTCCAGAGCAGGAAGTTTCCCCGCGTGAGCTTCTCTTGGGGCGGCGATCCGAGGAAAGAGCTGTTGGAGGTGGAGGATGGAGCGAAGGTGGAGGATGAGGCGGTGGTGAGCGCTCCCGTGGTACTGGACATCGGGGCAGCGGAGGTGGTGGTCGACATAGCTCGGTCGCCGGTAGGTAGCTAGATGCGATCTCGTTCCGATCTTAGAGGAAGAGGCTCTGTTACCATGAAAGATTATGAGAAAGCGTAGAACCCTTCGTCTGGGCCGCGTGTGTATATATCAGGGGTTTGTCGTAGCTTACAAGTTAGATGAGATCGTCCGAGACTTGGAGGGATCGATCACATCGTTTACAGAAGAGATAACAGAAGAAGGGATAGAAACACATTACAATTCAAACTAGAATCCTATCCCTATGCAACTGATTCTAACATTCTTCTGATCAGGGTAGAGTGTCGCCTGCTCCAATGGTAACTGACCCCACTTACAATATTTCTAATGCTCTTCTTTCCCATCTTGTACTGCTAATTCTCTGATTAGCTCGACAAAGGCGATGACCGGATCTGCCCCAGCACCATCTGTTTCTACCTCGCCTAGCCGCACCATGCATCCGCCCCATCTCCCCAGCCAGCCCAGCCAGCGCCTCCATGCCTAGGATCTGTGCTGTTGGTCAACATGGTTTGCAAGAGGCAACGTGATTTCTTTTAACCATGTTTGTTTGTTCGACTTCTATTTTTCAATATCACAAAGAAAAATTAGGCAACATCCACCATTTCCCAACACACGTCTAGACATAACAAGTGATGCATGCATCCGGATAGGCCGGTGTCATTTTTCGGTTGCTCACCGGAGGGCGGATGGAGAGGAGTTGCATTCCTGCGGTTGCTAAACATATGCTAGAGCGCACGCGTACGGAGCAGAATATGGAGTAGAGGGCTAGCGAATGGGTGAACTGCAAGGAGGCCCTTGATTGGCAAATCGCCATAGTGCACTGCCGAATCCTACATTGAGCTCATAGAGTTGGTTTCCTGTTTAGAGTACGAGTATTCAGTCGAGGAAATGTGGAATTGGCGGAACATGAAGGAAACGAGGCCTCGCACCTCGCTCCCCCCACCCCTCCCTAGGGACGAGACATGGTTTCGCGGGGAGCTGAAGCCGGCACGAGTGTCGGTCGTGGCCATGGGCCACTTCTCCACCTCCCCTTCCCCCTGGTCGATTGGGTCGCGGGTGCCTGGTTTGCCCCTGTTGCTACGTCCAGCCGGTTCCTGCCATGGGCGGTGGAGGCTGTCCCCTCCCACGTGGTTGCTGTTGCTACCGCTCCTCGTTCCTGGTTACCTCCTCTGTTCATGCCGGTCTCGCTTCGTTTGCCATGGTGAGACGGCGATGGGGACTGCATGGCCGTGGTGGCGCATATTGGTGGGCGGCGTGTTTGGTGGCGTGCGATGGATCGTCTGGGGTTATGGGTGGTTGGTGGTCCGGAGAAATCCGTGTCGGCTTGTCCGGCACCGACGCGGTGACGCCTGTGGGCGCCGCCATGCCTTCCTGAAGGGTGTCGGGTTTACCCCTTCCCCCGCACCCCTCTGCGTACCTGGGGAAACCCAAGGACTTTTCCGGGCAACAGCGTCGTCGGCGTCGCGATCCTTCTTGAATGTGTTGCTTGGTATGCGGTGGTCCGGAGTGCTTGGAGTGTGGTGGGATTCTCCGGTGGGCGCAGCGGTTGCAGGTCTCCATCGTTTTCGTTGAGCCGTCACTATTCGCATTATTTCTTCTTTTTCTGTTTTCTCTTTTGTTTCTTTTGGGCGTGACTGTGCTGCTTCCGCCCCAGCACCTATCGTTGACTGTATCTGTGATGGTTGCTTTGTAATACAAAACGGGAAAACCCTTTTTCGATAATGTGGAATTGGCCAACGAGCAGCAACAACATGCCCCGTTGCATTGTGAATCGTCCAGAAGAGCAAACTGTCATGGTGTGAGTTGTCCCCATAGCAGACTTAGTGTTTGGCAAAATATGCTCATCTTGCTAGACCAGTTGCAGAGTGAGCTTGGATGGGCCCAGGTGTACATCAGAATTTGGAAATTCATGCTTCCTTTGGAATGCATGAGTGAACGAGTTTCAAATTCTCATGGCATTTGCTTTCTTAATCTAAACCGGAATACAATGTGATGTAATTTTCGGGAGGGGCGTTTTGGCTCCTGAGAGCAATTCCTCCCGGATAAACAGCACCGCAAAAAAAGTGGTCAAATATTTTCAATAGTTTCTTAATTTTTTTTGTGGATGTTCGTGTTAGTGTCGCAAACATGCTTGAGAATTTTCGTGTAAACGGAGCAGTAGTGTTTCATCAATGAAAAATAGAAATTTGGGGTAACATTTCGTGTTCAAATTTGGTTTTATTTTTTTCACAGGCCAAAATGTGTAACCTTTTGCCTAAAACTTTGCAGGTAGTATTTGGATATGACTATAAATACGTTTAAAAAATTGTTGGTTTTTTTTTACAACTAAAAAATTATTTTTTGCATGTAGGAGCACGTGATCTTGGGAGCCAAATTGAATTTCCGGTAATTTTCGGTCATTTAGCTTGACATGTGTCGGCTGGTGGGTGTGCTTTCTGAATTCAACCGGAAGAGCCAAGTGTCATGGAGTTTGGTCATATAATTTAATCTTGCTTGAGTCGCCTCTCCTATAGTAGAGGTTGTGTTTGGATAGAATAAGTTCATCTCGCTTCGGATCCCCCTATAGCAGAGTCGGGGTGGTGATGAGTGAGTTTGGGCAAGCCCAGGCGGATGCAATCTTGTCGGTGCGGTTCCCCTCTCCAGTGCGCCCTCCAGGACGAACGCACAAAAATAGGGAGTCGCTAACCATGCGCCTTGCTGCGAGTGACAAAATATTCATGATTTTGAAATAACTTTCGTGTACCATTAAGTTTTTGTATAGAAACCAGCTATATTTCTTCACCAGCATAACAAAGCAAATCAGTGTTTGTCTGTACCGAGACAGCTGGGTTCATGGACCCAACTACCCACGAGCCACGTTCGCTCCCTGGTTAAAACTCAAGAAGACTAGAGAATTTACTCATCACAGGTTTTCCACCTCTAAACTAGTGATGGTATGCAGATATCCGTCAAGAGTTACATCAACAACCTCTTCAAGGAGCCCAGGCTCATAGTTTCCATCCAAGCCTACCAAAGGTAGAAAAAGCAAGAAAGAACCATCCGGCAACAAGCCCGGATGGCCAAGACCCAGAAACGACTACGCCCGGCAACGACCGACCCCAGCTGACCCGAACTTAGTAAGCGTGGACAGCAAGCTATGGTCCCCCATGCGTGGCGCGGCTGTTCTATGCACATAGAGCTTTTACGCCACACGATGCGAGGGCAGGCGCGCCAATAGAGGGACAAGACGTGAGGGATGAATCACCACCACACACTAGCGCATGGTGCATACATGTACATGGATGTGCCACGCACCACACAAGTAACACCATGGGCGGTGGTGACAAGACATGTGTTCTTTCCCGGAGCCAAGAAGGAGCAGACACTTCACCAGACATTTAATGCACATACCTACTACTTGGTTGGACCTAGGTAACTTCCTTAGTAGCCAAGCTATTGTGATACCTCTTGAGCTATAAAAGAAGGACCTTGCTACTAAAGGAAGGGAAAAAAAAAGAGAGGAAAGAAAAAGGTTGGACACTTGATCGATAGAACACAAGTAGGAGCACACTACTTTTCCCTTTCCCCGGAAGGACTTGTAGCTCTCTATCCACTAAAGAAAACCACAAATGTTTAACTAGGTGGTTTTGCCGAAAGTACACTTCTGCTCCCAAGCCAACAGTAACATCGGAAAAATAAAAAAAAACTGACTTTGTTTGTGAAAAATGTTTTGTATGATTGAAAATTTTCATCATGAAATGACATTCGTGGAAGCCATGGCAAGAAAAACTAAATTAGTACTCCAAAATGCTTTAAAAAATAGTATTTTTGGGGCATCAATTTTTTTTGTCACAACTTCCACTAATGTATTTTATGATAACTTTTTGCAAGCACCCAAAACATTTGCCAAAGTTAGCACAAAAATCCAGAATTATTTGAATTTTTAACCATTTTTTCGATTTTTATTGTTCATCAATGAGCATTTGAACTCGGGTGCATATACTCCGCGGTTTTGCTTGCTTCATAGTGTGTAGTTCGCATTTCAACATCAGGCCCTTCTGTTTCTCTCTGTGGATCGTTTGCTATAATTTGCACTAGATGGTTATGATACATGCATATCCTGCTCTACTGCTTTACAAAAACACTCGCATGCATCATGGCAATTCAAGGTAGATGTGCACATAAAAGGTGGAACTTCTCACGGACTGCTTGTCCACCTGGGTTAATAAAAAACGGCGAGGATGGAAGTCTCTGACCAATGCCCTTTCCATGCGATGGAGCCGGAGGACACGTTTCATACTTTTTGGAGATGTCCTAGGACGGTGGCACTTTGGCAAGCGATGGCAGATCCCTGCTGCTACGACATTCCATCAGACGGGCATGGAGTGGCTCGCCCAAACTCTTTGTGACCTTCCTGACACGGAGAGGATGGAGCTCATGATGACCCTTTGCCGCTGCTGGCACGTACGCAATGAAATGACGCATCATAAGCAGCCGCCTCCGGTCGAAGCGTCAAAAATGTTCCTTCTCAGCTACATTGATTCACTCGTGGGCATCCAAAACAATCCGAGTGCAGACCCGGCGAAAGGCAAACAAGTGGTTGATGCGGTGGCGCCGAGCAAGCCCTGTACCACATGCTCAGGTTGCGGACGAGTCGCGATCACGATAGACTTCTCCGGCTGATGGGTGGACCAAACTCAACGTCGACGGATCGTTCTGCGCTTCCACCGGAATGATTCTGCAAGACAGTTCGGGTAAGATCATCTTCTCATCATGCAGAGAACTGAGGGCATATGCAGAACCTTCACGGAGGGTATGAACCTTGCCTTGCAGTGATGAATAAAACTCCCTTCCATCCGCCAAAAAAAAGGTGGAATTTCATCAGAATGCCACAAATTGACAGCGAAATAAGGTGCCAATACAGCAGCACATCTACAGTTCGAAACTCCTTTCCACCGGAATTTCATCAGAGCAAATCTGGTTCACCCTTCCCAGCTAGAAACAGAACTAATTCATCATTCAGTCAGACACACATCCAGTTTCTCACTTTTGTCAGAAAGTGAAAAGAAAAAGCACAATGACAGTAACATGGGAGATGTAATTTGTCCGAATGCGAATAAATTCAAAAAATTAAGATGCCGACACAGCTGATGCCTTATCATTGAGCACAACACACATACTTCATTCAAGTCCCATTCACCATGCATGTACCAACTGTTTCTTACAAGATTGAAAATACAACAGCAGTTTTGGCATGCCTGTAGCCAATTCCAATTCCAAACTAAGCTGCCATTCATCGGTGTTCGCCATTCTACATCTATATCACACAGTACAAAACAACAGTTTACATCATCTACAACAGGGATCACCATCAACAAACACGCCTTACAGTTTGGGTACAGACTCACCTTACAGTTTTCTTCTCTACTATACTACAACAAGCAAGCCACAGATGTGTGGCATCCTAAATCTGATCCATTTCTCATGCGGCCGCACATCTCTTCCACCCACCAAACATCGAGCTGACCGTCCCTCCACCTTGCCGCTCCGCAAACCGCGTCACAGCCTTCCGCACGGAGGCGTCCCACGCCCTGACCATGGCCTCGATCGACCGGGGTTCCGGGAGAGCGTCGAGGGCGTGCCGGAACGCCACGTCCGCCGAGGCAGAGATGGTGCTGGAATTCTTCCTGCAGGTTGGCGAAGAAGCTATTGTCAAGCAGCAGGGGTGGATTTGGACATAATTGATGATCAACAGTACGAGATAGAAAAGCATGGTCAGGCTCAACTCACCTTGGCACCTCATCTCCTTCGTCATTTCTGAGCAGCGGAGAGCTGCTCGGATAATCTGCTGGGACGAATAGCTTCACGGGCAAGACAAGACACTGCATCAATCAGTCAGAGAAATCAGTCAGTGCATTGGAGCGTAACGTGTAGCAAGTGTCTGAACTCTGAAATCCAAAGTACCGTTTCAGATGTGGCAAAGAAAGATTTAAAGGTCGGCGAAAGCGATACGGCGCTGTAGGACAGTTTGATTGTTGTCCCGCCATCACAGCGGGAGATCCCATCCATACCACAGTTATCAGATATGCTGACCACTGTGTCGATCAGTGTGCTGTTGATAGATTTGATTTCTTCCAACAGAGCCTCATTACGAGCATTCTGACATGTGACAAGAATTGTTGAAAGTACATATGTTAGACTGTTATAAAGTGACGACAAACAGAAAATCAAGTGCGTGCTCCAATAGATATGAGAACAGATAGCGCAGGATTTTTTGAAATCTTAAGAAACTAATGATCAATTCTCTTACCTGTGTTTTCTGCCTCTTAAAGTTTACCTCACTGCTTGATCCAGAGTCCGAGGCCCCACACTCAAATGACATGCAACTGCCATCCATGCTTCCCAGCGGCTGTGATTCAGATCGCGACGCTGTATGATTGAAAACTCGCTTCATTTTGTTCACAGTATTAGATCCACCCTGCTGCTGCTGCAGGGAGGATCTGCAATCCAACATTGTGCCAATTTTCCCATGTGGTACAATGTCGTTCATGCTGAGGAAAGACCTAATTGAATTAACAGAGCTGCGTAGCTCTGCGGGTGATGAAGATCTTATCTGAGGTTACATACAAAATAAGCACAGAACTGTCAGTATATGTGATTGCAACAATTCATGAACTGTGACTGAGCTCAGCCATGTGGTACACTTACCGCATCCATTAGCCAGTCGATGGGCCTCTTAGTCACCGGTGTTCCGTCTCCACCTCGCGCCTGAACCTCTCCATGACCAGCTGCTATATCTGCCTGAAGTGGTGAGGCTGGTGCCATCGGTTCAGTAGGAGTGACTTGGTTAGAACCATTTGCTTTTGGTGGTGATGCTGCTGCATTGTCATTCATCAAGAAGGCAGTTATGCTGTCAACGTCCATTGAGATCATGGGCACTGGAGCACAGGGTGACGCTGGTGCTATCGGTTCAGTAGGAGTGACTTGGTTAGAACCATTTGCTTTTGGTGGTGGTGCTGCTTCATTGTCATCCATCAAGAAGGCAGTTATGCTGTCGACGTCCATTGAGATCATGGGCGCTGGAGCACAGGGTGACGCTGGTGCTACCACTGGATTTGCAAGTGGTGAGGGCCTCAAGGCCTCGAGCATACTGGAAGACCAAGACTGCAATGAAGACTGCAATGATCCTGGTGAAGAGAAAGGACTTTCTATTCCTGACAAGTAGTTGACATTGCTCTGTTGATGAGGTGTTGTTGTTCTAGCCATAGTTGTTTGCCTCGGCTGCAAAATGCTTGAATCGGCAGGTTGCTTTTGCTCTCTACTGCAAATGAAAAATGATAAACACATTAAATAAAGGGAGTAAGAGTAAGCAGAATCGCTAATGACGTTGGTTACCATACAATCTTAAACAAAAAGTGAGTACCGTTTGAGCTATTAAGGATGACATGCTTTGTTGACAGTTCCAGCTAGCTATACAATATATCTTAGCATTCTATTTTGATATTTCAAAACAAATACAAAGAATTGTAGCAAAAAGAAGAGCTGATCTTAATATCTCCAGATTTGTCCAAGCTATTGCTTTTACCTACCTTGTACCACCACTGATTGGGAATGCATTGCCAGTAAGATTGATGGCTTTACGCTGCTCATCACAATTCTGCAACTGATATCCTGTATTCATCGTTGCATGACAAGTTTTATTCCTCTCGAGAAGAGCCAGGAAATGATGTATGAGTTTTTCGTACTTGGGGAGGTCCACCTTCAAACCCTCGTGCACATCACTCTTCTGCAACGACATTAAATTAAGTATCCTTCTGATTGATTTCTTGAAATCTGCTTTGCGTTTGTATAGATTAGCTTTTGCTTCAGGTAGTGATGAGAATTGTTCCTGTATGGAGATGGAACCAAGGGTTTAAGTGACAGAGATGCGCAAAACCATCAATGAATGAAGAATCATCTCTAGGAAAAGGACAAGTGACCTCTGTTAGTGTTGGAAGAACGACTCTACGATCCAGTTCCAAAAACTGAGGAAAATAAGCATCTTTCCAAGACTTGATCTGCAATGAAATATTTCAGCAATACAATTAGGCCAAGATGTACAAATTTAGCAAAACAACCGTCGACAACTCTTCAACTTGATTTAGTCATTCAGCTACGAAGGCTTCTGCATTAAACTACAAGGTCAGGTAAACAAAACATCCCATTACATGTACAAGAACCTTAATTACATTGGGTTTACTGAAGCAACCGTGCATAACTAGTAACTACCACATATTAAGAATATATTTATAGAAATAATAAAAGATAATACACATATATAAAATAGAGGATTCTCTCACCTTACAAAATATTTCCTCCTTGGGATCATATTCTCTAGCACTCCCCATCATAGCTGAAATATCAGACACAGAAACTTGTGAAAAACAAACAAAATCAATGGAAAACAATGATTGGAGTTTTATGGCATTCACTTTTTTTGTTAAATAAAGCAGCTTAAGTACCTGGAATCTGAGAGTTCTGACAAAACAAATTACTTTGCTGAGCACCTGGAATCTGTTGTACAGGTGGAATCATGGGCTCAGATGCCTTGAATGGTGGATGTAAGAGACCTGTTTGCCTAGCATCCTCCTGATTATTCTGTATTCTAAGCTGACCAGGCTGCATCTTGGGGACATCAGCTTGTTGTGCTCCAAGCATTTGGTACCTTTGTGTGCCCATCTCTTGTTGGTTGGATCTCAAAATTTCATTCAACCTTGTAATCTGCGGCTGTCGCACTCCAATAGCACTATCATTTTGGCCAAGTATGTGATTGTGCTGAGAATTTGGCCGAATAACTGGCTTTGACCCACTTGCTAGGCTGTAGCCAACAAAATTTGTAGCCTGCGGTTGCCTGGCCATGTATGGGCTCTCACTCTGACTGGCTCCTAACTGCATCGGCCATGGACCGGACTGGACACCCGGCCCTGCTCTAGTGATTCCCATGGGTTGAAAGTTTGGATAATGATCCTGACCATGATGCTTTTTCTCAACCTCAATCTGCATGTTTGACGTGCAAGGGTGAAGCATGTGCTGGTTTGGCACTAGGCCTGAAGTTTGAGGTGTCATAGACTGAGAAGTTGGCCTTCGACTAGCCACCATCACTGCCTCTGGCATTACAGAAGAACTGCCTCCATGTAAAGCCTGTGCTTCAATAGCCTGTTGCAATTGGCTTTGTAACTGCGCTCGTCGTTGTAGCTCGTCAGTTTTATTTCTCAACATAGTGACCACCTTGTCAGATATTTTTTTCACGTACTCTACCTGGACAAATGGAAAATTAAATTAAATCATGACAGCATGACACAGAATCAAATTAAAAATGTGAGCGAACTAAAAAAAAACATCTCATGCATAATTGCAGCTTTGTAACATTGCTTCCTCGCATTGTCTAATTAACTAGCAGAAACATATAATTGGACAGCATGCCACACAATGGATCAAATTTAAAACATGAGCAAGTAAAGAAAACATCTAATGCTTCCTTGCGGTTTCCAATTAAACAGAAAAGAGAGATCCGTGGGCAATAGCACCCAGGACATATTTTTATAGAAGGAGCCCACCCGGGTGAGGCGCCAGAGATCCGCTCCCGACGGGAGTCGAACCCTGGGCGCGCCACTGCAACCCTTGCCACTAGGCTACTGCCTAGTACTCTCCGTTGCTTACTTAACTAGCAGAAACACATGAAACGGCTGTCCGACTGGTGCAAGGAAGCACGAGCGGATAAACGCACCTTACTGTTTGTCCCCCTGAAGGCATCCTCCTCCAATCTGGCAATAAGTGTTTGGGCCTCCAGGGAATTGGGGGAATACTTGGGCTGAAAATATGTGGCCAATTTGGTAGGTCTGAAAAAATTTAGAAGGAAATGGGGTTAGGAAACATCCAAGCCTGATGTGGTATTATAATATAACAATCTGATAACATGAGCTCAACTCGTATGCAACTTAGCAGAACAATCTGAAGTTCCTGAATTACTCAAATTGTTCTCACAATTAACCATATGAATACTACCAAACCCGCCAAATGGCAGCGTAGAGCAGTTTCCATGTTCTGCATAACCAAACTAGTCTTATTACTCCCCGCAAAAAAACAAACCCTAGTTTGGTCTCAATACGAAAAGATTCGTTAAACAGTTGATACACATGGTGAAATGAAGCAATAAGATAAATGTATTTGACTGGAGCCCTAACCAACTAAACAGCATTATTACCAAAAACATCATGTAACAGAAATCCTCCTGCCTCCAGATGAAACCCAAACTGAGGTCCAGAACTACTGACGAATCTGGTGGCCACCCTACGCACCCGGCAGATTCGCTGAACACCCTAAGCCCTCGACCAATCCGTTGGATAATTGGCTAAGAAAGGCCTACAGATAATCGGACAAGCGAGCGAAACCCTAAGCCCTCGACCAATGCCATTCAACCCCATTCGATCCAACCACCCAGACCCGGACGGAGACCAATAATCCCCCGGAAATTCGAGCTACCAAGTCATCATAAACATGCCAAAATATTTGTCAAACAGTTGAGGCACATCGTGAAATGTAACAATAGCAACAACGTATTTATCTGGAGCCCTAACCAACTAAACAGCGTGCACTACCAACATATCAAGTAACGGAAACCCTCCAGATCAAAACCAGTAGTACCGACGAACCCATCTAGCTAGCCTCGTACAGAGAGAACCCATCTAGTCGATTCACGGAGCAACGAAAGCAGACGCAAGCAGGAATTGTCGGGAAACCCTAAGCCCTTAGATGCGACCAATCCGTTCGATCCCAGCCGATCCGACCACCCAGATCCGGACGGAGACCAGGCGCACGACCGCCCAGATCCGACCCCCCGCGGAATTCGAGCTGCCAGGCGCGCGATCGCGATCGCGGCGGGATCAGGTCGAGGGCAGACGCGGCACGGACTGAGGAGAAGGGAGAGGGAGGGAAGGAGTGGCGGCGCTGCTCACAGGTAGATACGGCGCATCCTGGCCCGGAAGTCGGGCGTCTCCGACTCGATCCAGTGGCGGCCACCGCCACCGCCTCCGCCTCCGCCGCCCGTGGCCGCCATCGGAATCGCTCGCCGCGGCGGCGGCGATGGCTTGCCAGGTAAGAGAAGACGGGAAGCGTGTGAGATCTGTCTGCCGCATCGAACCGAGAGAGTATTTATACTCGATTGGTTTTGGGGTGTTGCTATTAGATCAGGTCACCGCTTCCTTCGATCTTAGGGGTAAGCCACCGGAGAAGGTAAAAATCTCACCGTAGAAGCCATTGGCCCCACCATCTAGTGAAAGAATTGCCTTGGTATCTGTCTTATTAGGGGTGGGGATGCAGGGGATCGCCGGAGTCCTTCTCTGTTGCGGCGGGGTGGGATTAGAGGGATGGCCGGGGCGGTGGCCAGCAACAGTGCTAGGTGGAGGTTGAGGGGACGACAGGGTGGCGAGGCAGTGCACGATAGCGCTGGCCAGGGCGTCGACTGGGGGGAGGGGGGAGGCAGGCGGATGGGGTGGGGTAGGCCGACAGCTGCAGAGGCGGGGAGGATCAGATCATGGGAAGAAGAAAGCAGTTGGGAGGTGGAAGACGACGCGTAAGCCGTTCGATGAAGATCCGGCGACAAAAAAAGAAGTGACCGACGCGGGAAATAATTTCAGGTACCTGACTTTTAGCCGGTCCCTTGGTTTTTAACGAGTTCCATAATTTGGACTTCCAAAGTTACAATCATCAGAGCCAATCACACAAATTTTCTCTATTTTTGGGCCTGATTCCATTCTTGACACTTTACTTGAAACTTGAATTCCGAGTCGGGGCGAGTTCTTATGTAAATGGACCGTAAATCCACAACGCGGGAAAACCGAGTTTTGAAATTGGGCGGCGCAATGGATAACATCTTTTTCGGCCTCTTTGCGCCCGTTCGATGTCAGCCACGTGGGGTCAACCCTCTTGCCTCGTATGACCACTTTATCTCTGACGTGTGTTATGTACATTTTGGAGAAAACCCCCGATATTATGGGGAAAACGAATTTGGGATAACCTACGGAGAACTTTAGGATTAGTTTCATAGGGTTATTCGTATATCTTTTTCTGGTCAATTTGACACTATGTGTGTTATGTTGATTTCTTTTTCATGCGGCACACCCTATAATTTGCAAGTGGCTCCGCCACAACACCATTTGAAGGAAGGAATTATGAAGACCCCCATTTGTGGAATCCACGAAAAATCGAGCAACCTAGCACATGCAAGGATCTAACATGCTGAATAAAGAAGTGACTATCCAATTGCAAAAGCAGGTCGAATGAGGAAGACCTATCGGTCAAAAAGATTAGGATTCAGCAAGTTCGTCTCTCGAAAATGAGTTCTTTCCAATTGGAAAGAAAATATCATGGTCACTGTGCATTGCACTAGTTCACTGATTAAATCTTTAGCCACTTACAAAGGCATGTTTGAAGAAACCTCGGTCTACATACCGGTAAGTGAGGGAAGATTTTGAGAAAGTTGAACATGGCAACATCGCACTATATCCCCCCCCCCCCCCCGGGCCCCAATACAATGATCTATTAAGTGAATCCAGCTTTTTTGAAGATTTCTCGAAAACTCGGGAGGTGAAAAGGAAAACAGAGTGACACAAATTGCTTTACATAGCAGAACATGTGGATCATGGATACACGCAACGAGGGCCCCTAGTTGTTTAGTCTCAACATAAGTCATCTTCCTCGTCAAAAGAAAAATCATCTCCAGTTTAGTAACACAATCCGACGAGCCCCACTTCGGACTCATTCCCCATCAGTCCATGTGTTTCTGCCAACCTCGATGCGCTTGGAGGGCTTCGGCGTGTGAGGCTGAGTTTTCTCTCATATAAATCCACAACGCGGGAAAACCGAGTTTTGAAATGGGGCGGTGATATGCGTCGGGCAGGGCGATGGATAATATCTATCGGCCTCTTTGCGCCCGATTGATGCTAGCCACGCGGGGTCAACCCTCTTGCCTCGAATGACCACTTCATCTCTAACGTGTGACGTATGGGATGTTACAATTTTGAGAAACCCCCCGATATCATGGGGGAAATGATTTTGGGAGAAAAAAACTTTAGGTTTCTTTTAATAGGGTTATTCGTATTCCTTTTATGGTCAATTTGTGTGCTATGCCGATTTTTTTTCCAGGTGGCACACCCTATAATTTGTGATTGGCTCTGCCACATGCAATACCATTTGAAAGAATTACAAAGACCCTCATTTGTTGAATTCCGCAGAAAGTTGAGAAAATTAACGGATACAAGGATCCAACATGTTGAATAAGAAAATGACTAGCCAATTGCAAAAACAGATTGAATGAGTCGTAAATTCAATGTTGAATAAACAACAATGAAGACCTATCGGTCAAAAACAACATCATTCAGCTCCTTATTGACAAGAAGGCGCTTAGTCAAGTCAGTTTCTAAAAAATGAGTTGTTTTCGTTTTGAAAATGCATATCATGGTCACGGTGTAGGCATTGGCGGGCTAATAATTTTGTAGCCGCAAAGGCATGTTTGGAGAACCCCAGCTCCAAACCAGTAGGGGCGGGGGGGGTAGGTTTTAGAAAGTTGAACTTCACAACATCCCCCTACAATGATCTGTTAAGTGAATCCAGCTCTTCGAAGTTTTTTCGGAAACCCAAGAGATCAAAGGGAAAGCAGAGGGGCACAAGTTGCTCATGTAGTGGAATGTGCGACTTATGCCATGTGGGTCATGGATACATGCAACGAGGCCCCTTAGTTGTGTTAGTCTGGTGTGACATAAGTCAGGCTTCTCATCAAAACAAAGACAGAATAACTACAATATCCGAGCTCTGCTTTTTACTCTTTCCCCATAGTATGGGTGTTTTCGACAGGCTTGATGCGCTTGGTGGGCTTCATTATTGAGTTGTTCTCAAGGTCCATGGCGGAAGAAAAAGTTCCAAAAAATGATGCGATCAGAAGTAGTCGAGGAGCCTAAGAAGGAGCGGGAGGGGGGGGGGGGACTAAATGTAGGTGCCGAGGTGGGGCGAAAAAAAGATGGTTTGTGTTGGACGTGGTGAGGAGGCGACTTTTCCTCTTGCACGCGAGGGAGCGGGTGATTTCTGTGTACGACCAATCGACCTATATAGATTGTTTTCCATAGATCTTTTCACATAAATGTTAATCTTTTATATCTAAATGGCTAGGCCTCACTAACTATTTCTCTTAACATGCAAGCATGCCATATCATCGCACAATATGCATGAGAAAAGGCCCACTCCCATTACCATATGTCTCTCAACATTCATGGAAAAACACCCATCTCAACATGCCATATATATTTTAATAAAAAATTTACAACTATACAGTAATCAAAGATAATAAATTATATGTATTTTTAGTTTTAGCTTTTTATATTATTATTTCAAATATTCATGTTTCATACAACAAATCACATTGAAATATGTTGCAAAATATTCCCGCAACAACGTGCGGGGTATCATCTAGTGTAATACATGTGAGAGGAAAATAGCTGGATTTTATTTCGAAAATGCATAGGAGCTCTCAGCTGCTAAACAACCTGTAAAAATAAAAGATCCAAAATTTCGGTTATCAAACATGGTCATTCATTCTACTCACGTATGAAGTTTCATGAAGAAATGGCTCCATGGTATTCTTAGCGAAGAAAAATACAGTCCGACCAATGATTCATTCAAACATTTTTTTATATTATAAACAACAATTTTCTTTTTGGTGAGAATACTACGCATGTCAGTTCTTCATGAAACTTCACACGGGTGTAGAATGGTCGGCCAGGATCATTTGATACCCCAAATTTTTAGGATTTTTTTATTTATCCTACTTTTTTGGGGGATTTTGCTATTCATGAAGAACTGACATGCGTAGTATTCTCAAATAGATCTGACATGCCGTGCCGCTGCAAATGTCAATTTGTTCCTGCATTTTGAAGCAAGCAAGTCGTTGTAGTATAGTGGTAAGTATTCCCGCCTGTCACGCGGGTGACCCGGGTTCGATCCCCGGCAACGGCGCATTTTTCAATTTTTGGCCCACTTAGATCGGGCCCATTTTGCATCCGATGGGGTGGTTATCCTGGGCCGAAATACAGAAAGATAGGGGCGGGTATCCTGGGCCGAAATCATAGGAGCTTCGTATAAAACATTTGAACGATGCGGAAATAAATATATTTCACATGGAAAATGTTTTATTCGGTAGACACAACACACAGAGGTTACATATACTAGTAGAATGCCCGTGCGTTGCCACGGGCTTTTGAAATATTTGACTGAAGTTACATAAACATAATGCATGTTAATTTTTCCATGTAGAGAAAAGATAGCACAACACAATCGGGTAATAATTAAAGTCCACTTCACATGCAATGTAAATTGATTAAAAAGGTAATTCGATGATGTATAAATATAACACGATTATTCATCTAAAAATCTGTTACAAATGAAAATCTATTTGATGCGCTTACGAAATTCTTGCACAATGTCAGGAATGTTGTCTATCCAATTTTTTAGTTTACCTGCCCAGCCTTATCCTGACCTCAGCCACACTCTCACCGCACCCGCACCTCTCACTCTCTCACCCACGCACACCTCACTCTCTGCGTTCCTGTGCCGACAATACATAAACAATGAAAATGACAGTCATGAACTACATTCTTCCTTATCTCTCCACTCAAATAGATCTTCCTAACACAGTTCCGCAAATTTCTTCTATTTCTATGATTGCTCATGATGGATTGCACAAACGAAATGTTGTAACATGTTGTGCCAGACATCCCTCTACACACCGCAACCTCCACCACTTGAGATGGTTTGTACCCCGCCTTCAAATACGTTAATCCCCCTGCCCCTTCTTAGCCAGCGACGACCCCCCTCTGGTTCTTCTTCTTCCTCCCATCGCCACTGTGTTTTTATTCGACCACTCTGTCGACCCGCTCACCCTGCAGCTGGCGTGTGCTACCACATATCGCGCCTTGCTTGAGTCACCACCTCCGTCGATGCCAACCATCCCTCTAAAACCTACCACCATATTTGGTGCCCACGACCTCCCGCACCCGCATTTGAGACCGTTAACCCCTTGTCTTTCCTCCACCGCCAACACCCCCTGTTGCGACTACTATTCTTCTTTCTCCCTCCACCTAATTTTTTCTTTGTCCACTCTATTCACGCACCCACCTCTATTGACGAAACATCTCGCCATCGCCATCCACTAACAGCAAGTGTTGTCACGCGCTACCTCATCGCACCCTACCCGAGTCATCACCTCCGCCGCCGGCCAACCCTCTAAACAGTGCCAACCTCTAGTGCCGGCGACCTTCGGCACCACAATCTCCATGGTTGGCCATATATGAAGAAAAGAAGAAGGATCGAGATGGTTCTTTGAAGAAGTCATACCATCTCTTGTTACACATCATGTTCATGGATCATAGGCATACTCTCTTCTCTCACCGTCATTATCACCTTTTTAGACTAAAAAATCTAACACTCGTGTTCTGAATAATCAGTCGTATAATTCAATTTCAAGAACATGTCATGGGTGATTTGGTGCCATACTTAAAAAACAATCATTTATGCCCAGGAGAGATTTGGCACGTTACACCGAATGCCATGTAGAAAGCGATACCCAATTTGAATGGATACATCGTCTTCCTAGTGTTGTACAAGTCTCAGATAAATCTCATTGGCATGCAAACTTGAGCTACTTTGCCATCCATGTTGCCAGGACATATGGAGCCCATTCTCATTCCCCTATGCCGTGACGTATGACGACCACTTCCATCCATCTTGCTAGGACATGTGGAATCCCGATGTCGCCGTTCACGTTCCCCGGCAACACCGTCCTCGTTCCCTGGCACCGCCGCTCGCACAGCCTTGGGTTCAAAAGCTCACCTTTGAAGTCTTCAAAATTCAAAAAGCTAGGCACTTCAAGCAATGATGTTATCATCAATGTACATTGTTGGCCTCCTTGTCTAGCGCTTGAACTCTAAAATGCTTCAGTGGCCTCATCTTGTTGTGATAGAAAACTGAGCATACCAGTTTAACATAAGATATATCCTGATGACACAAATCATACATATTCAAGCCTTCGAGAAAAAGCACTTGAATGAAGTATAGTCGGCCAGTAATTATTGTCAATGCGAATAAAATCCTTATCAGCAACTAAAAAAGTACGAGTGCTTAATCTTCTAATTAGACCAGTCATTTCTGTCAATGAGAATAGAATTATTATCAGTAGTAAAAGGAGTTACCACATAATATCACTTCAGCGTTAGTCACACAATTTCAGAGTTCAGAAACTGCTTTCCGAAACAAGTTACAATGTAAATTAGTTAGTTCACCTGTTGGAGGAGTGGTTCTGCTTCATGGCGAACAACACATCCGCCTCCTTCATTTTGAGCTGAAGAGCGGAGAACCTCTCAGTGATCTTGTTTATTTTAGTACGTACATGTCCTCCATGCATGAGGCTCAACCGGGTCTAGGTGTTGGCCACCTTCCTATTGATCTCCATGTACCGGCGTTGCAGCTCCAGCCGCAGTGACGCCCGCACGAACCCGCATTCAGCGACACTCTACACAACGTCTTCCACCAGCCTCTCTACCTCCCGGAACCACTTTGTCAATGGACGTCATCGACGCAAAATCCTGAGCAGAACCATTGACACATAATTAGGAGCCATTGGCTACTGAACAAGATCAAGATTTTCATGGTGTTCAGACCTTCGTACTGTTAGATGTGTATAGTTACTTGTGTACATCCCCGGTGTATAAGTGGCTTTTCTGCTATTTGCCACACCTTTATATGTACTGGCCCTTGGCCCTCAGTAAAGCTAGTTGCTCATTCCTAACATGGTATCAGATGTTTAGGTTCCCCTCGCTCTCCTGCACGATGCAACTCCGTGCTGCTTCTCCTTCCTAGCCCACCTCGTCTCCGGCCATCTCCGGCCACTTCCGGCCACTCCCGTCTGCCGCCTGCGATTCAGGCCGCCGGCTGCTCCTGTTGCGGGCCGCTCTGCTCCCGCATGGCCGCGCTGCTTGGGGAGACTCGGGAAGCCTGCGCCACTCCCGTCTGCCGCCTGCGCCGCTCTGCTCCTCAGCCCGCGCCCGCTCGCTCCCTGTCTGGGCCGCGCCGCTGGAGGCTCGGGCGAACCGGGCAGCCAGCGCTGCTCCGTTCCCCGTCCGGCCGCTGCTCCCCGCCTCCCTCGTCCGCCCCGCTGCTGCTCCCTCCTGCGAGCGAGCGGGAGCTGTGGGCCGGGAGCTGCGGGCCGCGAGTGGGGCTCGATCCCGCGAGCGATTCCCACGACCGGGTGCTCGATCCAGCGAGCAGGGGGTTCGGTCCCTTCGATCCCGCCTGATCCCGATCCGGTTTTACTGTTCCCGTTGACCAAAAAAAACAGAGAGAAGGAAAGAAAGGCAGCAAATTCCTCATGTCTTCTTCGGGTTATATTGCTGTTCCTCGGTTCTCAGTGATTTTCGATGGCACCAACTATGCTAAGTTTGTGGGTTTCATGTGCATCCATATGCGGGGTCTCCTTCTGTGGGGTGTTCTCTCTGGTGAGGTTCCCTGTCCGCCCAGCCCTGTTGCTCCTGTGGCTCCTGTTCCACCGGTACCGCCGGTGCTTGCTCCGGACGCTTCTCAGGCTAATCGGGATGCAGCCAAGGCTCTTGATGATGCTGCAGTTGATACTTATGATCAGCAGGTATCCGCTTATTCTGATGCTCTCTCTCAGTACCGGGATGATCTGTCAGCTTACACTTAGTGGTGCAATGATAATGCTCGAGCTGCTGTTGTTCTTACTGCGAGTGTCCTCCCTCAGTTTGCTTCGGAGTTCATGGGGCTTGGCCCAGTTGCCGCGATGTGGTCTTACCTCTGTCAGCGCTATCAGCCCTCTGGTGATGCTCTCTACCTATCTGTGGTGCGTCAGGAGCATGCTCTTCAGCAGGGTGACTCGTCTGTTGATGAGTTCTATTCACGATGCTTTCGCCATCTGGCGCCAACTTGACTCACCGAGGACTGTTGTTTGTGGCACTTGCCGTTCTTTGTCGACTCACGCGGTCCGACTTGGAGTTTCAGAGGGTTCATGAGTTCTTATCACGTCTCCGCTCTGAGTTTGAGCCTGAGCGTGCTCACTTGCTTGCTCGTGGTCGTGTTCCTATCTCGGAGGTACTTGCCGAGCTTCGTGCTGAGGAGACCCGCCTTCGCTCTGCCGGTTTACTGGTGGTCCCGTCTGTGTTAGCTGCTCGGGCTCCTGTGTCGTCTGCTCGGCTCACCGCTCCACCGCTACTCCCCACACCTTCAGGGGGGTGGGTCGCCCTGCTTATACTGAGAGGGGCCGGTCGCGCCGTGACACCTTCTGTGGCTACTGCTCTCGGTCAGGTCATCCAGAGTCTGACTGCCGTGAGAAGAAGCGAGACCAGAGGCGCTCCTCTTCCAGTGGGACTCCTGGATCTTCCTCGACTCCGTCACTCACTGACCAGGACATTGTGAGGCTCAAGCGTCTCTTGGCTTCCTCCGGCTCCTCGTCGACTGGTTCCGCTGCTGCTGTGACTGCATCCACTGCTCCACCACCGCAGACATCTACACAGTCAGGTACATCTTCGTGGGTTCTGGATTCTGGAGCCTCCTTTCATATGTCTTCTGATTCTTCTGTGTTGTCTTCCCTTCGACCTCTTGATTCGCCTGTTAATGTTCTTACTGCCGATGGCACACCGCTTCTACATCGGGTCGTGGTCTTCTTTCCACTCCATCTTTTTCTGTTCCTAATGTTTCACATGTTCCTCGCCTTACAATGAATCTTTTTTCCGCCGCCCAACTTACTGATTCTGGTTGTCGTGTCATTCTTGATACCGACTCTTGCTCCATTCAGGATCGTCGCACCAAGACTTTGGTTGGTGCTGGCCCCCGCGCCGTGAGTCAGAGGGCCTTTGGGAGATTGACTGGCTTTGTGTTCCTTCCGCTGCCACCACCTTTGCCAGCTCTCATGCTCTTGTTGCTTCTTCGTCTGCGTCCTTTCAGCAGTGGCATCATCGCCTTGGCCACCTCTGTGGCTCTCGCTTGTCTTCTTTAGTTCGTCAGGGCCTCTTAGGGTCTGTATATGGAGATGTCTCCTTACCTTGTAATGGTTGAAGACTTGGCAAACAGACCCAGTTACCTTATCCTACTAGCGAGTCTGTATCTCAACGTCCTTTTGACTTAGTTCATTCTGATGTCTGGGGTCCTGCTCCCTTTGATTCGAAAGGTGGTCATCGCTACTATGTATTGTTTATTGATGATTTCTCTCGTTACACTTGGCTCTACTTCATGAAATCTCGTAGCGAGGTTCTCTCTATATACAAACGATTTGCTGCCATGGTTCACACCCAGTTTTCCACGCCCATTCGTACTTTTCGTGCTGACTCCGCTAGAGAGTATATCTCTCACCGCTATGCGTGGTTTTCTCATGAACAGGGTACTCTTGCCCAGTTCTCATGTCCTGGTGCTCACGCCTAGAATGGTGTTGCCGAACGTAAGCATCGTCATCTGCTTGAGACGGCTCGTGCACTGATGATTGCCGCGTCTCTTCCACCCCACTTTTGGGCTGAGGCTGTTTCTGCATCCACCTATCTCATCAACATTCAGCCTTCGACTGCTCTGCAGGGTGGTGTTCCTATGGAGTGTCTCACTGGTCGCTCTCCTGCCTACTCTGCTCTTCGCATGTTTGGATGTGTGTGCTATGTCCTCCTTGCCCCGCGAGAACGCACCAAACTGACTGCTTTCGATCGGTTGAGTGTGTTTTCCTTGGTTGCTGATGATGAGCACAAGGGCTATCGATGTTGGGACCCTGTTGGTCGCCGCTATGCATCTCGCGTGATGTGACCTTTGACGAGTCCCGCTCTTACTACCCACGTCCTTCTTCCTCGAGCTTCTCTGTGGACGACATTTCTTTCCTTCTCCTTCCTGATACATCCGGCTATGTGCCTCCTGTTTCACCTCCTCCTCCTACACCTCGCCTTCCTTCTCCTTCACCACCGCCCCCCATCTTCCCCATCCTCCTCCTCCACCTCTCCACCATCCTCTCCAGTCCGTCGCCCTCTCTCACCGTTTTCTCTCCACTATACTCGCCGCTCTCGCACTGAGGATGCTTCTCCTGACGTGTCTGACGTGCCTTCCACCTCTGGTGAACCTCTGTCCACACCTACCCCGGTTCACAACCTCCGTGCCTGGCCTTGCCCTCCGCCTGATCGCTACTCTCCTCATCGATACGGTCTCTCTGTTCTTGCTGAGGCCCCCTCCTATCGGACTGCCATGACTCATCCTGAATGGCAGCTTGCGATGGCCGAAGAGCTTGCTGCTCTTGAGCGCTCTGGCACATGGGATCTAGTTTCCCTCCCTTCTGGTGTTCGTCCCATCACCTACAAGTGGGTCTACAAAGTCAAGACTCGCTCCGATGGTTCTCTTGAGCGTTACAAAGCTCGTCTTGTGGCTCGTGGTTTCCAGCAGGAGCAGGGACGCGATTATGATGAGACATTCGCTCCTGTGGCACACATGACCACAGTCCGCACCCTTCTTGCTGTAGCCTCTGTTCGTCATTGGTCTATCTCTCAACTTGATGTCCAGAATGCCTTTCTCAATGGCGAGCTCCGTGAGGAAGTTTACATGCAGCCACCACCGGGGTACTATGCTCCTGATGGCATGGTCTGTAGACTTCGTCGTTCTCTCTATGGGCTCAAACAGGCCCCTCGCGCCTGGTTTGAGCGCTTTGCCTCTGTCGTGACTGCCGCTGGTTTCTTGCCCAGTGATCATGATCCCGCGTTGTTTGTCCACACGTCTCCTCGTGGTCGGACTCTTCTTCTCCTCTATGTTGATGACATGATCATCACTGGTGACGACTCTGATTACATCGCCTTTGTTAAGGCTCGCCTTCGAGACCAGTTCCTCATGACTGATCTTGGTCCTCTTTGATATTTTATTGGGATTGAGATCTCCTCGACCTCTGATGGCTTCTATATCTCCCAAGAAAAATATATTCAGGATCTTCTTGCTCGCGCTGCTCTTGGTGATGAGCGCACTGTTGTGACTCCTATGGAGCTCAACGTTCAGCTTCGTGCCTCTGATGGTGACCCTCTTCCTAATCCCACTCGCTATCGTCACCTCGTTGGCAGCCTTGTCTATCTTGCAGTTACGCGTCCTGACATCTCCTATCATGTTCACATCATGAGCCAATTCGTTTCAGCCCCCACCTCTGTCCACTATAGTCACCTCCTCCGTGTTCTCCGCTATCTTCGGGGCACGATCTCTCAGCACCTTTTCTTTCCCCGCTCCAGCTCTCTTGAGCTCCAGGCCTACTCTGATGCTACCTGGGCGAGTGATCCCTCTGATCGACGCTCGCTGTCTGCTTACTATGTCTTTCTTGGCGGCTCTCTGATTGCCTGGAAGACAAAGAAACAGACTGCAGTTTCTCGCTCGAGTACAGAGGCTGAGTTGCGAGCCATGGCTATGTTGACGGCTGAGGTGATCTGGTTACGGTGGTTACTAGAGGATTTTGGTGTGGCTGCTACTACCTCGACTCCTCTACTGTCTGATAGTACAGGTGCTATCAGTATTGCGCGTGACCCGGTGAAGCATGAGCTCACCAAGCACATCGGCGTGGATGCCCACTTTGTGCGTGCTGCTGTGCAGGATCAGACTCTTGCTCTTCACTATGTGCCCTCCGAGTTACTGATTGGCTGACTTCTTCACGAAGGCACAGACTCGAGCGCAACATGGCTTCTTTCTCTCCAAACTCAGTGTTGTTGATCCACCATGAGTTTGAGGGAGGGTGTTAGATGTGTATAGTTACTTGTGTACATCCGCAGTGTATAAGGGGCTTTTCTGCTATTTGCCACACCTGTATATGTACTGGCCCTTGGCCCTCAGTAAAGCTAGTTGCTCATTCCTAACACATACATCCTATAGATAGACATGTCATGTAGGCATATGTTACCTTTGCTCCGTGTGGAGAACTCGTTACAAACCATGTGGACTATTTCATCTATGAAACCAATTAAAAAATCATGGTTAAGGAAATGTAGAAGATTATAAATAGCTAATGCAATTGAGCTAAAATATGATAAGTCAAGGGAGACAGCATTGTGTCGCAACCTGAAGCACTCCATCAGTGATAATCCCTGCACCCCTTAAAATTTGAAAAGAGCAGAGCATCGCTCAAGTAAGGAGATAAATGGTACTCTTACTTAGAAATTGAACAAACGAAAAAAACTGATCACTGAAAGAACGAAATGAAATCTGATAGCTATCATTTCTGATACTGGAAGCTACAAAATAGAAAACTACATTTAGATGGGAACAATCAAATATCCTAAACCGTGGAAATATTATAGCTATGGTTTCCTCTCTTTTTTCTCTTTCACGTCATTATGAACTCCTGTAACTCTCCTAGCTATTGTGCTCGGTTGCTTACATGTCTGTTGTGAATTCAAAGTTGAAACTACGTTATCTTCTCCAACGGCTCCTCCATGGTTCCGTGCCCCCCTGATGGTCAGAAAATTGTAAGCAAGCTATACTAACTTATCAGCGATGATGTTAGAATGATTAGGAAGATCGTTAAGCGTGTGACACCTGGAAGAGATATGAATGCTTCGGATTGTCAAGCCATCTCTGAATTTCCTCTCGTGCATTTCAGATGCAACCTTTATTTCTCCCACACTCTCACCTTATGTCTGTTAGTACAAATTAAAGTAAAACTCAATCCCTCTGCCCCAAAAATTGCATAGCCAGCATTTCAGTACGACGAAGTTAAAATATAAATGGTTGGGTATGGAGTTCAAATCCAGCAGGGATAACCTGATCTTCCATGTGACTTCTCAGGCGTAAGCCTATATTCATATGACAACACAAATGAAACCTTGACCAAATTCATGGAAATTAGTATCTGTTATTTCCTTGCATGAAAATTCGCAGAACTTGTAGGCCTAGAGACAACACTGTACAACATGATCAGTTCATTCACAGTTCAATTTCAGCATGAATGAGTACATGCCTGAATTCCAAACACCAATACACAACATGATCAGTTCATTCACAGTATATTTCTGACTACACATACACAACGCTAAGATGTACACTACATAGATAAATATCTAAAGCATCGAAATTGCGTACCTTGACGAGCTTGAGAGCCGGAATCACTCTGCAAAGAAAACCCCAAATGAGGAAAATCTACTTAGTGCACGTTGGTCAGGCAGAGCACATGCGCAAGAAGCGACTTGTGCAAAAGAAGAAGCTGTATACGGACGTACGTACCCGACGACACAACGGCCACCATCGAGCACATGTAGCAGTCGAACGTCCACCGCGGCATGTGATCGTCCGCGCATATCTCCTCAAATATGAAGAAGGATAAACTAACTTGGCGAGGAGTCGAGGGACGGATGGGATTGAGCCCACGCCGCAGCAGCATCCCGATCCTGCCGCCATGGGTAACAAGTTTGAGGAGCCCAGGGCCGTGCCGGCGGGCATGGCAAGCACGAAGTAGGAGGTCCCGTGCCGAAACGGCGCCCGCTTGGTTTTGGACATCCGGACCATGGCGTCGTCGATGGCCTCCTCTTGTCGCCTGTTTGTCAAAATGGAACTACAATAAAAAGAAGAGGTGCATAATGCATTTTAATTTTTACCAGAAAATATATGATCAAAGAAGATGAAAGCAGAGACTATGTTAATATAATATTACCGATGGTACAGAACCATCAACCATAAAACATTTGCATGTCACAACTCCCAGTTCAATCAAATTCAGTAACCACCAAAGTCTTGTATTCTACGATCCTAACCCCCTCTCCATGGTAACAAATCTACCGATCGGTCTTTTCGTTGCAGGATTACGCGAATACAGATGGGTTGGAGTACATTTGCCCCCATTTTAATATAGCAAATTACAAGAAGCCTCCACGACCCCATAAAGTAGCCAACGGGTTTGCGAATGCAGTGTTGCCTGTATCCAGGAATGTTTAATTCTCTCCTTTTCTTGTTTTTTTTTGCCTCTCTGCCCCAAGAGGTTTCGGGGAGATGAGTAGGTGGTAGGGTATAGAGGCCTGACTGAGAAAGGGGGGCACGCTTTTGTAGTGTTGATTTGTATTATCATCCCATTAATTTGGTTCGGTGTAGGAGCTGAAGCTACTTACTGCAGTAGTTGGCCAGATTTAGTGTAAGCACCCGTTGATATATGTTAATCTGTATCACTACTCTGACCTCTGCGTACTCTGCTTTCTTAATCTTCCAACATTTGATGGAATATGCTCGAATCCTCAAATATTCGATGGACTGACTCCATCAGTGTTGTAAATTGAGCCCTCAGTTTTCTTGCACAATGATTATCTGGATAAGATGTACTAATTACAATAAATTATAATAGTAGAGACAAGAAAGGCATGAAGAACGAACCTTCGGTGGATCCATCGCAAGTCACCATTTATGTTGGGCAAAGAGTCACAGAAGCCACCTTGCGAAACTCACCCATTACATCATCCCCAAAACTCCGTTATTCCTAAACGAGTCATGAAGGGAATTTCACATATCAACATGTAGCTTCCCCTTCTGCCACAAACTCCAGAGTACCCTGCCCAGTTCAGATGATGAAAAAAATACCATGGGTCTCTAATCTAAGGCTTATTTTCCAGAGGCTATGAACTGTGTTTCTAATGAACAAAGATTTACCCCCTAATGAAATGACACTATGGAGATACCATTCTCGTCATACCCAAGTGATCTGGCAACTTTCTTGAAAGAACTGAACTTCTTGTCCATTTATTTTAGATTTTTTGATGTTATTGCAAATATCTGTTTGCATACCTGTTCCGTCGGTTATCCGGGGTGTATGATCACCAGAGCCCAAACAGTCAAACCTGCGACACGTGCCTCCTCCAAGCACCTCTTTACTTCGAAAATCTCAAGCCCCCAATCACTGTCCTCACTAACATTGTATGGTACCTACAAATCAAATTCAGTAACTTGGTCATTTCTTGCATGCAATAAAATGAGAAGTCCTTTTTCACACACTCCCATTTTACATTTTTTTAGAAAAAAATATCAGGCATCTGATCTAGAAGTTTGAAATGCAATGAACAAGTTAAGTAACTCTGGAGAATTGCGAACGCTGAGCGTTTATTTCATAATTGTGCAGTTCTAACCTTAGTAATAATAATAAGTAGCAAAGAACTTAAGAGGTAAGCACATAGCTAATCAATATTTACTACCAAGAATTCTGCGGTTCTATTTTCTAAACGGTATATCAATTAGCTCTGTCTCACAATTGCTCATGTTCTACTTATGTCTAAGATGATGTGGTCAGTCAAAGAAATCCTAATGTCAAGTATCAAATTATTTGAAAACACACATTAGAGAAAGTTAGATACTTGTGAACTCCAAATGCGCGAAATGCCTGAAGAATGAATCAATTCTTTAGAATCTGCGGAAGCTAGAGCACCAAAAATAAGTATTATGATCAGAGAAAGTTGCTTAACTACATTATCTCAAAATTTCATTAGATACTACAGAAGCAGCAAGAAAGCATCATGATTCAGCTTATGCAAGTATCATAATGCGATCTCATGGAAGAAAAGAGTAAATTGGTCAGCTTAGGCTACGCTTGGATTGCCGTTTTCCAGCCATCTACACGTGTAAAGTATACCCCCGTAAAAATAAAACGGACGATCTACTTGGATCGTCGTTTTTGCATCGTAACTTTTACACCCGGTTTCACTTTACACTTGGATATCGCTGGTATTCCGTCGGTTTGCAAAACACTGCTATGTTCGTCGTTTTTCCTAGTCGCTGGTATTCCGCCATTCTTGCCCGGTCGTGATTGACTAGGTAGCCACAACCGAGGTAATTAAGCGCCGCAACGGCTCAACCGGAGCACGCCGAGGCCACCGCCACCGCTCGCCGGAGGGCCGCCATCGTTCCCCGGAGACACCATCGTCACCAGCGCAGTCGCCTTCTGCAGTCCTGCCACATCAGCTCCACCACCACGGCCCGCCATTGACGCCGAGCGTCCGCAGCCACCACCATGGGTGCTTGCGCGCCGCCGAGCTTCGAGTCGACGGCGCCGCAGCGTCGCGCCGCTGCCGGAGCGCGTGCGCTCGCCGCCACTGCAACCAAACGCGCTGCAGCACCCAACGTCTGTCTCCACCACCACAGGTCCACGGCGTCCCTGCTGCCGCCGGATTGCCTTCGCCACTGCAGCAGGATCCTGCGTCCGCCGCGGCCGCGCTGTGACGACGCCTGGTGCTCGTTCTACTGGTAGCCAACGGCATAGCGCACGGGAGAGACTCTCCGAAACAAGCAAAAATCCGACGAACCAAGCGCAGCATATACATGTGGGGAATATCCGGTTGTATTTTACAAATCTCCTGTAATATACAGGGGTATTCATATACGGATGTAAAACTTCTACAGGGATTCCAAGCGGGGCCTTAGGCAACTACAAGAATTTCATCTTACACCATTCTTTTATAGTTTCAGAAGAAAAAAAACAGCACAAGTGCACAACCTTTAGGAGATGAAAATTACTGGATAACATCTCAATGAAAAGCTGCTATGACACAACTGCACAAACAGTATTATGCCGAGAGCACCAGCCCATGGCAAAAATTGATATTGGTACCTATTAGTGATTGCCTAGGTAACGTGGTACACGCATCAGGAACTGACATAGTTTCAATTCAATTTTCTGAAAACATGCTTGTGAAGTAAAGTTCAGACCATTATCTTATATTTAAAGCTTTAGCTAGTTCAGCAATATCCATCATTGGAACACCAGGGAGATGGACTTCTCCACGCAGCGACGTGCTCACTGTTGCTGTCCTCCACCCTACATCCCCAGTGCCGTCGTCACCGCCTCGGTCGACGGCATGGGACGTGTATTGTACACTGAGGCGTGCTATTTGATATGATTTGTCTGCCATCTTGTCTTTATGAGTGCGGTTAGCAGAGTCCTTAAGGGTATTTTTGTCATGGAAAGAACAGAGCACGAATTCCTATTCGTTTGTTTCTCCTTGTGTGTATGCACGTCATCTTACCAGACTTCACCTGCTTTTTGAGATTCCTCTCAGGCTTGCCAAATACTACAGTTGATTAATTTTTTTGTATATAATCTAATACAAAGAATAAGCATTGTCGAGGTTAATATCAAGATCAACTCAATACTGACCGAAGCAAATCTAGATCAAAGCAAACGGGAGCACAGTGAGTTTGTGTTATTTTTACCAAATAATCTAGAATGTTTACAAATGAAAATCCAAGAGATAAATAATGAACCTGGCTAAAATCCCAATTACAGTGCACATTATGAGTAGCACATGTATAATCCTAAAGGGAGATGCAGAACACCAGATGCAACTCTTTTTCGCAATCAAAGTTTGAAACTATCAATGCTGCTCTAAGAATGCTATGTTCACAGAATTCATAAGTTGGATTATGCACCAATGTATGGACCTTTTCTTTTTGTTAGCTTCATATTTGCTATAAAATAAAGAATCATACATGTTTAAACAAGTTATGTTCCATATCACAGAAAAAGGTAAGAATGTGGAATATTCCATATGGAGGAGATTCCGTAACAACCAATGATGAACTATATACATAAGGATATAACATTTTGGCCGAGAAGTTCCACGGATGAACGCGGGTTGTGAATGCCAATACTCTAAGGAGTACAATTTAAACCACCATCACTGATTACTGCCTTCCCACTAGAAAACGATTATTTGCTTTAAACTGTGTGGTTTCTACAGAACTGAAGGTTAACGTTAGTTTACTTTTTGTAAAGTACCTTTCAAAGATAATAATATGGAGATGTGGCCACCAGTTGTAGTAAACTGCAGTTAAGAACTATTATAATATCCCTCAGGTGCACTTACAACAATATATAATACGAACGAAGTGAATCTGCAGAAAATGATTGAGGGATGCCAAATAGAAAATGACGGCAAAAATCTAGCTAAGCAAACGCACTTGTACAAAGTCCCTGAAACATGGACCCCAATTGTTAACCCTGTAAACCTGAAGATCAAGTGGGACGATAAAATAAAATTAGAACCTTCTCATCAAGTAAAAGTGTAAAACATATGGAAGTCGCGAAACATAGATCACAATTATCAATCTGTAAACCTGAAGATTCCGTGAAGAGCAATGACAGAAAAGCAAAAAGATTAGCTATACCAGCAAAGGTTAAAAACATCTAAAATTTTGGCACATAAGCACTCACCAAGTACGAGTTCTATAACTTCAAAGTAATAACGCCGCCCTCCTGAAGCCTTGATCATGTTCAGCTATGCCAATTTCGTATTGACAGAGGTTGGTTTAACCTACGAGAGCACAAATCAAAACCATTTTATGGTCTACTCCTCACTGAATGATATGTTATGTAGAACATGTATGTTTGTCAAGCCTCGTGATACTGCATGACCAATAGCTATAGCCATACCCTGGTATAAAGTTCTTGAAATCGTTAACATCACCCTTCCTTGAAAACTAAAGGAAACAGATTCACGACAATATCTATGGAACGGGCAAGCATGAGATGAAGTCAACAACTAAAATAAAGATAAAATAGAGAGTACAGCCCATAGCACATACCTTGTCAGGGTACATGTTCATGACGGAACCTAGTCCTCACGTCGACCACATCCAGAGCGTCGTCGACTACCATGTTTGCAAACATGGTGTACTGAATCTGCACGTGCCTCCGGGGCGACGGGCGATGAAGAGGTGCCTGGTCTCCCGAAAGCCCGAGCTCGGTGGCGGCGAAGTCGACCCCGATCACGTCCAGCTCCCGACTGCTGGCGAACATCTGCACAGGAAGAGAAGCACAACACAGCTTGGGCACGCGTCCTCCATATACACAGCGCGGCCGCGCGTCACGGCGAACAGCACAGCGGCGCAGTCCCACGTTGCCTCCGCTCGCCCAAATCGCAGGCACCAGGCATTCAGGCCAAGCCGTCGCTGCCGCGTCCCCAAACTGATGTGGCGTTTGAATCCCAACCCACGGTGGCTGGGTCCGCCGACCCAATGCGGCGACCGGCAGGGAAGGCGAGGATCAGCATGGGAGAACCAGTGGGGTAGGAAACAGGAGAGAGAGGGGCAAGGGCGGTGAGCGAGGATGGGAGCGGGAGCAGGACGACCATGCGGCGGCGGCGGCGGCGGCGCTAGGTCTAGGGTAATCGGGGAGAGGAGATGAGCCGCTCGCACGAGGAGAGAGCAGCTCGTTCCTGGTTAAATTTCGTAGATTTTTTTAGGATAAAAAAAATCAGTAAAGGTGGGACGAAAATTAACCGACGAAGACTATTAACTGCTTCATTAGGAGTAGAGATTTATTGACTCTGTAAATGCACTTTTGGGAAAGGAAAACGTTGCCCACCGGCGGACCGCCCAAGACAAATGTAGTGAAAGAATAACCAAGAATATAACAAGACTTCAAGAAATTTCGCTTATGTAAGTATTTGATGTAAGGTGGTAACATAATATGTTATTGTAACATAGCGCTTCTCAAGACAAAATGAGTCTACAAGCTAATAAATGAAGCCATCTATGATACTACTATCATGTTACTTTACATTATGATATGACACTAATCTAAGTTACTCCAGCCTAACCGCGCGCCGGTCCCGTGCGCAGCGTACGATCGGCATTAGTCGAGTGTCTCCTGTTGCACAAACAACGCACATGCTGTGGGCCTCGTCCGTTTCTTTTAGCTGCCCGTTTTTATGTCTACACTTATCTCTATCTCCAGCTATGTCCACTCGTTTTATCTTCTTTTTATTTATTGCAATTGTCATGGACAGCCCGGTGGAGCTCCAAACCGGTTGATACTGACCTACAACCGGCTAGTCGTTTTGATGGACCGGCGCAATTTTTTTGCTATGGCCGACGCCGATGAGGCATTTTTTGCTACAACTGACGAGTCATTTTGATGGGCCTATTGTGATCTTTTGCGATGAGATACGGCGAACTTTTTTTTCCTACAAACGACGAGTTGTTTTGCTAGAATGGTGTGTTTTCTCACGGTGACCAGCGACGACGAACTTTTTCTTGCTACAATCGACCAATTTTTTTGCTTCGGCAGAGGAGAGTTTTTGCTGCGTCCCGACGGTTGCGAGTAAATTTATTTTTGCTGGTGATCATTTTTTCTGCGACTGGCTGAGTAAATTTATTTTTGTTGGCGATCATTTTTTCTGCGACCGGCTATAATTTTTTTTGGGACTAGCGTGACTTTTCGTTGCGGCCACGACCGGCGAGAATTTGTGTTACGAACTGACGATTGCGAGTAAATTTATTTTTGCTGACGATCATTTGTGCTGGGTCCGATGACTGTTTTTGTTGCAGTTGACTACCGGCAAGAATTCTTGCTACAACCCAGCATGGCAAGTATTTTTTTGCTCAAACCGTCTATCATTTTTGTTGGGATTGGTGAGAATTTTTGTTGCGACCGGCAAGATATTTTGGTTGCCGGGAGTGTATGAAGTTTTTCATTGTAGAATAGGAGGAGATTATTTGCCAGGACGGGCGAGATGACAAGCTGCAACCGGCAAGATAATTTGGTAGGACCAGCAGAGACCATGCTACAACAAAGCTTTTTGTGCAAGCCAACAGCCACGAGTTACGATGGTGACGCAGAGCGGCGACAGCGAGCTGCGACATTGGACGGGGCATTCATGGCCGCCTCCCACCTTCCACGTCTTCGCTTGAAGCTTTTTCAGAGGTCGGTTGTAGCTTTATCAAAATCATAGCATTTTTCACAAACAGAAAGACTATAAGGGAACCCCTACAGTATAATTGGTGCAACAACCCCAAATTGTAAGTACCATGCCTTGAATGTGGATGGGTGGAAAGGCATCAGCCCCTTCCAACCACTAGGCTATGCCTTAGTCTGCTTGTATTATTTTTCGTTGCTGGTTGCAGCTCTTCTGTGCGCTGGTCACAACCCTAAATTTCACTGGTTGTAGCAAAAAACGACAGCCCTCGTAGCTTTCTTGGCCGTCGGTTGTATTATTTTTCGTTGCTGGTTGCAGCTCTTCTGTGCGCTGGTCACAACCCTAAATTTCACTGGTTGTAACAAAAAACTACAACCCTCGTAGCTTTCTTGGCCATCGGTTGTAGCTTTCGTTGCAGCTCCTTCACACACTGGTCGCAGCCCTAAATTTCACTGGTTGTAGCAAAAAAACGACAACCCTCGTAGCTTTCTCGGCCGTTGGTTGTAGCATTTTTTGTTGCTGGTTGCAGCTCTTCTGCGCGCTGGTCATAGCCCTAAAATTCACGGTTGTAGCAAAAAATGACAGCCCTCGTAGCTTTCTTGACCATCGGAGCTGGTTGCATAGGGTGCACGGAGACCAACGCCGGAGCCGTGCAACGGTGCATAGGGTGTGATGATCGGCGAGCTAGGACCGCGGTGACTCGGTGCTGCGATGGCGACCATGACGTGCGGAGGCATCAACAGCGACGGTGCTCCGATCACCAGCGGCTTTGTGCGCTCCGATCACCAGCGGCTTTGTGCGTGCGGCGAACGACGGCAGGCCGATGGTGCTTCGATGTATTTCGCCTCGTGTGTCCATGGCAGGGTTCGGCGTTGAATCGACGGATTCTGCGACGACGGCCAGGTAGCTTTTTTCTCCGTCGGCTAGGTCACGCTATGAACGGGCAGACGACGATGCTACAAACATCCCCACGGCGAGCTGCACGGGCGGCCGGTGTCGACGGCCGGTGATGCCCTGAGAGGACGAGTGACGCGCTGAGCCAATGATGGTTAGCTACGAGCCCTGCGGGGAACGCACGCCACAGCTGCTACAAATCAAAATACATACACACATTAAATAGTCGCGCATGGCCATCAAACGGTTGCGAGCAGCAGAATCGGACGGCTAACACAGGACCGGCGGCTAGGCGTTCCGCTGGTCGACCGGCGCAGAGTACTCCCCTTTGGGAAATTGTATCAGCAGGCATGATCGATATCACCATACACAAGATGCATGCGCCCATAGAGCATGCTTTCTATTGCTTATTCAACTCTACTTTTTCTAGAGTAAGCTTATATTCAATTATTAGTGGCCCGGCGGGACGAGGCATTTTGCTGGTAGGTGCACTTCCGGTGTCTTCGCCTCGTCGAAGAACGGCCGGGGAACTGCATGTGCAAAACAGATCAAAGCACACAACAATTAATCGAACAGCGTCATACGAACAGACAAAGTTACAAAATAAACTAAATATGTGGTATTCAAGGAAATAATTGTAAATACACGAAAACAAATTAGAACTGGTACCTCGGCCAGCGCCATGGATGGTGTAGCTTCTGCTCACGATCACCACGCAGATGAGAGATTTTTTTTTTAAAACTATGATATATTTTATAGCATTTTCGAAAACTATAGTACGAAATGCAAAAAAACCAAAACTAGTAGCCCGTCGGTCATCTTCTGGCCGAAGTAGTAGTTTTCGGCCATCTTTTGGCCGAAGTAGAAGTTTTCGGCCACAGTTAGGCCGAAGTAGGGTTTTCGGCCACCACTTAGCCGAAGAGTGGGGCACCTGGCTGAAAAGTTACTTTTTGTCAACCCTTGGCCGAAATAGATTTTTTGGTCAAGGCTAGGCCGAAAAGTACTACTTCGGTCTCGTGTAGGCCGAAGTTGCATGGCTCATGCTGAAATGTATTTTCTCGCCACCCGTTTCCCGTCAACCCCTTCCCGCCATATGTTCCCGCCACCCGTTTCCCGCCAACCCCTTCCCGCCATATGTTCCCGCCACCCGTTTCCCGCCAATCCCTTCCCGCCTTATTTTCCCGCCAATCCCTTCCCGCCTTATTTCCCCGCCAACCCTTTCCCGCCATACCGCATGTTATTCTTTCCGCCATTTTCTCCTCTCAGTATCTATAAAACCCCTTCAGCGAAGGTGGATAAGCATTCGGTGTAGTGTAGTCGAGATGTCCCATTATCCATTCGATCGTAGTTTTCACCCTGGGATGAGCAGCACTCTTCTGAGTCTAGTTACCGATTTCAGGATGGACAATAGGATAGTTCCATGGAACGAACTCACCGGTAGTGACACCATAATGAATGAGTTGGCTCACCAATTACGTAGGTCTGGGTGGCCTGAAAGGACCTATGAGGAGGTACGTCAAGAACTTCTTAGGTTGCATGAAAGGTGGAAGAAGGTAGTGGAGCCGAAGAGTAAAACTTTCAGAAGGACTGCAGCAAAGAATACATTTTTATGGACTGAGGAGAGCGAGGAGGATGAAGATATCTTCATGCCGCCGCTTCCGGGTTCTGCATCGTCGAAGGGCAAGAGTTCTGCATCGTCCAAAGGCAAGACTTCTGCATCCTCGAAGGGCAAGAGTTCTGCATCCAGCAAGGGCAAGCGTTCTGCATCGACGGAGGGCAAGAGGACCGCATCGTCGAAGGGCAAGAGGGCTGCATCAACGGAGGATGACGATGATGACTTCATGTAGTATGTAAGATGTATTCCAGTTGTACCGTTTCATTCAGATGTATTTGCATTATTAGTTTGTATTGTATTATTGTAGGGCATTATGTTCTATCTGAATTTCATTTTGAAGTATGTAAGATGTATTGCACAAGTTCAGCCGCACCGTTTAATTCAGATGTACTTGTATCTTAAATATCGGTTGTAATCTATTTGGAAATGTAACTGGACTAAGAATGCGAATTAATAGTAATATGTCTCTCGCATACATAAAACAATATATGTCTCCTGATCAGATAGAAGGAAGTGCGATAGTAACACATGCATGAAGCATGTCTCATACATAAATACTGACACACATATGCGAATAGTCTGAAACTAACATAGATAATGAGTCATACATAGATAGATAAGCATATCACTGCGGGGGACGGCGACGAGTCTGGGTCTTCCTCGGGCGAGGACCGGAAGGCGATAAGCGCTGAGGCGGTGGACGAGGCTCGCGATAACCACGACCATAGTTAACCTCGTCTGTCACGGTCTGTGTCTCCTGCGTCGGTGGTGGTGGTGGAGTGTGAAACACTGTCTGTGAGAAGCCATAAATGTTTGTAGCATGGTCATCATCCTCGCGGTCGCCCTCAAAGTAATCAGCACCACCACTAAGGATGGGTAACTGCTCTGAATGCATGAACGGTTGCGACTGGTTGCCGCCTGCGGTAAAGTAAAACATGTAAAATTGATACAAATGCATGAACGATTACTACTCTGTTGAAAAGAATGTAGTGAGTAGGGTTACCTAGTTCCATTGCCGACGCCATGAAGCGCCCCTAGCTGTGAAGGAGGTGGCTCATGCCAGGAAGAGCTCCTCGGCTGTGAAGGAGGTGGCTCATGCCAGGAAGAGCTCCTCGGCTGTGAAGGATGAGGTTCTGCACGGTGCACGTAAGGTCGTGGTTGTGAACGGTGCATGAGGGTCGTGGTTACGAATGCTGTCTGAGAGGGACGTGGCGGACGATGTCAAGGAGGAAGTGCAACATCCGAAGACCGCCTACACGTAACAGCTACGTAAATCCCGCGTAGCTTGTCATCAAGACGCCTCAACCATGAGACGCCCTCTCGCGGTGGGATAGTTTCTCCCCTCTGAAAGCGCCGCATTAAAGCGGAAACCTCCTCTCGCCCCCCAAGCTGCTGCTCCTCCTCATCACCTCCTCCTCCACAGCTGCTGCTCCTCCTCACCACCACCTCCTTCCCAACCGGACCTCCTCCACCCCACCATGGCTCCTCCCCAAGCGCACAAAAAACTATCCCATAACAAAAAAAAACACCGTAGGCCGGTGGAGAATGCTATGATCTATCGATTCTGTGCCTTGGTTGTGTAAATGAGTGCAAATTGGAGGAGATCAGGGAGGAGACCGGAGCTCTACAGAGAAGAACGAGAGGAACGAGAAAGAACAGAGGCGAGCAGGAAGAGGAAGGTGACGACGGGATCGGCCTTATCCGGACATTTTGGTTCACGCCTGGCGAAAAGCTTTTGTGCGAGCTGGCAAAACGCCCATTTCGGTCTAGGCCTGGCCTAAGCTACTATTTTCGCCCAGCCCCACCCGACGAGAGACCTCTTCGCCCAATCGAGGCTCATTTCGCCTACAGCTGGACGAAAAGTCCTTTTCAGCCTAGTTCTGGCCGAAAACTACCACTTCGGCCACCACGAGACCGACAGGGTCATATTTTTGATATATTGGCAATGGGTACTATAGTTTCCGAATTAGATATAAAAAAAGTGATAGTTTTGAAAAGCATGGCTTGCACAAACAAGACCGAACTGCGAGCTCCGAAACTAACTTCGATCGAGGACGCCATCTCTAGTTTGTAACCTGTGAAACTACTCAAGTTTCATGTGAGAGTTCCTTGTTTGGAATAAGTTGGATCGGCGAGTGTTTATATAGGGTTGTAACTTGTAAGGCTAGTTGGTCTTGAAGCTGGCGTGAGCAGGTCAAAAGTTGGATACGGGGCAGTCCACATTGCATCACTTATTGTCAACACCCATGATGTCGACCTGTTGGACCATAGAAACGTACAATAAGGATAAGGAAAGTGACCTCTACCACTGAAAGTGTATGGTGAAATGAACTAGAGCAATATTACAAGGAGGAGATGGTGCCCTGTCATGTGGCCTAGTGAACCTCGGCTAGGGCTTCCCCAGGTGCCCGAGAAGGGAACAAACAAGGAAACGATAATGCCTCCAAGGAGGAGATGACACCCATAGGAGACACCATTGTTTGCATCAGTTGCCCCCAGGCAAGGATTCTCCGCGACCTTGTTCGCAATAGTAGAAGATTGCCGAAGAAGCACAAACTTGAGGGCGTATGCGAAGCATGTCACTGGCTTGGGCCGTCGCTACAAATAGGAGAGTGCCTCACATTCCCGATAAGGAGGGAGATGACGTCCATTGCTACCGCCGCAATGGTCCACAACCTCCGCGCCGGTTCTGCCACAAGCAGCAGCGAAGCCGCGCACCGACACCAGCACTGCCACTCCCCTCGTGCAAGTTCCTGGGCCCACAACCGTGAAATCCTAGCCCACGGTCGATGCCGACCGCATGGAAGAGAACCCCAGTGTTGTCCACAGCAACGGCGACGAGGAGGGGCAAGGGGGAGGGAACTGTCGGCTAGGTTACTTGTTCGTGTCGCTCGACCGAGCCGCACGGGACAAAGGGTCCTCGTCTCAAGTAAAAGAAGATGTAGTAAATGGTCATCAACAGGCAATTTTTCATCAAAAACGTGAGATCTACCTCCTTGGCTTGCTAACTCTTTTCTCCTAGTTAAGCTACCTCGGAAAACGCGTGCACTTGCTTCTTACATAATGTCTCCATTTGCCATTTCTTCACCAGCCGGCCGGCATGCATGGCCGGCAACTAAATAATTGCACATGGTTGGCAATCACTCTCTGCAAGACTAAAATAACATAGTATGTTAATTGTTTCTATTTTCTTATCTTAATGATTAGTAGAGCGTATGCCCTTTATTACGTCAGAAGAACATATAACCATACGTTTTGTGTGCGTACGTATGTGTGTTGGCATCTTGTTCAGTAGAGGAGGGAAATTTCCTTCTGCACAAGTGCGTATAAAAAGCCTTCCATCGCTCCACCAGTACCACCAACCCAAAGTAAGACATCTCAGGCTAGCTCCAAGCGCAATGGCGACTCTCTTTGCAGTAGCTCTCCTGACAAGCCTCCTTGCTCTTGCAACTCGTGCCAACTGCAACGTAGAAGGTACGTAGGTACATACACATGGTCATATATTTGCACCTCTAGTTTCCATGAATACTTACGCTAGTTTGTAATGGCTGAGATCTGAAGGCGACATCCTCTACGCGCAAAGGCAGGCGTGGGAGGACCCCAGCAACGTGCTGCAAAGCTGGGATCCAACCCTTCCCGATCCCTGCACCTGGTTTCATGTCTTTTGCTCGACCGACGGCTCCGTTGTCCGTGTGTAAGTTCACTTTTCTTTCTCATTTCTCCGGCCTTGTTTAAAGGATATACATAAATATGCCTCTGAATATTTGTTTCTGTTCTGTGCGTGCGCACAGGGATTTGGGCAAGGCAAGCATCTCAGGCCCCCTGATTCCGGAGCTGGGAGGTCTTCAGTATCTTCAGTACCTGTAAGAACTGGAACCTTGCTGCCACTGATAATAGAAGAGGGGAAATTGCTGCTGCACGTACACTACACGGGGCTTCACCTCCTCATCTTTGCATGCAGTGAGCTGTATGGAAACAACATCAGTGGAACGATACCTGCGACCTTGGGCAACCTCACAAGCCTGATCACTCTTCATCTCTATGACAACCTTCTCACTGGAGCCATGCCGGCCTCGCTCGGGGCCGTCCGGACGCTGCGTTATCTGTATGAGTTCTGGTCGCATTACAAGTATTACACAAAGATGAAGAAATGATATTTAACATGCAATGCATCATTGTATATTGTATGTTAAACCACTAATACAGACAAGGTGCAATCTTCTAAGTACAAAATGACAAGTTTTGTTTCTTCCTCGCAGGCGGCTGAATGGGAATATGCTGACCGGCACTGTTCCGCCCGAGATTCTCTCTCTTGTTCTTGTGGGGAACTTGGCTGAACTGTGAGTAGTGCAGCTCATTTCAAACACCACATTTCTTTTACTAATGTTCCTATTAATTCCCGGTCAGTTGAACTGAGACACCATATTTCTTATTCATTATCTTGCAGAAATGTTGCCAAAAACAATCTGGAAGGCACTGTCAGATCATCTCGACGGCGGAGAGGTATATAAGCATATATGCACTCGTGTAATTATTTGTGGCCTGGAGAGGTTCTAGTGCGACAAGGCTGATGGTACCTCGCTACCAATAATGCATGATAGCACCACTAAAAAAATGATAAGAAAATCTGAGAATTTGCATGTAGACACTAGTGTACAATGATCTTTGCATTGCAATAAATTTTATTTTAAAAGATAACATGTATTAGGTGATACATAAAGCATAAACTCTTCTCCACGCCAAAGAAGGATAAACTGTTCCATAAATATTAGTGATACGCCCAATATCTCTTCATAGGAAAAAAAATGATCTTCTCATACTATGAATGTGTAAACTAAATTTGTATCTGAATTTTTTTGACATGGCATATGAATTTTAGGCTAAAATTTTGAAAATAGATCTACACCTTTGATTGTTTTGGCTTTCCATGTGGTTATTCCTTTTGTATATGCATTTATTTGTGTGTTCAAACAAATAATTGCTCACTTGTCATCCTTTCAGTGGCCTTCATCATCCAGGATACACTCAAGACTGCAAGCTAAGCAGGATCTAGAAATAATGGAACTAGAAGCACAAATTGAAAAGATTCGTCCTTCAGAGCTGTTAGCCGTAGGGACAGATGAAGTTTATAGACCTAATTATATCCCATTATTTAAAGAGGAACCCATGAGGTTACCTCTGTCCCCGCAAAATGAAATGAGTATGAACAAATGAACCAGTACAACTTTGTTTAACACATGAACATATGAAATGAGTATGAACATATGAAGTGAGTATATGCAATAACATATGAACATATGAAATGAGTATGAACATATAAATACTCAGTGTGGGCTGCACGGGGTCGGTCAATCCTCTCACCTCGCATGGCCATTCATCTCTACAGCTCGACGTGCGTGATGTTGAAATTTTGGGGAAGATGCAAATATCATGAGGAAAGCGGGTTCAGGATAGACCACCCGAAACTTTAGGATTCTTTTAATAGTTTCATTCATGTTTCTTTTTCCTATCAATTTCTCACTATGGGGGTAATGTTTATTTTTTAGGTGGCACACCCTATAAATATTCGTTGGCTCCACTTTCAATACCATTTGAAAGAATTATGAAGACCCACATTCATTGAATCCATGGAAAATCAAGCAAACTAGAATACGAGGACGCGACATGCTGAATAAAAAAATGACTATGCAATTGTAAAGGCAGGTTGAATGAGTCGTAAAATCAGGGTTGCGTAATCGACGAAGAAGACCTATGGGTCAAAAACAGCACCATCAGAATTGCTCGTCGGAGCGGAGCTACGATGCCGGGATTTTGAGCTTCGGCATGGTAGCTTCGCGGCAAGTAGGGGTCTGTGACCTAGGGAAATGAGAGGAGAACAGTGGGTTTATGGATGGGATCAGTGGGGTTGGTCCAGGGGCGCGGGTGTCGTGGCACGTGGGGCGCGTCGGGAGGTTGGGAGTGACCCTCACGTGTGGGTGTCATGCGTCGGTGGGAGAGAGAAGGAAGGGTCTGCGGGGTGAGGCTGAGCCATAGCCGGCCCTGCACACATATGGGCGAGGGTTAGTTGTCGGCAGCTCGGGGTTAGCTGGGCTGGGTAGGCTAGGTCTGCTTTTTTTTCAAGAGGCATAGTTGCACCTCTCGCGGAAGGAAATATGTGCCTCCACGAGAAGCAAAACCATGCCTCTCGCGGTGAAAAAAGAAAACATGTTTTTTGTGCAATTATATTTAAATTTTTCTCCAGAACTTAGAAAATACTAAAAAAGCTGAAAAAACATCCAAAATACGAAAACGCGTATTGAAAAATACAAATAAATAAAATCCAGATGGAGCGACCAACACGCGACACATGACAGGTGCTGAGAGCTCGCCAGGTGACGCACTCCCAGCCCACCAAAAGTGACCCTTGCTGGGCTCCCCTTACTCCGGCTGCCTTGGCACCAAGACATCGCCCATTGCCAGGTAGACTCCTCGTCGATGGTGGCCCCATGCCAGAATGCGTTGTGCTGCTCTAGGTAGTGTTTTTTTTTTCCTAAAATGTGAAATGTTCTTATAATTCCATGCGGTGGTAACTTTTTTTAGATTGGTCGGATAATATAAATACCCGTGTCACCTACAAATAGAGAAGAATTGAATAATTTTTATTTTACACATGAGTTAAATTGGATAATATTTTACGTATATGCAATTATGCACAAATGAATTGCCACATCCAGAGTCTATATACATCATCAAACAGAATTATTGCACAATGGGTCGTAGGAGGAATACATTCATAGACTCAGATATTTAACTAAACCTCCTTTTTACATAACCTTGCATGTTCAGCTGTTCTACAGACTAGCTAGGGAACACAAAAACTAATTCGTGGACTAAGTTGGAATGCTAGAGTAATAATGGTAGCCCTAATGCGTTGGTCTTTCGTCAGACTAATATACATCCTCCAAAAAGGCACCGCCTTCGTCCCCATAATTGTGCATGCGTCGTGGTCGTGGGCTCTCAGTGTTCATATCTGGGGCTGAAAACTCAAGATCGTAGTCGTCAGTAGAATCATGTGGGAGCCTTAAAGTCTCAAACTTAGAACACCTTGACATTAACTCATCTCCCATTTCAACATGGAAACAATGGCGAATGTCAAGAGAATCTATTTGCACACAGCTATCGAGGATGGCTGCCAAACCAGTTGTGCTAATAGTCTGAGCAAAGAGCTGCAACGAACGTAGCCCACGCATCAGGGTGATCCCCTCAACTTCACAATCAATCGCGCCCCAGACAGGCCGTTTAATGAAGCATGAACTGCTGAGACGAAAACGCTTCAGGTGCGGGCAAGAGTATCCAACCGCGAAGCATGTGGAAGAGAACTTGTGGACACCACAGTTTGAGATTTCTAGCTCCTCAAGCATAACCAAATGTGATATGTTATGGCTGATCCTATCATTGATCCAAATACAATTGATGAGTCGAAGACTCCTCAACAAGACCGCCCTGCAAATAAATTAATGCATTTAATTCTCATCCAAATTACTTTGATATACATATCATATATTTGAAATGGATTTAAACATTCAACGTTAATGATAATTTTCCATACGAACATGTGGGTCAAATTTACAGAATTACAACATCATGAATATGTTTCTTATGTTAAATGGAGAGATATTATTTTCACAATGAAATCCCAATAGTTTATGCATGTTGTGAAGAAGTGGAAGTTAGTGAGGTTTAAGTACATGTATTTATGAAAAGAGGTGGCAGTTACTACGTATTACTTATTACTCCCCCCGTCCCATAATATAAAAACGTTTTTCACACTAGTGCCAAAAACGTTTTTATTTTATGGGAGAGAGGGAGTAGTTTTTTGGAAAAAGGAGGATGACCCGGAGCTCTGCATCAGGGCAATGCATGCAGCCATTTTATTGGCAAAACAATTTGTAGGAATAATATCTCGTGTAGTCAAGTGAAGAGAAGCACTTACGACTCTTTCAGGAGAGATATGGCCTCTTCATCGATGACGCCCTCGCTGTACAGCGCCTCGCAGCTCCCTCGGCTGCGCCGGATGGCGGCGTGGCCCATGGGGTGGAACCGGTAAGAGGAGGGGTCGGGGAGATGGCTTAACCGCAAGTCAATTCGGCGCCACAAGGACGGCTCGTCCCGGGTAGCCCGGTGCCAGGGACGACACACCAGCTCGGCCCCCAGGAGAACGTCAACCTGGTGCAGTTTCTCCAGCACCAGTAGCAGCGCATCCCGCGGCAGCTCCGCCCAGTCTCTGGTTACCTCCTCTGGCTTCATCTTCTTCTTCCACTCCGGGGGCGGCCACAGACCCGGAGGGCGGCCCTCGAGGAGGAGTGAAGATGAGGGCGAGGGCGTTGCCATGTCGTGCACCTCCCACTTCCTTCCTGGCTCTGCTTCGTTGCTCCACTCCGGCGGCGGCCACAGCCCCGGGCGGCGGCCCTCGAGGAGGAGGCGTGAGGCAGGTGTCGCCATGGCATGCACGAGGGGGAAGGCCGGCTTGGGAAGCTGACACGGTCTCCTTCTTATATGCAGAGGATGGCCGTAGAGGATGGTGGTAAGCGCTTACTGATCAATCAAAGGTCGGCATCAACGTCGGCGTTACGTTCTTGCGATCAATCTTTAATTGTGTACAGCTAGCTAAGAAAGTGACGTTGATTACTTCATACTTTGTTGCTGTCTGAGCTGCAGCGTTGTGATCGAGGTGTGCATCCAATGTGAGATATGAACGAGTCAAGTGTACCATCGAAATAAACTAAATACTACTCCCTCTATTCCTACATACAAGTCTTTTTAGAGATTTCATTACGGACTACATATAGATGTATATAGACATATTTTAGAGTGTATATTATCATATTTTCATTTGTGTGTAGTCGGTATTGAAATCTCTAAAAAGCTTTATATTTAGGAACAGAGGAAGTAGAAGTATTGGAAAAGCAAACCATATCACGAAAGACTCCTACATCCCCTAAGACCTGCTCTAAAATAGGGCACTAGCAGTTGTTAGGCACTTCAGGGCAAAAAACAGCCTCCAACAGGACATGAAGTTTCTGCACCCCAGTTCCAAATGAGCTCGGTGAACAGTAAAATTGAAAAACATTTAACAGATGTTCAAAGGGCAGATTCTTTTTGTTTTTGTTTTATGATAAACTTTGATAAATGTTCTAAGAGCTTGCAAAATTTCATCAGGAAATCATATTTGAGAAAGTCGTGGAAAAAAAACATGGTCGATAAATTTCTTCATGAAATCACATTTGTGGAAGTCGTGGGGAAAAAGGAAAATCGATACTCTGAATTCACATTTGAGAAAGTCGTGGATTCAGAGTATCGATTTTCCTTTTTCCCCCACGACTTTCACAAATGTGATTTCATGATGAACTTTCAAAGCTCTTAGAACATTTGTCAAAGTTTACCATAAAAATCAGATATTTTTTAACATTTGTTAAATGTTTTTTGAGTTACTGTTCATCCCGTGCTCATTTGAGCTCGGGTGTAGAAGGGGACTTTCGCTTCCGACAGTTGTTCTTTCATAAAAATCTGAGAATTTTTTCGCAGCCCTAAAAGAAATCGCCAATGCCCGTGCTCCCTCCCATGGCGCCCGTGTCCGCTGCCTTCAATGGAAAATGACGAAAAGTAAGTGAAAATCATGTTTCAAAAACAGCCTCCAACAGGACGTGAAGTTTTTGCACCCGAGCTCAAATGAGGTCGGCTGAAAAATAAAATCAAAGAACATTAAAAAAATTCAGAAAATTAATTTTTTTTATGGTAAACTTTGACAAATGTTCTAAGAGCTTGCAAAATTTCATCATGAAATCACATTTGCAGAAGTTGTGAAAACAAAAACAAAATCAGTAGCTTTGCTGATTTTTGTTAAACATTTGTTAATTGTTTTGTGAGTTACTTTTCATTCCGAGCTCATTTGAGCTCGGGTGTAGAAGGGGACTTTTGGCTCCAACAGTTGTTCTATCATAAAAATCTGAAAGAAAAATCTCAGCCCTAAAATACATCGCCAATGCCCGTGCTCCCTCCCTTGGGGCCCATGTCCGCTATGTTCAATGGCAATCAAAGGAAACTAAGTGAAAATCATGTTTCAAATAATTCAAAATATTATTAACAAAAGTATAGTGCAATGGAGATTTGATGTAAAACAAACATGTAAAATTTCAGTTTCAAATTCAGTTGTGCTTGCAAACTATAAGAACGAAACTAGCAACAAAACAATTAGAACCTGTGAAAATATGAAATTATGTTGTATTATATGTGGTAGCTCCAAAGTGAATTTGAATTTATATGTTTTTGAAAATCGTGATACTATTTTTTCGAGCACCTTCTGTTGAAACTTGGTTTCTACTGTATATTTTTTTCATCTTTCATGTATATGGATCAAAGGCAAAATCAGATGACCATCCTCAAATAAATATAGAATAATTTGGTAAGAGGAGTATCATCAACTTATTAAATTACCGTCAGATTTTTATCGCTGAAGTTACACGCTAGCTCTTTGGAGAAAAAAAAGAGGGGGGGGCACATTATACTTGAAAAGAATATTAGTAGCTCTGCTTAACCTTTTCCATTTGGAAGAATGAACACAAGAATATAGAATCGTGTGTGGTGAATGTGATCTGGCCGGATGACAAAAATGAGCGATAAATCATTTCTTGTTTACGAAGATAACATTTAACCCATTTTTTTCTTCCATTCACCGCATCAGCATCCAAAAAACATATAGTATACAAATCAGATCTTTGGCCTCCTAAATAAAGCAAGATTAAATATGAATGAGTATAATTGGATTATTCTATTGCCGTCGCATTTATAGGAAAAATTATAAGTTTTATTTGGAGTAGAATAATTAGAATAGGAGGTAAACAATACCAGAAAAGAATAGCAATAGCTGTACTATACCTTTTCTTACCGCAAGAAGGAACCAACAAAGATGGAATCATGCGAGGTGAATGTGATGTGGCTGGACGACAGACAAGAACATAAATCATTTGGTAAACCATTTAACCGTATTGTTTATAAACATCTTTTATTTACAAAACTTAGCATTGAACCATATTGTTTAGTTTTCGTTCGCTGTATATGTCTCCGAAGAATAAAAATGAAAAATCATTTGTTCCACGTCACAAATCAATGTAAAAAAGTATGTAACAATGTACTGGAATATTCAATTGCCAATGGTGTATTTCTTTCTAAAAATTACTGGTTAGTTCTTTGGATAAATTTTGGGGACGGAGTGGGGGGCTAATAACAGTGAAGAAATTTTACTTTTTTTGAGAGAAAAAATAAATTTTAGTTGGGTGTCCCGCGTCGGTGGGAGAGAGAGACGAGGAAGGAGCTGTGGGGTGGGGCTGGGCCGCGGCCTGCTGCGTTGAGCGCACATGGGCTAGCGTTAATTGTGTGCTACTCGCGATTATCTAGGCCGTGTAGGTTAGGTCTGGTTTTTTCTTTTCTGTTTTCTTTTTTCCATTTTTACTTTGAATTTTGGATTTTTTTCACAGAACTTCAAAAATACTAAATTAATAGTTGGGACTTGGGAAAATATTTTATAGCCCAAAAATTATATGAATTACCTATTTTAATGTGTGAGTTCTATTTTGGCATTATAAATATTGTCCAAAGATGATTTTAAGGTTCTAAATCATTCTAAAACTATCTTTGAGCCCCAAAGCAACTAAAACAATTAAATCTAGCTAGGCTCAAGCATCACTGGATATCTTTTTTAAATTTACCCGATTTAAGAAACTCAAATTCCAAACTTCCATTTATTTTCTTGGATGTGGCGGTTATGCTCACATATCGCATGAATATATCGGATTTACTGCGCGATCTGCAGCAAGCTTATCTAGGTTTAGACAATTCTAATTTCTTTACGCCCAATATACATATGCTCCAAAACATGAATCAACGGTAGTAATGAGATGTTAAAATCAGACATTACATGATTAGCCTAATTTTATTACCCCTATAATTAGTTTCTGCTTTTCATGTGTATTTGTAATTGTGTACTTGTAATGCACATTAACATTAGGCATTATATTAACTAGCAAAAAGACCCGTGCGTTGCAACGGGAGAGACGATTGTATCTGCAAAATGCATTTGCGGTCAAGCTGAATTTAATCTTTACCGAGATATGTGGGAACAAAGATTGCATATCTTTAATATGAACTAAAATTCTAAGTGAGTGACAAAAATAGGTTGAAAAATCAAGAGTTACACTAATAGAACTTTAAGAAAATAAACTCAAATCTGCAGTAGAGAAGTGCACTCGGGCAGTAACTTTTTCTCTTGAGGATTGCAATAAACATAGAACTTTTTTATATTTGATAGTACAAACGGAAAACTTCCTATTTTGTGGTTGCAAGGTTGCATGATTTTTTTTTCCAGATAAATCATGGTTTGCGAGTACAGCTACGGAAATAAAGAAATTCTTTTCTGACTTGAGATGACTTTTAGTTGAAGTGCGGCACATAGTACACATGCCCTGGCACCATGGCTGTAGTAACTGGTAAAGAAAACTTTGTACATGAGCTCCCACATTAAAAGGCCAAGAGTACATAATGACTGGCGAAAAGGGAACGTGTTTACCTCATATAGAGGTCTTGTATCCTTGTGGTTTCTCTTAATTTCTAAAACTAAATTAAACAAAAAAGGAAATTAAAATTAAAAAGGGTCATGCCCTGGCACCATGGGTGTAGTAACTGGTAAAGAAAACTTTGTACATGAGCTCCCACATTAAAAGGCCAAGGGTACATAATGACTGGCAAAAAGGGAACGTGTTTACCTCATATAGAGGTCTTGTACTCCTTATGGTTTCTCTGAATTTCTAAAACTAAATTAAACAAAAAAGGAAATTCAAATTAAAAAGGGTGACGACTGGATTCGGACCGGCACCTCCTGGGTACATGTGTGGCGCTCTAGCCACCAGGCTACAACATCTTTACTGATGTTAAAGGAGGTTTGCTAACTGATAAACAAATTTAACATTTTTCCAGATTTTCATCCTCTATTCAAGTTTTGTTCCAAAATTCCCAAAAAAATTAGGTATTTCAAAATTTGTTCACTTATTTTCAAAAAATGTTCGAAAATTCATAAAAGATAGAAATTTCTGAACATTTTTCTAACTTTGTTCATGAATTTGAAAATTGTTCATGTTTTGAAAATTTGTTCGCATTTTTATTTTTGTTGAGAAATTTAAAATATGTTTGGGGTTTGAAATAATGTTCTAGCTTTTCAAATTTGTTCAGAAATTCCAAATATTTTCAGGTTTTAAAATATTGTACGCAAATTCATAAAATATTTGAGTTTTGAAATAATTGTTCCAATTTTGAGAAATGTTTCTTGTTTTCCATGTTTGTTCCTCTTTTTTTGAAAGAAGTTTGTGTTTGTTACAAAATTGTTCGTCATTTTGAAAAAAAAAATCTCCTTTGCAATTTTGGGATTTTTTTAGAAACTTCAAGTTTTCTCGTTGTCGTTGTTCTTTCTTTTACTGTTGCGCTGAAATTTGTTCATGTTTTGAAAACTTGTTCTGAAATTCAAAAAATTGTTCGCATTTTTATTTTTGTTCAGAAATTTAAAATATGTTTGTGGATTGAAATAATGTTCTAGATTTACAAATTTGTTCAGAAATTCAAAATATGTTCAGGTTTTCAATTTTTTTTCACAAATTCATAAAATGTTTGAGTTTTGAAATAATTGTTCGCATTTTTGAGAAATGTTTCTTGTTTTCAATGTTTGTTCCTTTTTTTGAAAAAATATTGTGTCTGTTACAAAACTGTTCGTCATTTTGAAAAAAATTCTCGTTTGTAATTTTGGGATTTTTTAGAAACTTCAAGTTTTACCGCTGTCGTTGTTGTTTCTTTTATTGTTGCGCTTAAAATTGTTCATGTTTCGAAAACTTGTTCTAAAATTCAAAAAAATGCTCGCATTTTTATTTTTGTTCACAAATTTGAAATATATTTGTGGTTTAAAATAATGGCTAGCTTTAAAAATTTGTTCAGAAATTCAAAATATGTTCAGGTTTTAAATTTTTGTTTGCAAATTCATTAAATGTTTGAACTTTGAAAATAATTGTTCGTAATTTTGAGAAATGTTTCTTGTTTTCAATGTCTGTTCCTTTTTTTCGAAAAAAGTTTGTGTTTGTTACAAAACTGTTCGTCATTTTGAAAAAAAATCTCGTTTGTAATTTTGGGATTTTTTTAGAAACTTCAAGTTTTATGGTTGTTGTTGTTGTTGTTTCTTTTACTATTGCGCTACAAATTTAGCACAAGAGCTAGTTGGCCACAACGGCTAGCGTAGCGCGCTCAAGACTGTTAGGTCATCGGTTTGAATCCTAGCACCGGCATATTGCTATTTTTGCGTTTTTTCATCTCACGCATGCCAAATGGGCCGACCTAGGTTTGCCACGCCAGTGCGAAACGTCGACACTTTGATGCAATTAGCGTCGCATAGGAGCTCCCGAATCCAACCACCTCCGTTTCGCCTCCGCCACCGCGCGAGAAAGAGAGAGATAAGAAATCCTCCAATTCCCCAATCCATCCTCCCTCCGTCGTACTAGTACTATATCAATGGCTCTTAAAAGTGAATGGAGAGAGCATATCAGAAAGTACGTGCGGAAAGGCAAATTAAAAAATAATTTTGATCACCTGCGTCGAGTCGAACGTGCGGCTGGATTCGGCGCCGCGTGGACCGCGTGGCCGGCCGGTCAGCTCTTGTACGTAGGGTCATCACATCAACCGTCAAACAGTGCGCTCGGCACCGTACGTATCACCCCCGGAGCGGACGGAGCACATCGCTCCACGTCCAGCCTGGACGGCAGGACCCGTACGTCTCACTTTTCTTCTGCCCGCCCGATGGTACCAGCGGTGGGCCGTGGGCAAGGATGACACGCATAAATCAAAAAAAAAATTCTCAGCTCATAAAACATTTTTCTTTCATGATATACGGCTAAAGACCATGGAAATTACATATAAAAGTTAAAAATTGTGCCTAGGGCATCAACGGTGCCTTCCTCATGTGCTCGTCGACGGTGCGTCGTGAGCCAAGCTCGACGCCGCTTCCAAACTCCCGACACACCGTCATATAGTCAATAAAAGGTTGTTGACGTGGTGGTCGGAAAGTCGCATCTGAAGGGACCACCCGTATAACACGAAGACACGGTCAGATCCACCACTCCAAGACAAGCACCAGCCAGCCAGACGGCCGACTGCATCTCCTATGCATTGCATGTAGGTTGTCGTCGTCATCGTAGGGCAAAATAAAAGCAAGACAGCAGTACCATACAACACAACAGGTATGATACGCATCGTCTCCTTTGGATATGTAGACACGTCGTCGCAACGTTGAGCCGAGGTCTTGATCCCATCCCGACACCGGCAGAGAGGGCACCGAGCCAGCGGGCGGTGGCCAGGGTTTCGTGGGAGGGAGCAGGCTTTCGATCCATATGGGCGCCGTAGACAACAAGGTTGGGTACGTGCCACGGTAAAGAACGGGCGAGCCCAAGTCAACTACGATTATAGCAAATAAGATTAAAATTTCTTATTTCTGAACACAATACAATCAAAGTCGCTCGCACACACTTGTCCTTATATATGAAGCCACGCGCGTGCACCATATCTCTATTTTGACGTAGTAGTGGCATGCGATTCGAAGGTGATGGAAACGCGTCTCCTTCCACCAAACGAACGTTGCCGGAAAAACTAAAATAGACCTAGGAAAAAATGGAGTAGGAATGTTAAGTCCACGACTTGAGATATGAGTATATCATCGACCCTCCAAACTTGGGTCGTAGTCGAGATTAAAGCCTGGGAAGTAGAATAAATTCTCGTGAGGAAACATGAGCGTGCAGTTTAGCTCGGCGCGGCGCAGCACGGCAACGGATGAACAGCTCGTCACTGTCGGAAATGGTGACGCGAGGCGACACCACCATAGTAGATTATTATTATTACTATTATTATTGTTGTTGTTGTTGTTGTTGTTAGGCCAACTCCACCGCACGATCCCATCCTGTCCGGCCCAGTCCGTTTCGGGTAAAACGGACAAACCGGGCGGCCCAGTGCGCGGGAGCAAACAGACTTTTGTCCGTTTTACGTCCGTTTTCGATCCATCCGCGGTCCAAGTTTGCGCCGCTTTTGGGGTGAAACGGACACCACGCGGACGCGCCGCCCGTCTGCGCGTGTCCTCCCCTGGCCCGCCCGTCGATGGCACAGGACGGGCCTTTTTCTATCCGCCCCCCTCCCTCTCCACTCTTCTCCACCCTTGCCCTCGCCGCCACCGCCGCTGCCATTGCCGTGCGGTACCGAGACGGTGCCGCCGCCCTTCCTCGGCGCCGAGCTACCCAACCACGGCCACCTGGTTTGCGCACCCGCCGGCCGGATTTGGGGCGGATCCGGTTGAGCTCGCCCGACTGTGGGAGGCCGGGCCGCGCCATGGACTTGACGGGCACCTCGCCGGAAGGCCACATGCAGGCAGTGGCTCGTCCTCTAGCCGCTCGGATCTGCACCATCGGTGGTCCGCCGGCAAATACATGAATGGCGGCCGGCCGGGCTCGGTGCTTGCCCAAAAGCTCGTCGGCGCACCGTTGCCCCTCATTAAGTGCGACCACTGCCCAAGGATGGTTGTGCGCCGTGTGTCTACAACGCCGGAATATCCCGGATGGCTGTTCATCAAGTGCTTAAACGATGTGGTATGTGCTGTTTTTAGCTGCAGTTTGTGCTCTCGGATTAGACTAGCTGTGCTAACTTCAAATTTTATTGTGTAGAATGGATGCAAGTTTTGATATTGGGAAGAAAAGTACATCGATATATTGATAGAGCGAAATTTAGTACATGTTGGTGCACTTTCAGCTAGCATAGATGCTGTAGATGAGACGAGTGCACTTGTTGCTAGATTAGAGGCTAGGCACGATACTAGGTGTGAGGAAGCAACACCGACTTGTGGCTTGAAGAAGAAAGGAGGGTGCAACGTCGAGCCTCCTCCACAGATCAACAATGAGTGCATCGAGAAGGCCCTAACCTAACTCAAGGGAGCAGTTATGGAAGTTGGGTATCTTCTTAAATGTATTCTTGTGACCGGCTCTTGTTTTCTTTGGCCTTGCAGTACTGGTCAAAAATGCGATGATGTATTGTCATGTACCAAAAATGAATGATGAAAAAAAGTTAAGGGCTTGCAAAGAAATGCGCACGCGGACAATATGCGGCCGGGATCGTCCGTAGCGCTGACGGCCGCGATACGGAAGCTGTCCGGATAGCGACCGTTCTTACTATCAAAGCAGACGAGAATCCGGAATGAAGCGGACGTCTGTTTGAGTGTGATGGAGTTGGCCTTGATTACGGGCACGCATGGTTGTGGTGGGACGGAGTGAGCTCTCTCTGGGTGCTGGTAGGTCGCAGGTTACTGCGGATTGATTGATTGATTGATGATAGTGCCAAGTAGAGTAGTAGAGTGGAGGGAAAAGAAAGGGGTGCACGTTGGTTGCTCTAATGAGAAGGAAGAAAAATGGTTGATTGACCCGACCGGAGCCGGTGCTGCTACTCTACTCGTTTTGGCGGAGCGAGCGAGACCCCATGGCCATGGGTTCCTCGTGCTCGGGTCCGGTCAGCTCAGCCACGCGCGTGTCAAGTGTGAACCGGTCCGTTTCCCGGTCCACTACGCTGCTTCATGCCACCACCGTCCGCCCCCGAGGCGCACACAAAAGAAAAGAAAAGAAAAGAAAAGAAAAGAAAAAAGTGGACGGAGAGGCCGGCCCAGCACGGACCACGACCCAGCCAGCCCCTGGCTGGAGTGGACGGCGCGGGGGTAGGAAGAATCCAACCACCTCCGTTCCACCCCCTGCTGCCTCCGCCTCCCCCGCCTCCGCGTGAGAAAGAGAGATCAGAAATCCGCAATTCCGATATCTCGTCGTCCCCACGGAGTAGTAGAGTAGTATATGAATGGCTCCCATCCCCCCGTGAGGAGATCCCCATCCACCAATCCAATTTCTCCTTCTTCCCTTGAAGCTGCGGCGCTTGTCCCCTTCCTCCGTCCGTCCGTCCGTCCAATCCCCTGCCTGCTGCCTTGCATCGCCTGGACTCTGCTGCCTTGCCTGCTAAATCCATCTCGTCTCCTCCCGACGGCCTGGCCTTATCCCCAGCGCATCCCCCGCGCCACACACTCCTCGCCTCCTGCGCCCACAACCTTTTCTCTTCTCCCCTCCCCTCCCCGATCTTGGATTCTTCCGCCGGCCTCGCGCCGTGCTGCCTTCTCTTCTGTGGTCGGTGTGCGCCGCGCGCGCTTTACTACATACATACACTAGGCCCTCGCCGCTCCACGCGCACCTCAAGGGGGGAGGGCCGTCACTCAGGGCCCTTCTGATTCACACACTACCACACCCACCACTTACCAACAAATCTCGAGCCAGCTTCTTGCGCCCGCCCGGATTTATCATCATCTTCCTGCCTGCCCACACGATTCTGCTTGCGCTCCAACAACAACATGTCCGTTCTCGCTGACCTGCTGGCGGAGGTCTTCCGGGAGCCCACCCTGGCCGGCGTGGCCAGGGAGCTGGCCACCCTCGCCGCGCCGCTCTGGCTCGCCGCCCTCGTCGGCCTGCTCATCGGCTGGGCCTGGCGCCCGCGCTGGGCAGCCGCAGTCGCCGGCAACCACCACGAGCCCGTCGCCGCAGCGGCAGCGCAGGCCCCTGCCCAGCCCGCCGCCGTCGCCGACCATTTGGCCGTCCTACCTAGGTGAGGATTTAGTTTCTGCTTGACCATATCCTTCCTTCTGCCCCCAATTGGATTTGGGGTTTCTGATTCAGTCCCTTTACTGAATTCTATGCAATTTGTCTGGATATAGAGCAAAGGCGGCTTCGGTGGCGCCCGTGGAGGAAGAGGAATTGGCGGTCAGCACCCCGGACCTGATGCACCTCCGCAGGGTCGTCGAGGAGAAGGACGGCGGCCCAGCCTGGACGCACATGATGGACCGCACGCTCCCGACATTCCGATACCAGGCCTGGAAAAGAGAACCCCAGGTATGATATGAAGCCTTTCCCAGAGCTTTTTACTTGAGCCACTGTACAACCCAAGAATTTTGTTTTGTGTGTGGACTCTTTTATAAAGATTGATTAAAACATAGCCTTAGAATTTAACAGCATACACAGGTTTCTCAACTTCTCAAAATTATATCAATTATTATTGTACTACTGTTTTTGGATTGATGATGACTAGTAGTAGACTTGTGAGGTTAGTTGCAACGAAATTCGATTCAGCAATTCAGTGTCAAGACATAGAAGATACAAATATACTAGAGCTCAGGAGTAAAATGTTTGCTCCCTTTGTTCCATCCCAGAACGGCCCGCCGCAGTACCGCAGTAGCACCATCTTCGAAGACGCGTCGCCCGATGTAGTGAGGGATTTCTTCTGGGACGATGACTTCCGGATCAGCAACACCTGGGACGATATGCTCCTTGAGCACGAGACGCTGGAGGAGTGCACAAAGACGGGAACGATGGTTGTTCGCTGGGTCAGGAAGGTGAGCCATCTGCTTGATAATCCCTCCCTGGCAACCCTTGTGGAATTCATGACAAACTATAGTATATCTTTTGCTTACGCTGCTTGCCTCGCCTTTGCAGTTTCCATTCTTCTGCAGCGACAGGGAGTATGTTATCGGACGCAGGATATGGGCATCTGGAAAGACCTACTACTGCGTTACCAAGGTATGCGATGAAATAGTATATAGCTTTATATCTGCTAGAAAGCTGTTATTGGAGCACACCTTCCCACAATCGCTTTTACAGCCATGCTTAGAGTTCCTTTGCGTAATGGATTTGAGATGGGTGCTGTTGCTGTTTGTTCCATCTTCTCATCTGCAAATTTGGAAAAATATTTATTGCTGCTTTCTCTATGTTTGATTATAGATGCACTGCATTCTATATCTATCTGTGCCAAGCATACTTGTCTTTCTATATCTGTAGTTTCTCACATACATATAGGCTATCTCTAGTTTAGGTGTCATTCTTCATTGAAGTTTTGCTTGATTTAGGCCAAACAGATCATTAAATGCCTTGCTGCATTTTTTCAGAGCGTGCCTCGTCCCTCTGTGCCAAGGAGCAGCAAACCTCGCCGTGTGGACCTGTACTACTCTAGCTGGTGCATCCGTCCAGGTATGACCACAGTTTCATCACAGGTTCCTCATCACGAGCTGATTTTGCTAGGCCAATGAATTTACACCTGTTCCTTTTTTATCAGTTGAATCAAGAAACGGTGATGGTGCAATGACGGCATGCGAGGTGCTCCTGTTTCATCACGAAGACATGGGTATCCCATGGAGCATCGCGAAGCTTGGCGTGCAGCAGGGTATGTGGGGCTGCGTCAAACGGATCGAGCCTGGCCTACGGGCATACCAGACCGCAAGGGCCTCTGGTGAGCCCATCTCGAAATGCGCTGCGATGGCACACGCCAACACAAAGTTTGTCGCCGACGAGCTCACCGCTTCAGAAAACAACACCGAGGCCGGTTCGACCAGCAACAACGCCCAAGCCGAGAAGTCAAGCACTGGACGGGCAACCTACCCAAGGTCTTCGTGATAGGCAGCGTGGTCGCGCTGGCTTGCACCTTCGACAAGGGGCTACTGACCAAGGCTCTCGTGTTCGGAACGGCGAGAAGGTTTGCAGGGCCAGGAAGAAGATAGGAACCAAACATCGGCGATCCATGCCGCGCATTTGTTCTGATGCACAACCGAGCGATGCTATCCGGTATTATTTTCGGTCCTGAGACGCTCGCGCTTGCAGATGAGGACGAGGACGGCGTTTGCTCATGCTAGAGAGCATCTGTAAGCAGGCTTGTGTACATACTGCTGTAGCTGCAGTCTGTGAAGCTTAGAGCTGATTAGGATATAGAACCATGATGATAATGAGACTGAATTGTATTGGATGCTGAGACATGGCCATCATCATCATTATGATGATGTACTACAATGAATAAGGCTCATATTTTGGAGGTGCTATAAAAATATAGTGCTTTTTGTTGGTTGAATTTCTTTCTTGCTTTGCTCGCTGGTGACATGTATGCATATGCATGTGCTGATTTACCTATGGTTGGTGTTGACATGTTGATTGGCCTTTCTTGGTGAATATTCTTCAGAGACATCTGTGTCCAGTTGGATTGTCAATCTTCAACTTTCTTGTTTCAGACTAGCATTTTCGGTCAAAATGTCGGAAAAATGTCATACTTAGGTTAGGTGATGCTATATGAACCTGCCAAGTTTCAACTTTGAATTCTGCTGCTTTTGGAATCTAAGAGAAAGCAATTTCAAATGTTTTCGTGCCACCAAATTCCAATCTTCTCATACGGCCAAAGCGACGACTGAATTTGATCTTTGAATTTAACGCATCATACGTGGTCGCCTCCCTGACATATTTGCAATGTTTTCTCAAAGTTTCTCCAAATGTTGACGACTCTACTGTTAGCATTCAGCACCTTAGGTGAGATAATTTTCCCCATCAACATAACACATGTTAAATGACTCCTTCCGGCAGACTAAAATGGTCTCTGGTATACGACTTTGACCGCTAATTCCGGTCATAATATACTACGAAACCCAGCAAAAATTACATACCGCAAAACAACTTCCCATGACAAACCTATTTAGAAGAAGAAAAAATGCGGGAAGCACTTCTAATCTATTCATCGTTTGTCATGGCAGTACAATGAACACCAGAAAGAACAAAAAATAAGCATTCTTTAGAAACATCACCACCACCAGATCAACATGACATATGTGACCAAGATCAAGGAAAGAGAGAGAGAGAATAGTACTTGCCGTGTTCTCCTTGTTTCCTTTCCACTTTCCTCCCAACAGCTTGCTGGCCCATCCTTTTCCCTTTGCCAAAGCAGTGGTGGTGCCATCCTAGTGAGGGAATAAACGTTGCTTCACACACCATGATTCTTACCATCTTATCCCTCACTCACAAATCAATGCTAAAAACTGGTTTCCCCGACAAGTCAATCCGCGTTTCCGTTCTCATCTCGCACAAACTAGTCTTCTCCAGGGAAGGCGATGGGCCCTTTCCGAAACCGAAAGGGGGGGCGCGGTGCTGGGTAACCCGAAAGAGGGGAGCGTTAGGCGCCATGTTGATGGCATGGCCAAGATCAGTTAGGGGTATTTGCGCACCCTAATGGCGTGTTGGACGATGACAGGCCCCGGTTGCCTTTCTAGCTGTCTCAAGTGCACAATCAGTTGGGTATTTTCTCTTTCGGGCACGAGGAGAGGAGCGGCGTTAGGGCACGTGCGATGGGGCGACGTCGAGAGGAGCAGCATTAGGCCATGTGCAATAGGGGCGACGTCGGTCCCTCTTGTTACCCGCAACAAGATGTAGGGTCTCGGAGAAGAAAGATAACAAATTCAGCACATATAATAGAATTTTCAATGTGAAGTGTTTGATACCAATTTGTGTGTGTAGATCACCTAGCATGTGAGCCGGGTGTGGCCTTGTGCTATGAGCTGAGGCTGAAGAGAGGAAAGGTATCAAGTAACAAACAAACCCAGTAGAACAGTTTCAACAGATACTATTATGTTTCACATCTCTTCCAATATCTGTACCAATTACTACAAACCAGATAGATGTAGAGTTACTGTAGAACAACAACTGGACTGGTGAACATTTCTTGGGTAAAAAAAACTGGGGGCATCAGCCGCCGCGCAGTAGCACAGCGAGCAATGAATTACAGTGATAGATGACCTCTAACAACACAAGGAATCGACAGCGGGATCGACAAAACTAGGGGCGGGGTAGCTAGAGAGGTAGTACATGAGAAACAAGGCGTAAACAAGCTGCTTCTGCAGCAGCGGCCCTTAGACTTGCGCCGTGCCTTGAGTGAACTTGGGATCCTCACACCTGTACTTGCCGTCGGGGCCGATGCCGAAGCCCTTGGGATCGGCAAAGACGTTCTCCAGCAGCTGGCTCCGTGGGGGCAGCGGGCTCGCGTCGGCAAACTCCACAGCCTCTTCGACGACGTCGTCAATCTTCTTCTCGATGTTCTTCAGCTCGGCTTCAGACGCGAGGTTCTGCTCGATGATGTACTTCTTCAAGGATGTGATGGGGTCCCTTGCAGCATAGTGAGATTTCTCATCTGTGCACGAGGTCATCAGACGATTGAGTCAGAGAGCACATTAGAAAAGAGGAAATATGTGCAGCTTCACAATTTCAGGAGTTGACAATTAAGTTTGCCACTAGAGAAAAAGAGTATGGATGCAGATATACACTGAGATACTGGATACAAAATAGTCACAAATCAAGATTACCAGATAGCGATAATTTCCAAGTTAGATACATAGACCACAAAAAAAAGAGTAATCAGGTTTGAAGACGTAAACAAGTATATGGTCTAGGTCATGTAAGATCCAAACTTAGCCAACTAATTTATATTTCCCCCTTTACGACTCAAAATCTATCTGATACGGTTAATAACAGAGTAAAAGTGATTTGAGAATAATAACTGCATAAAAAGGCATACATCCTGGGACAAAACTATGATTGGTTGTATGTCAACTGTCAAGTTGTTAAGATTTATCAACTTGATACAGAAACACAAGGGTTCAATTTAAGTAATGAGACCCTATGGGTCAACAACCGGTAATACCCTATCAGGATGGTGACATATCAGATAAGATGACTGGGTCAATTTACTATCAGGTTCATTAAAGCACGTCCCCTAATAATAAGCAATAAAAAAGGCATTTGCTTCTTATGAAGGTTAATATGAGAGGACTTTTGCCGTTTGTATTCATGTTTATTTAAAGAAAACAAGTGGTGCTGAATACCCTGTGAATTGACTATGAGACAATCTAGTCATACCTATCAAGAAGGTGACATATCAGATAAGATGACTGGGATGATGATAAGAACAAAAGAAATATTTCGCTCAGTATTTCAATTGGCACCATAAACTTACTTCCTAACTGTGATCATACAAAACCCTATATAGCTTTCACATTTATTTCGCAACCAAACAGGATGGCACAACTTGCATGACCAAAATTGTATGTGATGTATTACTCAGGAAATTTAGTACTCCCTCTGTCTCAAAATGTAAGACGTTCAGTGTCAGAAAAAGTCTTAAATCTGAGACAGAGGGAGTAGTATATAGTAGTATAGTACTCCCTCCGTTCGGAATTACTCGTCCAAGAAATGAATGTATCTAGATGTATTTTAGTTGTAGATACATCCATTTTTGTGACAAGTAATTCCGAACGGAGGGAGTACTACAGTTCAGGTACTTGGCAAACAGTCTAAACAGAACTGTAAACTTCATGACTAAAATGCTTTTCTTGCAATTTCTATTTCTCCAGTTAGCATAAAAGTGCCAGCAGTGCCACTACTAAGAATAAAAGTGAAGTACTCCCTCCGTCCCAAAATAAGTGACTCAACTTTGTACTAACTTTAGTACAAAGTTAATACAAAGTTGAGTCACTTATTTTGGGACGGAGGGAGTAAAAATTAACCAGAAAGGTAATCCTTACCAGGCCTCCTGAGTTCATCTGGATCAGCGAGAGAGTGGCCTCTGAACCGATAAGTTTCACATTCCACTAGAGTTGGTCCTTCACCTCTCCTTGCCCTGTCAATTGCCTCCTTAGCCACCTCCCTGACCTTCAGGACATCCATCCCATCGACATGTACCCCAGGCATTCCGAATGCCGGGCCCTTCTTCCAGATCTCGGGATCTGAAGTAGACCTAAGGTGGGACATCCCGATTGCCCATAGGTTGTTCTCCACAACAAAAATAATCGGAAGCTTCCACAGCTGAGCCATGTTCAGGCACTCAAAGAACTGGCCGTTGTTACAGGTACCGTCCCCAAAGAATGCAAGTGTGACATCAAGCCCGTCAGGGCTAGACTGCTTGAGCACCTCATGGCGGTACTTAGCGGCAAAGGCAGCGCCAGTGGCGACAGGGATGCCCTCGCCAATGAAGGCAAAGCCTCCAAGGAGGTTGTGGGGTTCAGAGAACATGTGCATGGAACCACCCTGTCCGCGGCAGCAGCCAGTGGCCTTGCCAAATAGCTCGGCCATCACAGCACGGGCTGGGACACCCTTGGACAGAGCGTGGACGTGGTCACGGTACGTGCTAACAACACAGTCAGGTTGGTTCAGCTGCTTGATGAAGCCGGTGGAGACGGCCTCCTGCCCGTTGTAAAGATGAACGAAACCAAACATCTTGCCACGGTAGTACATTTGCGCGCACATGTCCTCGAAGTTACGGCCGAGGATCATGTCCTCGTACAGCTCCAATGCCTCTTCCCGTGTCACTGCCTGCATACAAAGCAGACACTTGTAATTAAGAACCCAGAGAACCAGAACATGAAAAAAGTTTCCAAGATTTAACAATTTACAACCTCAGGTTCTCAAATTTTCATATACAAGCACCACTGGCTCACTGCAGTTACCACACTTGAAGCTAGATCTAAGAACTAAACAGTACTCCAATTCTGAAATTATAGTATGATACAGTACATTTTAATTTGCTAACGAGTACCAGTTTTAAACTAAAAATAAGGTTGGCATGAGAGGATCAGTAGACAGAGAACTTTTGCAGCACTTGCAAATCCTAAAGTGAACTTTTCAAGCATGGGATGTGCTCAGATTACAAGAGAATTCTCAATACAAGATTCAGCAGGCAACTGACTAGCATCTGGGTAGTCGAATTGCTTACTGTCCAACCTTTGGAGATGAAAATTATGCGAGCTAATCTGAACCAATCTAGTATCTAGAACTAAGTCATGCAGTAAGTAAATCTAGAACACTCAGACGAACCTACAGACGGCAGCTCCCGGGATCCAATCGTAAAGCAGTAAACGCGGCCGGAGCCAAGATCCAATTTTTACACTCGGGGCTGCAAGATCGCTTTTTTACACTCGCTCTGGGCAGGTGAATAGATGAGAGATGCGAATTCTCACAGGGTACGCGGCGGCGGCGGGCGCGGCCTTGAGCACGTCGGAGGAGACGGCCAGGACGGAGCCGAGGCGCCGCGCCGGCCTGTGGCGGAGCGGGCGCATGGAGGACGCGGACGGCGCGGGGAAGGGCGCCCTGTCGCCGCCGGATCTGGCCGCCACCGGCGCCAGGAACTTGGCGGCGGTGAAGGACGCGGCCGCCATCTCCTCTGTCTGGAAGATCTGCTGCCGGCTGTCCCCTGCCCGTGTGCTTGGCGCAATGCGGCGGAATGGGGGAGGAGAGCTCGGGGCGGAGGCGTATAAAGGGAGGAGGGGAGAAGGGGAGGGGCGGAGAGCACGAGGAAGACGGATGGGGAGAGGGTTTGGGGGGCTTGGGAGGGTCCGCCCAGGCCACGAGCCCACGATGCGATGCAACGCTGGCGGCGGCGAGTGACAAGATTTTGATTGATTTTCTTGTTCGTCCAAGTGTCCAACCCCAACCACACCACCAAGAAAACAGAGCCCAATGGTCTTCTCTAGGAGCAAAATTCTTGTTGCACCAAGCAACCAAACAAGCAAGAGATTTTTATAGGAGTATAATGCAAAATATAGCAAGGGGTTTATAGTTGTTATACTTGTTTTTTTGTGTGATTACGGTGGGCCCTTTACTTCTCGGTGGTTATTTCATCTTAGAGACAGGGATTTTGTGTGGACAAGAAGTCAACATCGTAGCTTCCGAATGTGTTGGGCTGTTCCTTTTCTTACTCCAGCTGGTATGATGTACTTATGCTATTGAAACTTTTTACCGCGTGCGATTTGATGGCAAAGTAGTGGTGTTACCATGTTCAAAATCTACTTCAGCATGTGAAGGAGCATGGTTCCCCGTGTGTGGTTTTGGTAATTAATGAAATTCTTTATGGACTAATGGTTTCCTTGAGTTATACTTGAAGGATTTGTCCATAGGCATTTCTTGAAGTCCATGTGTTGGTTCCAAGGAGTTTATAAGATGACCAAGGTGCTATTCAAGGAATTATCCAAAGATTGATCATGCAGAAGACATGATACAAGGTTGATCAAGACTAAGTTAAAATGTGAATCAAGTTAATCAACACACAAAGCATAGAAGATGTACCGAGTGAGATCAAGTGATCTCATGGTATGGTAAGCATTGTCCATTATGCTTTGTGTACTAACTCATGGTCTACGTGAGAATTCTATGTGGGGTTAGGTATGTTTCCATGAGCTTGCGTCAAGAGGAAAATCTCATACAACCCATGTGTGTGACATAAAGTGGTGATCGTCATCTAAATTGCGGTGTGCAAGTTCAAATGGAGCATCACGAAGAGATCATGCTTGAAGCTTGCCGTCCATTGTGGTGACAATAGAATTGTGAAGATGTGCCGAAGAGTGGCTCACCCATAGTGGAGTATGGGGGAGCAATCAAATAGTCTTCACCGAGCCAACGCAATCAAGAAAGGTGGTCCAATTTGAGGAAGTCAAGATCGTCATCATCTAGCTCAAGTGAACCATGTGTAAGGCAAAGGTTTGCCCTTGATATGTTTTCTATTTTACCAGTCTCATGGTGGTAGTTGGGAGACCGGGTTATAGGATCGATTGTCGTACTATCAAGGGGGCTCTCAAGTGAGTAGCTTGATCGCATCGTTCGTAGAGAGTTCAAACCATTGCACCCTTGCATCATCTTTCTTGGTTCTTGTTTGGTGTTTATCTTTGTGAGTTTTAGAGCTTTTGGTCATCTTCATGACAAGCTCGAGTTCATCGAAAACGGAGTTGATATGCATCTTCTATGATGTTTTCGATGTTGGAGTTTTTACCGGTTCTTCATTCATAGAGGTTTCACATCTCTATATCATTGGCATTTTTCTACTGCCTCTTCTCACTTTAACCAATCGTTGTTTCGATAGTACTCGCCATCATCTATCCAACAAGATCGAGTTTGCTCAATTCGGAGCTCATATGCAGAAGTTATAGTAGTTCTGGTTTTATTGCTCCTTCTGCTTTGCTTGGGCAGTTTTTCAGCTAGAGCGGTAGTACCTCTAAAGCAGTAATACCTCTCCCCAGAGCGGTAGTACCGCTTAGGCGGTACTTCCGTTGACCAGTACCGCTTCCACTTCCGCTTATTTATATGCTTATGCTACCCAATCCGCTTGAGCGGTAGTACCTCTGGTAGTACTGCTCCCCCGAGAGCTACTACCTCTCAAGCGATACTATCTCTCCCCTGAGCGGTACTACCTTTTATGTTTTTCTATTTCGTTGGGCTGTTTTGACTGTGCTAAGTGGTAGTACCGCTCCCCCGAGCGGTAGTACCACTTGTGCATGACTTGTGGGCATAACGGTTGAATTCGGGGGGGGGGGGAGGGGGGGAGCTATTTAAGGGGGCCTTCTTCACCAATGGTCCCCATCCTTTCAGCTCATGTTCTTCCCCCGTTGTTGACCTTCTTCGAGCTTGCTATCTCTCTATCCCTCCAATGATTCTTGCTAGTTCTTGAGGGAAAAGAGAGAGGAGATCTAGATCCACATTTCCACCAATCACTTTCTCCTCCATGTGAGGGGAACCCCTCTAGATCTTGGAGTTCTTTGTGTTCTCCTTCTTGTTCTTCCTATCATTTTCCTCCATAGCTTCCGTTGCTTTGGTGGGGTTTGAGAGTGAGGGACTTGGGCACTCCGTATGCCCTTACCATTGCATTAGTTGCATTGTTTTGAGTTCTCCATAGTGATACGTGAAAGTGAAAAGTTGAGAAGCTTATTACTCTTGGTGCTTGGTACCCTAGAGCTTGTTCCACTTGGGTGTTTGGGCGCCCTAGACGATTGGTGGTGTCTCGGAGCTCAATCATTGTGGTGTAAAGCTCTGGGTTTGCGTCGGGGTCTCCAATTAGGTCGTGGAGATTGCCCCGAGCAATTTGGACGAGTTCGGTGACCGCCCCAAGGGTTGCATTTTGTACGGGTTCGGTGACCGCCCTCAAGGGTCCCTTAGTGAAATCACGACATCTTGCATTGCGCGAGGGCGTGAGAACATTTGTTATATACTCCCTTGATTCCACAATGTAGTACGCCCACGCTTCCCGAGATCTAAGTTTGACCATAAGTTTAACCAACAAGACCGACTGCGGCCGGATAAAAAATTATACCACTAAATTCACTATTTCGATACGAATTCAGTGGTATAATTTTTGTTCCCACCGCAGTATGTCTTGTTGGCTAAATTTATGGTCAAACTTAGATCTCGGGAAGCGCGGGCGCACTACATTGTGGAATAGAGGAAGTACATGTTTAACATTTTTGAAATAGATGATTAACATTTTCTCAAATTTTTATCTTTTAAGAGTACTCTTTTTTTATACACATTGTATATTTTTTGTATATATCATGAACATTTTTAAATACTTGATTAATATTTTTTTCATATGCTCGATTAACATTTTTTAATACACAATCAATTTTTTATATACAATGTATATTTTTATATACATTAGAAACATTTTTCTATACATATTTAACATGCAAATGGTAGATTAACATTTTTCAAATACATTTCATGTAGAATGTTTTTTGTGATATATATATTTAGAATTGAAAGTATAAACAGAAGTATAAAAAGAAAATAGAATACAAAAACAAAAACATGAAAAAAAAACAGAAAAAAAGAGGTTTTGTCCTCCCGCGAGCTAGGCCAGCCCTATCTCGCGCTCTCTCTGGCAAGGCGGCCTTACGTCTCGCGTCAAGCGAGACGTCGACTCGCCAAATTGTAGGGCGATGTGTTGGCATGCCCCCTTTTTTTGAGTAAGTGTTGTCATGAGGTGGGACAAGTGTTGTCATGAGTTGGGACAAATGTTGTCACACGTAAATGCATGAAAACACATGGAACAAATTATCGAGCCCTTTAACATTGAAGCAAACAACACGACAATCTTGTAACACGAAAATGTATTTACGAATTAATGATCGCTCGTGAAATAAAAGACACAACCCCCGCCCATATGACGAGCCTCTCACAAACCAAAAATCTATGTGTTGAAAAGTACTCCCTCCGTATCAAAATAGAAGACTTTTTTTGTAGGCTAGGTAGTACACACAAGAAAATCAAGGAGCCCATGCATTCAGCTAGCTAGCGCTTCAGAGAGGGACAAGGGTCTCGAAGCAATTGAGCCCATCCAGCTCCAGGGCGAACCGTGGCTTCAGTTGCTGCTGCCGTTGCTTGCCAACAATCTTGACAGCAGAATCATTGTTCAGCCCCTTCTTCTCCGTCTGTCTTCCGCTGCCCTCAGATTGCTTCGGCATTTGCGGTACGGGGCTCTCCATGAACTGCAGAGAACAAATATAGAGAGCAGAAAAAAAAATAAGAACACAAATGTAGAATTTAGCAAACATGAATTGCCATGGAGCTTATGAGCTGCTTATACCTTGTTGGTGCTAAAGAATTGGCTGGCGAGCTGCGCAGACAGGATGGCCTCCATGGAACCCATGAGCTAATAGGTAGAAGCTGGTGATGAACTGATTAATCACCACTTGAACTAGTTTAGTGTTTCTTAATCTGAACTTCACTGCATATATGGCTAGTTCTGTTGCTGCATGCAGATTCGATCACATCTATATATAGCAACGAGTATAGTCTTGAACATTGTTGGGATCGGTCGAGGTCTGGTTGTTTCAATGGCTTGAGGTTCATGGGGATATGGCGGGCTTATCTCTAGCTAGCAAGAAAGAGCCTCAATTTGTTGGTGCCATTGGCTCCACGTAGCTCACCCACCGGAGTGTTTCTAGCACTATGTGTGTACATCATCTTATCCACACTGCAACACATATCTGGGCTGTGCACTTTTTGCGCTTTTTCTCTCGTGATGGACGACGTATAGTGACAGGCGAGGAAAATTGGATGGATATTTAGGAACAAATATCGGGGCCGTGTGATATTTTGCTAAAATTTCACCAAATGGCTACATCATGCCAGATTTTTTTTGGATAACTACAAGATGCCAGCATGAATGTTTTCTACAAGTTCCACAAGTGGTGGTTTTTGGTCCCCGCGAAAATAAATAAAAATAAGTTTTTTTTGAGACAAATTAATAAAAATAAGTGGTAGTGTTCTCCTGGGCTTCTGCCTCCTGGACACTACAACTGCCTAAGATTGGGCTAACGACAGAGTTCAAGGACCGGTGCCAGACCACCAACCAAACTGGAATGTGCTGCGCAGGTGCCAGCCCACCAGGCCTAAGATTGGGCCAACGACAGAGTTCTGTTTTTTTATTTCCCGTTTCTTTTTCTGTTTTAGTTATCATTTTTTAAATCGTAAATATTAAACTTTATTTTTTAAAAAAATAAAAAATTCTTAACTTTACGAACTATTTGAAAACTCACAAAGTTTGTTGAAAATTCTATCCTACTCGTGGACATCACAAATTCATAATATTGTTTCAAATTCGTGGACATTCTTTCACAGACATGAACTTTTTCCAAAATCCCTGGACACTTATAATTTTACCAAGTTCTAAAAAATTACCAAAAACACAGGCAGTTTTTCCAAAGCTAGTAGACTGGCCATAGAAAAAGACGAATGAAAAATAGAATAAAATCAGGGAACAGGCCTAGCGAGTGTACACCAAGCAAGCGGTTACTGGGCCACAGCCCATGCGGGTGTGCGCTGGTTCGCCAACTGACGCTTAAGGCGCCGGATAGGAGGTCTTGGCATTTGCTCGTGTTGCTTCCAGCTAATTGGGGGTGAGGCCCAACCGTTATGAAAGATGTAAATACTTACTACTGCCGGCCACATCCGATACTGTTCAAACACACTACATCTGTTGATGTGAAAACACACTACATCTATCAGTAGCCATGCATCTACCGATCATTTTGCTGTTAAAAGATGCTTGGCGAGAAACCATTCGCCTGCCTCGACTTCCTTCTGTTCCTCGGGGAAATTAAAAAAAAATTACTCCCCCCGTCCTAAAAGATACGTCTAAGACACGTTTAATTGTTAAATACATCCATATCTAAATAAATTTAAGACAACATTTTTGGGGCGGAGGTAATACCTGACATTTATAGTACTATGGTGGCACATAGTGTAGTATGAATAATGAATAATTGAGCTCGATCACATGTCATAATTGACATGGCAACAAAAGTTCTTATATGACCAGTAGTCCGGCCGGCGGCTAAGCATGGTCCTAATCTTTGTCCCGCCTACCCCATTCTCTTTCTTTTCACCATTATCGTGTCTAGTATAGCATACAAGCGCAATCACACATGCAAGTTGCTGGTTACATATGTCACCCTACTTGCATCCCCGCACCACCAGCTAATCCTCTGTTTGTACTCTCAAGTTGCACTTACATATCTCTTAATCACCTGTCCAACCGGATTTTCCTTGGAGCGCGCGTAACCACTTCTCAATGATAGTTGCAAAGGCAACCACTTTGGGTTGGCACTTGTAATATATTACATATAGAAGTACACTAGTCGTGGTAGTAGGTTCGTAGCTAAACGATTAGTTAAATCCTGATTTAGAATGAGAAGAGAAGGTTAGTTAAGTCCTAATTTAGAAAGAAAAAGCCGGACAGATATTTACGGAATCAAACTCATTTTGGCGAAGGACAAGAGAAGACGGAAATGAACTTTCAGAAAAAGAAGAAGACAGAAATGCACATTAGAATTTGTTCTGTTGCTTTTACTCCGCGTGCGAAGTAGGATATGTAGAGGAACAGAGGAAGTAATTGATCAGGGAAAGTGTGAGCATATAAGTTAAATTGATACAGAAGAAATAGAGGTTGATTTTCTCCTTGTCAATGATTCTACTCAACCATGTGTACAATGATTCTCTCTTCTTTATATATGGACTAAAAGAGATCAAAGTGGAAGCAGTTGGTCAATTAAGAGGTGGTGGAACAGTCCACCCTTGGTAGGCCTTACCAGAGGCCAAAGTTACATTTGCATACTACCAATTGATCATCCAGTTGAGTGTCACCTATTCGCCCAGGCTTTCCTTGAAGCACACATAATGACTTCTCAATGAAGATTGCAACACAACCACTTTCCATTGACACTTGTGGTACGAAATTTTGCAACCTAGAAGTATGCTAGTCGTAGTCATAGACTAGTAACTAATTGGTTAGTTAAATACATGCTCAGAAGAAAAGGAGAAGGTTTGCTAAATCCTACTCCCTCTGTCCGTAATGTAAGACGTTTTTTGGCACTACACTAGTGCCAAAAAACGTCTTACATTATGGGACGGAGGGAGTAGTTTAGAAGGAGAAAGACAGCTCGGTACACATGCAGTCAAACTTCTTTGGTAGGAGGACAAGAAGATGGACATATGCATATGTAGAATCTATTCCACAACCTTTAACAACGAGGCCAGTCAAGGATCAAGAAGCGGGATACACAAAAGTAGTCGATAAGAAGCATACCACTATAGAAGGTAAATTGCCACATAAGAAATAGGGGCATAGTTCCACTTTGTTAATATCAACGATTATAATCAACTGTACATACAATAATGCTCTTTTCTTTATATGTAGGTTAAATGGATGTTTGGATAAGTGTTCCTTCACGGTAAAATGGAGTGACTTAATCCCCCTAGGGTGGTCCCCACCAAAGGGCGAAGTCACATTTGCATACTACCAGGTGATCATCTCTTTTTTTTGCGAGAGAAATTTTCAATCTATTCATCAATCAGGGCAGTACAGAGAACAGAAGAGGTAACAAAAATTACAACCGGGTCTATGGACCACCGAGCGACGACTACAAGCACTGGAGCGAGCCGAAGACGCGCTGCCGTCATTGCCCGTCCATCACCGGAGCCGGGCAAACCTTGTTGTAGTAGATAGTCGGGAAGTCGTCGTGCTAAGGCCCCAAAGGACCAGCACACCAGAGCAGCAACCATCGCTGATGAAGAGAGTTGTAGATCGGAAAGATCAAACCTGGAACCACACAAAGGAAGACAAATAAAAACAGGATCCAAATAGATCCATCGAAGACCAGCACCGACCGAATATCATAAGATCCGACGGAGACACACCTCCACACATCCTCCGACAACGCTATTTGCACCATCGGGACGGGGATAGGACACGGGAGACAATATTGCTACCGAGGAACATCGCCGCCGCCACACAGCCCCAACCAAGACGTTCAACCTAGCAAAAACGAAAATGGGGTCCCTCCCGTCGGCGGGGGGCCGAGATCCTCAGCACCTCCACAGGCCAAAGGCCATTGGAGTCAGGTGATCATCTCTTTGTACTCTCAAGTTGAAGTTACATAACGGTTAATCATATCTCACATGTTTGGCCGGGTTTTCTTGGAAGCACACATATGTAAGCACTTCTTAGTGAGAATTTCAAAGGCAGTGACTTTACCTTGGGACTTGTAATGTATAGAAAAAACGTTGCCATAGAACTATGCCTGTCGCTCCGTTTTGAAAAAAAAAACCCTACGCCGGTCGCTGTTGTAGACTAGTAGCTGAGTGCTCCGTTCTAGTTTCAAATACAGATTCATTTTGGCATATAACTCATAATTTGTAAGTTAAATTGATGGTCAAGTCATTGTGTGTGTGTCTCATAAACTGGAATAGAGGAAGTGTTTCTATAGTAGATGAGAGAAGAAGGTTAGTCAGCAAATGAGCATATCCCTATCACCCCTGTGTGAGCACTTTGCATGTGGACCAATTTTATAAGTCGCTGATAAATATAGATAATTATTGAATTTACTATGATACTTATATTTAAATTTGTATCGCAGAGACAAGAAAGAAAGTGTGCTTCTTAAACTAACAAAAATAAAACGTTATCTGCGTCTTTATCCTGCATGCACAATTCTAATGTTAGGGCCATCTCTAGTTCAAAGCAATTTCTGCGTAAATAAGATCATAGACAATTATGATCATAGAAATTAAACATTGTATGCATACCTCCCTTCATTACATATCCTGCCCATGAATTCTACACTCAACGCCCTACGTGCTCACACTACTTTCACATCCGCTCGCCCCACCTCTTCGCGAGAGATCAGATCAGATCATCCTCCTTTTCCAAGAAAATCTATTCGACGGTTCGGCAGCCACAATTGCATCTCAGGGGCTGAGATCACAAGTGCAAAAGAAAAGTGAAGCCTTCACGATTGCCATGCTAATCTTTTCTGTTTTAATCAACAAAAGTTCTCTATTTGGATTAATTTAGCTTTGCTTGTTGTCTTCCTAAAATTAATTACACTTTTTAATTACCTAGAATAAAATTAATAAGAACCATTCTAATCAGGAAAGGTTTATATGATGCCTATTATAGGAATTAGGCCTTGTACAGTGCAAGGTGCTTAGAAGAGGTGCTTGAAGAAATAAACCAGACTTTCCTTAAGCACCGATTGATGAAATCATGTACCTGGGGTGGGGTCATGGACCTGCCCAAGGGTACCCTCCACAAGGACATTCACAAGAGAAGCAGCCTTCCAGTCGACCTGGTAGGCTTCCACTCGACAGATTCAAAGGCACTCGACTATGAAGACCCACTCGACCACCAAGAGTCCAAGAGCCACTCGGTGTTCAAACGGTTTGTAGTTCAATATTCTTTATGACCTTAATGACACTTTATGTAAGGCGTTACCAGTAACGCCTAGCTTTAATGTACCTTAAACCCTTTACTACGTGGGCTGGCTGGGGTCCTGGCACACTCTATATAAGCCACCCCTCCATGTAGAAAGGTTCGCACCGTAACACATACGCAGATAATCCAATGACCGCCTCAGGGCTCCGAGACGTAGGGCTGTTACTTCCTCCGAGAAGGGCCTGAACTCGTAAATCTCTTGCGTATACAACTACTCCATAGCTAGGATCTTGCCTCTCCATACCTACCCCCATTCTACTGTCAGACTTAGAACCACGACAGTTGGCGCCCACCTTGGGGCAGGTGTTCTAGCGAATTGTTGGAGAAGTTGGGATTCTCTCGATCTCCGCATCATGGTTTCAGGTGGAGTTTTGGTCGACGGCCACGAGATCCGTCTCGGTGCGCCACGCTCACGCCGACGACTCCGCTTGGCTTGAGGAGGCTCCACTCGACGTGGACGCTTCCCCCATCCGCTGGGCGACGACTTTCGCTGCGTGTGTCCGCTGGGCGTCCTCCTCGGCAGCCGTCGACCCAAAGATGGGTCGGCTCTGCGCCGCCTTCACTCCCAGCCTCCCACCGCACAAGCTGCCCGGTCGGTCGAGGCTTCAGCCGGTGGGTGAGGCATGCAGGGCCCGCCAATCGGCCATCCCCAAGTCGCGACGATCGAGCCCGACGAATCTCTACGGCCTGTTCGCCCGACGACCGGCTCAGAGAGACCGCGTCTCAATGCGATAGCAAAGGACTGGGCGGCAGAAGTTACGATGGTCGATGGACCACGCAGTCCCCTCGATTCACCCGCACCAACGAAGGTGGCGGTAGAGGCGATCCGGCGCAAGCCCACGAAGAGTACTTTGCTCGAGCCCCTCACTTCGCCTCCGCAGGGAGGAGCTTCGTCGTCGGAACATGGATGCACTTCACACTCCTATCGTTGGAGAAACCCCGAGGCCCGCGCTTTGGAGGATGCGCGCTATTAACCTGGCTGAGCGACTCGACCGGAGAATCTTCAGCCGAGTAATCGGATGAGCGACTGCGACCGAGGGTTCCGTAATCCAATCGACGCCAAATTCTTTCAACCACCAACCTGTATATCGAACTCCGATTCAGAATTTAGCAGCCGCCCAGATAGCGTAATCAATTCAGCCTTCCCAAATGGAGGCAGGTAGAGGTTTGCAGCAAATCAGGGATTTGCTCCGGGCAGGAGATCAAAACTCAGTTGTATCGATCAGGAACAGGGTTCTGATTGATCCGTCGCTGCGAATTCATTCGATCGGCCCATAGTCCAAGATCGCCTCCGAGGCGTGAGGAACATGGAGGCCGGCGTGATGATCAATACAAGGGTCATGAAAGCAGTATGAGCACCGATTCGATCGCAACGATCGACGCCGCAGTGCCCACCCTCCCCAAGGGGTGGATCATACGCCTCGGCAGCAGGATGATAGACGCCAAAACAAAGGTCGATTTAAGAGTTCCATCGACCCTGTGGAACCGTGCTTTGATGCGAGATCCATTTTTGTTCAAGGTTTGGTCGACAGAACAGAGCTCACCGAGACGGCCATGATAGAGATGTTCCTTCCAAAGTAGTAGAGTCCATGTCTCGGGACCAGAGTGTTTCTGCAGAGCCATCGTGGCTGCAATGATTCCCCCAACTTCAAAGTTGGCGCATCGAGTCAGCAAGTTCATCGGAGAATCCAAGTCGACACTGGCTTGAAGATTACCGAGTGGCGGTTCAGATCGTGTGGCAACGATGAGGTAGCCATGAAGCATTTAACTCTTATGTTGGAGGGTTCAGCCTGGGCGTGGTTGAATCAGTTAGCACTCAAAGATTTACACTTGGGAAGATCTTGCCCAAGTGTTTGTCAGACATTTGAAGGAACTTGCAAGCGACCAGCGGGTTTGACAGAGTTGCGATCGTGCGTGCAAAAGTCGAGTGAAACCTTGAGAGATTATATCCAGAGGTGGATCACTTTGCACCACACAGTGGAGAATGTGTCTGATCACCAGGCAGTCTGTGCCTTCAAGGAAGGCGTCAAGAACAGAGAATTGAGTTTGAAATTTGGTCGAACCGGAGATATGACCCTTAGTCGGATGATGGAGATTGCCACCAAATATGCAAATGGTGAAAAAGAGGAGCGGCTTCGGAGTGGTAAATATAAATCTGCCGCTAATGAGACCGGCGGAGGAAATTCCAATGGAAGCGCAAGAAGTCGAGCCAGCCGGGTTCTTGGAGAGGCCTTGGCAAAGTGACCCTGTGGAAAGTTCAAGGGGAAACCCAAGGGTCCTTGGAACCCTAAGAAGGTGAACGATCAGGATGGGAACGACGTGTTGGATTTACCATGTCATATTCATACAAAGAAAGATGAAGAGGGTAAACTCATTTACCCGAAACATACCACTCGACAAAGTTGTCGGCTCTTGATTCAGCAGCCCAAGGGAAACAGCCCAAGGACAATGAGATGCATAAAGTTGAGGATAGAGATGATGTTGATGGTGGATATCCCTGTGTCAATTCCACCCTAATGATTTTTGGCGACGCCGAAAGCAAAAGTCGATTGAAGGTTATCAATCGGAAGTAAACTTGGTTGCTCGGCGACTCCCAATTATCTGAAATGGTCCTGCATCGCCATCACATTCGACCGCCGATCACCCGACGCACATTGCCACCCCTGGGAGGCAAGCATTGGTGGTCGACCCAGTTGTCGAAGGCACTCGACTTGGACAGTGCGCCCTCAGATTTCTCCTCTCTCCACCCAGCCGGTGCTTGCTGCTCCAATCAGCAAGGAGCCTTTGCTGCTTTACATCGCAGCCACTGGACAAGTCGTCAGTACCGTACTTACGGTCGAGCGGGAAGAAGAAGGAAAAGCCTTCAAAGTTCAACGCCCAGCTTTACTATCTTTCTCAAGTAATCGAATTCACAAAGCAAAGATACCCTCACTATCGTAAGCTTGTTTATGGGATCTATATGACCACGAAGAAGGTTGCTCATTATTTCTCCGATCATTCCATTACGAGTCGCCGCCGACGCCTTTGTCGGAAATTCTTCATAACAGATGCAATTGGTCGAGTGGCAAAATGGGCGTTTGAACTCCTTCCCTTGATATCAAATTCGAGGCAAAGAAAGCCATCAAGTCCCAAGCAATAGCAGATTTCCTCGCCGAGTGGATCGAACAGCAGCTTCCACCCAAGTTCACTCGAGCAATTGGACTATGTTTTTCGACGGTTCCAAGATGCTTTGAACGGTTCGGTGCAGGGGTTGTATTGGTTTCCCCGAGGAGATAGGCTCAAGTATGTTCTCCAGATTCACTTTGATTCTTCCAACAACGAAGCGAATATGAAGCACTCTGTATGGGTTATGCATGGCCATTTCACTCGGCGTCCATCGCCTTATGGTTTATGGCGACTCAGATCTGGTTGTTAATCAAGTGATGAAGGAGTGGGATGTCAAGCCCAGCTATGACAGGTTATTGTAATGCAAAGGAGAAAGTCGGAGAAGAAATTCGAGGGGTTAGAGCTTCATCATATACCTCTTGAAAAATCAAGCTGCGGATGATTTGGCGAAGATAGGGTCCAAGAGGGAAGCCATTCCGAGTGATGTATTTTTAGAACACATTCATGCTCCATCAGTGCAGGAGGATCCTTTCACAGAAGAAGCCCCGCAGCAAAAGAGTGCCAATGATCCGATCAGAAGTTGAGGTCCCACCGTGGTCGACCTAATTATGGAAGTTGTGGTCATCACTCCCGATCGACAGTGCCAGACATCGCATATATCCTTAGGAAAGAGCTCCCAGAAAAAGAAGAAGAGGCTCGACAGAACTTCCATCGATCCAAGGCCTTTACAATAATCAAGGGACAATTGTACAGAGAAAGCGCGACTGGAGTCGACCAGAAGTGTATCACGCCAGAAGAAGGTTAGATAATTCTTGAGGATATCCACTCGGGGACCTGTGGCCATCATGTGTCCTCTCGGACCATTGTGGCTAAAGCATACCGAAGGGATTTTTATCGTCAAGGCAAATGAAATGGCAAAAGAAATAGTCGACAAGTGTGAAGGATGTCGGTTCTATTCCAACATGTCGCACAAGCCAGCCTCAGCCTTGAAGACCATTCCACCTGCTTTGGCCCTTCGCTGTTTGGGGATTGGACATGATTGGACCTTTGAGAACTGGCAGCAGCGGCTTCACTCATTTGCTAGTAGCAGTCGACAAGTTCACCAAGTGGATCGAAGCAAAGCCCATCAAGAACCTCGATGCATGCAATTATCAGTTTCATCAGAGAGTTGATATTCAGATATGGAGTTCCGCATAGCATCATCACCGACAATGGGTCAAACTTCGATAATGACAAGTTCAAAGCCTTCTGCGCCTCTCAGGGCACTCGGGTCGACTATGCTTCAGAGGCTCATCCTCGCCGAATGGACAAGGTAACGTGCAAACGGCCTCATTCTCAAAGGGCTGAAACCTCGCCGATGCGTGATCTCAAACACGCAGCAGAGCTTGGGTCGACGAGCTTCCATCAGTTCTCCGGGATTGAGGACCACTCCTAATCGGTCGACTGGGAGAACTCCATTCTTCCTGGTCTATGGAGCTGAAGCAGTTCTGCCGAGTGACCTGCTTCACAATGCGCCTCGAGTCGAGCTGTACTCTGAAGAGGAAGCAGAACAAGCCCGACAAGATGCAGTCGACCTCTTGGAAGAGGAGAGAGAGATGGCCTTGATCCGCTCGACTATCTATCAGCAAGACTTGCGTTGATTCCATGCCAGAAATGTGAAGAGTCGAGCCTTCCAAGAGGGAGATTTGGTCCTCCGAGTGGATCAACAGAAACCACACAAGCTTGCTCCCACTTGGGAAGGTCCCTTCATCGTCACGAGGGTCCTCCACAACGGAGCGTATCATCTCTACAACGTTGATCGCCAGATCAATGAGCCTCGAGCTTGGAACGTGGAGCTGCTCCGCCCCTTTTACACTTAAAACTCACTCGGTTGAGATGTAATAAAAGTACTTTTGTAGTTCGTTTATCTAAGAATGTTATAATTCTCCCAGTAATTAATATTGCTTTTTGTTGGAATTTTCCCCAGTGGGTGGCTTAGCTACGAATCCGATTCGCCTAAGTTTGTAAAAAAAAATCCTTTCCGAGTGCGAGCCAGTCTCTCACTCGGGGGCTTAGCTGCGAATCCGCTTCGCCTAAGTATCCAAAATCCTACCGAGTGGCGAGCCAGCCTCCCACTCGGAGGCTTAGCTGCAGTCCAAGTACTCGCCTAAGTATCCAAAATCCCACCGAGTGGCGAGCCAGCCTTCCACCCTGGGAGGCTTAGCTGCAGTCCAAGTACTCGCCTAAGTATCCAAAATCCCACCGAGTGGCAGCCAGCCTCCCACCTGGAGGCTTAGCTGTAGTCCAAGTACTCGCCTAAGTATTCAAACCTCACCGAGTGGTGAGCCAGCCTCCCGCTCGGGGCTTATAACAGCCCAAGGACTCGCCTCAAACATCCAAAGTAATAAAAATCCTACCGAGTGGAGAGCAAACCTCCCACTCGGAGGCTTAGCTGCAGCCCAAGTGCTCGCCTAAGTAATAAAAATCCCACCGAGTGGAGAGCAAACCTCCCACTGGAGGCTTAGCTGCAGCCCAGTGCTCGCCTAAGTAATAGAAATCCTACCGAGAGTAGAGCAAACCTCTCCCTCGGGGCTTAGCTGCAGCCGGTGCTCGCCTAAGTAATAAAATCCTACCGAGTGGAGAGCAAACCTCTCACTCGGGGGCTTAGCTGCAGCCCAATGCTCGCCTAAGTAATAAAAATCCTACCGAGTGGAGAGCAAACCTCCCACTCGGAGGCTTAGCTGCAGTCCAAGTACTCGCCTAAGTATTCAAACCCTACCGAGTGGAGAGCAAACCTCTCACTCGGGGGCTTAGCTGCAGCTCAGTGCTCGCCTAAGTAATAAAAATCCTACCGAGTGGAAAGCAAACCTCCCGCTCGGAGGCTTAGCTGCAACCCAGTGCTTGCCTAAGTAATAAAAATCCTACCGAGTGGAGAGCAAACCTCTCACTCGGGGGCTTAGCTGCAGCCCAGTGCTCGCCGCAGTAATAAAAATCATACCGAGTGGAGAGCAAACCTCCCACTCGGAGGCTTAGGTGCAGTCCAGTGCTCGCCTAAGTAATAAAAATCCTACCGAGTGGAGAGCAAACCTCCCGCTCGGGGGCTTAGCTGCAGCCCAGTGCTCGCCCGAGTAATAAAAATCTTACCGAGTGGAGAGCAAACCTCCCACTCGGAGGCTTAGCTGCAACCCAGTGCTCGCCTAAGTAAAGAATTCCTCCCAATCCGCAAGGACGACGAGGTGCAGGTCGACTGCTACCTCCTCCTTCGGAGCTTCGCCACAAGTACAACGTGCGGTCCATCCCAGTCCGCAACGACGATGAGGTGCAGGTCGACTGCTACCTCCTCCTTCGGAGCTTCGCCACAAGCACAACGCGCGGTTCGCCCCGATCCGTAAGGACGACAAGGTCGGTCGCAGTCTGTGTTTCACCTCTACCTGCAGGATAGATGAAGCACAAGTCGATTGGAATTTCAACGGAATATCTTCCGAATGAGGAATAAAGTTCTCTCGAATGCAAGCAAAGCATGTTAAAGGAAAAACCAAGTTCGGATAAATGTCCAACGGATCCAAAGGCGCCAGCGTTAAGCCCGTTAAAGTTTATCGGTTACGTAAACCACTCGGCATTCCGAGACAAATTTAAAGTGGGACTTAGAAGTTTTTACTCCTCATGGAGGACCGGAAGGCGCAACAAACTGGTCGAGGTCGATTCCGTCGGCAATACGGGTAGCAGCAGCGATGAAAGTCTCCATGAAAGATCTGAAGTTGTGCTTCCTGGTATTGGCAACCTTGAGAGACACCAGCTTGTCTTCTTGCGCTTCTTTGCAGTGGACACGAACCAGAGATAGAGCAACATCAGCACCACACCTGGCAGATGACTTCTTCCATTCTTGTACTTGACTTGGAATCTCATTCAGTCGAGTCATCAAAGATTCAAGATCATTACCGAGAGTCTGCTCGCCAGAGAGTCGAGTCGATCCGCGACATCGCAACTTTCAATGAAAGAAGATAATCCATCGCGCTAGCAACACGAGACTCCAGCCGGAGCACATTCATAGCAGCTTCGTCCTTCACAGGAGAGTTGATGGGGTCCAAACTGGTTTCCACTCGACTGGTTTCTTCTTCAAAGTTTTGGCAGAATTCTGAAAACACAACTCAGATTCAAAATGAAGATCATATGATGAGCCGGTGAGAGCAAGGCAGCTGGATAAAAGAGATTACCTTCAAGCATGAGAAACAGCTTCTTGGCGAACCCTCCAAGATAAATCTCCAGGTCGTTTCGCTTCCCCGCCAAATTGGCCAACCTTGTCGACAGAACATTCTTGTCGTTCTTCACCGACCGACTTCCTTGTTAGTCAGCACAAGAGAGGCTTTCAGCTTGGCATTTTCATCTTCAAGTTTGTCGACTAAGGCAAGCTTCTCTTCAGCAAGCTTTGTTTTCTCCAAAGCCGCCTTCTGTGCCTCTGCAAGGTCAAGGTCCTTCTTCTTCAAAGTCTCTTCCAGTTTATCTGCAAGGCAACAATGAGAACAGAGTTGAGAATGAGCAGAAAAATAGAGGCAGTCACCAAAAATTCTCACCAGCCATACCTTTTGCTTCATTCTATGCCTTCTGCAAATTCTCCTGAGCAAGCTTCAAATCGAGGTTGAGCTGAATCTGCTTTTTCTCTAATCTCAAAGATAGCGAGCCACAAGCTCGCAAGATTTCTACAAAGAGTCAACCAACGGAAGACATCAAAGACAGATCACTTCCGAGTGACTAAGGAAAAATAGTAGCATTTCTAAGACTACGGTCGAATAAAAACATTTGACAGTAGTCTCGGGACTACACTCAGCGGGTGCACTCAGCGTTCCCAATCGGTTTACCAATTTGGTTCGATCAACGACCAAAAGAGGCAAAGAGGCTATGATTCTAAAAACATGGCTAATTGTCACGTCACCGCAGTAAAAAAACAGTTCTTTAGACTATAGTCAACTGCACGCAGTCGACCATAGTCTCGGGGACTACACCCAGTGGGTGCACTCAGCGTGCCCCCACCGTTTTTTTCAGTTCCATTCGACTTGGTCCGTCCAAGTCGAGTGAAGAAGATCACAGCATAAAGATTATAGCCGATCGCACGCAATGACCATAGTCTCGGGACTACACCGGTGGGTGCACTCGGCGTGCAACGTGCCCCACAAAAGTTCAACGACACACACACCCAAAGGTGTACAGATATGGAAATTTCCGTAAGAAAGCAGTTTCAGATAGTATATCCTAACAAAGCAAGTGACGATCGACTTACTTGGACATTGCTCGAGAGCTGAACTAGCATCATAGGTCACCGACTTGCCTCTCGAGCCGCTTTCACCTGCTCCATCATGATCCCTGCTCATGATGGCCTCCTTAGCAGCACTTACTTGGTCTTCCGGGACGTGGTGTGTAGCAAAGAGAGATGGTGGATCAGCAGTCGACGAAGTGGGTCGGGCACTTGTCAGCGGCACAGCGAAAGATACAAAAATCTGAGTGGGGTTGCCTCCCTCGGAAATCAACGTCTCAGGAGTCGCCGCGACTTGAGCAGCCTTGCCAGCAGGCACTTTCTTGTTCCTCCTTTTCCTCAATGGCGCTTCCTCGTCATCATCGGGAAGATCAATGACGTGAGGCGGAACTACAAAAGAGATCCAGAAGTAAACATGGAAGCCCAATCGACTAAAAAAGCCCCAGTCGGCTAAAAGTGAAATCTTAGAGATCTTACCAAGATTGGAAGTAGCCGCATCCTCCATTTCCTGATCATCGTGCTTGGCTGATGTCTCGGAGGTAGCAGCGCTGTAGATTTCAAGAGTCGGCTGATCAGTCATCAAGTCGACTAAAAGTTCACTCATGTTGAAAAAGGAAATACAAGGTTCTGTTGGTTACCCGGAGATGGTGGGGATGACCATTCGCATCTTGGGCAGGGCCTTCGCCGGCTTCGACGACGTCGCTCGAGGTTGCTTCGGCGGCTTCTCGATCGGCTGGAGAAGTTGTCCTAGGTCGCTTGCCGATCGACCGATGGGCACAACAGCTTTACCGTCCGCGGCCGGGTCGCAAGGCGTCGACTTGGACCTTCCTCCAAGCGAGGAGGGTCGACGTCTTCCTCCTCTTCTTCCTCCTCCTCCTCATCATCAGAGCCATCATCCTCCTCATCCTCTTCGCCGTTGGACTCCCATTCCTCCGGACTCTCACCTTCACTTCCTTCTTCTTCTTCGGCTGCTTCCTGCGCCCCGTTGGGCATCGAGTACATCTCAGTGGTGACCTAGAAGACAACAAAACAAGGTTAAAGTCAGTCGACAAAATTGACATCAAAACAGAAGGTACGCAGCAGAATCACAGTCGGAGATAAGTAATGATACCTTGTCTGGTTCGTAACTCTGGTCGAGTGGTGGAATCCTCCTAGCTCCGTGAGGGTTATCTTTATTTCCTGTGATGGCAGTCATCCACTTCTCTAGTATGGCGTCATCAACCTCCTCCGGATGGACCCGAGTGGTATCATCCGTACCGGAGTACATCCACATTGGATGACCTTGGTATTGGAGTGGCTGAATACGCCGTCGGAGAAAAACCTCCAGGAGATCCATGCCGGTCACCCCTTCGCGAATAAGCTGGACTACACGCTCCATCAGAAGCTTTACTTGGGCCTTCTCCTCCGCAACACCTTCAGGGAAGATGGCTTGTTCACTCGACTCATGGAGAAAGGAGGGAGCCTGGGCCGACCGCCTCAAGGCCGGCTGGTCTTGGCAATAAAACCAGGTCGATCGCCACCCTCTAACCGAGTCGGGAGAGTCATAGCTGGAAAGGCGCTCTTCCCCTCATCTCGACTCCGAGTCCCCACACATTTGGATTACTTGGGTCCTCTCGTCATTCGGGTTTCGTTTTCTTCACCGTCTGAGAGCGGCAGGTGAATATGTGCTTGAAAAGACCCCAATGCGGTCGACAACCCAAGAAATTCTCGCAGAGTGAAACGAAAGCAGCAAGATACACAATGGAGTTTGGGGTGAAATGGTGGAGTTGCACTCCAAAAAAGTTCAGAAACCCCCGGAAAAAGGATTTGGCGGCAGAGAAAACCCCCTATCTACGTGGGTGGCCAGGAGGACGCACTCACCCTCTTCAAAGCTGCGGTTGCCATTCCGCGGTTCGGAAGCCTCGCCGACCGGATCGGTGAGGTCTTTGTCGGTGATGGTCGATCGGATCCGCCTCCTTGACCCAGCTCGCGGCAGCTTGGACCGCTGAAGAGGAACCGCTTCGACCGGGCGCTCTTTGGCCTTCGCCGCCGCCTTCTTCATCCGCTCCAAGGCGGCAGTCTTGTCCTTCACCATGGTCGCCGGCAGAAAGGTACCGAAGCTTCGCGCTGGACGGACGGAGAGCGTGGCGAAATTTTGGAGGCGGAGAGGAGAAATCTGAGGGCGCACTGTTCAAAATGCCCGGTCCAACGCCTTATATGGGGTCACTTCCGAGTGCCTGACCGGTAGGCCCAGGCAATCCCGTCACGATCCCGCAACAAGCGCGCGCTCGATACGTGGCGAAAAAGGCGGCGCGAGGATCGAGGCATCATCGTCTTATCCCATCCGAGTGCCGCGGGTTTCTCCTCTTCGCGCGCTTCCCAAAATTCGGATCCCACGAAATCAGCTAACCGCAGTAAAGCAACTCGTCGATAACAGATTTCCTCAGATCCGCCGCCGGAAATCCTCAGTTCACAAAGTTCTCTCGACAAACATGAAGAATGGATCAAGGCGATCGAAAGAAAGGTTGACGTCATCACCAAAAGGTCGTTGATCCAGAGTAAGACGACTCACGACACGAAGAACAGGTCGGAAAGATTCTCAACTCCTTCCTCACTCAAACCTCGATCCATTCGGGGCTAATGATGAAGTCATGTACCGGGTAGGGTCATGGACCTGCCCAAGGGTACCCTCCACAAGGACATTCACAAGAGAAGCAGCCTTCCAAATGACCGTAGGCTTCCACTCGACAGATTCAAAGGCACTCGACTATGAAGACCCGCTCGACCACCAAGAGTCCAAGAGCCAATCGGTGTCCAAACGGTCTGTAGTTCAATAGTCTTTATGACCTTAATGACACTTTATGTAAGGCGTTACCAGTAACGCCTAGCTTTAATGTACCTTAAACCCTTTACTACGTGGGCTGGCTGGGGTCCTGGCGCACTCTATATAAGCCACCCCCTCCACAGGTAGAAAGGTTCGCACCCCTGTAACACATACGTAGATAATCCAGTCGACCGCCTCAGGGCTCCGAGACGTAGGGCTGTTACTTCCTCCGAGAATGGCCTGAACTCGTAAATCTCTTGCGTATACAACTACTCCATAGCTAGAATCTTGTCTCTCCATACCTACCCCCATTCTACTGTCAGACTTAAAACCACGACACCGATGCTTATTTGTACATGACAGACGCTTAATTAGGCGTCTCCCCTGAAGAAATAGACACCGGTGCTTCAAAAACCCGGTTTATTTTTCTAATCACCTCCTAAGCACCTAGCATTGTACAAGGCCTTAGAACCCTATGAACTAGTCCACATAAGCTGGTCAATCGGTCCTGGCGATCGAGTACTGTAAACTCAACGCTAGGATAACTTGCACTCACCCAAAGGTGGTGGATTTGCTTGAACTTTCTCAGAAAGTTTATTTTTGGCGGAAGCTTCTAACGAAACTCACTTGTTGTAAATTAAGAGACATAATAGCCGATTGTCACCCAAAAATCGACTGTCTGCACACAAATGTATACCTTAAATAGTTAACTTTCTGATGACTTATAAGTAGGAAGGAGAGCGGTTCATCGCTATCGTGATACATCAGCCTGGACAACAAGTTTAATTATTAATTATGTACCTAGAGGAAGCTAGTCAGGATAAAATTAGAAGATTATTTCTGTTTGATAGGTCTTTCCTGATTACTATTATTATAAGTAAGTGACAAGAGGTTAGTTCACCAACTACAGCACGTACTAGTGGTCTCATCTAATGTAAAAGCACGTGCGTCCAGTCAGCTAGCTATATATGTTCCTTATTACTCCCTCCGTTCCTAAATAATTGTCTTTCTAGAGATTTCAACAAGCGACTACATACGGGGTAAAATGAGTGAATCTACACTCTAAAACATGTCTACATACATCCGTATGTCAGAAATTCATCTGGTATTTACTCAGAAAGACAATTATTTAGGAACGGAGGGAGTAGTAGAGTAGGAAGCTTCCGGGGACAGACATTCCACACAAACTATATATCGCCAACTTGTGGTTAAGTGATTCCCAAGGAAAGCTCATGCCCCAGAATTTTGGCTCAAGGGCCTGTGTAGACTAAGACCCTGTTTCTTCTTGGATCACCGTATTTTGGGTTCTGGAGTGCAAAAACTAATCCACCACCTACCGGATTTGCTATTTTACAGCAGTTAAGAAATTGCTTTTTCTAGGTCGAGTGGCATGCCGTTGGTTATGTATTTATATTCAAATTTATGTCTAATAATGTGCAAATGTCACGTTACAGTACCTTCAAACCTGTAATTGTACACTTCCAGACTTCTAAAAGAGTACACTTCTTCCACTCAATAGAAAGAAAAAGAGTACACTTTATTTGAACAACTATGAGGTTGTACATCATCTATACAATACTACTCCCTCTTATCCATAATAAGTGTCGTGGTTTTAATTCAATAATTATTTGTTGAACTGTTAAATTAAGAATAAACGTCAATGACATTGTGGGCCCAGAAACAACAATTTTCATAGTCCATTTGCGTCAGACCCTACTCTTTGGTTTTAGTGGAGCGTAACTATACCCTACTCTGGCAACAGAGTGTGTGTGTGTGTGTGTGTTTAGACAAGAGTGCATGCATGTGGTTGCAACGGTATAATAATAAGCCCACTTGTATCTGCAAGCATTGGCCAGCGCAAGCATAAATACCCTGCAGATTAATCCAAACAGAGAACTTCAATCGTGAGACTCAGGCTTTAGACAAGCATAGCAGTGGGTTGGGGACGAGCTACCCCGCTAGCAGTAGCCATGGACACAGCAGCAGTGGCTGCCGAGGGGGAGGAGGAGAGCGTGGGGCAGCAAGAGAAGGTGTCCTTCATGGGGCTGTTCCGGTACGCCGACGGCACGGACCTGCTGCTGATGCTGGTCGGCACGGTGGCCGCGCTGGCCAACGGCGTGTCGCAGCCCCTCATGACGATCATCTTCGGTGACACCCTCAACGCCTTCGGCGACGCCACCGGCGATGACGTCCTTCAGCGGGTCAACAAAGTAAGCCCCATCTGTCTAAGCTTCCATGGCAGGCTTATACTACATCTGTTATCCCTTTTACAACTTACGTCCTCGTCTGTGTGTATTGCTGCGTCCGAGTTGGTATACCTCTGCAACTTAATATAAGAAGTTTTTTGACTGACAATATGACAGTGTCAAAAAACGTTATATTTCCCAAACTTTGACTTTTTTTAGAAATCAGAGCCTTAGAGCTCAATCCATTACCCAGGAAGAAGAGCATTGATCAATTAATTAGCGAAAAACTAGGCCAAAACCGAAACGTTGACTCATCTTACACTAACGCAACTCCAACCATGCATCTCTCATCTTCCTAAATTTACCTCCCTTTTAGAAGGCTGTTTGTGGGCCTTCTTTTTTGGTGCCTCTCCAACCGTCACCCCTACATCCTTCCCTCATATTCTTTTTCTTCTTCTTCTCTTTTCGCATAAAAAAGCAAAAAGAAGTAAGCGGCAGCACAGGGAGCTCTGAGGTCTCCGGCAAGCTCTGGTGAGCCCGGACGATCCCAGGAGAGCTATGACGAGCTCTAGCTGTTGATGCTAGCGCCGGGGGCAGCAGATTGAAGAAGATGAGTGGTGGTAGGAAGACAATTTCATGGCGGTTGGAGTCTTGTGGGAGGGATGGAGAGCCCCTATTCTCTCCCTAGATGTAGGGGAAATAGGGTGAAAGGGAGCCCTCCCTACAACACAAGGTGAGTATGGGAGGGTTTTAGTGGTTTTTTTGCTGAAAATCCATAAAATAGGGGTGTCATCACCAGTATAAAATTAATCATCGCACACGGTTCAAAAAAGCATATCACATACGGCTTCCCTCAGTATGTGCACAAAATTGTATCGATTTTGGGGTCTCATTGCACACCGACCCTAACTCATATGCAATATTTAGTCAATATCCCACAGTCACATGAAACCAAATTGTGTGAGTTGTGAACCACAGATTAAAAAGGGAGCACAGACGAGATGGAGTGTCATAAAGGAGGGTAGACAACCAACACATCGTAGATCGATCATTTTTGTGGAATCACGGAGCCTGAGCTCACTAGGAGATGAAGGAGTTGTTGTTTGCCACTCCTTCTGCAACTTGGTCACACTAGTACTGTAACATCCACCGTTGTTGCCAAGGAAACACAAAAGGTAGTCATGGAAGGAGCTTGACGACCACCATCGCCAACCTCTCCTCGTCTTGGCCAAAAATGGTAAAAGGGACCCTTCCTCTGCTTGTCTACACGAATATGGTGAAGTACAATTGTGGCTGCCAAGCTGTCGAAGGAAGCAAGCCTCACCTGAACCATGAGTTTGTTGAAGGAGGGAGGTCTCAGGGGGTGTAGGCACACGGACGGCCATGAGATGTGGCACCCCGATTCCCGAGGCTTAACAACTAGAGCTTGCCGGTGTAGCGTCGTGTGCATCGTCTTCTGCTGCCCCCTAAGGCTTGACAACTGTCGATGCTAGCGCCGAGGCAGCAGAAGATAATGGGTTTTGAGCAAGCTCTAGCTGTCGATGCTAGCGTTGTGGCCATCCGGTGTAGAGAAGATGAGGGAGTGGCGAGGGAGGGGGGCATCGGTTGCTGGTGATTCGAGAGAGGGAGATGGGAAGATTAGAGGGTGATGGTACAGAGGAAGGTGGGCAAAGATGGAGGAGAGGATTACGTAAGTTGGAACCTTTTACATGACCGCGTGTGATATGTTATTGTCACCTGAAACCATTTTGTGATGTAGGTGTGTTTGTTATGGTTTGAATAAATAATCCTGGTTGCATTATTCCTGACAACTTTTTGAAACCATGTGCCATAGATGTCTTAACTGGCATATTATGCCGGTGAACCATGTGAACTACTACTATTATATTATCATGAAACTATTTTCATAATATCCTAATTTTCTTAATTTATGATGGAATATATCCATGTGATAAATGATGATCAAAATTGCATATGGTACACCATATTAATATTCAAAACCCCGTCTATTTAGGATCTGAGAGACAACATGAATATCTAAATTCTCATCCATTTAACATATTCTCATTGTAAAATATTCACATGATAAATAATGGTCAAAGTTTCATATTTGATGCCATTCAACATCCAAACTTCATCCATCTACAGACACATGGAGTACATAAAAGCATGATAGATACACCATGAAAAAAACAAAACATCTTGAGGTTAGTCTGATGTGCTCCCTTATGTTTAACCAATCCACAACTAATATATCTTCATAGTAGCAAAATAAATCACAACCGCTATACATGACATCCTAATTGTACATAAACATTAGCATAATCATAAAATTCTACTAGATCGGACGATGTGCGCTAAATCAATATAATGGCAAGAAACTATCATATGAGTATATGACCATTATGTAAGGAATATTTACCATCAATGGATCACAACAGTCCACGCGATGATAACCAGCCAGACCCGGCCTGGAATGTTGTGAAATGGAACAACACATTCCTTAGGCCCAAGGAATTCATCCTCAATCCTAACCTGGGAATTTCCTATTCGACGCTTAAGGCGCTGAATTGCGCCCTAACGACAGAAACTGCTCAAACTGGAAGTAAACTGGCACACCCATGAATAGATGGTTTTCTAGTTTTGGTACCTTTCTTGAAGGTTCCACTGTTGTGGAGTTTCCAATTGTTTAGAACCTTCTCGAAGGTTCTTCTTGGCTAGTTTTTCTAGTATTATTATTTTTTCTTTTTTTCTTTTCTATTATTTCAAATTCATGAACACAATTTTATGAATATATTTTCCAAATTCCTAAATATTATTCAAATTCATGAGATTTTTTGAATTTATGAACATTTTCAATTGAGGAAGATTTTCTAATTTTTGAACTTTTTAAGACTCAGTGGAATTTATGAAAATATCTGATTTTTTAGATTCATTTTTTTAAAGTGAGAACATTTTGCAACTTTTTGAAGTCTTTAAAATTCATGAACGCCTTTTCAAAATTTAGAAGTATGGATTTTTTACCTATAAAAGATCATATTTGTCAACTCAAAAAATGGGTTTATCCTGAACCAATAACTGCTGACGGGCCAGCGAGTGTCAAGCAGCCGAACCTAGCGAGCGGACCAAATAATGGGCTGTGGTCCACCTAGCATCCACACGAGCACCAGCGACGATTCAGGTGCAAGAAGGGGCAAGTCTTGCCTTTAGCAAGATGGAAGCCGAGCTCGCCTACAGGGACCCGGTAGTGGGCCGACCTAGTAGTCATATGGTTTCATCACACTGACATCACACAATTGTTTACTTTTATTTATTACAATTTTTTATATTAAAAATAAACAATACATTATATAAAATAATTTCTTTAGTTATTTTAAAGTGTTCATCGCACATCACAAAAATGTTCATGCAATGTCAAAAAATGTTCAAACCTTTAAAAACGTTTCTATCAATAAATAAATTTGTGATATACCGAAATGCTATACTTTTTACAGGATGTTTGTGTAATTAAAAAATAGTTTGCTACCACTACAAATATACGTGTTACATTGTAAAAAATGTCCACATGTTTCAAAAATATGTTTTGACTTATTAAAGCAATTTTATATAATGCTAAAAAATGTTCGCATAGTTTTGAAAAATATCATTCGGATAGAATGTCTCAAAAATGTATTTAAAAAATGTTTAACACGTATTAAAAATATATTTAAAACACATATTTGAAATAAATGTAATCATCTATTTTGAAAAAAATAAATATATAAAAATATGTTTTAGATGTATACAAAAAATGTACAATGTGTATGAAAAAAGTAGACATCAAAACATATATTTGAAATATGCCAACCCAGAATTTGAAAGATCTTAAACATGTATATAAAAATGTTCTTGGCGTATACAAAGAATGTACAATGTGTATGAAAAACTTAAACATGTGTTGAAAAAAAGAACAAAGAAAGATAAAAAATTCAGAGTGAGTCGGTGAAAACCGAAGAAAGAAACAAAGAAACGAAAGAAAAAAACACAAATAAAGAGAAATAGGGAAAAACAGAAGAAATCTTGAAGAAAACCGAAAGAAACCTCAAAAAAATAATCAAGCGTAGCCACAATATTGGACCGGCTCAGCAGCATTGGCGCTGTAGGCGAGACCTATTACGAATGGCAACATGTGAGAAATAGTATTTGCGCGCATGAAAAGCTGATCATGCACTTTCCACCTAAATTAGGTGTATCTCGTGTCAACCCTTAGCACGTCCATCGAAATGCCTAAGAGAAACTCTTAACATACCCCAAAATGGTTTTAGGAGCCCTCCACAACGATTTTAGTGGTATTTTAGTGTCGTGCTAGTTCAAATTATTTTTAGTACAATATATATATAATATTTGAAGATAGATAATGAAAAAAGGAGCCCTCTCACCACTATCACAAATGAACCTCATGTCCATGCGAGAACATCAAACACCATGTAGGTGTCCACCTCATCGCTAGCCGAATCGACTACATGAGGCCGGTGAAGGTATGAGGGGTTGCACAAGTCTCGTACCGAGAATTGGCAAGCCCAGCAGCAACAACAGGGGGAGCTTGCACCAATGGAAGAATGGTGGTGCGTGGCTCCTGGAGGACGCGGGAGGGGCACGACGGGGTGGCAGAAGTTAGAAGAGGGGCGGTGGCGTCTTCAAGGGGTGAAGCGGTCTAATTACCATCACGTCGCCCTCCGCCATGTACCATTGTCGGTCGTGCAAGACACCATAGCTCGCATAAATAGCCGGTATCAATGGGAATGGGTCGACAACAGTGTACGAGAGAGTTTGGCGACAGAACGATGTTGGTGAGAGGCTGCAATCCGTGGCCACCCGTATAGGAACATGGACGAAGCTTCATTAGCGCAAAAATGATTCGGGAGAAGGTCCTCTATATTTCCCATCTCATTCCCTAATTACAAAGACAATATGATACTCTTTCCATTTTTTTACTTACTCCGCATATTAGCTTTGGCCTAAGTCAAACTTTATAAAATTAGACCAACTTTATCGAAACAATCTAAAATTTTAGAATAACAAGATTTACAGTAATTGGCTATGGCTCCTAAGTGCATATGCACCCATTATCTAAATACACATTTTGAAAAGTTAAAAAATTCCGAACAAAAATCCCATGTGTATATCCGAACATTCTATGTGCGTGCACAAAGTTTCCGGTGAAAAACGATATTTTTTGTGGCTTGTGTAAAAAAGACAATTTCTGATGCTTCGTTATAACTATTCACGAGGCATTTCTTCATATATATATATATATATATATATATATAGAGAGAGAGAGAGAGAGAGAGAGAGAGAGAGAGAGAGAGAGAGAGAGAGAGAGGACCTAGGGCGCAAAATACGTTATTCTTCATGTGAGGTATATATATGTTATGCAAATATATTGAATGATGATTCGAATGGTATTGTTTTTTTTATCGTCGATGTAAGAATGTTTTGTATAAACTTGGTCAATGTTTACAAAATTTGATTCGTGACAAAGCTAATATGCGAAGTAAATAAAACCGAGGGAGTATTTTTAAAAGACCCGCTAAAATTTATAGCGATAGTGGGTATTCAAGGATTGTTGAAATGCTTTCATTCCCTATTTTGGTAGCCTTTTTAGGAGATGGATTTTCAGAGCATTCGTTCGAGTTAACCAGCTACTCTACTGTGTGGCCACCAGGCTGCAACCGATGTCCAAGCTCCACCACGTCTGAAAACTGCACCTCCACCATTTGTGGCTTCTTCGTCAGCATCAGTCTATGCCGGCCTTGTGCATCATATCCATCTCAATTCTCCATACCAAGCTCATTTAGGTTGTTCTTCTACTTATAACAATAGCATCTTCCCTATTTTTTTTATAACAGTAGCATGCCATTATTTTGTGGTCGTCGTTGTCGGTCAAAATCCTAATGTGGCTTTTTTGCCATCCTGCATATCAATTTCAACACACATAATTTTATTTTCTAGTACTTATTTCTTCCGGTCATTAACAAGTGGGACCCACACATGTATGGAGCACATGCAATTGATGAGGCACCATTATTCGCCACATGGATTGTTTGACAAGTCAACCGAGTGCCTCATAGATAAAACTAGAGAATACCTCGTGCTTTGTTGCGGGAATTGATTGCAATACATTTTGAGTGATTTGATTGTATAAAACATGAATAGTTCAATTAATAATATATGAACTAAAACTAAAAACACATATTATGCATTGTATTTTATGATTGTGTAGTCGAAAATAAACACAAATCAAATGTTTCATTTCATCCGGGAAAAGCCACCTCTTTCTCCACAAACAATGTCTTTGTCATTTGATCCAGTTTTTATCCGTTAGATAGGAACAACTTTGCTAAATACTAGAACTCTCGGACAGATATTAGCATGAAAAGACCATTAATTATATAAGGAAGAACCGAGGGTTCACTAGTAGAAAAACGACCTAATGTTCAGCTCATTAGTCCCGGTTTGTAAATGAACCGACACTAATGTGACCATTAGTCCCAGTTCATTTGTGACATTTAGTCCCGGTTTGTGACACAAACCGGGACTAAAGGGCCAACCTATAGTCCCGGTTTGTATCACAAACCGAGACTAAAGGGGTCTAACCTTTAGTCCTGGTTGGAGACACAAACCGGGACTAAAGGGCAATTTTCAAACTCTACCCCCCCGGGTATCGCCTTTTTAGTTTTGAAAAAAAAACAAAAGAAAATGACCAAAACTTCAAAAATTAAAATCCTTCGAGATGTAGTTATGTTACTACATCTAGTAGTTAGGGAAATTTAAAAACATAAATTTCTACATGTTTTGCAAAAAAGTGTTGTGAAAAAGTAAAACGACCATATCTTTTGCATACGATGTCGAAAATAATGCATAATATATCAAAATGTTCATCATGAAAATCCGCATCCGAATTCGACTGCCGAAGGCTATTTTGCAAATTTTTAGAATCCTCAAATTCTCAAAGGAAAAAAGTTATGCTCAAATTTCAGTTTTTTAATTGTGGTTAAATCTGGTCAAATTATGGTCAAACTACTTATTCAACAATATAAGTATTACTAAATAATTATTTTAATATTTTTTGAATTTTGGTCAAAGTGTGGTCAAACTATGGTCAAATCTAGTCAAACTGTGGTCAATACTTATTCAAGAAATATTAGTGTTACTAAATAATTATTGTTTTTTAGAATAATAGTTTCAAACTCAAACGGTGAAACGTGTGACTTCATGCTCAAGCTAAACTTCTGAGGGTTAATAGGATTGACAGCTTACTATTGTCAGGTAAACAACAAGTGCAGACTTGGAAACTATGGGGAATAGAACTCAGAAGTTAACTGTGATCAGGCTGGAGTAATGAGAGGATGGGTGACCGACTCGAAGTTAGACGATTTGGAATGAGTGCTCCACACTTGAGCAATGATGAGGGGTGATTAGAGAATATCGTCAAATAATTCAGAAATATGAAAACAGAAAAAAATTCAAATTTTTTTCAAAAAAATCAAAAAGAAAATTTCAAAAAACTTTAGTCCCGGTTGGTGTCCCTAGCCCCCGGCACGGGCTCGTGCCACGTGGTGGGCCTTTGGTCCCGGGTCGTGTTGAACTGGGACTAAAGGGGGAGGGGGGCCTTTAGTCCCCATCCTTCAGTGCCGGTTAAAGAACCGGGACTAAAAGTCATTTTTCTACTAGTCGTTCTAGCCCATTTCCATTCCTAAATCAATAATTCGTAGTGCTTTTGCCTTTCTTGCGTACTCCTGGTGAACCAATTGCTAGCCATATGTTTAGGAGGCTATTTTAAGTGGCATAATATAATGGGAAACTTTTTTCATGCACGTTGAGTGGCACTTTGATGAGGTGGCATGTGTGGTGAGGTGGGATGTGCGGATGGGATCAACTAATCATGGAAAACTTGTTCTCATGCATGTTGTGGTGGGCCTTTGAAGAAGCAGCATGCGTGCATGCTAAGATAATAGAGTTAGTGGGGATGAACTATTTAGGTATATAGGATACAAAGCTATATGATGAACCATTGACATTATAATCGTTACTAGTCGTACTTTTTTTACTATTTACGATAGGGCAATAACCCTACGTCCTTTATTACAGATTTTTTTGCCTATACCTGTTTAAATCCGGTCCAACCGGGAGTCGAACCCAGGACCTGTGGTGCTACTAAGGTCGTTGCAACCACTAGGCTATATGCCCTTTCTCCACAAGTCGTATTTAGTGTCCGTAATGTGCATATTAGAAAGTATCATGACCATACTGTGGTTTCATCTCAACTCCAATAACCACCAATGTTTTTATCTCTAAGCCCATTTATATTGTTCTTCTAGTTGTAACAATAGCGCGCTATTATGCTTGCGGTCGTGGGTTTGCGTGTCATTCTTGGTCACAACGTGGCATTTGTGCCATTCTACACGCAAACTTTAGCATCAACGTGTATGCCTTTCCTAAGTAAATTAGCTTTTGCGTATTGCTAGATTTAGAGGATGGAAGGACGATCTTAAAGATATTTATATTCTAAAAGCAACATTTGAAGAAAAAGGTAGAAAGATATGTTAGAATTTTCTCATAGCAAATATTGTGCCATTTATGTGCTAAACTATTATTAACTAAATATGTCACAAATAGGTTGATCATCATAACCGCTCCTAAGCAGATCACAACTGTTAGAGCTATGTAACTATACCTAGGAAGATAATTGTTAGATCACATAACCGTCCGTTGCACATTCAATGAATAATTAAATTTCATTTAAAAATATAAAATATACCAAAATTACATTATTATTTGAGTATACACATATCATTATGACGTTATAATCCGGTTCATTGCATTATCAAAGTGGGTAAGATTATGACACATTTAAGATCATAATAGTATTTGTTAAAAATATCATAATGAAAATATTGGGGTTTAAAGATATTGTAAGGAAACTCTCCTCGGTTCACATCCTAACATGAACAAAACAATTGTTTTGAGAATATAATAAGCCGAGTGAACATAAAGACAAGGGTGTCATTTGTACTATAAAATTAAGAAACGATATCTGGGAAATTACAATTTCATACATATGCATAATGCTAAATTGATTTGCATAATCCTAGTGGCAGTCACATCTTATTCTGACAACTTAAAGATTATTTTTATCATTATCACCATTTAAACTCTCTATAAATACAATACTATATTAAATGTGTGCGCAACATAATTCCTTTGATAAAACATTACGTATATGAAATAAGAAAGCATGCACCCAATGTTATCTAGCTTTGACATGCAATATGTCAAAAATATATATAGATTCATAAGGTCATAATTGTTTGATTATATTCGTCCAATTCTCTTATTAATACCACAATTTAATTATGCTTTATTATAAGCATGCAGAAGTATTGATAAAAATCAATATTAGAAATTTAGCAAGTTATAAAATTTATCTTATTTGGAATAGCGGAAGTGCTATTTTTTCAACGTACAACTTGCCAATGTAGACATATCGATAACAGTTATGCTCATGTTCATTCTACAGAGCAATTTGGGAAACCTATCTAATGTCATGTACTCACTCCTTCCCAAAATAAGTGTCATGATTTAGTACAAACTCTATAGTTCAAAATTTAATTTTTTTATATTTTTTGCTATTCATGTAGAACTGTAATTTCGTGCGATGCCACTTACAAAGGGTAAATTGAATCACAGATCAAACTTTAGTTTGCATATCTGAAAGAACTTTTCTTACTGGTAGATCTAAAAAAATTTAAAGACCTACGTGCCCTACCCCGTGAACCGATGGGGTTGGAGTACATTTCACCTTGACACTTCCCCATTATAGATGTCACAATGCACTGATCGTGCATATCACAGGCCTACGTGCTAGTTTCCTGGAATAAAGATAGTATGTGATAATGTCAATCCTTGAAATTGTTTTGTGAGGTCAGTAGCCCAACAACTCGTAAAAGTTATAGTTGAAACTCCAGTGGTTCGAATGAAGAATTCCCAGTTGCCAGCTTAGCTACCACTTGTACGCTTCACCATGTCGGGGGTGGAGATGATTCACGTTGTCACCTTACCATTGGAGATGATGCACACCGTCAGCTTACCATCAGGAGCTAGATAAAAATAATTGATTGTTGCTTAATCAATTTTGTTCATGAATTCCAGCATGAAGAAAACACTACAATCTCTAGTAAGAAATACACTAACCGATCCACACAATTTTGCTTCATTCTCTACATTGTACATGGATGTATACAATTTGGAGCTCGAATTTCAAAAATTTCACTGACAGGTTACCTTAACGAGTTATATTCATTTGTAGTTCAAGACACTTGTTCTATGTTCATTTATCCATCTACAAGATCTATGCGTATGTAGGATCGTCGTGGATTGGTCCTAATTCCAGTTCTGGAAGAATTTCTAGCCAGCTCGGAGCTTTTTAACCACATATCATCACTTAGCTACATAAATAGTAATATTTATTTATTTGCACATATACATGGTTGTCAGATGGCAACCACGGGAATCGAGTATTCATTTTGTTGCCATTTGTTTTTATGCAGGTGGTTCTAAAATTTCTCTACTTGGGTATCGGAACAACAATCGTCTCCTTTCTTCGTGAGCATGAGCATACTTTGTCCACCTATACATATGTGTTTTCTGTGACCTGCCTTGATACTAGCTAGTTGTTGGCATGTTTGGGAAGATGGCAGTTAATGCACATGAATGCTAATTTTTTTAATATGCAAGTTAGTATCATCATGCCGTGAATTCCAGCCCATGTTGCTAAAGTTCTTATCCAGGGAGGATAGCTAACCTGTTGCATATAGGGAAAACAATGTTTACATGTTTTATATTTGAACGGAATGAAATTATATTCGATATCATGGCGGCATTTTTTTCTCATGTAACACATTCAATATAAATATTTTGATCAAATGTGAACCAAATATCTTGTGTTGATCATGCCAAACCAACTTGTTGTCTTTGCAGAGGTGTCATGTTGGACACTTACCGGTGAAAGGCAAGCGACACGCATTCGATCTCTATACCTCAAATCTGTCTTGAGACAGGATATATCATTCTTTGACCTAGAAATGACAACTGGGCAGATTGTTTCAAGAATGTCCGGTGATACTGTCCTAGTTCAGGATGCTATTGGTGAGAAGGTAAGGAATTTCTCCAAGTACAGTGAAGAACACGTAAGAAAAAAATTGTATTCGTTATATTCCTAATATTATTGAAATTAACACAAACATGCACTCTAAACTCTTCAGGTCGGCAAGTTTCAATCACTTGTGGCTACTTTCGTTGGTGGTTTCATTGTAGGTTTCGTGAAAGGATGGCTTCTATCTCTTGTCATGTTGGCATCCATACCTCCAGTTGTACTTACTGGAGCAGTAGTGGCAAAACTGTTGTCCAAAATATCAAGCAGACGCCAAGCATCATATAGTGCTGCGGGTAATGTTGTCGAACAGACAATTAGCACTATAAAAACAGTAAGTTTAGTTTAATTACAAAACAAGTTTTGATAATGCTATTATAAATGAGCTATGTGCACTCTCTAATTGATATGATGGCTATATATGCAAATAGGTTGTTTCTTTCAATGGGGAGAAGCAGGCCATCACAACGTACAATAAACTAATACACAAATCATACAAGACTGCTGTTGAGGAAGGACTTACTAATGGCTTTGGCATGGGTTCTGCTTTCTTTGCACTCTTCTCTAGCTATGGTTTAGCCATCTGGTATGGTGGAAAGTTGGCTCTTACAAAAGGATACACAGGAGGACAAGTCATCACAGTCATATTGGCTATCATTATTGGGGCAGGGTCAGTCTTTACTCTTACCTTGAATTAGAATTCATATCTTCCATATCACATTACCGAAAGCGATATCAACCGTTTTTTGCAGGACTTTAGGTAATGCAGCCCCATGTATGACTTCCTTTGTAGAAGGACAATCAGCAGCACACCGGCTGTTCACAACAATAAGGAGAAAACCAAAGATTGATCCAGATGAAAATAATGGTAAGCAATTGGAAGATATGAGGGGAGAAGTTGAGCTGAAGGATGTATATTTTAGCTACCCAGCAAGGCCTGAGCAACTGATATTTGATGGATTCTCACTTCTTGTGCCTAGTGGCACTACAATGGCTATAGTTGGGGAGAGTGGGAGCGGCAAGTCAACTGTGGTTAGTCTTGTAGAGAGATTCTATGATCCACATGATGGTGAGGTTTTAATTGACGGGGTCAATATCAAGAGTTTACATCTTGATTCAATAAGAGGGAAAATTGGTCTTGTTAGCCAAGAGCCAGTGCTATTTATGACCTCAATTAAAGACAACATAACATATGGCAAGGAAGACGCAACAATTGAGGAGATCAAGAGAGCAGCTGAGCTCGCCAATGCAGCAATTTTCATTGATAAGTTGCCCAATGTGTGTGATAAAACATCATGTAATTCAGATTTCTTTCGTTGAGCTGAGTGCTGATATTTACATTTATCTCCTACCAGGGTTATGACACAATGGTTGGCCAACGTGGTGCTCAACTTTCAGGGGGGCAAAAGCAAAGAATTGCAATTAAGTAGAGCAATCATTAAAAACCCCAAAATACTTTTGTTAGATGAGGCTACTAGCGCATTAGATGTGGAGTCGGAGAGGATAGTTCAGGAGGCATTGGATAGAATCATGTTGGACAGAACTACGCTTGTGGTGGCACATCGTCTAACTACTGTGAGAAATGCTGATTGCATATCAGTTGTTCAACAAGGAAAGATAGTTGAACAAGGTCAGTATTTCATTTCTATCACCCATTTTTTACCAATAACCTATTTTTCACATCTTAATTAGATTTTTCGACTTCATGCATATAGGTTCCCATGATGAATTGGTGCTAAACTTGGACGGTGCATACTCTCAACTTGTTCTGCTACAAGAAAGTCATAAAGAGCATAACATAGACCACCGATTGTCTACTCCAAGGTCTAAAAGTAAAAGCTTGTCAATGAAGCGGTCGATTAGTAGTTCGATAGGCAATAGTAGTGGGCATTCTTTCACCCTCCCCTTTGGGCTACCTAGCGCAATTGAATTTCCTGGAGGAAATGAAACACATGGGCAGAATCGGGAAGAGCCGAATGGTGATGGTGAGGTCCCAAAGAAAGCTCCTATGGTACAACTAGCGCTTCTTAACAAGCCAGAGGTACCTATTCTTCTGTTAGGATCTCTAGCTGCAGCAGTCCATGGGGTGCTTTTCCCAGTGTTTGGTTTAATACTTTCGGGTGCCATTAAGGCTTTCTATGAGCAACCAGATAAACTCAGAAAGGATACTAGTTTTTGGGGTCTAATGTGTGTTGTCATGGGTATCATATCAATAATCTCAATACCAGTAGAGTTCTCCTTGTTTGGACTAGCTGGTGGCAAGCTTATAGAACGCATCCGGGCTTTGTCATTTCGAAGCATTGTGCACCAAGAAGTTGCTTGGTTTGATGATCCGAGAAATTCCAGGTGTGTTACATTTTTTCTCTTGGTTTGTTCTTCTATATATTATGAACTTTACTCCGAGGCACTTTATATAATCGCCAAATTATGTCTTACAGCGGAGCACTTGGTGCAAGACTGTCAATTGATTCTTCGAATGTCCGACGTTTAGTGGGAGATAACTTGTCTTTAATGGTTCAGATTATCTCAAATCTAGTCACGGGAGTTGTGATTGCTATCATTGCTGACTGGAAGCTTGCTTTGATTATCATATGTGTGATTCCACTTACTGGTATTCAAGGTTATGCCAATGTGAAGTTCTTGAATGGTTTCAGTCAAGATGCTAAGGTAATTCATTAAACAAAGTTGTTGGGATGTTCCTCAAGTTATATGACATTTTGAGAACAAAGCCATAAAACCAGATGCTACACCCTATAGTTAGATATATTTTTCTTTGGGCATAGGCCTTGTATCAAAAATACATAAATTACCACTGATTTCACTATTATAGGCATAAAAAGCAAAGAAAACTATACACTTTGGAAATTCCTTGTGAGAAAAAATTATGCATATCATTTAGCTAAAATAAATTTAAAGATATTAGTTGCCAATGTTCCAAAACTTGCTCCAAAAAAATGACTTTTGGGGATCCAGAGCGAGTAATGATGCAGTGCATGCATAGCTTGTATTGTCAATCTAGAACTACTAGCTCATTACCCGTGCTTTTGATGGATTATTTTCAGTCAGGGTCCTCGGCTTGCCCATATTCATATATCTCACACGCTATTGTGTACATCTGAGTTCCTTCTTGGCCAGTGTCACGACTTAGTGTTCTTGCTCTCATTAAAACATTACACCATGTCCTCAACCATAGTCACATACTATCATTGTTCTATCTCACATCTGGTATAATTTGTATCCGGTATAAATTTTGAAGGAGGTGGCGAACTTAATTTTTTTATGCGAGGAGCTTCATTGTGATTAATTATTTGTTAGAGATTTTTACCAAGGTGAAAAAGGAAAGAGGAATAGGTGGAAGAACTATAGACAGATCCATTTATATAACAGTAAAGAAAACATAAACAATTTGATTAAATTTACGAAGTGCGGTCATTTTTTTACTTCATCAAGCATAGTAAGAATCGGCACTTTAGGTAACTGTTTTTTATTTTCTTAACACCTTTTGAGTTTGTGATAACGGATTTCCCATCAGATGATGAATGAAGATGCGAGTCAAGTGGCCACAGATGCAATTAGTAGTATAAGGACTGTAGCTTCTTTTTGTTCTGAAAAAAGAATTACAAGAATATATGAGCAGAAATGTGAAGCCTCAAAGAATCAAGGATTCAAAACAGGAATAGCCGGGGGCATTGGATTTGGTTTTTCATTCCTGATGTTGTACCTTACATACGGTCTTTGTTTCTATGTTGGAGGGCAATTCGTGCGCCATGGAAAATCAAATTTTGGTGATGTTTTTGAGGTACACATATGCACTATTTCAGCAGTAAAGTTTCTGGTTGAGGATCCTCTTCTTAGTATTTTTTTTAATCTTAATCCATCCATGATTAACCACTTTCATGAGGTCATTTCACATAGTAAGGCATACTTTGCAGGTTTTCTTCGCACTGATGTTAGCAACTTTGGGAGTATCTCAAACAAGTGCAATGGCATCCGATTCAAAAAAAGCGAAGGATTCAGCTATCTCCGTATTTGCTTTGCTGGATCGGAAGTCTGAAATCGACTCAAGTAGCAATGAGGGCTTGACTTTAGACGAGGTCAAGGGCAATATCGATTTTCGACATGTCAGCTTCAACTACCCAACACGCCCAGATGTTGTAATATTTAACAACTTTACGCTGCATATTCCCTATGGAAAGGTTAGCCTACTTCTCGTACATATACTCATCACATTGTTATATCTTCTACAATCATGTACTTGGTGTCTTATGTTTGTTATGGTCCTATATATATAGACTATTGCACTCGTTGGAGAGAGTGGTTGTGGCAAGTCAACGGTAATCTCTCTGTTGGAGAGATTCTACAATCCCGATTCAGGTACCATTTTATTGGATGGAGTGGAAATCAAGAGCTTGAACATCAACTGGTTGAGGAAGCAAACTGGACTAGTGAGCCAAGAGCCTGTACTCTTCAATGACACAATTCGTGCCAACATAGCCTACGGAAAGGACGGGGAAGTCAATGAGGAGGAGCTCATTGCAGCGGCGAAGGCATCCAATGCGCACGAGTTCATATCAAGCCTTCCTCAAGGATACGAAACATCTGTTGGGGAGAGAGGGATACAACTATCCGGTGGCCAGAAGCAGCGGGTGGCTATCGCAAGGGCCATACTGAAAGACCCGAAGATACTACTGCTTGACGAGGCGACCAGCGCCCTGGATGCTGAATCTGAGCGGATCGTGCAGAATGCCCTGGATCATGTGATGGTCGGCAGGACCACGGTCGCCGTGGCGCACCGCCTCTCGACGATCAAAGGCGCCGATATCATTGCAGTCCTCAAGGATGGTGCGATTGTGGAGAAAGGGGGGCACGAGTCCCTGATGAACATCAAAGATGGGGTGTACGCTTCACTAGTTGAACTTCGCTCGGCTCACCATGAAAATGCCTAGTAGACGTACGCGGTACACCATGCCCAATTTGCTGTATCTAGCAGTCTAAGTCTATTTGATGTAAGTTTGCTCGCATTTAAAAGGAGAGATTCTGCTTCTGCTTTAGATTTTGATTCTGGTTCTGAAACGTACATTTCCTGCTATGTGTAGAGCAGTGTAGTTTTGTGCTGTAATAACTATATAAATAATTTAGTTCACCCCTTCAGAAATTATTGTATGGAGATGTCTGTAGCTCTTGTTTTTCTGGCTAAAATCAATCTACTGTTGAGGAATTGATCTTACATACAGTGCAAGCAACAAAAATGTTGTGCGGAGCCATGGTGCAGCCGAAACCACGCTCAACACCATACATCCTCTCACACCATCTATTGGGATTTGTGTCCGGCGCGCATCAAAACTCATGGCGGGAGTCATTAACTGTTGTTTAATAGACTAGGTATTCGCCCGTGCGTTGCCACGGGATCCAAATTTTCATATAACGTGATAAGAGGAGCATATATGGATAAATCTTGAGGCGAATGAATAAGCAAAGGAGATTATGCTTTGGTTACGAATCATAGAACTTCTGAAAACTTTGACTTGAAGGCCAAAGAACATCATGGAGTCAAATATAATTATCTGAATGACATGATGTTTTTCACGAAATAAGATATCTTTACATTTAAAATTTTACAAGTCCTATCATTCAGCATTAAATGTAAAGAAAAAGATGGGAGGCAATAATACGAACCATTTACAAAACATGTTTATCTACCCCTTTTCCATAAACAATCTGTACCGAAAATTGCATTCCACATGTCATTGCAAATTTACAAGAACATAAATACCTAGGACAGTTTTTCTTTTCAGAAGTATGATGACAGATAAAAAACATAGAATGGATTGGCTGGTATATATAACATGCTATGTTTTATCAATTGAAACCAAATAACAATTTTGGACTTGTGAGAAAGCATGAAAGAAAATGCTAAATGTCACAGTCTAGAAATTCAAGTATTTTTTTTTACTGAAGTTGTAAGATACAACAATCTTCAGCATTTGGTTAACTGGGAATAGAATTAAAAAATTAAAAGATGTGGCAAATCAGAGCAGACGAAGTTCAAAAATCGCTTCTTCTCATTTGATGAAGTCGTGTGTTATCCATATAAATGTTCAGAAATATGGTACTAATGGACAAAATGAAACATCAGGATGATAACTAATAAGTACAATACAATGAACTACGGTGTCACATATACGCATACATCATCACGTCCGATCTCAACCTCCTTAATTCCACCTTACCCATTTGAAGCACCAAAGAACAGTTTGGAATTTAAATCATCTCAGCTAAGTGCAAACACGCACCTGATGCCAAACAGAAAATGCAAACAAGCACATGAGGCTTCAGGTTTCATCGGCATGGTTGAAGGCTTGAGGCATCGTCGATGCCTGGATTAAGATAGACTGTGGCTGCCCTACTCGCCATGGAACCTGCTTGCTTTGGACCTCCGCCCTCGCCGACGCTACTCGCCGATGCTTTGGACCTCCGCAGCCGCGCCGTTCCAGGAGAGAGGGCCAAGGAAAGAACTGGTGCAGAGGCGAAACTGGTACATCACCTCCGCGCTCGCCGATGCTACCATTACCGCCACTTGATCTCTCGCGCCCCCGCAGAAGGCGAGACGAGATGTCGGACGGAATATGGTTTCTTCGGTGTATTAGTTGCGCCGATCTGCGCGGTACGGTGCTCCTGGAGGTGCTTCACATCATGGCAAGGTCTCCAGCTCTCCCATAATCAAAGAGAAATTACTGGCGTCCAAGGGCGCGGGGTATATGAGAGATTACCGTCCATAATTGACGTGAATTGTGATTGATTACCAAAGAAAGAGATTGATTGCCCACACGGAAATTACCAAAGATAGAGATTGATTGCCCACACGGTAATTAAGTTTTTTTTACCAAATATGGATCGGAAGAAAAACTGGTGGAGGGGAGGGGTAGCGAACGGAGAGGGATGGACGAAGAGTGCGACGACGTAAGACGGGAGACGGAACTTTACGGTTCTTTTAGGTAGTAGAGACTACTAGCATTGCTAATAAAACCTACTGTTTGCTTATCCCCTAGGCATTAAATTATGAATCTTGCATTGGTACATACAACACGTCTCTCCATGTTGACTAGGTCAGCTCACTATTTTTTATTCGCCTCGTTATGTGTGATTGCAACAGTCCCACTCACGAAAATATGTGTATAGTGCTCTGACTTTGTTCTTTCCCTCCTTTTTTTCTTTTTTGCAGAAAATTTTGTTCTTCATTTTACTCGGTGTAAAGCGATTTCCTTGGTGTCTTACTGATTTTTGGGTCACCTCAGACGAATACGTGTCAGTTAACTGACCAAATTCAGTATTTTGTTCTGACAAGACATGAGTTTTGTTCTGACAAAACGTGAACACATATTTTTCTGACAAAATTAAGCCTTTAGTTTTGGCAAAATCAGAGGATAAGCACAAGAAACAATATGTTTGCTATGTTCATCAATTTGTGCAGGAGAATATGAAGAGTGCTGAACATATATATTGTTTATTCTCAAAGTTTGTCTAGTGTGCTACAGTACTTGGGAGCGTGTGCCAACACATGCAGATTAAAGAAAGGTGAGCACTGCTGCTGCAGGTCTACAAGTCGAATGATCAGTATATGATTAGCACAAACAATAAAATTTGAATCCTAACATGGCCCGTATCCTCATGGAAGTACTGCTACATCCAACGGTGCTCAGCGTGGGTTCGGCCGAGCCATGGTTCTGAATCTCCTCTCTCGTGCAAGCAAATGCGTAAGGAAATGTCAGTAATCAATACTTACCAGAGAACCAGCAGTGAGCAGTGTCACGATATCGAAGAGGATTCAGAGGCGTCGAACACGTGTGCTCGGCGACTCCCAACAGCCGCCGGTATGGAGGTGTGCTCGGCGCCCGTCGGTGTGGTCGGCCGGCGTCCGGGAAACCGTTGGCCAATGACCACACGTACGTACCTTCTCCATGGGCAATCCTATTCGGCGCGCAGATTGCTGGTTTGCCGCACCTGGCGCGTACCCCCTCCAGCTAAGTACACGTTTTTGGCGGGCCCAAGTAGCTCCTTTCTGGTGTTTTTTTTTCCTTTTGGGGGTTTTCTGCTTTTCTCATTTTGCTCATTTCCTTTATTTTTCTATATATTTCTTGTTAGTTTTTTCTTTTATTTTCCATATCGTTTTTATTCCTTTTGCAATTTGTGAACATCTTTTTCAAATTTGGGAACTGTTTTTTAATTGACAAACAATTTTTGAAATGACGAACAATTTTTGAACTTTGGGAACAAGTTTTGAAATTCATGAACATTATTTATTTGATGAACATTTTTGTGAAATGCATGAACAACTTTTGAAATTAACTAAAAGTTCTTGAAATCATGAAAAAACTTGTAATTCACAATCATTATTTTTGTGAGCTTTTTTGTAAGTTCATGAATATTTTGAACTCGTGAACCTTGTTCAAAAAATCGCAAAATATATATGAATATTATTTTTGAAAATCATGGGGAAAATTCCTAGGAATTTTTATGATTTCTTGAACATTTTTTTGAAAATTCACAATGTTTTTGAAATTTGGATTTTTAAATCACATATTATTTTAAATGAAAAAACAAAAATAGAGAAGGAAAAACAAAAGGCAAAAAAATAATGGAATAACAGGGTACATCCTGCCTCGCACATGGGCCTGCACAAAAGGGGCGCGCGGGGGAAGGGGATTGCGCCATGGCTTGATTGCCAGCACATAGCGCACCAAATAGGAGCTCCCTCCTTATCCACAGGTTTTTGTGGCCTAGATTCGATTCGATTACATGATTCTCTTCTCCTTGGACACTCGGGCCATACCATCGTCCATTAGCTTCTCCTCACACAAACTCTGCCAAATAAAATGTTCGATTCTGCGAGATGAAATAACTGAGCTAGATCAGAAGAAGGTATACCAGGTACAAATAAGAAAATCTTACTTCCTTCGTCCGGAAATACTTGTCCGAGGAATGGATGTATCTAGATGTACATCCATCTGTATCCATTTCTACGACAAGTATTTCCGGACAGAGGGAGTATTTAAGAGTGTTCATGTAAATAACAAGTTCTAAATCATGACAGATTCACTTTTCAAAACTTGTTGCGTTGCTGCAGCAGCTAAACCTCGTCTACTCTGAGACGGTTATAGATCTTGCGTTCGGCAATGCCACAAATGGGCCGGCCTATCAAACGAGTATTTAGTTAGCATGCATGATTGCTCGGTCATTATAGGAACGCTTGTAACAGTTGCTATAAGTCGAAATGTTCTCTTCTTACTGTCATCTGTCCTAGAACGGTGTGGTTTTCTTGTATGTTTTTGTTCTCTTTTGATTTCTTTTCTGTTGTATGTCTTTCTTTTATCAATTTATTATTTATTATTTTTGTTTCTTTCACTGTTATTCTAAATGTTATCATTTTACTTTTCTTCTCTTTTTTTTACTTCTTTTATGTTTTGTTAATTTTATTTATATCTTTCCTTTTTAATTTTTTAGCATGTATATTTTTCTATTTTTTATTAGTTTTAATTATTATTTTTGGCATTTCCTAGTCTTCTTATTGCCTATTTTGCAAAACACATGTTGACATTTTTTGATACATGTTGACCTTTTTTTAACACATGTTAAAAGTTTCTTAGATACACGTTGAGCATTTTTCAAACATACGTTAAACACTTTTCAGTTAAACAATCTATATTTATTTCAAACAGAATCAAACATTTTTTAGATGCACATTGAACATTTTTCAAATACTTGTTGACCATTTTTCAAATGCATATTTAACATTTTGAAAAGAGAAATGGTAAACATGTTAACACACATTGGACATTTTTCATTGGAAATGGTAAGTATGAACGTTTTTGAAAAACATGTGAGACATTCCTTCAAGTTTTGAAAATTTGTCAAATGCACATTGAACACTTTCTAATCCATGTTGAATATTTTTCAGTAATACCATGAACATTTTATAAAAACTTGTGAAACATTTATGAAGTGTTACCAATATTTTAATAAAATGTCAAGAACTTTTTTTGAATGGTACAAACCATTTTTGTAAACTTACGTAAGCATTTTTTTCACATTGTATATACCTTGAGAAAAATGTCATGAACATATGTTGTAACACGTGAACATTTAGTTAGTGTGATGGACAAATTTTACTGATCTAAACATGTTTTACGAACTAAACAAACAATTTTTTTACATTTCATGAATTTTTTTAATTAAATTAATATCTGAAATATATATTTGCATTTGTAAAACAAAATAAAAATAGTAGTTAGTTTTTGAAAACAAATGCTGGCAATTTTTCGGTGACACACGCACATTGACCGTACTTAACCGCAAAATAGTCATTGTAAAAGGAAAACAATAAGAAAGAGCAAAAACGACAAGTGAACACTCTGCTTGCTCCATGATATGGGTCTGGCCCATGCACCGATGCTGTAGAGGTGAGCGAGTCGTACAGCTCGCCTCTAGTGAGTTATAGACGTTCTTGAAATCTGCACAACCCTCCCCTCCAATACTTGTTGTACACATCTTGGTTTTGACCTTTTTTTTCGAAAATTCAGGTGACACCCACCAGGTCGGAAGTTAAAAAAGAACTGGTTGGCGGTGCTAGCCCAGGCCCAACTTATTTCTTAGTGTCTCTGGTAAGAGCCCTGGGTTGAAGAAGGTAATGGAGCTCAAGCGTGAAGGGTCCAAACTATATATTTTCTCTATTCTTCTTTCTTTTAGTTTTCCTTTTTGTTCCTCATGTCTGTTAATACTACTAACAATCTCTAGCTCTCATGGAGTAGTCACCTTACACTCAGTTATAGGAATTGTGTACCTATTGAAGGATATACACAACAAGAAAAGATCTCCTTCAGAAGCACTAACTGCGGACAGATGGACGATGTCGTGAAAAAAAAGACCCTATCCAGGCAACACAGAGTGTCGGCAGCTAGATATGTCTTAAATGTATCTATAATTTTTGCTTGTTCATGCTATAATTATATTATTTTGGCATAATTTTAGAATCAAAGTTTGTTATTTTTTTGGGAATGACCTATCAATTCGATGGCTACTATCAGTTGTTTTTCTTTTGTTGCTATTTTTGGAATTTTCAAGAAAATAAATTTTACAGAACTTAGAAAAATCTTTTACAAATCAGAAAATATTTTGAGCCGGGGAGCTTCCGGAGGCACCTGGCCCAACCTGGGGGGGGGGGGGGGTGGCCCATAACCACCACTCGAGTAGGGAACGTGGCCGCATGGTCGGCCCGTCTTGGCATCCCCCACCTCCTCTCGGTGCTCACGCTTTTATATCGCCCCGAAAACCGTGACAATAATTATCAAGGATTTTTCCCGCGCTGCACCTCTCTGTTTCACCGCGGTCCAATGTGGAGGCCTTTTCTGGTACTCTGCCAGATGTGAAAATTATCACAGTGGTCATCTACGTCAAACTTGCTGACAACATGATTACCCATGGTTAATTTTGTTAGGACTATGGGTCCATAGCAATAGCTATATGGCAATGTCCTCCTTGTTCTTCAATACAATGAACACATGAGTTGCCTTACATGATTGTGATCGATATGATTTAATTTCTTTGGTGTGTTTGTTGTAGTGTGATGAATTGTCATTTTATGATCAGATCTATATATGTTTTATTTTTAGATTCATATGAGTTCTCTCCTGCATAATTTATAGACATATATGCTCTTCGATCTGTTAGTCTTGAACTAGTCATGTTTAGATGAATGATGACCAAAAGGAAGTTGTGTATGTTAGTTGAGTTCAATTTTGCAAGTGACCTATCTTAGTGACAGAAAGTAAAAAAATGCTTGTATTGTGTTGTTGCTACTAAGGTCAAAAAGATAGTTGTGTAATTATCTTTTAAACAAAGGCCGAAGACAATATATTATCTACATCATGTCATCGTACTTAATGCAATACTTTGTTTTACTTAATATATTGAGATGAATGCTGGATAGCATTGTTGGGTCAAAAATTCACAGGAGTGGACGGGCTCGCCTGCTCAGGGTATCGTTGGTCGTCCACTCGTATCGGGATATGAGACACACGTGATATCACAGGGCGTACACGACATCTTATTTAATGCGCGTCGCGGAACGGCGTCCAAGCACTAGCGGCGCCGTTTTCGTCCTGTAGCAACGTACGCCGGAGGTGCAAACGGCGCGTAACTCCGGTTGGCGGATTGAAAACGGCAAACTAAATTTATTTGACCCCGTTTCTGTCCATCACAGCCGCTCAGCCTATCCCACTCGATCCCCAAATCGAAGGAAGAAATCCTAGCTGCACATTCTTGTTCAATAGATCCCCAAATCGGAGCAAGAGACAGCAGCCCCAAAAGATGGCGAACGTGAATCAAGGTGCTGATCCGGCGACACTGCCAGTCGTGCCTTCCTCGGAGTGCTGCAGGAACGCCGCGGCGATTCTTCAAGTGCTGCAATCACAACATAAGTGTCCAGTTTTTCGCCGCATTTTCCTCTGATCTGTTCAGTATATCGTTTCTTAGCTTTCTTCCCCAATCAACCACAGCCGTCAGGTGGCGGATGCGATTTCTATTGGTGGCAGCAAACCTACGCCGACCACCTTGTCTCGCTTGATCCAGCAGCACCCCCATTGGCGCAAATCGAACCACCACAGGAGGAAAGCGGTCAAGTCTTGGGAGCTCAAGATCTGCAGCTGCCGCATGCACCACAGGGACAGCAGAACGGTGCGCTGGAGGGTACCCAGTTCGCATCTTCAGTCAGTGCCGCTGCAGGATACATAGTTGCCCCGCTTCCAGTAGCTGGGCATCAGGCTACACTTTTTCACTATATCTTCAGTTTTGTTTTACCGCTGGAGTGTTTTTCACTATGTGTTCATTTTGTTATATCACCGGAGTGGAATTACACGAGTGCTCACACTGAATTTATGAGGAGGCTGTCCAATCTTGCCCTTTTTCCTTTTTTTCTCAACAGAAATATGCGCTTGCAGGGGAGAAAGTTCTACATATCAAGACTGTACAACTCCAACTTGCACAGGCCAATCATGACATCACGACATGTCAGATGGTATATGACTGAATGTTGTTGCCAGTTTGGCACCATCACATAGAAATATCTTACAAATGAAAACCTGATCCAACGATTTGTGATTGCAGTTTTTTGTTACAGCCAATCTTGATTATGGATGGGCTGCATAAATGTGGGATATGTTGAGGAAGGAGATTCATATTCTGGACCCGTTGTGCGGGCAAGTTGCCGGAGCAGAGCAGCGGCACATTGAACATCAGGAGGTTGTCTCACAGATTCATGCAACACTATTTAGTTGTCTCACCAAGTTCTTTGGAAAATGGCATTGTTCATACAACAGATGGAAGAGAAGGTTCCCGAAGATAACACGTGACATGTTCACACGGTAATTCGAAAATTTGTACCCAATAAGTTTGGCTTCCTGAAGTTTTCATTTGGAGGCAGGATTTTGGAGATCATATGTTGCATAAATGTGTATGCTTCATGTAATCAAGAAGTATGATGGGGACGGGAAGATGTGGCCACTGAAGAAGGTACAATTTGCTTGATATCTTCTATTCTTTCATAATCCCGATTGTTGGGAAATCCCCAGAAAAATTTGGCTACTTTTCGGCAAACAACTGCTTTCGAGATCTTTCTTTTGCGCGACGAGCATGGGAATTGTGTGGCTAGTGATGTGTTACGGGCTGCTCTTGAACCTGAAGAATGATGTTCGCGCTTCAGTTTGCTTCTGTACTGTGTGAATCGTTTGTTATTTTGGATGGTTTGTCTTGTATGGTTGCTGGGGCTGGTCACATCTTTGATATGCAGAATAATAGGATCTCCTCCGTCCCATAATGTAAGACGTTTTTTGACACTACACTAGAGTCAAAAGGTAGTGTCAAAAGGCGTATTACATTATGGGACGGAGGGAGTACTTCTTATACCTAGAAATGAGATTTGAAATTTTCAGCATGGCCACACTAGTGAGGTTGAGTGTTAAACAAACGATGAAGGAGTCTTTTTAAAACACTTGTAAAGACACATCTACGCTTTCATCTAGTAAGCGCCTTATTGAAAACAGAATCTGAAATTTCCCTCAAAAGAAAAACAGAATCTGAAAATATATACTTTGGGTTTTATGATGAGTTTTTTTAATCTATAGTTTTCATGTACTAACGGAACATGTAAACTGGGTACTGTCATCATGTCTCCTCTCACACGGCGCTGTAACCGTACACCACTGTTTGGACGTTGCGTATGGGCCCCTGCCATATACTATTGCATTCAATACACATCTCCACGAGCCGTTGTCCCATTCGTACACGAGCGGGAGCAGGCGAGCTCGTGTGCTCCATGGCCGCTCTCTTGTTGGGGTGGATTATTAACTATAGGTATAGCTGTACTAATGGTATGTGGATGTCCATACATGATGCAGATATGCAATTATGCCACGTATGACCATATTCTTAATACTACTATAATTCAATCGATACACAAGTGTAATTTGTTCACCATGCAATGTTATCTTTTATGGAGAGATGTCACTAATGAAACTATGGATCCCAATCCATTCATTCACATTGCTTTCAACCTTGATCAACATTTTTTTAAATTCCGTTTACAATCTGGATTTTCCTTTTTTCGTTGCAAACAATACTTCCGAACACAAGTTACGTTAGTTCTGTAACTAGCAAGGCTAGCAATCTTACTAGCTAGCTTCATTGGGGGTATACCTGGCCATGGGAAGCCCGGCCCGGCCCGACCCGACCCAAAAAAGCCCGGCCCGGCCCGGCCCGACGCTGCCCTTGGGCCGGGCTCGGGCCTAGATTTTGAGCTCGAAGGCCGGGCCGGGCCGGGCCAGGACCCGTCGTTTTTGCATTTCTCTGAAGGTTGGGTCGGGCCGGCCCGGAGCCCAACGGGCTTTTACGTGTTCGGGCCGGGCTCGGGCCCAGAAAACAGGCCCGATGGCCGGGCCGGGCCGGGCTCGGGCCTGGGTTTTTTTCGTCGGGCTTGGCTAGGCCCGGCCCGAGGTATGGCCAGGTATAATTGGGGGTCAAGGCAAGTTCTTTATTTGTGTGTGTAGGTACGGATTGTTCTTTTTGGAAGACTCCTATTGGTTTGATAAACTTTAAAGTTATCCACTTGAGGTAAATTGTTGCTTGTTACAAACCTCTGCACATGGAGGCCCACCGCCTTCCTATATTAGAGGAAGTAGCGTCTCCGCTGATCCTTCTCTAGAACCCTCCACCTCATTTATCCCTTACTGTTGTCGGTAGGGGCTTTCACGACAAAGATCCTCATGGTGGTTGGAGGGGGCGGGTGCTCAGGCGCGCGGCCATGCCTCCACCTCTATTTCTCTCTCATAGATCTCTCGCCTACCGTCGTTGTCGAATTGGTCTAGACTCGTCTCGACATCATCCCCCCAAGCGATGTTTGCATTGCCACTGGTGATGCCTGGTCGCATGGCTCTACAAGCTTGGCCACTATTGCCATCGGGTGGTCGGTGTTCCCAAACAGCCATGCACCACATACAAGAGCACGGGTGGGCCGTCAATGGTGGCCCCTTCACGGTTGTTTGTCTAGTGGGTTCCAGCAGTTTTGGTGTTGATGCATTCCGGTGTCCTAGATCCAGAGGCGCCAGATCTAGGCGGTGCGCTCCTTAGGTGGTGGCTGAACAAGTGGTTGGTCGTGTATGTGCTCCGTTGGGGTGTTGCGACGTGGGTTTGTGGTGGGTGGAGGGCTTGTGGCAGGACGTGTTTAAGTCTGGGATAGGTGCGTGCGAGATCTTGGATGCCGGAGTGGCGGGTCCCGGATGGTGAGGCTGGGCGGTTGGCTCTATGACGAGCATGTTACGGAGGTGGTGGCTCTCACCTTGGCCATGCGGATGGCAAGGGACGTTCCGGGTGATTCTGGTGTTGTCGGTACTTTAGTAGTGGCGGCTCCCTAGTCTTGATCTAGAGGCCTCTAATTGTTGGCGGTGGTCGTCCCGTTGGGTTGCCTCGGCGGCACTGGTACCTCGTATGGCACAGGTGAGACTCTGAGCAAATGCTCCCTACTCCGACATCGGGGTTGGCAATGCCTATGGGTACCGCTTTCCCTCGGTGCGCTGTTGTGGGTCATCTCCCTCTGTGTCAAGGCCTCGGGTGAAAATCCTAGTTTGTCTTCCAGACTCGACGGCAGCGGTAGGTTGCATCGTTACCCTCTTGGGGGGCATCGTCATGAAGCCCAAGTACCTCCGGGCATGCTCTGATCCTGGCCAGAAGCTTCTTCGACTATGGCATGGTATGGCTTTGGTGGCCTCATGTCCTTTGCATGTTTTCCCCTTTCTACACCCTCAGTCCTCACTGTCTGCTGGTGTAGGACCTTGAAGTATGTCTAGAGGGGGGTGATTAGACTACTTGACCAATTAAAAACTTAACCTTTTCCCAATTTTAGACTTTGGCAGATTTTAGCTATCTTTAAGCAAGTCAAGCAATCTTCACGCAATTCAAGCAAGCATGCAAAGAGTATATAGGAAGCGGAAAATAAAGCATGCAACTTGCAAGAATGTAAAGGGAAGGGTTTGGAGGATTCAAACGCAATTGGAGACACGGATGTTTTTGTCGTGGTTCCGATAGGTGGTGCTATCGTACATCCACGTTGATGGAGACTTCAACCCACATAGGGTAACGGTTGCGCGAGTCCACGGAGGGCTGCACCCACGAAGGGTCCACGAAGAAGCAACCTTGTCTATCCCACCATGGCCGTCGCCCATGAAGGACTTGCCTCACTAGCGGTAGATCTTCACGAAGTAGGCGATCTCCTTGCCCTTACAAACTCCTTGGTTCAACTCCACAATCTTGCCTGAGGCTCCCAAGTGACACCTAGCCAATCTAGGAGACACCACTCTCCAAGAAGTAACAAATGGTGTGTTGATGATGAACTCCTTGCTCTTGTGCTTCAAATGATAGTCTCCCCAACACTCAACTCTCTCTCACAGGATTTGGATTTGGTGGAAAGAAGATTTGAGTGGAAAGCAACTTGGGGAAGGCTAGAGATCAAGATTCATATGGTTGGAATGGAATATCTTGGTCTCAACACATGAGTAGGTGGTTCTCTCTTAGAACTGGTAAGTTGGAAGTGTAGGTTTGTTCGATGGCTCTCTCCACGAATGAAGAGGAGGTGGAGGGGTATATATAGCCTCCACACAAAATCTAACCGTTACACACAATTTACCAAACTCGGTGGGACCGAATCAACAAACTCGGTCGGACCGATTTAGTAAACCTAGTGACCGTTAGGGTTTTCGTGGATCGACATGCAACTCGGTAGGACCGATATGGTTAGGGTTAGGGCATAACGTAATCTCGGTGAGACTGATTACACAAACTCGGTGAGACCGATTTTGGTAATTAGCTAACCAGAGAGTTGGTCAGGTAAACTCGGTGGGACCGATTCGCTCTTTCGGTGAGACCGAAAAGTTACGAAAGGGAAACAGAGAGTTTACATTGTAATCTCGGTGGGACCGATCGCTCACTTCGGTTAGACCGAAACGTTACGAAGGAAAACAGAGAGATTGCAATCCCATCTCGGTGAGACCGAGATCCCTATCGGTGAGACCGATTTTCCTAGGGTTTGTGGCAGTGGCTATGACATCTGAACTCGGTGGCGTCGGATAGAAAGAATCAGTAGGGCCGAGTTTGACTTTAGGTTTAGGTCATATGTGGATGTGAGAAAGTAGTGGAGGGTTTTGGAGCATATCACTAAGCACATGAATCAAGAGGCTCATTAAGCAACACCTCATCCCTCCTTGATAGTATTGGCTTTTCCTATAGACTCAATGTGATCTTGGATCACTAAAATGTAAAATGTAGAGTCTTGAGCTTTTGAGCTTGAGCCAATCCTTTGTCCTTGATATTTTGAGGGATCCACTTTCATCATCCATGCCATGCCATTCATTGAGCTTTCCTGAAATATTTTGTCTTGGAATAGCATTAGCTCAATGAGCTATATGTTGTTATGAATTGCCAAAACCACCTAGGGATAGTTGCACTTTCAATGTCCCCCTTTTTGGTAATTGATGACAACATATAGATCAAAGCTTCGACAAATGATAATAAAATTTGAAAAACATCGTCGCTTTGAGAAGTATGTGATAAGCAAGAGCTCCCCCTAAATTTTTGCATGTCAAGATTTACTTTGGACTGCAAATGCACAAGGAATTAGGCTCATGGGTTACTCTTCCATGTCACATACATCTTGGTGGAGCGCTCAAAATAACAGAGATTGAATACATGCACTCATCACCAAGCAAAGTGAATGATCATATAAGGATAAGTAAGATAATATCATAACGAGCATAAGTGTAGCTTATGATGAAACACATGATCATCAATGTCTCACAGGTAATTGCATAGTATCTCAAGCAATCAAAAGCAAACAAAGTTCAACCAAGAAGACAAGAGAGAACAAAAGCAGCAAATCTCTCTCTCGAAGCCTATGATCTATACATTTTTCTCCCCCTTTGGCAACAAGTTACCAAAAAGTTCCTAGAAAATGCATAGGACTATATTGTCTCTTAGGCTTGGTCTTCTAGCGGTGGTGTCCGGAGAACTCCAAGAACGAAGGCTTCAGTCGATGTAGAAGGAGCTGAAGGAGTTGGTGCTGGAGCTGGTGGCGCTGGAGCTGTAGCTGGAGCTGATGAAGTGACTCTGGTGTCTTGTACTGGCTCTGCAGCTGATCTCTGAGCTCGTGGGACTCTGGCAAATGCATCAGTTGTTGTCCTGCCCTTCCTCTCCTGCATGTTATCCTGTAGCTGCTCCACAGCTGACTGAATCTCAGTTACCTTGACATCAAGATCATAGAATTTTTGTTCCATGATTCTTTCCAGGCTCTCCTGGTTTTGAGTTAGGGTGGTCAACCCCTTCTCAATCCGCAGAGTTGATGCTATCAAGTAACCAAGCTGCTCCTGCTTGTTCTTCAGAAAGTATTCAGATGCCTCTGCTTGAGTTGGCATCTTGGCAGCCTTCTCTTTCCTTGCTTTCTCCTTCTTCAAGGCGCTTGCACCGATGTTGGTTCATTCTCAGTCATGACAACTTGATTGTCCTCAAAGTCAGGATAGAGAACCATGTGTTCCTTATCCAATGATACTTCCCTGTGCCCATCTTTGAGTTAATCAACTCCTAAATCAAGGGCATATCCACGCATCCTCTTACAGTCTCGCCGCTGTCCTCTTGATAGTTTCAACTATGAGGCTCATGACTTTGAATTTCCGAGGCACATCAAAAATGTGAAGCAAATTGATTGCATGCCCTCCGATCATGTTGTGGTCACCTGATTTGGGGCAACAGAGTGTGCCTTAGGATCGCTTGATTGTAGGCAGCCCCGACAGAAGAAAATGAATCGATCCAAACTTGAAAGACTCAAGTGCATCATCAGGGATCTCCTTGTACATCTGTGACATTGAGTTGTGACCCATCTTCTTCTTGGCATAAATGTCCAAGTCATCTTCACTCTCCTTAGGGGCATTGATCAGACTTGCCCATTCCTCTATGGTTGACTGGTATCTCGTTCCTTCCGACATCCAAACTATCACGCCATCTGGATAGAAATGTGCTGTGGAGTAGAATTGCATAATGAGCTCGTCATTCCAATTTGTGAGCTTCTGCCCAACAAAATCTGCAACTCCACAAGCACTGAAGCTGTCATATACTCCAGGATAGTGTTCTGCATTCTCCTGAATGTAGGTCCAGTCGACCCACCTCATATCACAAACTATGGGCTTCTTATCCAATAAGACGGTCTCATAGAAGTCCTGCTGCTCCTTGGTGTGGAACATGTAATCTACATCAGTCCTTCTCCTGGTGGCATATGGATCTGACTCTCTCCATAGCCTCAACCCATGATCTCTCCTGATCTTCATGTTCTCAGCCACAGGATGAGCATCATTGTGGTCTGGAATCTTGGGTTTGAACTTCCTTAGGACCTGCCCTTCTTCATCTTCCTCAGCATTGGGGCCTTGTCCTTCTCAAATCTTTGGTATACTCCTGGTATTCCTCTTTGGTGCACTCTTGGGCTTGGGGACAGTTTTGGGCTTTGAAGTTGCAGGCCTCGACTTTATGGCATCACCCATCGCCTTTTGTGCCTTGGGTGCGGGCTCAACAACCTCTTCTTCTTCCTCTTCCTCCATCATAGAAGGCTTCCCAATCACTCCGCCATGGTCTTCTTGACCCTTTCCTTTCTTTTCTTTCCTTGAAGAGCAGGTTCTTTGAGTTGGGATTCCAAAGAAGCTTGAGTGGAGGCTCTGGCTTTGGACATTGGTTGTCTACCCGCAGCCTTCGATCTTCATTCCAGTGCTTAGCTTCTTTGTTGAGCTGTACTCTTTCTTGAGCACTTTCTTCTTGGAACTGGCCTCATCCTCAGCTGCCACATAATCCTCATCCTCAGACTCTGAGGTCTTCTTCTTCCTTGTCATTGTGGCAGCCTTGGGCAAGTTGCTGGGAGTGCTTCGCCCCTCATCTCGAGCTGCTAGAGGGACTAGTGCCCTCACTCATGTGAATCTGCTCTTGACTGCTCGCCGGCTGTCACTTTGGTCCGACATGCTGCTTACACCGATTCTGACCCTGTGAATAGTTATAGATGAGGTAGAGTGGATGAGCATCACAAAATGCAGAGATTTTTGCAAAAGAATGATCCAAGAAACTTAGTTTTAGTTTTCCACAGAAAGCATTTCGGATCTACCGATTTTTAAACTCGGTGATACCGAAGCAGTTTTGGAACCTAAACTAGTGACCTCGGTCAGACCGAGTCACAGTTCGGTGGCACCGAGACTGCTAGGGTTTCACAAAGTTCTAAAATCGGTCACACCGATTTGTAATTCTCGGTCAGACCGAGACTTACTAGTGCAATGGCGTTAGCCAAATCGGTGGGACTGAGTTTTTCAACTCGGTGGGTCCGAGATGGTTTCGGCGGAAACCTAACCCTAAATTTTCGAATCATACCTATTCTAAGGATTGTTTTGACTGGAGAAGTGTTTCAATCGTGGCAAGATGCATTACGAACACAATGTGCTGAGAATCGGACGAGGATAGCGCAGTGATCGAGTTCATACCCTAGTTCGGCGGTGAACTCGCTACGGCGGCAACGGCGGAGACGAATTCTGTTGACAGCGGCGGTGACCAGCGACAGGAGGCGGCTGGCGACGAAGTCGACGATCCGTAGACCTAGTAGGCAGAGCGAGCTATGCGCGGGCGAGAAGTTTCGGAGAAAGTTTTCCAAAATTTGCCCGTGTGAATATATAGCCTGTCACTATCGGTGTGACCGAGTGGAACAACTCGGTGGCACCGAGATGCATAACTGTTAACAGTTACAGCAACTCGGTGTGACCGAAAAGTTCAAATCGGTTGCACCGAGATTGAAAACCTAGATCGACTTAGTAATCTCGGTATGACTGAAATGGAGGAATCGGTCAGACCGAAAATCACAAAGAAGTTTTGGAAGTTTAAGTCTTTGACGAATCGGGGACTCCGAGTGCTCCTCACACAGAGTGGTTCAAATCTGACTTGATCAAATTTTGTGATGTAGCACGAATAGAGTTTGAGACGAGAAAAGCATAGATAGCTAGAGAAGGTTCTTAGGCATTCTTGTCCATCCACTTGGCCAAAGAGAAAGAAACCAATCAATCAAAACAATAAGTGGATGTCCTCGAACGAGTAAAATATGCAACCAACATGCTCACACAATAAAATGGCAAATGAAATATGTGCCAAAGCATGCAGAACCAATTCTAGCATCTATCAAACAATTGGCGATGACTAGGTCATCTATATATGAGTATATTGACTTAGGAGTCAAATGAGAACATTTGATCATAGGTCATACTCATCGTTTAAGCTCAAGTGGGGTTACCACTTTTACATGAAGCTTTTATGTGTTCACATCATTAGAGTTGCTTTGACTGAGTTAAGCTCCCCCTAGATGTGAGATCCCCCCTTAGAGGGATAAACTAACCTTGGGTTTTGTCGATGATGACTTCATGTAGGTGTTGAAGATGTGGATGCTCAATGTTGATGTAGATCTTTTGGAGCAATCCTTTGGAGTGAGTTGCACTTTCAATACCTACATCGGGTTAGTCCCACAAGGAACAAACAAGAATATCCATAGACATAGAGTGATGCACACACAAAATGATGTCCATGAAAACATTAGGTTACCTTGTCCCTTGCCTTACCAACATGAGGGTTTGTGACTCCTTGAACTAGTGCAAGATATGGAAGATGATTGCACTTGTCCTTGCCATAATGATATGAGTGAAAAATGTTGGCGGAGTCACCCTCAAGAACTCTCTAGTTCTTCTTCTTAGGGATCCACATCATCTTGATGGGAATCCTTGGTATAGTAGTTTTTTTTTGAGGAACCGGGACAGTGGGAGAGGCTCCCACTGTCATATATATTAATATTTATAACAAATTACAAGGAGTAGTTACATCATGTACATGTCTCCCCCCATTTCACTTTGGAGTGGGGATAGAAAAGGTCTAAGGAGTAAAATTAATCAGAGGGTAGTGAATCCTTGGTATAGTAGTTGTGCTTGATGAAGTAGAACTTGACGTAGTCTTGGGAACCCACTTGACCAAGGCCTTAGGTGCTTCTTCAAATGCATCAATCTCTTCTTGAAGCTTGTCCTTGCCTTTTTTCTTGTGGTCTTGTGGTGGAAGATCATCTTGTGCTTGTGTCCCCTTGAAGGAAGTAGGATCATACTTCTCTTGTTGAGGAACAACCTTTGTCTTGGGGTATTGATCTTCTTCCCACTCAACTCCATTGGCATTGAACTTTTGTTCAAAACCAACTCCTTGATTCTTCCGGTGTCTTCCTTGCTTATGCATAATTTCCTCAAATTGCTTACTCGGCAAGGCTCTTGTATACACCTTTCTCTATAATTCCCTTCAATAAGCTGTTTTCTTGCTCAAGTGTAACTTGGCTAAGAGAATCATTAGTGGAATCAAGAGAACTACTAGAAGCAACAATATTGGGTTTAGCATTGTTATTGTTACTAGTAGAAGAAGAATCTTTCTTGTTCTTGTTACTAGACTTGACTTGAGGCATGTAAGTAGATAAGAGTAAACGCTTGGCAATATAAGAAGAACTTTTCTTACGAAGATCATCATTGATCGCTTTTAGGAACTCATGCTCTTGCTCAAGATTGAGCTTTTCAAAGCGTAACTTCTCATGAGCCCTTAAAAGTTCTCGATGATCTTGAAGATAGTTTCATGAGCTAACTTAAGAGTGTTTAGTTCTTTAGTTAGACGCTCAATCTTCTCCTTATCATTGTCATTCGTTTCATCTTGATTAGCATGATTAATTGACGTTTCATCATAGTATTCATCACTAGAGTTGTCAACAAGTAAATCATCATCACCTAGCAAGTCATCTTCATCACTATTAAAATCAACATACTGGGTGTGTTACCTTAGGACCTTTGGCCATGAAGCATCTTCCAATTCCTTCATTTGGTGATTCAAATATGTCGTAGGAGTTGGTTGACACAAGTGCTAAACCGGCAACACCTTCATCTTGAGTGTATTCGGAGTCGGAGTGATAGCTTCTCTCGGAGTGATTGTCGGAATCGGAGCCGGATACCCATTCACCAACATGAGCTTGATGTCTTCATTTTGTGTAGCTCTTTGATGACTTGTCCTTCCTTTCTGAATCCTTGCTTCTCCGTGAGGGTCTTCGTTCATAACGATCATCTCTACTCCTTCTCTCTCTTGGTGGTGATTCTTCTCTTCTACTTCTTCTCTTGGGAGAATCTTCTCTTCTTTTGTAGGGTGTCGTACACTCATTGGAATAGTGTCCGGTCTCCCACAATTGTAGCAATTGGCGCTCTCGACTGGAAGATCTTTTGTCATTGTAGGACCTTGACTTAGAGCTTCTCTCTTTGCTTCTACTCTTGTAGAATTTGTTGAAGTTCTTCACCATTAAGCTCAATTCTTCATTGAAGGTTTGTTTCTCACTTGATGATGTGGGGGCTTCACATGAGGCTTTGTAAGCACCACTTGACTTGTTGTGAAGTTCCTCCTTATCCTTGAGTGACATCTCATGAGCAACAATTCTTCCAATGACTTCCGTTGGCTTGAGATCTTTGTAATTTGGCATCATTTGGATCAATGTGCACACGGTATCATATTTTCCATCCAATGCTCTTAGGATCTTCTTGATGATGAATCTGTCGGTCATCTCTTCACTTCCTAAGCCGGCAATCTCATTTGTGATAAGAGCAAGCCTAGAGTACATTTCAAATGACACCTTCGCCATCCCTCATTTTGAACTTGTCAAGCTGACTTTGGAGCACATCCAACTTGGATTCCTTGACGAAGTCGGTACCTTCATGCATATCAATCAAAGTATCCCAAATTTCCTTTGCATTCTCAAGACGGCTGATTTTGTTGAATTCTTCGGGGCACAAGCCATTGAAGAGGATATCACAAACTTGAGCGTTATATTGCAACATCTTCAACTCTTCCGCACTAGCTTCATGGTTCGGTTCTCTCCCATCAAAGAATTCACCTTGCAAGCCAATACACACAATAGCCCAAACGGTGGGGTTATGTCCGAGAATATGCATTTTCATCTTATGCTTCCAACTAGCAAAATTAGTGCCATCAAAGTAAGGACCTCTACGGTGATAATTTCCCTCGCTAGACGCCATACTCTCCTAGGTTGTGAAACCAAGGCTATGACCACCAAAATCTATGGAAATCAAAGCAAATGGAGACCAAAGCTCTGATACCACTTGTAGGACCTTGAAGTATGTCTAGAGGGGGTGATTAGACTACTTGACCAATTAAAAACTTAACCTTTTCCCAATTTTAGACTTTGGCAGATTTTAGCTATGTTTAAGCAAGTCAAGCAATCTTCACGCAATTCAAGCAAGCATGCAAAGAGTATATAGGCAGCGGAAAATAAAGCATGCAACTTGCAAGAATGTAAAGGGAAGGGTTTGGAGGATTCAAACGCAATTGGAGACACGGATGTTTTGTCATGGTTCCGATAGGTGGTGCTATCGTACATCCACGTTGATGGAGACTTCAACCCACGTAGGGTAGCAGTTGCCATGAGTCCACGGAGGGCTCCACCCACGAAGGGTCCACGAAGAAGCAACCTTGTCTATCCCACCATGGCCATCGCCCATGAAGGACTTGCCTCACTAGCGGTAGATCTTCACGAAGTAGGCGATCTCCTTGCCCTTACAAACTCCTTGGTTCAACTCCACAATCTTGTTGGAGGCTCCCAAGTGACACCTAGCCAATCTAGGAGACACCACTCTCCAAGAAGTAACAAATGGTGTGTTGATGATGAACTCCTTGATCTTGTGCTTCAAATGATAGTCTCCCCAACACTCAACTCTCTCTCACAGGATTTGGATTTTGTGGAAAGAAGATTTGAGTGGAAAGCAACTTGGGGAAGGCTAAAGATCAAGATTCATATGGTTGGAATGGAATATCTTGGTCTCAACACATGAGTAGGTGGTTCTCTCTCAGAACTGGTAAGTTGGAAGTGTAGGTTTGTTCTGATGGCTCTCTCCACGAATCAAGAGGAGGTGGAGGGGTATATAGCCTCCACACAAAATCTAACCGTTACACACAATTTACCAAACTCGGTGGGACCGAATCAACAAACTCGGTCGGACCGATTTAGTAAACCTAGTGACCAGTTAGGGTTTTGGTGGATCGACATGCAACTCGGTAGGACCGATATTGTTAGGGTTAGGGCATAACGTAATCTCGGTGAGACCGACATACAAACTTCGGTGAGACCGATTTTGGTAATTAGCTAACCAGAGAGTTGGTCGAGTAAACTCGGTGGGACCGATTCGCCTTTTTCGTGAGACCGAAAAGTTATGAAAGGGAAACAGAGAGTTTACATTGTAATCTCGGTGGGACCGATCGCTCACTTCAAGTTAGACCAAACGTTACGAAGGGAAACAGCAAGATTACAATCCCATCTCGGTGAGACCGAGATCCCTATCGGTGAGACCGATTTGCCTAGGGTTTGTGGCAGTGGCTATGACATCTGAACTTCGGTGGCGCGGATAGAAAGAATCGGTAGGGCCAAGTTTGACTTTAGGTTTAGGTCATATGTGGATGTGAGAAAGTAGTGGAGGGTTTTGGAGCATATCACTAAGCACATGAAGCAAGAGGCTCATTAAGCAACACCTCATCCCTCCTTGATAGTATTGGCTTTTCCTATAGACTCAATGTGATCTTGGACACTAAAATGTAAAATGTAGAGTCTTGAGCTTTTGAGCTTGAGCCAATCCTTTGTCTTTGATATTTTGAGGGATCCACTTTCATCATCCATGCCATGCCATTCATTGAGCTTTCCTAAAATATTTTGTCTTGGAATAGCATTAGCTCAATGAGCTATATGTTGTTATGAATTACCAAAACCACCTAGGGATAGTTGCACTTTCAGCTGGCAACATCGGCGCTCCGTGGCCAGGAGTGAGAGGGCATGCGGCCCTCCCCGACGACAGCTTGGTGTGGGTGGGGTTACGTTATCCGGTGGTTTCCTATGGAGGCGCGGTTTCATGCCTATTTGGTAGTCATGTATTGTTAGGTGTGACTACTCATGTATTCATGTTCGACGATGAGTGAGTGGCGTTCTCGTTACACTAATTATCTTTTAGTAGTTTCTTATTAGTAGAAGGATTTCCTCACCACCTTGTATCGGCTCACCTGTTTTTGCTTTATTTTATTAATATAAAGCAGGGCGAAAACCTGTTTGAAGAAGAGAGAGCGGGCCCGAGATGGGAGAGAAAGAGCCATGCTGTTCACCCAGATCCAAAACAGCTAGCGAGCCAAAACCGAGACGGCGAAGACCCTAGGTTATCATCCACGATACCCTGATTTACCAGGGTAGCTAGCATACTGATTATCAAAACGCGGCCGCTCAAAGTCTCCGGATTACCAAAACTTTGGCTTGCAGAAATGCTGGTCTGCGGGCAAGCCCTGCCGTACTGAACCTCGTATCGTATCACTGGCTTCGTTTTCTCTGGCCCGAAATAGAACCGTGGGCTGATCCAAAAAAAGTCTTCGGATTATTCTGCAGTAACCTCCGGCAAGAGCCACCAGAGTACGACAGCGGTATAGCGTTCCGGCCCCCGCCTCCTCCCGCTCCGAGAGTTGACCGGCCTGTCCCATAAATACCCACCCTGCAGATGAGTACCAGAAGAACTGTGAGAATCAACCAGGCTATGCTTCAGACCATAGTTTCGAATTTCGATAGCAAGAAAATTTCGATGACCCTCGAAACCTACGAAATTTCAGAAATTTCGGAAATTTTGAAATCTGTTTCGAACAAATCAATGAAATTTTTAATTAAATTTGAAAAAATTAAATTTAAGCAAACGAATATATTCTTGTCGTTGCCAATAATATACGTGAGAACACACATATCCCAGTGGTCCTGCTCTAACTTTGGTTTTCGCAGACCCAAGTTCGACTTCCGGTAATGATGACCCACAAGTATAGGGGATCTATCGTAGTCCTTTCGATAAGTAAGAGTGTCGAACCCAACGAGGAGCAGAAGGAAATGATAAGCGGTTTTCAGCAAGGTATTCTCCGTAAGAACTGAAATAAGTGGTAACAGATAGTTTTGTGATAAGATAAATTGTAACGAGCAACAAGTAACAAGAGTAAATAAAGTGCAGCAAGGTGGCCCAATCTTTTTGTAGCAAAGGACAAGCCGGAACAAACTCTTATAATAGGAAAAGCGCTCCCGAGGACACATGGGAATATCGTCAAGCTAGTTTTCATCACGTTCATATGATTCCTGCTCGGTACTTTGATAATTTGATATGTGGGTGGACGGTGCTTGGGTGCTGTTCTTACTTGAACAAGCATCCCACTTATGATTAACCTCTATTGCAAGCATCCACAACTACAACAAAAGTATTAAGGTAAACCTAACCATAGCATGAAACATATGGATCCAAATCAGCCCCTTACGAAGCAACGCATAAACTAGGGTTCAAGCTTCTATCACTCTAGCAACCCATCATCTACTTGTTACTTCCCAATGCCTTCCTCTAGGCCCAAATAATGGTGAAATGTTATGTAGTCGACGTTCACATAACACCACTAGAGGTTAGACAACATACATCTCATCAAAATATCGAACGAATACCAAATTCACATGACTACTAATAGCAAGACTTCTCCCGTGTCCTCGGGAACAAACGTAACTACTCACAAAGCATATTCATGTTCATAATCAGAGGGGTAATAATATGCATAAAGGATCTGAACATATGATCTTCCACCAAGTAAACCAACTAGCATCAACTACAAGGGGTAATCAACACTACTAGCAACCTACTAGCACCAATCCCGGACTTGGTGACAAGAATTGGATACAAGAGATGAACTAGGGTTTGGAGATGAGATGGTGCTGGTGAAGATATTGATGGAGATTGCCCTCTCCCGATGAGAGGAGCGTTGGTGATGACGATGGCGATGATTTCCCCCTCCCGGAGGGAAGTGTCCCCGGCAGAACAGCTCTGCCGGAGCCCTAGATTGGTTCCGCCAAGGTTCCGCCTCGTGGCGGCAGAGTCTCGTCCCGAAAGGTTGCTTCTGATTTTTTTCTCATCGAAAGACTTCATATAGGAGAAGATGGACGTCGGAGAGCGACCTGGGGGCCCACGAGGTAGGGGGGCGCGCCACCCTCGTGAGCAGGTGTGGGCCCCTGGCCTTCATCTTTGGCGACAATTTTTCTTTATTTATTTCAAGGTATTCCGTGGAGTTTCAGGACTTTTGGAGTTGCGCAGAATAGTCCTTCAATATTTGCTCCTTTTCCAGCCCAGAATTCCAGCTGCCGGCATTCTCCCTCTTCATGTAAACCTTGTAAAATAAGAGAGAATAGCCATAAGTATTGTGACATAACGTGAAGTAACAGCCCATAATGCGATAAATATCAATATAAAAGCATGATGCAAAATGGACGTATCAACTCCCCCAAGCTTAGACCTCGCTTGTCCTCAAGCGAAAAGCCGATAACAATAAATATGTCCTCATGTTTAGAGGTAGAGGTGTCGATAAAAATAAAATACGGACATGAAGGCATCATGATTATTCTCATAACAGCAACATATATTGATTTGTCATATGATTACTTATGTTCAAGTGATGATCTTTTCAAAAGCCAAAGTATGAATCAGAAACCTTATTGAGCACCAACAAATTATATCCTCAGTCATTGAAGCAATTGCAATTTATCATAACATCGGAAAGAGTCTATGTCAGAGCTTAAAAGCAAGTCACATACTCAACTATCACTTAGTCCTGCATAATTGCTAACACTCACGCAATACTTGTGGTTACAAAGTTTTAACCGGACACAGAGAAAGATAGGGGCTTATAGTTTTGCCCCACAACCTTTTACCTCAAGGGTAATGTCAACAATAATAATTCATGCTCCCCTACATCCAATTAGATATATATATATATATATATATCATGTTCTTTCCAACATGCTGGGCTTGCCAAAGGATAAAATGAAAAAGGAAAGGTGAAGATCACCGTGACTCTTGCATGAGGTAAGGGATAATAATAAAAGATAGGCCCTTCGCAGAGGGAAGCAGAGGTTGCCATGCGCTTTTATGGTTGGATGCACAAAATCTTAATGCAAAAGAACGTCACTTTATATTGCCCCTTGTATGTGAACCTTTATTATGCAGTCCATCGCTTTTATTGCGTCCACAACAAGTTCGTACAAAGCTTATTTCTCTGCACTAATAAGTCATGCATATTTAAAGAGAAATTTTTATTGCTTGCACCGATGAAAACTTACTTGAAGGATCTTACTCAATCCATAGGTAGATATGGTGGACTCTCATGGCTAAACTGGTTTAAGGGTATTTGGAAGCACAAGTAGTATCTCTACTTGGTGCTGAGAATTTGGCTAGCATGAGGGGAAAGGCAAGCTCAACATGTTAAGATATCCATGACAATATACTTTGTCTTTATATAAGAAAACATAACTCATTACGTTGTCTTCCTTGTCCAACATCAACTCTTTAGCATGTCATATTTTAATGAGTGCTCCCAATCATAAAAGATGTCAATGATAATATATCTACATGTGAGACCTCTCTCTCCTTATTACTTCCTATTAATTGCAAGATGACCAAAGCTATATTTGCCAACTCCCAACAACTTTTAATCACCATACTCTTTCTATGTGAAGTCATTACTTTCAATAAGATCAATATGAACTCTTTGTTTCTTTTTATTCTTTCCTTTTATTCACTCAAAATCATGGCAAAGTAATCAAGCCCTTGACTCAACACTAATCTTTATTATATATAGCTCACGGACTCGATTGCATAGAGGGATCATAAAGCAAAACTTCAGAACTAGATCATGTCATAACTTTTATTCTACTAAATCAAGATACCACTAATAGGATCGAACTAAGAAAAATGGTAAAGATAGGAGTTGTGATGGAGATACGATACCGAGGCACCTCCCCCAAGCTTGGCAGTTGCCAAGGGGAGTGCCCATACCCATGTGATCATGTCTCCTTCTTTGTTGTTGGCGGTGGAGGTGTTGTTGATGATGCAAGCTTGTCGTCCACCTTCCATGGCATAGGCTCATCCTCATAGAAGGATGATCGAGTCTCCGGAATCCTCAAATCTGCAACGGAAACAGCTCGAAACGAAAACAGAGGATAATTGCGTGATATAGTCGTCAAAACCTTCGGGAGAATATATAACGAATTTTTACAGACCAAAATACGCATCGTGCAAGAAAACGGAGTCCGGAGGGCACACGAGGTGCTCACGAGGTAGGGGGCGCGCCCAGGGGGGTAGGGCGCGCCCTCCACCCTTGTGGAGGCCTCGTGTCCTCCCCGGACTGCTACTTATTTTTCTATTTTTCTAAATATTCCAAAATGGAGAAATATTGCCTTAGAATTTGTTTTGGAGTCGGTTTACTTACCGTAACACATACCTATTCCTTTTCGGAGTCTGAAATGTTCCGGAAAGTGTCCCTTATGTATTCCTCCGGGGTTACGGTTTCAATAACATTGGTTTCAACATTTATAGGATTACCTAAGATATGATGTTTGATTCTTTGACCGTTTACCACCTTCGGATTTGTGCCTTCGAAATTGTTGATTTTTATGGCACCGGAACGATAGACCTCCTTGATAACGTAGGGACCTTCCCATTTAGAGAGAAGTTTTCCTGCAAAAAATCTTAAACGAGAGTTGTATAGCAATACATAATCACCGACATTGAACTCACGCTTTTGTATCCTTTTTTCATGCCATCTTTTAACTTTTTCTTTAAATAGCTTGGCATTTTCATAGGCTTGGGTTCTCCATTCATCAAGTGAGCTAATATCAAATAAGCTCTTCTCACCGGCAAGTTTGAAATCATAGTTGAGCTCTTTAATAGCCCAATAGGCCTTATGTTCTAGTTCGAGAGGTAAGTGACATGCTTTTCCATAAATCATTTTATACAGAGACATACCCATAGGATTCTTATATGCAGTTCTATAGGCCCATAATGCATCATCAAGTTTCTTGGACCAATTCTTTCTAGACCTATTAACAGTCTTTTCCAAAATTAATTTGAGCTCTCTATTACTCAATTCTACTTGACTACTAGACTGTGGGTGATAAGGAGATGCAATTCTATGATTAACGTCATATTTAGCAAGCATTTTATGGAAAGCACCATGAATAAAGTGTGAACCACCATCAGTCATTAAATATCTAGGGACTCTAAACCTCGGAAAAATAACTTCCTTAAGCATTTTAATAGAAGTGTTATGATCAGCACTACTAGTTGGAATAGCTTCTACCCACTTAGTAACGTAATCAACAGCAACTAAAATATGTGTATATCCATTGGAGGCAGGAAAAGGTCCCATATAATCAAAGCCCCAAACATCAAATGGTTCAATAACAAGTGAATAATTCATAGGCATTTCTTGACGTCTACTAATATTACCAATTCTTTGACATTCATCACAAGATAAAACAAACTTACGGGCATCCTTGAAGAGAGTAGGCCAATAAAAACCAGATTGCAATACCTTATGTACAATTCTATCTCCAGCATGGTGTCCTCCATAAGCTTCGGAGTGACACCTGTGTAGGATATGTTCCTGTTCATGCTCAGGCACACAACGTCTAATAACACCATCTACTCCTTCTTTATAAAGATGTGGGTCATCCCAAAAGTAATGTCGCAAATCATAAAAGAACTTTTTCTTTTGTTGGTATGTGAAGCTAGTGTTGGGGAACGTAGTAATTTAAAAAAATTCCCACGCACACGCAAGATCATGGTAATGCATAGCAACGAGAGGGGAGTGTATCTTCATACCCTTGAAGATCGCTAAGCGGAAGCGTTTATCAACGCGGTTGATGTAGTCGTACGTCTTCACGATCCGACCGATCCAAGTACCGAACGCACGGCACCTCCGAGTTCTGCACACGTTCAGCTCGATGACGTCCTCGCCTTCTCGATCCAGCAAGACGGGCGAAGTAGTAGATGAGTTCCGGCAGCACGACGGCGTGGTGACAGTGTTGGTGAAGAAATATCTCCGCAGGGCTTCGTCTAAGCACTACGGAAACTATGACGGAGGATAAACTAGAGGGGACGGGTTTGCCGGCGCACGGCTTGGTGTTTCTTGATGTCTTTGGTGCTAGCCCTGCCCCTCTATTTATATGTTGAGCCTTGGGGTCGAAACTTGGAGTAAAAGCCTCCACAAAGTCGGTTTCACCCGAAAGGCAAGAGCCCTTCTCGGACTCGGGGCGACGCCAGGTTCCCGGAGTTCTGGACCTGCACGCCGAGGACCTGGCGTCCCCCTCGGACTCATAAAACTTCCTTTGCGCTTACCAAAAACCTTGTGGGCTTTCCCCTTTGGCCCAAATAACGTGTTCTCGTACCCAAACATTTCGGGAAACATCCGGAACCCCTTCCGGAGATCAAACACTATTATCCCATATATCAAACTTTATCTCCGGACCATTCCGGAGTTCCTCGTCATGTCCATGATCTCATCCGGGACTCCGAACAACATTCGGTTACCAACATACATAACTCATATAATACTATATAGTCAACAAAATGTTAAGCGTGCGGACCCTATGGGTTCGAGAACTATGTAGACATGACCGAGACACATTTCCGGTCAATAACCAATAGCGGGACCTGGATGCCCATATTGGCTCCCACATATTCTACGAAGATCTTTATCGGTCAAACCGCATAACAACATACGTTGTTCCCTTTGTCATCGGTATGTTACTTGCCCGAGATTCGATCGTCGGTATCCAATACCTAGTTCAATCTCAAGCATCGCAAGTCTCTTTACTCGTTATGTAATGCATCATTCCGCAACTAACTCATTAGTCACATTGCTTGCAAGGCTTATAATGATGTGCATTACAGAGAGGGCCCAGAGATACCTCTCCGACAATCGGAGTGACAAATCCTAATCTCGAAATACGCCAACTCAACATGTACCTTGAGAGACATGTAGAGCTCCTTTATAATCACCCAATTACGTTGTGACGTTTGGTAGCACACAAAGTGTTCCTCCGGTAAACGGGAGTTGCATAATCTCATAGTCATAGGAACATGTATAAGTCATGAAGAAAGCAATAGCAACATACTAAACGATCAAGTGCTAAGCTAATGAATGGGTCAAGTCAATCACATCATTCTCCTAATGATGTGATCCCGTTAATCAAATGACAACTCATGTCTATGGCTAGGAAACTTAACCATCTTTGATTCAACGAGCTAGTCAAGTAGAGACATACTAGTGACACTATGTTTGTCTATGTATTCACACATGTACTATGTTTCTAGTTAATACAATTCTAGCATGAATAATAAACATTTATCATGATATAAGGAAATAAATAATAACTTTATTATTGCCTCTAGGGCATATTTCCTTCAGTCTCCCACTTGCACTAGAGTCAATAATCTAGTTCACATCGCCATGTGATTTAACACCAATATTCATATCTGTATATGATTAACACACATAGTTCACATCGTCATGTGACCAACACCCAAAGGGTTTACTTGAGTCAATAATCTAGTTCACATCGCTATGTGATTAACACCCAAAAGAGTACTAAGGTGTGATCATGTTTTGCTCGTGAGAGAGGCTTAGTCAACGGGTCATCATATTTAGAGCCGTATGTATTTTGCAAATATTCTATGTCTACAATGCTCGCACGGAGCTACTCTAGCTAATTTCTCCCACTTTCAATATGTATCCAGATTGAGACTTAGAGTCATCTGGATCGGTGTAAAAGCTTGCACCGATGTAACTCTTTACGACGGGCTCTTTTATCACCTCCATAATCGAGAAATATTTCCTTAGTCCTTACTAAGGATATTCTTGACCAATGTCCAGTGATCTACTCCTAGATCACTATTGTACTCCCTTCCCAAATTCAGAGCAAGGTATACAATAGGTCTGGTACATAGCATAGCATACTTTATAGAACCTATGACTGAGGTATAGGGAACGACTTTCATTCTCTTTTTTATTTTCTGCCGTGGTCGGGATTTGAGTCTTTACTCAATTTCACACCTTTGCAACACAAGCAAGAACTCTTTCTTTGACTGTTCCATTTTGAACTATTTCAAAATCTTGACAAGGTATGTACTTATTAAAAAACTTATCAAGCATCTTGATCCATCTCAATAGATCTTGATGCTCAATATGTAAGTAGCTTTACTGAGGTCTTTCTTTTAAAGAACTCCTTTCAAATACTCCTTTATGCTTTCCAGAAAAATTCTACATCATTTCTGATAAACAATATGTTACTCACATATATCTATCAGAAAGGCGGTAGTGCTCCCACTCACTTTATTGTAAATACAGGCTTCACCGCAAGTCTGTATAAAACTTATATGCTTTGATCAACTTATCAAAGCGGTATATTCCAACTCTGAGATGCTTGCACCAGTCCATAGATGGATCGCTGGAGCTTGCACATTTTGTTAGCTCCTTTAGGATTGACAAAACCTACTGGTTGCATCATATACAACTCTTCTTTAATAAATCCATCAAAGAATGTAGTTTTGACATCCATTTGCCAGATTTCATAAAATGTGGCAATTGCTAACATGATTCAGACAGACTTTTAAGCACCGATACGAGTGAGAAAATCTCATTGTATTCAACACCTTGAACTTTGTCAAAAACCCTTTTCGACAAGTCTAGCTTTGTAGATAGTAACACTACTATCAGCGTCCATCTTCCTCTTGAAGATCCATTTATTCTTAATGACTCACCAATCATCGGGCAAGTCAATCAAAGTCCATACTTTGTTTCTTATACATGGATCCCATCTCAGATGTCATGGCCTCAAGCCATTTCACGGAATCTGGGCTCATCATCGCTTCCTCATAGTTCATAGGTTTATCTTGGTCTAGTAACATGACTTTCAGAATAGGATTACCGTACCACTCTGGTGCAGACCGTACTCTGGAAGACCTACGAGGTTCTGTAGCAACTTGATTTGAAGTTTCATGATCATCATCATTAGCTTCCTCACTAATTGGTATAGCAATCACTGGAACTGATTTCTGTGATTAACTACTTTCCAATTCGGGAGAAGGTACGATTACCTTATCAAGCTTTACTTTCCTCCCACTCACTTCTTTCGAGAGAAACTCCTTCTCTAGAAAGGATCCATTCTTAGCAACGAATGTTTTGCCTTCGGATCTGTGATAGAAGGTGTACCCAATAGTTTCCTTTGGGTATTCTATGAAGACGCATTTCTCCGATTTTGGGTTCGAGCTTATCAGGTTGAAACCTTTTTCACATAAGCATCGCAACTCCAAACTTTAAGAAATGACAGCTTAGGTTTACTGCTAAACCATAGTTCATACGGTGTCGTCTCAAGGGATTTAGATGGTGCCCTATTTAAAGTGAATGCAGCTATCTCTAATGCATAACCCCAAAACGATAGTGGTAAATCGGTAAGATACGTCATAGATCGCACCATATCCAATAAAGTGTGGTTACGACGTTCGGACACACCATAACGTTGTGGTGTTCCAGGTGGCATGAGCTATGAAACTAATCCACATTGTTTTAGTTGAAGACCAAACTCGTAACTCAAATATTCATCTCCACGATCGGATCGCAGAAACTTTATTTTCTTGTTACGATGATTTTCCACTTCACTCTAAAATTCTTTGAACCTTTCAACTATTTCAGACTTATGTTTCATCAAGTAGATATACCCATATCTGCTCAAATCATCTGTGAAGGTCAGAAAATAACGATACCCGCCACGAGCCTTAATACTCATTGGTCTGCATACATCCATATGTATTATTTCCAACAAGTTTGTTGCTCGTTCCATTGTTCCGAAGAACGGAGTTTTAGTCATTTTGCCCAAAAGGCACGGTTCGCAAGCATCAAATGATTCATAACCAAGTGATTTCGAAAATCCATCTTTATGGAGTTTCTTCATGCGCTTTACAATCGATATGACCCAAACGGCAGTGCCACAAATAATTTGCACTATCATTATTAACTTTGCATCTTTTGGCATCAATATTATGAATATGTGTATCACTACGATCGAGATCCAACAAACGATTTTCATTGGGTGTATGACCATCGAAGGTCTTATTCATGTAAACAGAATAACAATTATTCTCTAACTTTAAATGAATAACCGTATTGCAATAAATATGATCAAATCATATTCATGCTCAACGCAAAAGCTAAATAACATTTATTTAGGTTTAACACTAATCCCGAAAGTATAGGGAGTGTGTGATGATGATCATATCAATCTTGGAACTACTTCCAACACTCATCGTCACTTCATCCTTCAACTAGTTTCTCGCTTATTCTCAGAACTCCTGTTTCGAGTTACTAATCTTAGCAACCGAACAAGTATCAAATACTCAGGGGCTACTATAAACACTAGTAAGGCACACATCAATAACCTGTATATTAAATATACCCTTGTTTACTTTGCCATCCTTCTTATCCACCAAATATTCAGGGCATTTCCGCTTCCAGTGACCATTTCCTTTGTAGTGTAAGCACTCAGTTTCAGGCTTTGGTCCAGCTTTGGTCTTCTTCACGGGAGTGACAACTTGTTTGCCATTCTACTTGAAGTTTCCCTTTCTTTCCCTTTGCCCTTTTCTTGAAACTAGTGGTCTTGTCAATCATCAACACGTGATGCTCTTTCTTGATTTCTACCTTCGTCGATTTCAACATCACGAAGAGCTTTGGAATCGTTTACGTCATCCCTTGCATACTATAGTTCATCACAAAGTTCTACTAACTTGGTGATGGTGACTAGAGAACTCTGTCAATCACTATCTTATCTGGAAGATTAACTCCCACTTGATTCAAGCGATTGTAGTACCCAGACAATCTGAGCACATGCTCACTAGTTGAGCGATTTTCCTCCATCTTTTAGCCATAGAACTTGTTGGAGACTTCATATCTCTCAACTCGGGTATTTGCTTGAAATATTAACTTCAACTCCTGGAACATCTCATATGGTCCATGACGTTCAAAACATCTTTGAAGTCCCGATTCTAAGCCGTTAAGCATGGTGCATTAAACTATCAAGTAGTCATCTATTGAGCTAGCCAAACGTTCATAACGTTTGCATCTGCTCCTGCAATAGGTCTGTCACCTAGCGGTGCATTAAGGACATAATTCTTCTGTGCAGCAATGAGGATAAACCTCCGATCACGGATCCAATCCGCATCATTGCTACTAACATTTTTCAACACAATTTTCTCTAGGAACATATAAAAAACAAACATATGAAAGAAACAACGCGAGCTATTGATCTACAACATAATTTGCAAAATACTACCAGGACTAAGTTCATGATAAATTTAAGTTCAATTAATCATCTTACTTAAGAACTCCCACTTAGACAGACATCTCTCTAGTCATCTAAGTGATCACGTGATCCAAATCAACTAAACCATGTCCGATCATCACGTGAGATGGAGTAGTTTTCAATGGTGAACATCACTATGTTGATCATATCTACTATATGATTCACGCTCGACCTTTTGGTCTTCGTGTTCCGAGGCCATATCTGTATATGCTAGGCTCGTCAAGTTTAACCTGAGTATTCTGCGTGTGCAACTGTTTTGCACCCGTTGTGTATTTGAACGTAGAGCCTATCACACCCGATCATCACTGGTGTCTCAGCACGAAGAACTTTCGCAATGGTGCATACTCAGGGAGAACACTTCTTGATAATTAGTGAGAGATCATCTTAAAATGCTACCGTCAATCAAAGCAAGATAAGATGCATAAAGGATAAACAACACATGCAATCAATATAAGTGATATGATATGGCCATCATCATCCTGTGCTTGTGATCTCCATCTCAAGCACCGTCCACGATCACCATCGCCACCGGGCGCGACACCTTGATCTCCATCGTAGCATCATTGTCGTCTCGCCAATCTTATGCTTCTACGACTATTGCTACCGCTTAGTGATAAATTAAAGCATTACAGGGCGTTTGCATTTCATACAATAAAGCGACAACCATATGGCTCCTGCCAGTTGTCGATAACTTCGGTTACAAAACATGATCATCTCATACAATAAAATATAGCATCACGTCTTGACCATATCACATCACAACATGCCCTGCAAAAACAAGTTAGACGTCCTCTACTTTGTTGTTGCAAGTTTTACGTGGCTGCTACGGGCTGAGCAAGAACCGTTCTTACCTACGCATTAAAACCACAACGATAGTTCGTCAAGTTAGTGCTGTTTTAACCTTCGCAAGGACCGGGTGTAGCCACACTCGGTTCAACTAAAGTTGGAGAAACAGACACCCGCTAGTCACCGTGTGCAAAGCACGCCGGTAGAACCAGTCTTGCGTAAGCTGCACGCGTAATGTCGGTCCGGGCTGCTTCATCCAACAATACCGCCAACCAAAGTATGACATGCTTGGTAAGCAAGATGACTTGTATCGCCCACAACTCACTTGTGTTCTACTCGTGCATATAACATCTACGCATAAAACCAGGTTCGAATGCCACTGTTGGGGAATGTAGTAATTTCAAAAATTTCCTACGCACACGCAAGATCATGGTGATGCATAGCAACGAGAGGGGGAGTGTATCTTCATACCCTTGAAGATCGCTAAGCGGAAGCTCTTTATCAACGCGGTTGATGTAGTCGTACGTCTTCACGATCCGACCGATCCAAGTACCAAACACACGGCACCTCCGAGTTCTCCACACGTTCAGCTCGATGACGTCCTCGCCTTCTCGATCCAGCAAGACGGGCAAAGTAGTAGATGAGTTCCGGCAGCACGATGGCGTGGTGACGGTGTTGGTGAAGAACAATCTCCGCAGGGCTTCGCCTAAGCACTACGGAAACTATGATGGAGGATAAACTAGAGGGGACGGGGTTGCCGGCACACGGCTTGGTGTTTCTTGATGTCTTTGGTGCTAGCCCTGCCCCTCTATTTATATGTTGAGCCTTGGGGTCGAAACTTGGAGTAAAAGCCTCCACAAAGTCGGTTTCACCCAAAAGGCAAGAGTCCTTCTCGGACTTCAGGGCCAGACGCCAGGGTTCCCGGCGTCTGGACCCACACGCCAGGGACCCTGGCGTCTGGCCCCAGGACTCTGCAAAACTTCCTTTTGTGCTTTCCAAAAACCTTGTGGGCTTTCCCCTTTGGCCCAAATAACGTGTTCTCATACCCAAACATTTCGAAACATCCTAACCCTTCCGTGAATTCGGAACCCTTCCAAGATCAAACACTATTATCCCATATATCAAACTTTATCTCCGGACCATTCCAGAGTTCCTCGTCATGTCCATGATCTCATCCGGGACTCGAACAACATTCGTTACCAACATACATAACTCATATAATACTATATCACAATCTAAACGTTAAGCGTGCGGACCCTACGGGTTTGAGAACTATGTAGACATGACCGAGACACGTTTCCGGTCAATAACCAATAGCGGGACCTGGATGCCCATATTGGCTCCCACATATTCTACAAAGATCTTTATCGGTAAAACCGCATAACAACATACGTTGTTCCCTTTGTCATCGGTATGTTACTTGCCCGAGATTCGATCGTCGGTATCCAATACCTAGTTCAATCTCGTTACCGGTAAGTCTCTTTACTCGTTATGTAATGCATCATTCCGCAACTAACTCATTACTCACATTGCTTGCAAGGCTTATAGTGATGTGCATTACCGAGAGGGCCCAGAGATACCTCTCCGACAATCGGAGTGACAAATCCTAATCTCAAAATACGCCAACTCAACATGTACCTTCAGAGACACCAGAGAGCTCCTTTATAATCACCCGATTACGTTGTGATGTTTGGTAGCACACTAAGTGTTCCTCCTTTAATCTGTAGTTGCATAATCTCATAGTCATAGGAACATGTATAAGTCATGAAGAAAGAAATAGCAACATACTAAACGATCAAGTGATAAGCTAACGGAATGGGTCAAGTCAATCACATCATTCTCCTAATGATGTGATCCTGTTAATCAAATGACAACTCATGTCTATGGCTAGGAAACTTAACCATCTTTGATTCAACGAGCTAGTCAAGTAGAGGCATACTAGTGACACTATGTTTGTCTATGTATTCACACGTGTATTATGTTTCCGGTTAATACAATTCTAGCATGAATAATAAACATTTATCATGATATAAGGAAATAAATAATAACTTTATTATTGCCTCTAGGGCATATTTCCTTCAGCTAGGTGGTATAAATTTAGCAACAATATAATTAGCATAATCAGCATACCATGGAGTGCTAGAAGAAGTGCTTACGACATTTAATTGTTCATCAGGAAAGCTATCATCAATAGGTAGTGGGTCATCAAGAACATTATCTAACCTAGATAAGTTGTCTGCAACGGGGTTCTCAGCTCCTTTTCTATCAACAATATGCAAATCAAATTCTTGCAACAAGAGAACCCATCTAATAAGTCTAGGTTTAGCATCTTTCTTTTCCATAAGGTATTTAATAGCAGCATGATTAGTGTGAATAGTTACTTTAGAATCAACAATATAGGGTCTGAATTTATCACAAGCAAACACAATCGCTAAAAGTTCCTTTTCGGTAGTAGCATAATTTCTTTGAGCATTGTCTAGAGTCTTACTAGCATAATGGATAACATTAAATTTCTTATCAACTCTTTGCCCTAGAACAGCACCTACAGCATAATCACTAGCATCACACATAATTTCAAAGGGTAAATTCCAATCAGGTGGCTGAACAACAGGTGCAGAGACTAATGCTTTCCTAAGTATTTCAAATGCTTCTACACAATCATCATCAAAGACAAATGGTACATCTTTTTTAGATAAATTAGTCAGAGGCTGAGAGATTTTTGAGAAGTCCTTAATGAACCTCCTATAAAATCCGGCGTGACCAAGGAAACTTCTTATACCTTTGATGTCCTTGGGACATGGCATCTTTTCAATAGCATCAACCTTGGCTTTATCAATTTCAATACCTCTTTCGTAAACTTTGTGCCCCAAGACAATACCTTCATTAACCATAAAGTGGCACTTTTCCCAATTCAAGACAAGATTAGTTTCTTCACATCTCTGCAAAACTCGATCAAGATTGCTCAAGCAACCGTTAAAAGAGGAACCATAGACGGAAAAGTCGTCCATGAAAACCTCACAAATCTTTTCACAAAAATCAGAGAATATAGCCATCATGCATCTTTGAAAGGTAGCAGGTGCATTACATAAACCAAAAGGCATACGTCTATAAGAAAAAGTACCAAAAGGGCATGTAAAAGTAGTCTTTGATTGATCTTTAGTCAAACAGTATTTGAGAGAAACCAGAATAACCATCTAGAAAGCAATAATGTGTATGTTTGCATAATCTTTCTAGCATTTGATCAATAAAAGGTAAGGGGTAATGATCTTTCTTAGTAGCTTTATTCAATTTGCGGAAATCAATTACCATCCTATAACCTGTGATAATTCTTTGCGGAATCAATTCATCTTTATCATTAGGGACAACAGTAATTTCTTCATACAAGGTAATAGGTATAACAATGATCTCCTATTTTAACAGAAATAACAGGCACGCCTACCACAGGTCTATGTTTATCTTTAGCACAAGGTTTAGCAATTCTAGCAGTTTCACCACAGAATTGAATAACATGCCCATCAATATTATCTGACAAGAGATCTTTAACAATAGCAATATTAGGTTCTACTTTGACTTGCTCAGGAGGTGTATAAGTTCTAATATTACTTTTACGAACAACAGTTGAAGCTTTAGCATGATCCTTCACTCTAACAGGGAAAGGTGGTTTCTCAACATAAGAGGTGGGAACAATAGGATCATTATAAGTGATAGTCTTTTCTTCAACTTTAATAGGTGCAGCTACTTTTACTTCTATGGGAGGATGATATTTAAACCACTTCTCCTTAGGGAGATCAACATAAGTAGCAAAAGATTCACGTAAAGAAGCTACTATCTCAGAGTCAAGTCCATATTTAGTGCTAAACTTACGGAAAATAACGGTATCCATAAAAGATTTAACACAATCAAACTTAGGTGTCATACCTGACTCCTTACCTTCGTCGAGGTCCCAATCTTCAGAGTTGCGTTTAATTCTATCCAATAAATTCCATCTGAATTCAATAGTCTTCATCATAAAAGAGCCAGCACAAGAAGTATCAAGCATGGTGCGATTGTTATCAGAAAGCTGAGCAGTAGCAGGCACTCTTTCACACTCCCCTTCGGACTGCCTAGTGCAGTTGAATCGTCTGGAGGAAATGATACACACAAGGAGAATCAGAAAGAGTACAATTGTCATGGTGTTTTCCCAAAAAATCTCCCATGGTACGACTAGCTCTTCTTAATAAGCCAGAGGTACCAATTCCTCTACTAGGATCCTTAGCGGCAGCAGTTCATGGAGTGCTTTTCCCAATGTTTGGTTTAATGCTTTCAAGTGCCATTAAAGCTTTCTATGAGCCACCGGATAAACTAAAAAAGGATACTAGTTTTTGGGGTCTCATATGTGTTGTCATAGGTATCATATCGATAATCACAATACCAGCAGAGTTCTTCTTGTTTGGAATAGCCGGAGGAAAGCTTATAGAGCGCATCCGGGCTTTATCATTTCAAAGCATTGTGCACCAAGAAGTTGCTTGGTTTGATGATCTGAGAAACTCCAGGTGTGTTGCAGATTTTCTCTTGGTTAATGTCTTCTTTCTCTAGGTTTTGTGAACTTTACTTTCACGTAATATAACTTCTAAAACTATATCTTACAGCGGCGCACTTGGTGCAAGACTATCAATTGATGCTCTGAATGTCCGACGTTTAGTGGGAGATAACTTGTCCTTAATTGTTTAGATTATCTCCACACTTGTCACAGGAGTTTTCATTGATATGATAGCTGATTGGAAGCTTGCTTTGATCCTAATATGTGTGATTCCACTTGTGGGTCTACAAGGTTATGCCCATGTGAAGTTCATAGGTGGATTTAGTCAAGATGCTAAGGTAATCAGTTACAGAAAAATATTGGGATGCTCCTCAAGTAATATTACATTTTAAGAATGATTTCCTAAAACTAAATGTTACACACCTTGTAATTCCATATATGCCGTTTCTTTGCGCATAGGCAATGTCTTCCTGCAACTTAACAACTTATTTGCACTATAATATATAATGTGTACGAAAATCCAAGAAAACGATATATTATAGAAGTACCTTGTGAGAAATTGTATGCATATGATTTAGTCAAAGTAATTTCAAGTACGATAGTTGCCAATGTTCAAAAAATGTGGAGTCTTGCTATTTATAAGACTCACCTTTCTGGCTAAATAAAATAGAGGATGCCAACTTTCTGTCGTCAAGATAGAACAACTAGCTCATTACCCTTGATTTTCTATGAATTATTTTAAGCCAGGGACGTTGGCTCGGCCTGCTTCATATATCTCATATGATGTGTGCACATCCAAGTTTCATCTTGGCTAATGTCACGACGGTGTTCCACTTGACTTACATCATTACAACGCGCCCTTGGCTCCATGATCCATATTCACTAGAAAGTTCTATGGAGGTGGTGAACTTAGTTTATTACGTGGGGAGATTTGTTGTTCAATTAGTAAGCCATTAAATGGTCTGTTCAAGATTTTTAGTAAGGAAAAAAGGTAAGTCGAAGAGTCAACAAAAATAACTCCATGTATACAATAGTAAGATAAAAGATAAAATACCAATAACTAAAAAATTATTGACTGGAGTTGATAAAGTGTAGTCTTTATTTTTTTTACTCTGTCATGCTTAGTCGGAACCAACGCTTACTCTAGAAAGTTGTTATTTCACATTCTCAAAGGATTGCTCATTCTCCAGATGATGCATGAAGATGCGAGTCAAGTGGCCACAGATGCAGTTATTAGTATAAGGACTGTCGCTTCGTTTTGTTCACATAAAAGAATTACAAGAATATATGATCATAAGTGTGAAGAATCAATGAATCAAGGATTCAAAACTGGATTAGTTGGGGGTATTCGGTTTGGTTTCTCGTACTTGATGTTGTACCTCACGTATGGTCTTTGTTTCTATGTCGGAGGGCAATTCGTGCGCCATGGAAAATCAAATTTTGGTGACATATTTGAGGTACGCAAATGCATTTTAGTAGTACAGTTTCTTGTTGTGGATTCTCTTCTCATTATTTTATTTTCATAATAGCTCCATCTTTAACCACAAACATAACTTTCACAAGGTCATTTCACATAGTAAGTCATACTTTGTAGGTTTTCTTTGCACTAGTTTTACCAACTATGGGAGTATCTCAAACAAGTGCTATGGTCTCCAATTCAAATAAAGCAAAGGATTCAGCTATGTCTATATTTGCTTTGCTGGAACGGAAGTCACAAATTGACTCAAGCAGCAATGAGGGTTTTACATTAGATGAGGTCAAGGGAGACATTGATTTCCAACATGTTAGCTTCAAGTACCCAACTCGCCCAGATATTTTCATCTTCAATGACTTTACACTGCATATTCCGACCGGCAAGGTTAATTTACCCACATCACGTATTCGCATCGCATTGTTATATCTTCAACGTTCATGCTTGTAATGAGCCGCTTACTTCCTTTATGGTCTTGTATAGACTGTTGCACTTGTTGGAGAGAGTGGCAGTGGCAAGTCAACATTAATTGCACTATTGGAGAGATTCTATGATCCAGATTCAGGCACCATTTTATTGGATGGAGGGGGAATCAACAATTTAAACATCAAATGGTTGAGGGACCAAATTGGACTGGTGAGCCAAGAGCCTGTGCTTTTTAATGACACAATCCGTGCCAACATAGCCTATGGCAAGAATGGGGAAGGCATGGAGGAGGAGCTCATTTCAGCAGCGAAGGCAGCCAATGCGCATGAGTTCATATCAAGCCTTCCTCATGGATATGACACCTCTGCTGGAGAGAGAGAGGGATACAACTATCTGGTGGCCAAAAGCAGCAGGTGGCTATTGCAAGGGCCATACTAAAAGACCCTAAGACACTACTACTCGACGAGGCAACTAGCGCCTTGGATGTTGAATCTGAACGGATTGTGCATATTGCCTTAAATTATGTTATGGTTAGTAGAACAACAATTGTTGTGGCGCACCGCCTTTCGACGATCAAAGGCGTTGATACCATTGCAGTTCTCCATGACGGTGTGATATTAGAGAAAGGAAGTCATGAGGCCTTGATGAACATCAAAGATGGAGTGTATGCTTCATTGGTCGAACTCCAGTGGACGTCATCATAATAACCTAGGATGGTTACGATGGATTCCAGTTTGTATGGCACATTTACTATTTGACATGACCTTACGGGGAGCTAAAGATATAAACTATCGTTTGATGTACCTACCAATATAAGTATGTGATGTAGTAAGATTCTATGCACTTACGGCGAAATATTTGCTTCTAATTTTGAATCATTTCTAACTTTCAAACATGCATTTCCCATGTCGATGTGAAAAGCGAGGTATTTTTATGTTGTATGTATATATATTTGAAAATCGCCTTTTAAGAATGTTGTACATGTCATGTACTGCATGAAGATGTTGTAACTCTTGTTTCTCTTCTTATATATATGTATGTATGTATGTTCTAAAAGGCGCTTCTTTGGTATCTTGCCAATATATGTATTTTGGCTAAGCCCTTAGGACCTTCCTCTTTTTCCTCTCTCCCCCTCATCTAAACAAGTGACACATAAGCAGTTTTTTCCACATTTTTGGTTTGGTACCAAATTTCCCCGGGTTATAAGCACGAGGACGAAATCTCGACCAAAAAAAGACGAGGGACCAGATGTCGATTTCTTTTAAACTTGAGGGGTCAAAAATATACTTTTGTATATAAAGTATAACTTCATTACTTGAAAGGAGTGCATATTTGGTGTGGTATATATAGGATGGGAAAACTATACTATTGTTGTTAAATTTATTTATTCCGTTGGGAAATTGTACTATGCCTACCATACATTATATACTGAAACTCTCTGTAGTTAATGCATGCTTTTATAAAAGCTTTTTCCATGAATGACAAGTGAAAGTGCCCACATGCATTAGCATGTGCTCGCTACAACACATGTGTCGTGATCGATCGGTTCAAAGATGATGAATTTAGTAACATGATCCATATTTTTTTTCAAGTTTTATTGCAAATTGGATGTGATTTTCCTAGGGAGATGCTTTCTACTAGAATTGAATCTATCATCCATATTTGCATTGCTTGAGATGTGTGCCCTATAAACCCATTTGTTCAATATTTTCTCTCTCCTTTCGTCCATCTACCTTCCTCCCCGTTCTTTGACAACTGAGACAACTAGCTTGGGGGCCACATTAGGGGCAGGCCCAATTTATTTTCCAGTAGATGCTTCATATGATTGGTGCACTTGTAGTATAAATACGTAGAATATGATTTTTTTTTCCTTTAAGCACGAATATATTCTATTGAAACTATAAGTTTTTATTAGTGGAGGGTTGGCCCCTCTCAATCTTAATTTTGTCTTCTCGTAGGCTCCTGAGTAAGTGAGTAGTGGGTATCTCTGCAGTCGGCGTCCCCATATATACCCATGCTTTTTTAGTTTGATTCTAAAGATTATTTTTTAATCAGTTTGGATATTACTATTCATGGTGTTAAAATCTTCAAAAGAAGATCAATCTTGGGCATGTTTTGGAAAATAATATTAATGAATCTAATTGATCATGTTTTACTTATTTCATGTCAATGTGACACATGGTTAATAATATGAAAGAGGTTTCTTGAAAGGTCCATTCTATTTATTTTTATGGTATGACATATAATTGAAGGTGTTTCATCATGGAGTTTCTCACATGTAAAGCGTTTTGGGTTTCCTCTTTGAGATCCATTCATTACAAGCTGAAAATGTGATAGAGGCACAAATGAAACCGTAATGGAAACTTGGATTGTTTTTTTTGGAGATCGAAGTAAAAAAACATATGTCAGTTCAGTTAATATTTCTAGAAACTGAGATTAATACACAATATAGTTGAAAAATAGTTTCAAAGCGGATGTAATATATGGAAAATAATAAGTTGTAAATCAAATGTAATTGCATATAATATTTTGAGACTAGCTGAATTTCAAATAAAAAAGAGATTAAATGGGAAAGTACAAGTGTGCAAAACCTAGACCAGAATAGAGTTGCTTCCCCAAACGCCTCCACGTGGGTAGGTTCCATCTGGAAAAAAATAGGAATGTAGAAATGGGTGCAAAGAATTAATTGTGGCAAGGCCTGGTTGGCTAAGAGGACTACTCCTGGAAAATTATTTCACATCGGGATAGATTCTCAGCTCATCCGCGAGTGCGATGGTGGTAGGTTGGAACGAGAGAGAGAGCGAACCTCAAAATCTTAACAGAACTTTGGTAGTGTCAGCGGCTGTCCAAATATTTGCAACCTTGAAAGTTCGGACCAAACTCAAAGTAATTTCAAAACTAATTTGAATTAGAGTAAAACTCATCAAGTTTGACTGAGATTTTGATGTTTCAAAAACCAAAGAATTTCCAAAATTTTGGACATTTCGTGAGGTCAAATGTTGCCTTTTTCCAAAACTTTAACGGAAAGGCTAAAAATCTGATGTCGGTTTTTCAGACATGGCAAATCAAAGTTTTTCATGGCAACTTGAGGATGGCAAATATAGTTTGCAAGCACGAAAAAATTTCTGGCAAACAATAAACTAAGCGGATCTGCCATACTCGTCAACTAAACTTGACATCACCGATGAACGCAACTTGCCATGAAAAACATTCTATTTGTCATGCCTAAAATCTGACGTTCGTTGGATATCTGGGTCCAGCTTTAAAGCGTGGCCGTAGCCTTGTAGGTGGTATCCTTTAGTCACGAGAGCAACACCCCAACCAGACATGATGATGGATTGTACACACCCAATAATACAGGAAGAATAGGTCAAGTAAACAGCTAAACAATACACTAGGATGCTCGCTCTTTCGATACCAGTTGGACAGGTGACAGGTGTACAATAATACATGAAGATTAGGTTAAGTAGTAAACAACTGTACGATACTGTAGAGATGCTCTCTTCCTATACCGTTTGGATTATCTGCCCAAGTTCTGTACTCATGTGAAGCAAGTTGGAATATCTATTCATACCAATCCGGAATCATCAAGTTGATGCCACGACAAGTGTGTCCAAGATTAGGTACAGGCTGCCGATGCAACTCATCCAGACTGCTGCTTGCATCATGATTGCCCAACGTTGAGATAAGATGCATCGTACCATGAAATTTTAGATTATGATTATGAAGCACCGTATATATACCAACACCGCACACGGTGACTCGGCACCGTTTGTCTACTATAATATAAGCTCAACGCACAACATAACTGGTGCTCACACAAAGGGCCAGATTTGGTTTTTGAATTCGTTGAGAAGTTCTTTTTTGTCAATTTTACTGAACTTGGTCGATTGTCTCACACCTAAATGTCTACCTTTAAATTATTATATTTTGTCAATGGCATAGTATTGGGAAAGGCATTTTGTAGCTCAGGTTCATATGCTCCCGCAAGAACAACAAAATTGAAAAAGTCCTCTATTGTCAAATGTCAATGATGTTCTAGTCTATGTCTACAAATGTGCAAATGTGTTAGAATACCTCTTCAAGTCCATAAAAAAATGTATACATCATCTATAAAATATTCAACGATATGCTTAGCTGTTACTACTTTAAATCAAAGAATAAACGCCAAGGACGGCCCAGAAATACGCTTTCTAATCCAGTTACGTCATACCCTAATCTTTGTTGTTAGTGGAGCATAACAAAAACTAATACCCTACTCTGGCAACAGGGTGTGCAACGCTACAATATTCCTCCACCTCCACTCATTGGCCTACCCCATAAATACCCTGCAAATGAGTAGAAGAAATGTGAGAAGCGGAGGTTTTGGGTATACAATTAAAGCAATGGACGCGGCAGCAGTTGGTGCCGAGGGGGAGGAGAGCGTGGGGCAGCACCAGAAGGTTTCCTTCATGGGGATGTTCCGGCATGCCGACGGCAAGGACCAGCTGTTGATGCTGGTCGGCACGGTGGCCGCGCTGGCCAACGGCCTGACCACGCCCCTCATGACAGTCTTCTTCGGTGACGTCCTCGACGCTTTTGGCGGCGCCACCGACGACAACGTCCTCCAGCGCGTCAACAAGGTAAGCCCCGATCGCCTCACGCGCTCAGCTGCTTCCATGGCTGCAGGTTTATTGGCATGTACTCCCTTCGTTCCTAAATGTAAATCTTTATAGAAATTCCACTATAAATCACATATGAATGTATATAGATGCATATTAAGTGTAAATTCATTTATTTTCCTCCGTATATAGTCCATCTAGTGAAATCTCTAGAAAAACTTATATTTAGGAACAAAGAGAGTATATACAATGTATAAGTTATTATACCTACTTTGTTGCAACTTCATCGCCCATGTTATATATCCTAGAAAGCGTGCAATCACTTCTACTCCCTCCGTCCTATAGTATAAGAGCTTTTTTGACACTATGCTGGTGTAAAAAACGCTTTTATATTATGGAACGGAGAGAGTCTCGCTTGGAGCATCTTCCATCGAACTACTACAGAGCGACCTCCTTAGCCATTTTAGCGAACTCATGCGCTACTTAATTTTAGTCACATTTCTCTAACTTGAACTCATAGTAGAAGGTGACCTCCTGCCTTTGTTGAGCTGTTTTGACCCATAGCTGTATATACTCCCTCCGTTCCAAAAAAAATATAGTAAAATTTTCTATAAACTCGGTCAAACCATAAAAAGTTTGATACATGACAAACCTAAAGCTTCAAATATTTTGAGACCGAGGAAGTATGAGATAAAAATTAGTTAGGCTATCAGTGAGCCTTTTTATTATCTGGCCATGTAAATAGCTAAATAATAAAGAATTGTCAGCTGTCATATTGGTCTCTATCGTGCGAGCCCATATTTGATGCTTTATGCCCAGAAGGCTCCTCCATAGACCGGCTCAGGGAGGCCTCTTGTTCACGTTATTGGAACTTTGCTTCTGGCGATTTTTTTCCTTTTTTTTCTACTTCCCGATTTGCCCTAGCTTTTCTCCTTGGTTTCTCATTTTGTTTGCTCTGTTTTCCATCTTTTTTTTCTCTATTCCATTTTTTATTTTTATTTTGTTTCCCACTTATTACATACCTGACATTTTTATAAATGTGAGAACATTTTTTCCGATTAAAAATCATTTTTTAGTTCGACAACATTTTTAAAAATTGGAAACCTTTTTTATAGTAAACATTTTAGAAAATCTTATGTGCTTTTTATAAAATCATAATTTTTTAGGAATAATATGAATATTTTATAAATTTTGTGAATATTTCTGAAAACAATTGTGAATATTTTCTAAAAATTGATGAAATTTTCAGAAAATTTGCAATCATTTTTAAAAGTAAATTATTAAATACTTTATCATGTTTTTTAGCAGAAAATACTTTATCATGTAAGAAAACTGATAAAATGTAAAAATCAGCCAAACAAAAATAAGCCCGACGGAAGGCCGGCTCACATGACTACAGTAATGCTACTTTGACAGGCCCAACGTCGCTCACTCATGTGCGGGAGCTCGATATTATGTTTTAGCCAAATCCAATCCTATTTGTCCCTCTTTGTGGTAAATCCGCACGTCTGTGCAAAAGTTTTCCAGCTAGTGAACTCGGGTGGTAATATGCGATGTGATTGTTTTTCTTGTTCGTTTATTTTTTATTTTATTGAAATTTCCTTGTTATTATTTTTATTTTTTATTTTTTATTTTTTCTATTTAATTGTTTGGATCCTTTTCCTTTTTTATTAAGTTCATTTTTTAGGTCTATTGCTCCTCCTTTTCTTTATGTTTTTTCTTTTCAAAAAGTTCACGAACATTTTTAAAATTATACCAACACAAATACATGCACACATAAATAACTCTTCTCAAAGATCTGAACAATTATTTTTCAAATATAATGATATTTATTTTCATATGCATGGATTATTTAGTTTTTGAATACGAGATGCACATTTCTTTTGAATATATTAACATCCATATTCAGCTACATGAACATCTTTATTTTCTATATATAAATATTTCACATTATTAAACTAATTAAATAATAAATCTAATATGGTGAACCAATTTTCGTTTCATTATGTTTCCCTTTGGGCAGAGCCACTCCATTTTCCGTTTAAAGCAGCAAATAGGAGATTCCCGTTTGGCAATGCCCATATATGTGAAAGTATTCTTGCAAGTTACAACAAAAGTCCCCTTATAAAGAAACAGTTTGCACACAATAAAAATTAATATGAGAAACAAAAGGAATTTAATTAATCCTATATGCATTGCGTGACAATGGCAACTAAACAATAAGCACAAGTGTTTAGAAGCGGAGAAAGAGATAGAGAAGAGGGTGACGATGGGGGAGGGATGGCGTCCGCTTAGAGCTGTGAGAGGGGGAGTCTGGGCGAAGAGAGTGCGCGTAGAAGGATGGAATGAGACCAACGGGGAGGTTTGGGGAGACTTGGCGGTAGTGGAAGAAACACAAGGGGATTTCTTCAATAGCATAATGTGGACCCATGTATGGAAATATTGGGGAAGGCTTAATCCTCACTTGAGAAGCCGCCTAATAGCCAATATCCGTGAGTGAATAAGAGCGCCCCTTTGATGGTGGGACTAAGCCTGATCTGCATCTTGATCTTGTTGGATGAGGGAACTTTGAGGGGGGGGGGGGTGCTATCACGCGAGGAGTGGTCCACAAGGAAGGTGGCATGGGGAAAACAAATTAGGAGGATAGGGTGCCAATTTTGAGAGCGGGAGGTGGACAGAGGAGGAGCGATGTGTTGGTAGGCGGAGGTGGCAAAGAGGATAAGACCCTGTTTTCTTCACATCAATCTTTGAGGCGTCAGAAAAGAATAGCTAATATGGAGTGAATAAATATTGCCATATATTTCTCAAAGCTGCCTTTATTTCACTTGATGAACAACCTTTATTTCTTTCCTTTGTTTCTAGTTCTTCCACATTATACCTAGCTTCATTCCTAGTTCTTCCAATTATTGTATTCCTGTGTGTGTGTGTGTGTGTGTGTGTGTGTGTGTGTGTGTGTGTGTGTGTGTGTAATCCGCACCTTTATATGAAAGCCTAACATACCTAATGGGTTGAACCTTTTGTGAGTGGGTTGAAAGTTTCAGCCATGTGTGACATGGTTGCCACTCAAAATTGTGTATGATGTAGGTATATTTGTGGTGGTTTTCAAAATAAATAGTCGTATCCACCTCATTAGTGATAACTTTTTAGAACCATGTGTGACTAGGTGTCTTACACGTCCTATTGTGTACTAGTGCATCGTGTGGTACTAACGTTATTATATTATCATAAGAATTATCAAGATTTACTAAATTTAAATTGAATGTATTCACATGATAAATAATGGTCAAATTTGCATATTGGAGAACACATCAATACTAAAACACTGGGTATTTAGGAATATAGAGACCACATCAATATCCAAAACACCATCCTTATCTTATTTTTTTAAAATATGTTTATGCCATAAATAATTAAAATAGTTGCACATTGGATACCATCTCAATAACCAAAACATCATCCATTCACACATACGCGCGCACATGGGGACGAGAGAGAGAGAGAGAGAGAGAGAGAGAGAGAGAGAGAGAGATGGTTAGTATAGGTTATGAAACAACTTACATGTATGAACAAATGTAGGTAGATGTTCCCATACAAGACATCAACCAAATATAGGAACAATATACAGCCCAATAGCAGTACGATACAAGCTGTCACAATCAAGCCTAAATTTCTAAGTAAAGTAGACAGATCAAGTCCATAGCTCCTAAGCTGCACACATGTGACACTTGAGGCAGAACTGTAATTGTCACCTCAACCATTGCTGCCTCTTCCCTCTTCTCGCCACAACTAGACAGGGAGACATGTTTAAGATAGAGGGGTGTTCTTAGGATGTGGAGCAACATATGTTTGAGAGGGTTTTGATAGTTTTTGGTGGTGGTATAGGGGGCTTGGAATGAGATGAGATATGTCATTTATATTTTGGATTTGGCGGTGAGGATGTTGTGGCGGTTCAAGCTTAAGTTAATGCTCTACAGAGTGAATGCTCCTGATATGGCCTTTACTTATTGGATACAGAATGGTAATAGAAATGTTGTCTCCCCCTTTGAAGGTGTATCATTGATGTTGGTGATCTAGAGTTCACTTATTCGATCTAGAAACGGAAGTGGGGTTGTCTCTCTTACCCAGGCACGTACTCTTTAAGAATCTTTATCCAGTGTTTGTTGGCCAGTTAGATCTGGAGACGTCCTTGTGTGTGCATCATCTCCGTTTTAATGCCACTCATCAATCTAACTCAAATCACGTAGTACAAATAAAATCGACATGATTTTTTCTCATACAACATTCTAGTGTTAAATAGCTTGCTATAGTGTCTCTACAGTTCCATTCTATATTTTTGGGACTCCAAAATGCTACATGACCTTTCGATGTTCCGCTATACTAGCGATTGCACTATACCTTCGAATTGCTCTGCTATTTTACTTAGTTTATAGCTAGCAATAGCCCGACTATTCCATATAGGCAATTTATCACAAAATAATGTGGTTAATTATATTGAATTACACTTAAATGTAAATACTTTGAATGGTTATGTAGCATAGTGTAAGACAGTAAACACATCAATACATTTTCACCTTGTTGTCATTTCATTAATACAGGTGGTTCTGAACTTTGTCTACTTGGGTATCGGAGCAGCAGTCATATCCTTTCTTCGTGAGCACGACATACTTTGTCGACATATTCATATGTGTTTGCATCACCTACTAAGATACTAGTCAATTGTTGGACATGCTTGACAAATGGTGTTTAATGCACAAACTAGCGTTTTATATTTGCAAGTTATCGTCATGGCATGATTCCAAGTTATGTTCTTATAGTTCCTATTTGAATAGTATATAGAAAAACCCCGAATATAAGATGAACGGTCTTAACATGTTTGGTATTTCAACAAGAACATGGTAAAACCCCATTAGTAATGACGGCGGGAAAAATGTATTCACGTAACACATCTACAACAAAATTGAACCATATGTAGGCCATGCAGTGATCATCATATCAAGGTAGGATAAGCCAACTTTTTGTGTGCAGAGGTGGCATGTTGGACAATTACTGGTGAAAGGCAGGCATCACTCATTCGATCTCAATACCTCAAATCTGTCTTGAGACAGGATATTTCATTCTTTGACACAGAAATGACAGCTGGGCAAGTAGTTTCAAAAATGTCTGGTGATACCGTGCTAGTTCAAGATGCTATTGGTGAGAAGGTAACGACTTTCTCCAAGTCAATTAAAGAGCAACAAGAAAAATTATATTCATCAAATTGCAACTCATATTGAAATTGACATAGATATATATGCATTGTAAAATTCCCCAGGTCGGAAAGTTCCAAAAACTCGTGGCTGCTTTCCTTGGTGGTTTTATTGTAGGTTTTGCGAAAGGATGGATACTATCTCTTGTCATGTTGGCATGCGTACCTCCAGTTGTATTTGCTGCAGGATTAGTGGCAAAAGTATTGTCAAAAATCTCTAGCAGAGGTCAAGCATCATATAGTAATGCGGGGAACATTGTCGAACAGACAGTTGGAGCCATAAAAACAGTAAGTTCTGTTCATAGAGCATTTAAACATTGGTTATTATAAATGAATTTCCGTGTACCCAGAAAGTTATCTTATGGCTATATATGTCCAGGTTGTTTCTTTCAATGGAGAGAAGAAGGCCATCATATCATACAATAAACTAATACACAAAGCATACAAGACTGATGTCGAGGAAGGACTCACCAATGGCTTTGGCATGGCATCTGTTTTGTTCGTATTCTACTCTAGCTATGGTTTGGCCATATGGTACGGTGGAAAGTTGGTACTTGCAAAAGGATACACAGGAGGACAAGTCATCACTGTCTTATTGGCTATCATGACTGGGGCAATGTGAGTTTTTACTCCTACCCTGAAGTAGAATCCATACGAGAATGATCCTTCATATCAAATTATTGGTAGTGAAATTTGCCAATTGTTTATTGTAGGTCTTTGGGTAATGCAGCCCCATGTATGACTGCCTTTATAGAAGGACAATCAGCAGCACATAGATTATTCACAACAATCAAGAGGAAACCAGAGATTGACCCTAACATCAATAGTGGTAAGCAACTAGTAGATATGAGGGGTGATATTGAGTTGAAGGATGTCTATTTTAGCTACCCAACAAGGCGTGGGCAACTAATATTTGATGGATTCTCACTACATGTGCCTAGTGGCACTACAATGGCTATAGTTGGAGAGAGTGGGAGTGGCAAGTCAACTGTGATTAGTCTTGTAGAGAGATTCTATGATCCGCAAGCTGGTGAGGTTTTGATTGACGGAGTTAATATAAGAGATTTACAACTTGAATCGATAAGAAGGAAAATTTCTCTTGTTGGCCAAGAGCCCTTGCTCTTTATGACATCGATTAAAGATAACATAACATATGGAAAAGAAGATGCAACAATTGAGGAGATCAAGAGAGCCGCTAAGCTCGCCAACGCAGAAAATTTCATCGATAAATTGCCCAATGTGCGTGAAACATTCACTATGTAATTCCAAGTTCTTGCATTTGAGTTGAGTACTAATATTTACATTTATCTTGTACCAGGGTTATGACACAATGGTTGGCCAGCGTGGTGCTCAACTTTCAGGGGGACAAAAGCAAAGGATTGCAATTGCTAGGGCAATCATTAAAAACCCCAAAATACTTTTGTTAGACGAGGCTACTAGTGCATTAGATGTGGAGTCAGAGAGGATAGTTCAGGAGGCATTGGATAGGATCATGCTGGACAGAACTACGCTTGTGGTTGCACATCGTCTAGCTACTGTGAGAAATGTTGATTGCATATCAGTTATTCAACAAGGAAAGATAGTTGAACAAGGTCATGATCCCCATTTCCACCATTCACTTCTTATCAATTACCTATTTGGCACATTTTTGACTAAATTGTTCATATCTCTACATATATTTTATATAGGTTCCCATGATGAATTAATACTAAACTTAGATGGTGCATACTCTCAACTTATCCTTCTCCAAGAAAGTCATGTAGAGCAAAAAATAGACCATCGACTATCTACCCCAAGATCAAGTACAAGCCTGTCATTGAAGCGGTCGATTAGTGCTTCACTAGGGAATAATAGTGAGCTTTCTTTCACACTCCCCTTGGGGCTACCTAGCACGATTAATTGGCCTGGAGAATATGACACACATGGAAAGAATCAAAAAGAGAAGAATGATGGGGGAGAGGCACGGAAGAAAGATCCTATGGTACGTCTAGCAATTCTTAACAAGCCAGAGGTACCTATTCTTATATTAGGATCCCTAGCTGCAGCAATTCATGGAGTTATTTTTCCAGTGTTTGGTTTAGTGATTTCAAGTGCAATTAAATCTTTCTATGAGCCACCAGATAAACTTAGAAGTGATACAAGTTTTTGGGGTATGATGTGCTTTGTTATGGGTATCATATCAGTAATCACAATACCAGCAGAGTTCTTATTATTTGGAATAGCCGGAGGCAAGCTTATAGAGCGCATCCGAGCTTTGTCATTTCAAAGCATTGTTCACCAAGAAGTTGCTTGGTTTGATGATCCTAGAAATTCCAGGTGTGTGCAGCTTTGATCTCTTGGATTCTCTTCCTACTATAGATTTCATGAACACTACTTTCAGGTACTATAACTGCCAAATTATATCTTACAGCGGAGCACTTGGTGCAAGACTATCAATTGACGCTTTGAACGTCCGGCGTTTAGTGGGCGATAACTTGTCATTAATTATTCAACTTAGCTCAACGCTTGTCACAGGAGTTCTCATTGCTATGATAGCTGACTGGAAGCTCGCTTTGATCACCATGTGTGTGATTCCACTTGTGGGTCTTGAAAGTTATGCCCACGTGAAGTTCCTGAATGGTTTTAGTCAAGATGCTAAGGTAATTAACTAAATAAAATTGTTGGGTTGTTGCCAAGTAATATAACATTTTTTGAATAATTCCTAAAAGGCAAATGAACCCAGTAGTACCATAAATGTTGTTACTTTGGACTTAGGTACAAAAATATAACTTTACTACCAATTTGCCCCATAATACATAGAAAAAGCCAAGGAAATTATACATTATGAAAGTATCTTCTGAGATTTTTTTATGCATATGACTTAATAAAGTAAATCTAAATCTACTAGATGGCAGTGTACCTGACATTATTGACTCTCATTATTTCCAAAACAGACCTTTTGGGAAACTTTGGGGTGGGGTAATAAAGTACAACAAGTGAGTTTTCTACTATCAACCTGGAACCACTACCTCTTTATTTGTGCTTTTTTCTACATGTTACATCAATTCAAGTTCAATGGCTCACCCTATTTCATATACCCCATATCCTATTGGGCACATATGAGTTCCATCTTGGGAAGTGTCACAATGAGTGTTCATGCTTGGCTTACAATCTCACACGGTGTCCTTGGCCCCATAGTTACAACATGTCATAGTACTTTTATATCTCGTGCCGTGATCCATGCAGAAATTTGAAGATGGTGAACTTAGATTGTAATGAGGGGAGCTTTGTTGTATTTTGATTAGTTCTCCTACAATTGTTTGCAAAAGATTATTAGCAAGATGAGAAAGGGAAGTTGAAGAGGTGGATGAACCATGATAGGCTCCATTTAAATAATAGTGAAGATAGAAGATAAAGAAAAATATTTGATTATGTTTACGATTTCAGACATAGTCATCTTCTACTTCATCAAGCGTAGTAAGAATTGACACTTACTTCATTTTTATTTCCTCAAAACTTTTGAAGTTAACGATTATAGATTGGTCATTCTCCAGATGATGTATGAAGATGCAAGTCAAGTGGCCACGGATGCAGTTAGTAGTATAAGGACAATAGCTTCCTTTTGTTCTGAGAAAAGAATTACAAGAATATATGATCATAAATGTGAAGCCTCGGTGAATCAAGGAGTCAAAACAGGAATAGTTGGGGGTATCGGATTTGGTTTCTCATACTTGACATTGTACTTCACATACGGCCTTTGTTTCTATGTCGGGGGGCAATTCGTGCAACAAGGCAAATCAAATTTTGGTGAAGTTTTTAAGGTATGTAGATGCATTATTTCACCTATAAAGTTACTCACTAAGGATTATCTTGTGCTTATTTCTTTGCCATAGTTCTATCATGAGGTCATTTCACTTACTAAGTCATACTTTGCAGGTTTTCTTTGCACTGGTCTTAGCAACTATGGGAGTATCTGAAACAAGTGCAATGGCCTCCGATTCAAAAAAAGCAAAGGATTCAGCTATCTCTATATTTACTTTGCTAGACCAAATATCCGAAATTGATTCAAGCAGCAATCAGGGTTTGACGTTAGATGAGGTCAAGGGCAACATTGATTTCCAACATGTCAGCTTCAAGTACCCAACTCGCCTAGATATTCAAATCTTCCATGACTTTACCCTACACATACCCTCTGGAAAGGTTAGCCTACTTCTTATATAATAATCGCATTGTCATATGCACTTAGGAGCTTGCTTTTGATATGCTCTCATATAGACTGTTGCGCTTGTTGGAGAGAGTGGTAGCGGCAAGTCAACTGTAATCACACTATTGGAGAGATTCTACAATCCCGATTCAGGTACCATTCAATTGGATGGAGTGGAAATCAAGAGCTTAAACATCAATTGGTTTAGAGACCAAATTGGACTGGTGAGCCAAGAGCCTGTACTCTTCAATGACACAATACGTGCCAACATAGCCTATGGTAAGGACGGGGACGTCACCGAAGAGGAGCTCATTGCAGCTGCGAAAATATCCAATGCACATGAGTTCATATCAAGCCTTCCTCAAGGATACGGCACCTCCGTTGGGGAGAGAGGTACACACCTATCCGGTGGCCAGAAGCAGCGGGTGGCTATTGCGAGGGCGATACTCAAAGATCCTAAGATACTACTACTCGACGAAGCAACTAGCGCCTTGGATGCAGAATCTGAGCGAATTGTGCAAAATGCCTTAGATCGTGTGATGGTTGGCAGGACCACGATTGTCGTGGCACACCGCCTATCTACTATCAAAGGCGTCGATATCATTGCAGTTCTCAAAGATGGTGCAATAGTGGAGAAAGGAAGTCACGAGTCCTTGGTGAACATCAAAGATGGATTATATGCTTCACTAGTTGAACTCCGTTCATCATCACCGTAATTCCTAGGATTAGTATCGGTTCCTATTTATATACATGGGTTGCATGTTGGTTGACCCCCTTTTTGACTGTTGACTTGTAATTGTGATACATTAATTGTTTGGAACTTGAAAAGGAGCTCAAGAAGTAATTACCATTTGTCGTGTCTATGTCTATCTAATTTAAGATGTACATATTTGAAAAGAAAGATTATTTGTCAGGTTTTGATTCTCAAATGTACATTTCCAGTGTCAATGCATAAAGGTGTTTAGTTTTGTACTGTACATAGCGTATATATATAATTATTGGAAGAATCATCTTTTGACATGTCAAACATATCATACATTGTATGAAGATGATATAGCTTCTTTTTTCAGATGTTGTTGCTATCCACGGTTTAGGTGCTAATTCGTACATGTGTATTTTCATTGTGACAATGAATGTTTATGTTGCTTCCTTTTAGGTGCTTTTGTGGCCACAAATGATATCATCATGTCTTTCCAGTGTTTTTATCTTTTGAAAGGATGCCTTTGCAGTGTTATCCTTGATGCACTCTATATTTCTCGATGGAAGAGCATACACTTATTGCTTTCTGTTCTGTCCATTCTCTGAATGTTCATTGCCTCATATGCAGAATCAGGATTCTTACGGTTGGTTTAGCTGTGCCCAGACATATATACTTGTGTTCTGGTGCTGATATGTAAAATGGACTATGGTTCTTGTAAGACGGGGATTGTACTTCTAAGCACTAACCATAGGGATTTATTCTTGTCATGTATTTCTAGCACATGCACTATTCACTAATGCATGTTTTTGTGTGTGTATGTGTAGCTCACACCAAAATGCATTTCGTCATGCAAATTTACAGTAATGCAATATACATATCCACTTACATGTGTATTTTCTTCAGACTTTTCTGAAACTTAGATATGTCATTTTCAATTTGATTAAAAACTTTGTTCATGTGCACTTTCTTCTCTGTTCATAATCATATAAGTGTGCATCTTTTTCAGGCTTATCTAGGTTGCCATAACAGTGGACTGATACAGATGTTTGATGTTTGCAGCGGACCGGCCAGACCTCCATTATTGGCGTGTGTTGCACCTTATCGCTTCTCAGCCGAGATCGCATCGTCTCCCATCCATCCCTGCACCAGCTTGGTGAGCGTCACGTCCGACTCCCCGCCCTCGGCCAGCGCCTCCTTGGCCCTTGTCATGGCGGCCAGCGTGCGCTCCCGGAGCACCCGCCCGCCGTCGGACTCCATCAGCCACCGCACCTTCTTCTCCACCTCGCCGGCCTCCACCAGCTCGGTCTCGTACCCCTCCACCGCCGCGGCCAGCCCCAGCTCCTTCTCCAGGAACACCCGGTTGAGCCGCTGCTCCGCGTACAGCGGCCACGCCAGCATCGGCACGCCCGCCATCACCGCCTCCAGCACCGAGTTCCACCCGCAGTGCGTCACGAACCCGCCCACCGCGCCGTGCGCCAGCACGTCCCGCTGCGCCGCCCACGTCTTCACCACCAGCCCTCTCTCTCCGGTCCGCTCCAGGAAGCCCTCCGGGAGCAGCGCGCCGAGGTCCGGCTCCGGCGGCTCCTCGAACCTCTTTGCCGGGTCCTCGTTCGGCGGGCTGCGGACCACCCATAGAAATCTCACGCCGCTCGCCTCCAGCCCGACGCCGATCTCCCTGATCTGCGCCGCGCTGAACACGCCCAGGCTGCCGAAGCAGAGGAACACCACGCTGCCCTCCGGCTGCGCGTCCAGCCACGCCACGCACCTGTCCCCGCCGCGCCTCACGCCCACCTCCGCCGACTTTATCAGCGGCCCGATGCAGTGCACCGGCGCCGTCGGGAGGCCGGGCGGCGTGCAGAGCCCCGCGCCGATCGCCTCGACGGCGCGCGGCTCCAGGGACCGGAACGTGTTGATGATGATGCCCTGCGAGCGGCAGAGGTCGGGCGACACCTGCAAGAACCCCCGGTACGCCGAGTCGTCGCGGTCCTGGAGCGGCTTGATCGCGTGCGTCGCCGGGAACGGCGAGATCCCCGGCACGCGCACCAGCTCCTCGCCCATCTCCCGGAAGCTGGCCGCGCTCTGGTCGTGCAGCACCGGCAGGTACAGGAACGAGGCCAGGGCCTCGGCGCCGGACGTGAAGAAGCAGTAGCCCGGGACCCCGAGCTCGGCGGCGAGGTCGAGCGCCACGCTGCAGAAGAAGTCGACGACGAGGACGGCCGGAGGGGCATCACCGGCGAGAAGGAAGTCGCGGAGGTGCGGGTTGGAGAGGCGGGCGACCTCGTAGGTGACGGCCTCGGGGTGCGGGGAGGCGAGGGGCGGGAACTGGACGCGGGGCAGGCAGTGGAAGGAGATGGCCGGGTTGGCCGCGGTGACGCCGGCCAGGAAGGGCCCCCGCGCGCCGGTGTCGACGAAGGGCAGCTCCACGATGAGGATGGTGACGGCCAGGCCCCGCGCCGCGAAGAGCTTGCCCAGCTCGATCATGGACACCAGGTGGCCCATCCCCGGCGACGGGTACAGCACCACCCGCTTCTGGCGGGGCGTGCCGGCGGTGGTGGCCAGGCCGTCGTCCATTGCTCTGCTCTGCTGACTCTGGAGTGTGCAGTGGAGGTGGAGCTGGTGGTGGCGGTGCAGCTGGACGGGATGGAGATGGTGAGCGAGGCGAGGAGGACCGGCCATTTTTATAAGCGGTGCGGCACGATCTGTGTGGCCATTTGTGAGTGATGCAAGGTGTCCAACAGGATCTGCCATGTCGCTGCTGTCTCCCTATCACCTCTGCAATTTTCCATATGCATATAGGGTCACACCACTTTACACCATGCAAAGACGTACGGATGGATCGACGTGGACCATGTGTGCTCGCCATAATATTGCACCATGTGAACATATCTATCTAGCACCGACGGGGCACAAAGAAAACAATCTGATAAAGCCCCGAGTACACAGCAAATCAAACATTTTTTATGGCAAATTCAATGAGGCGAGGATGACAATTTTAATTGACAAGCATAGCAACTTCGTGTTTCAGTTAATTTTTCAACAGAAAATTACCGTGTGCATCAACTAACTTGCTGTCACTAGAATTGCCATAAAAAAACATTCGATTTGTCATGTGCTCGCACCTGACGTCAGGTACTTATCATTTCCGCAAAGAAATTGGGTACTCCCTCCTGACCGGAATGTTAGTTGGGACGAAATTTGAGGTGTTTAATTTGACTAAAATGTGTGTAGTATATTTCAGAATTATGTTTAGAAAAACACATTCGATGAATTTTTTTAAAACATGTCATTTTTTGTACCATACATGAGACATGTTCCGTTAATCAAAATGAAGACCTAAACTCGTGTGTGATTGATCGATAAACCCAGATGGAGATAGTACCCAACATTTGACAATGCCAAAAACAGAAATTTCTTTTCTACAAGTTTGGCTTAGCATGTCTCAGTCATGGTTCGCGCAGATGTAGTCCTGCCATTGTGTATGCACCACATTGTGTTGAATGAGGCAAGACATGTCGGTACGTTTGGTTGTTGCGGACACATCCATCATAGTACGTCTGAACATGAGAAAAGCGGAACATGGATGTGCTCAAGCGGGACTCTCAGATTGTCGTCTCGCCCTTCACCTTTCACATCTCAACGTCGCAGCATGCAGCGAATATGCTGCAAGAAACACCTCATGAGTATGATCCGAAGTAGGGGTCCCCACTCACTCTCATGTGGGACCAAAATTGTCACAAAATGCGCAAGTAAATAAACGCGGGATAAGACTATGACACAAGAGTTAAAGGGGCGGTCCGTATATGTCCCAATCAAATGAGATTTCCAAGTCCCAATCGATTCAAATCTCACTCAACTGAGGTTTTCTCAAATCCCCATTTATTTTAAAACCATGTTATACTCCCATATACTCCCTCCATTCCACAATATAGTGCGCCCGTGCTTCCTGAGATCCAAATTTGACCATAAATTTAACCAAAAAGACCGACTGCCATGTTGTGTCGTTGTCTCCCTCCCTAATCACCTTTGCAATTTTCCATTAAGAGCCACACAACTTTACACCATGCAAAGACGGATGGATCGACGTGGACCATGTGTAGTCACCATTGCACCATGTGCAAGATCTATCTAGCACCGACGGGGCAGAAAGAAATTGGCCACTCCCTTCAGACCGAATGTTTAAAATTATGTTCAGACAATGAGAAATTTGAAGTCTATTTTTCGAGGCATGTTTTGTTAGTCAAAAAGAAGACCTAAACCCGTGTATGATTGATAAACCCAGACGAAGATAGTATCCAACATTTGCCAATGTCAAAATAGAAATTTATTTTCGACAAGTTTGGCCTAGCATGTCTCAATCATGGTTAGTGCAGATGTAGTCCCGCCGTTCTGTATGCACCACATTGTGTTGAATGAGGCGAGACATGTCAGTACGTTTGGTTGTTGCGGACACTGCGGCTTAGGTGCGACGGAGTGAACATGGCAAAAGCGGAACACGGATGTGCCCAAGTGGGACTCTCAAATTGTCGTCTCGCCCTCCACCTTTCACATCTCAACGTTGCAGCATGTACTAGCGAATATGCTGCAAGAAACATCTCATAAGTATGATCCGAAGTAGGGGTCCCAATCACTCTCAGATGAGAACAAAATCGTCACAAATAAACAAATGCAGGGGTAAGACTCTGACACAAGAGTTAAAGGGTCCGTCTATTTCTCGATCAACTAAGATTTCCTGAAGTCTCAATCAATTCAAATCTCACTTGATGGAGAGAAAATATCCGTCAATTCAGATCTTTGTCAATTTAAAAACATGTTATACTCCCACATATATCACAATATATACGTACAAACAATCACATGGCACCAACGCTCTTCCGATGATTTCCACTCCTCACCTTCTTTGATGGTTTAGTAGCAACACACGCAAAGGGATGGCCCAGTGCAACCTTTTTACCACATTCATCCGAAAAACAAATTAGTGTCGCCTATCTTAATTAATGAAATCAGCAGAGCCCCTGCCTGTTCTTTAGAAGAAAAAGAATCTAGTATTATGCATATGTCTCATTGGAGACATGGGCCTTGTCAAGAAATGCACATAATACTACACTATGACCTCTAGCTGACGGCCAGGATCTCGTCGAGTAAGTGTAAGAGCAAAAGTTTTTAGGAAAAAAAATGAACCAATGACAGCAAGTATGATTGCATATGATTGCTGCACTAGGAAGTTATAATGGTGTAAAATGAGAGGAGCATGAGGTGGCAGACGAGGATGAGAAAATGATGCTTTAGCTACCGGCCTGACAACTAACGAGTTAATTAACAACTTTAGTTGTTGTGTCAATTATGTCCATTTTATTCGTTACTACCTTCGTCCTGGTTTACTACCTTTGTTCTTGTTTATACTAGCAGAAACAATATAATTAGAAAATAAATTCAAATATGAATGCAACAATATAATTAAATATAAATCCAAATATGAATCCAACAATATAATTTTTAGTGACATGCATTAATCTTTTTCTAGTCAAATATGTGGCTAAATTCAAATTCAAATATTAAATATATGTTCTTTTAATACTCCCTCTGATCCATATTACTTATTGCTCAAACGGATGTATCCAGCCATGAGGGAGTGATGGGGATGGACTAGTGTCCCGCCAATGGCCGATGGGCACCTAGACGTCTTCTGTATTTGCTTTTTCAATTTTTATCAAGGAGAAAATTAATAAATAGAAAGAAATGGTGCAAGTAACATATCTCCCTAGCAAAAGGGAAGTGTGACATATATGTGTGATCCTGGATCGTCGTCTCATGCTCCATGTTTCTTATTATCTCGACGTTATGACACAAATATAACGCAAGAAACATTGTTGGTGTCTTTTTGAATTCATTCGTTCGTTCATTCATCAAAACAAAGTTAGTATTGTCGCCTCGCCCTTCACCTTTCACGTCTAAACGTTGCAGCCTCTAGCGAATATGCTGCAAGAACCATCTCATAAGTATGATCCAAAGTAGGGGTCCCACTCACTCTCATGTGGGACCGAAATTGTTGCAAAATGCACTGATAAACAAATACGGGGATAAGACTCCGACACAAGAGTTAAAAGGTCCGTTTATGTCCCAATCAACTAAGATTTTCTCAAGTCTCAATCGATTCAAATTCCAGTCGACTGAGATTTTCTCAAAACTGCACTGATTCAGATCTTAGTCAATTTCAAAACCATGTTATACTCCCACATATATCACAATATGTATGTACGAATGATCGCATGGCACCAACCGCTCTTTCGACGATCTCTGCTCCTTGCCTTTTTTCGGTGGTTTAGTAGCAACACACACACATTGACCGTGCTACTCATTCATTTTTAAAACAAAATTGGTATCCAGTATCCTCTATCTTAATGAAATCAGCAGAGCGCCGGCCTTTTCGATAAAAGACAATTGCATTATGCATTTGTCGCAATTGGAGACAGCCGATTGTCCTTGTCAAGAGACACACACAATACTACACTATGACCTCTAGCCGATGGCCAGGAACTTTGTCCATTACGTGTAAGAGCAAAAGTTTTAAGGAGAAAAGGAGGGGGTACGCATGACAGCCGGTAGATGTTTGGACGTGAACTAATGACGACATGCATGATTTCGCAAGATTGCTACTCGACGGTTATAATGGTGAAGAGTGAGAGGAGGATGAGGTGGGCAGACGAGGATGAGAACGATGCTTAGCCGCCGGCCCGACAATGAACAGGTTAATTAATAACTTTTGTTGCCATGTTAATTATTTCCATTATGTCCCCCGTCCCTCACATATTGGATGTAATAAGATCTTATATTATGAGACGGAGGGAGCCGAGTACTACACTATGTCCACTTGGTTGTGACGCTTTGCCAGAATCAGGTGCACGACAAATCTATATGACTACTCAAGAGCCGGTTTCAATCTTTAAGAAACACAATACAATCGTAGATGCTTACACGAAATCTAAGTAGAAGGGAAAAAACAAGTTCGCCCTCCGACCAGGGAGCAAGTGAAAAACACGAACTTGGCATGATGCCAGGCGATTTCGGTTTTTGTGGACGATAGGATTTGTCATGTCGCTCTCTCCCTTGCGCATGGCAGTTTTCGCCCATTTCACCGGCAAATGATTAATCTCGATTTGGTTGTGTTGCAACATCTACTATGCAAAACGAATTGAATTGGTAGGCAAACCAACCAAGCAGGCCTCAGTCAAAGGCTGAAGTCCTAATTCTATGTCGGCATGCAGCTGAACTGAATGAGGTGATATATCGATAACATAGTTGTAGACATGTTCTTATGTCGGCGTATCGCTAAGCTGAACGAGGTGATGCAACAATAACATAGGCGTAGACCCGTTCTTCTATCTGTGTCCTGCTGAAATGAATGGGGCGAGACATGCTGATAGGTTTGGTTGTTGCAGACATTATATTGAGGTGTGGCACCCTATAGTGGAGGTGATGGTGGCAATATGGAACATAGATTTGGTAGTGATGATGGACTCGCATCTCCTGCATTTTCTTTTTCAAATTTTATCATGAAGAAAATAAATAAATAGAAACGATGTGAGTAATATTTCTCCCTAGCAAAATGAAAGAGTAACATATATGGTGCCCTCGGTTCGTCATCTCATGCTTCATGTTTATTATTATCTCAACGTTATGACTAGCCATGACAAATATTACGCAAGGAACAGTGTTGGTGTCTTTTCAAATTCATTCATTCATGAAACCAAAATTAGCATTGTGCCTGTTAAAAAAAATAGTATTGTGAACCAATGACATCATGCATGATTTATTTTCCTAAAACATCATGCATGATTGCTATACTGGACACTGATAATTGTGAAAATGAGAGGAGAATGAGGTAGGCAAATGGCGATTAGAACCATGATTAGCCATCGGCCGGACAACGAATGGTGGAAAGTTAATCACTTTTGTTGCCATGCCAATGTCCATGCTTAGCTCGACCGCTGTTTTATTCATGCTCCCTTTGTTCCTAAATATAAATCCAGTAGAGATTTCAATATGGACCACATACAAAGCAATATAAATCCAGTAGACATGTATACGCATCCGTATCTAGTCTGCATTGAAATGTCTAAAAAGACTTATATTTAGAAACGGAGGGAGTAGAAAGTAATACACAATGTCCACCACTCGGTTTCAACGCTTTGCTTGTATTAAGTGCAATATATGGGTCCTTCACACGCTCAACATCCAATATTCTGAAACCACAAAATGGGAATAACAAGAGAAGTAGGTGAATTAAAACACATGAATGGAAATATATCCTACAACAATCCACAACCAATGAGGCCTGATTAAGCAAACGCCTTAAGGTATTGTACAATGCAAGGTGTTTAGGGGGAGATGATTAAGTAACCCTAACTTCACTTCACCTCTATAAACTCCACTCCGCCACCGGCCTCTGTGACATTAAAAAGGTGTTAGAGACATAAAGTAGCCCTAGATCTAGATCTACACAAATTAGCTCCACCTTTTTGCTATTTTTCTTTGTCTTCTTTTCCCTACTTTCACCTTTAAGGCAGGGGGGGGAGTAGATATTGCAATCATTAGACTGAACATAATTTTTTAAATACATGTGGCTGCATAATAGTCGTCGCTACATTTACAACGGAGTTTGTACTATTCTACTTTTTTAAAAGACACTAATGGACATCTTAGATCTGATTGTTATCAAGGAATACAAAAGCTTTTACAATGAGGGAAAATACCCTTTGGAACATGGTGGTAATTACACATGATAAATGATTTTATTTTTAAAAACCTCAGCAACAAACTTGAGCTGTCGTTTCTGCCACACAAAAATATTCTATGATGAAATATTCCTCGACAAAATTCTGTCAAAAATGACAAATTATCTGAGTATAGCGTGAACAATTTTTAAAAATTCAGGTGCAACAATTTTTTTTATATAGTGACATTTTTTTATACTTCCACAACAACACGAAAGTCATTTCTTCGCGAAATATTTTATATGAGTGCAACAATAAATCACTTTGTTCGCAAAAGGTTTCATTTTTTAGTTTATTACAAATTACTAATTTTTTAAAAAAATCGGGTGTAATTACGCCCGAGAGCCATAAGTTCCCGTTCTTACAATGGATAGATAACTGGATACATAACCGCAATTAAAAAAAATAAATTTACTTTAAAAATCATAATAGTCTTATTCCTTCTCTAATCGCATGCCGTCCGCCGAAGCCTAAAAGTGCACTGAAGTAGGTGACACATAATCCTACATGTCAAAGTAGTTGACCCCACTAACACATTCATCTCGACATGCAACTGTAACACATCAAACATGCAACCATGCATGAAAAACTCCTCCTCAACATGCACCATGCATGCAAAAAGCTTAAATATTACAATTATTTATGCTACTTATATTCAATAAATATTTTAGAATTATACAATTGTTATATGTATTTTCAGTTCTAGTGCTTATATTATCAATTCAAATATTCATGTTCATATAACCAAATGTTAGTGAAAAACATTGCAAGTGATACCCACAGCAACGCGCGGGGTATCATCTAGTTAAAAAAGAGCTTACGGCCCGCCACAACCAATGAAGTGTGATTAAGCAACCACTTAATGAACGCCCAGAAAAATCTTAGCTACTTACCCGTTGAGTAAATTCTTTAGAGAACATTAATCCAGTTGCAGGGATTTATCGGCGCAGATGAGCTTAGAGGGATGGTAGTGGGGCGGTTGCTCAAGTAGGGGTAGGCAAGACGCTGTACCGCCGTCCGCGTGTAACGAGAACAGATGATCCGATTGACTCAGGGCTGGTCTCAGGAGGAGGAAGAGGGGTGACATGTTGGAGGAGGGAAAAAGATGCCGGGGCGTTGGATTGAACATAGTTTTTCTTCACATACATATGACTGCATAATAGTCACTCCCTTTTTTATTTATTTTGCGGGGCAGTCGCTCCCTTTTATTATTTATACTAGAGTTAGTACTATTTCACCCTTTTTAGTGACTATGCAGAACTTCATTTGTAGTACTATTTTACTATTATTAGGGATTTCGCTCTTTTTACCTTTTTAAAGGGATTTTTTATGCTTTTTTTTTACATTTTTTAAGGATTGTTTTACCTTTCTTTTAGCGGTGTTTTACCTTTTTTTTAGGGGTGCCAACACTTATTGATCTATGGTAGCATTGAGGGGAATACATGCTGGGTCATAAGGGGATAAAAAGCCAGAAATGACGACCCTGATCAAGAGAAAGAGAGTGTTTGGCAAGATTGTGTGCATCACTATTTGATGCTCTATTTTCGAAAATAATAAAGCTACAATGTTTGAGGCAATACTTTTTTGACATCATGGAGAAGGGCTGGGAAAGAGCGAGAGGCTAGCCCAAGCCCAACCAGGGGCTGTGAAAAGCCCAACGCCGCACGAGCATCGTTCGTCCCCAACCCAACGACCCAGCCCGCACAATACGAGAGGAGGAGACAAGGGAAGAAGGATCGCATCGCACCACACGCCACCGCAGCGCCAAGCCGGAGAAGAACCCTAGACCTAGACCTAGACCTAGCCGCCTCCCTCGCCTCCCCTCTCCGGCGACGACGCAGGTACTGCTCCTCCCCCTCTCTCTCTGCCGCCGCGAGGCGCCCCGCCCCCTCCCAGGACCCCTCGCGATCCGCTCCCTCTCCTTCACGCAGGGTCTCGGGTCGCGCCGGCGAGGATGAGGCCTGTGTTCGTGGGGAACCTGGACTACGACACCCGCCACTCGGAGCTCGACCGCCTCTTCTACCGCTACGGCAGGATCGAACGCATCGACATGAAGTCAGGTCCGCCCCTAACCCCTCCCCCACCGCGCCCTCCCCTCTGCCGCCAGATCTTCCTCTACCATCGCGGGTGTTCATCACCTCACCTGCGGCCGATCTGTTGTTTTATGCTAAATTTCCTGGGCACGGAAGTTTCCAGTAATTCTGGTCTACTTAACTAATTGTCTCACTAGAGCTTGCAGTAAGTTTTGATTGATTAGAGAACAGCTATGGAGATAATTTCTTTGAGCATGATTTCTACAGATGATCTGAAATCTGAATATTACTCATATTAATCTGTGATGCAACCACTGTGATTATATTGCTTCGCTATTCTCTGTTAGCTATGCTTCCGTAAAATCCATATATTGCGTGGCACACTTGTGTGTTTTGACGCCTATGTGCATTGCCCATGTTTCGTGCCCGTAAAATCTATGCTTATGTGCCTCACCAGTGCTCATCACCTGGGGCGATCTGTTCATATGCTAAGCTTCCTGGGTACAGAGTTGGAAGAACAAATTTACCTCTACTTGTAATGTGTTGTATCACTAGAGTATGCAAGTAGTTTAAGAGCAATTTTAACGTTGTCCCTCTTACGTCCTCTTTTCACATGAAACATAAGAGTATATAATATATCCGAGCCGTTGGTTTCATTTAGTGGGTCCGAGTAACTCTTACCTTCTTACCTCCCGTGTGAAAAAGGAGGTAAGAGGGACCACGGTAAAATAAATTGATTAGAGAACAATCCTACAATTTGTTTGCTTAAGCTTTTGACTTGTGCATGTTTCTTTTCACCATACACCTGGCATGATCTCTTGAGATGATCTGAAATCTGAATGATAGTCATATTAACTCGTGATGCAATCATTGTGGTAATTTTGCTTCACTAATCTCTGTTGGCTATGCTTCTGTAAAATTTATGGTGTTGTCTGAACATATATATGGTGGTCCATGATTTCTGCGTGTTTTTTTGGCACCTTACACAAAGCATAATCTGTACAGAGGATCTGAATTTAAGTTGTATTAATCTATGATGCAACTGTTGGGGTGTTAAACTCTGTTAGCTGTTCTTCTGTAAAATTTATGGCGTGGAACACGTATCTGAACTTATATGGTTGTCCATGTTGTGCAAGAAAAAGTAGTTGCAAGCAATGTATGCATAGCTGGCAGCAACGATGTTTAAATGTTTACTCTGACGCAGGAACTTCTGAGGCAAACATACATAGCTCCCCCCGGGACTCCTCAACTCACCCTCCATTCACTCCTGACTCATCGGGCCACCACTCCCTGCACTTGGCCATCCGTTTTCCTGATGCACTGTAATATGCTACCACTGCCAAGCATGTTTTGCCGGGACTGACATCAATCATCATGCGATTCGTGCCATGCCATCAGTTCCATCATGCCATACCATGCCATCAGTTCCATCATGCCATACCATGCCACGACTAGAAGTATCCACCAGGCATCAACTTGATAACTTGCTATGTGTGCCGTCTCAGTAAGCAATATCTGTGAGGCTCTTTGGTCTGTAGAATGGTGAAGCATGTTCAGTGCCGCCAGTCGTACCTTCTTACTTTGGAACTGTTGGATATAAGTTGTACAACACCATGCCTATTCATGAATGGAATCTACCAGTAAGCTCAATAGCTCTGTTGATACCATCAGATCTGTGCAGGTGCAGTATTTTTCTGTTTCTGTCAGGTTTGAATTTGATTGAATTCGGTTCATGTATTTTAGTTGTTTGTCGTATAAAAAATATGGTTGGTGAACAATGACTGGCACACGATCTAATTTCCTATGGTTCTTACTTGTGGATTTACCTTTTTTAGGGTTTGCTTTTGTCTACTTTGAGGATGAGCGTGATGGTGATGATGCCATACGGGCTCTGGATGGTTATCCCTTTGGCCCTGGGAGACGCAGACTTTCAGTGGAGTGGTCACGGGTAATTTCTCTTGCTGGTCTTGCAACTCCACTAAACCTTAACACAGAGAAAGTCATAAAACTGTGTCCTGTCATATGCTGACTACCGTCTGATTTAGGTGGTATTTGAAATAATATTGGCTTCAGTTCATTTTGTAATTCTTCTCTGGTGATTCATGTAATAGGGCGACCGTGGGACCAGACGTGATGACCGTGATGGCTACAGTAAACCACCAGTGAATACCAAGCCTACTAAGACACTGTTTGTCATTAACTTTGACCCGATCAACACAAGAGTCAGTGATCTTGAAAGGCATTTTGGTCATTTTGGGAGGATTTCAAATGTTCGGATAAGGAAGAACTTTGCTTTCGTGCAATTTGAAACACAGGAAGAAGCCTCAAAAGCGCTAGATGCTACTCATTTGACGTAAGTCCCACTTTCACCTGTTTTTGAGTTTATATGGTGAGCATAATCTGACTGCAGTTGGCATGCTGGTAGCTAGTACCACTTTCACCTGTTTTTTTACAGAAGTTTTGTTATTGCTAAATGTATTACATGCTGTTTCATAAGCTTATGTGTTATGGATTGTTTGAAAACAGTCTTGCAGTGTAAAAATATGCCTGATTGATTTTCACTCCCCTCTGCAGGAAGTTACTGGACAGAGTGATTTCTGTTGAGTATGCCTTCAGGGATGATAGTGAACCAGGTGACAAGTATGACAGGCCAAGTAGAGGTGGTGGCTATGGAAGGCAGGAAGACAGTTCATATCGCCGTTCTGTCAGCCCAATGTACCGAAGGTCACGACCTAGTCCTGACTATGGCCGTCCAGCGAGTCCTCAGTATGGTGCATATGGCAGGAGCAGGAGTCCTGTTCGTGATCGCTATCGAAGGTAATGGCACTTACATTGTTTTTCTTTGATCTTCGTATGGTTGCATTCTTGGTACTGCTGGCAGATGCTTTCATTAGGATCTCCATTTGAATTAGCCAAACCACTTTAGTCTGATTAGTTACTGCTGTGTATATTATCTGCCTCCTATATTGTTATGATTCACTTCTAAATTCAGTGATTAGTCCCTACATTTGATCCCATCTTACAATAAGGTTGCAGAAATCTTCTTATACAAGCGTTGTGTATTCAGTGCTTTTTGTGAGGAAGATTATCCAGTCCTTCATTTGTTAACATCATCTGTTTCCTGTTGTCTGATGAAATCTTTCTGTAAAATCGCAGCCGATCTCCTGTCCAGCGCTCAAGATCCCCAGCTCCCAACAGAAGAGGTTATGACTGATGGACAGTTATCTCGGTTTATGGTAGCGAGGCGGTTTCCATATGCTGTTCTAGCTCTAGCATTAGTAGTAAACAAGAACCCTTCTGTACCCGTACCGAAGCTTATCGTTTAGCTGACGCCGTGTTATAAGAAGTTGGGCCTGTCCTTTGACGCCTGCTTTGTCGTCGTGTGTGATAAGAAGTTAGACCTGTACTTTGCCACCTGCGTTGTGCCTAAATCGCGACATTTCGTATCTCTGTGCCTATTTATGTCTGTTTTATGTGTGATATTTTCATAGAAATTTCTGGTTATCTCATTTCCTGCCTACTTGGACCTCCAGTCCAAAATATAAGTTCAAATTTTCTAATTTTGACCAAGTTTATATAAATTATATCAACATCTATAATATCAGATAAAAAAAGTAATGTTACTGATTTGGTATTATACTTATTTATGTTTTGCTCTATAATCTTGGTCAAACATAGAGTTGACTTTTCTAAGCATTTTGTCCCGAATGTTTTTACATGGCAACTTTGTCCCCAGTTTGTTTTTTTCGCCAGAAAATTGCAATGTTTGCCAACCTCATGTGAACTAAAATTGCCATAAAAAACGTTTGCCAACCTCATGTGAACTAAAATTGCCATAAAAAACGTTTGGGTTGCCATATGCTTAAAATCCGAACGTTCGGGATTTATCATTGCTGAAAAATTAACACACCTTGTAACTGAATTGGAAGAATTTCGTAACTGAAAACTGTTTTGAAACAGACCCTTAGTGTGAGTTTCAAAGAATATTGTAGGAGTACCTTTTTGTAAACTGGTATGAGATGTTTTAGATGAGAGAGGGAGTAATAATTATTAACTATTTCACTTCATAAAAAATCCAGATACTGCCTGATATTCTAAGTAAAGAATATTTCCTGTGATTTTTTCAAGGGGATGCTGTTTCGGTGGTGTAGTGTATCAACTGGACATTGTACTAGTAGACACAAAATTTTAGTGTGTTCTACTTCTACCAATAGTCCCCACATGAGCAGGAGCCGTCCTTGAAATGGTGGAACCTCCGGACATCCCTGAGCACAATCTCCCGCCCAACCATCTTCGAAATGAACTTGGCGGCCTCATGGCAGTCGTTGCACACCCGCAGGTTCTTGGCCACCCTGATGGCGGCGCCGGCCGGCGCCCGCAGCAGCCCGAAGGCGATGGCGAGCTTCTCGCTGTGGCACCGGAGCATCGCCGCCTTCTCGGCCTCGCCGACGTCGTGGAGCACGCACGACGTGTCGGGCGCGTACCCCTCGCGCCGCATCCGCTCCCAGAGCGCGTCCATGTGCGCGTGCACCTCCGCGCTCGCCGGGTGGGCCGACTCCCCCGCCATGAACCGGTGGATCGCGCCGTCGAGCTCGATCCAGCTGCACCCGGGCTCCTTGGCCACGCCCTGCCGCCGCATCCTCGCCCGCGCCGCCGCCGACTTCTCCCACATTCCCGCGGCGGAGTAGATGTTGCAGAGGAGCACGTAGTGGCTCGCCTCGTCGGGCTCCAGCTCGAAGAGGCGCTCGGCGGCGACCTCGCCGAGTGACACGTTCCGGTGCAGCCGGCACGCGCCCAGCAGGCTGCTCCACGCCGACACTTGGTGCTCCCCGGGCGCCATGGAGGTGATGATGGTGTACGCCTCGTCGAGCCTCCCCGCCCGGCCGAGCACGTCGACGACGCAGGCGTGGAGGTCCGGCGTCGGCTTGACGCCGTGGTTCCTCTCCATGCCGTGGAACAGCTCCAGCCCGCGGTCGACCAGGCCGGAGTGGCTGCACGCCGCCAGGGCGGCGATGAAGGTGACCTCGTTGGGCGTCGCCTCGCCGCCCGCCGCCATCTCGTCGAAGAGCGCCACCGCGTCGCCGCCGAGCCCGTGCATCCCGTAGGCCATGATAAGGACGTTCCAGGTGATGACGTTCCGCCTCGGCAGCCGGTCGAACACCGCCCTCGCCGCCGCCAGGCAGCCGCACTTGGCGTACATGTCCACCAGCGCGCTGCCCACCGCGATGTCCGACTCCAGCGCGTGCCGCACCGCGTACCCGTGGATCTCCTTCCCCCTCGCCGGCGCCGCCAGCGCCGCGCACCCCGGCAGCAGCGTCATCAGCGTGATGTTGTTCGGCATGACAATGGCATCTTCTTCCATTGATGATGATGATGGCAGCTGCATCTCCGTGACGAGCTGGAACGCGTCGGCGACGTGCCCCTGCACGACGCAGCCGGTGATGAGGGTGTTCCAGGACACGACGTCGCGGGGGGCGATCGCGGCGAAGATGCGGCGCGCCACGTCCATCTCGCCGAGGCGCGCGTACATGTCCATGAGCGCGTTCTGCACGAACCGGTTGCTCGCCATGCCGCGCTTCACCACGTACCCGTGCATGGCCTCCTTGCCGGCGAGCCCCTCGGAGCGCGCGCACGCCGGGAGCACGCCGGACATGGTGGTCTCGCTGGGCGCGCACCCGGCCTCCGCCTCCATCCGCGAGAAGAGCTGGAGCGCCTCCTCGTCCATGCCGGCCTGCGCGTAGCCGCAGATCATGGCGTTCCACATGCCCAGCTGCCGCCCGGGCTCCGGCACCATGTCGAACACCCTCCGCGCGCTGCCCACCCGCTCGTTGCCGGCGTACATGTCCACCAGCGCGCTCGCCACGAACGAGTTGGCGGCGAGGTCGCCGTCCTTGAGCACGACGGCGTGGATCTCCCGGCCGAGGGCGAGCATCTCCAGCCGCGAGCACGCCGGGAGCGCGCTCGCGAACGTCACGCCGTCCGGCCGCACGCCGAGCGCCACCATGTCGTAGAGCACCTCCACGGCCTCGGCGCACCGGCCGCCCTGCACGAGCAGGCTGATCATGGTGTTCCACGTCACGACGTCGCCGCCGCCGGGGGAGAATGCGGCCGCCGTGGTGCGGAAGAGCGTCTGCGCGTCGTCGACGAGGCCGAGGCGCGCGTACATGGAGAGCAGCGCGTTGAAGGGGAAGCGCTCGCGGCCCTCGTCGAGGAAGCCGTGCTTGAGCGCGAAGGCGTGGGCCTCGCGGCCGAGGCGGCGGCCGTCGGCGCCGGCGAGGTGGGAGCAGGCGAGCAGCACGCTGACGAGGGTGAAGGAGCTGACGTCGTGGCGGGCCTCGGCGAGCATGCCGCGGAGGGCGTCGAGCGCGCGCTCCCAGTGCCGGAACAGGCAGAGCGCGGAGATGAGCGAGTTATGGGACACGGCGTCGCGGAGCTCCGGCGGCGTGGCGGCGAAGAGCGCGAGGGCCGCGTCGAGGGCGCCGCCGCGCGCGTAGGCGGTGAGGAGCGCGTTGCCGACGGCGGGGGTGGGGCGGTGGAGGAGCGCGCGGCGGAGGGCGGCCGCGTGGAGCGCGCGCGCGGCCCGGCCGTCCCGGAGCGCGGCCGCGGACTTGATGGCCGGCGGGAGCGCGAAGTGGTCGAGCTGCGCGGAGGAGGCCGAGAGGGAGGAGAGCGCGCGGAGGGCGGCGGCGTGGTTCCCCGCGGCGGTGAGGGAGCGGATGGTGGCGGAGGTGGGCGGCGGGGCCGCCGGTGGGGCGACCGTGGCGGCCATTGAGTGAGCTCTGCTGCCTGGCTGAGCGGCGAGGATGCCTGGAGGATAAGCCAGCCTGATTTTTCCTTTAAAAATGTCTGCCAGTGGGACAGGAATTTTTGGGAGATGAGATGGTTCCACATGCACCCATTATGAATAGCAAATTTGAAAAAAAAAAAACTAAAAAATTAAAAAATCTAAATCTTTTTTGTAGTATACATACTCGACCTTTCTACTCGAATATGAAGTTTCACAAGGAAATGATACCCATGGCATTCTAGGCGAAAAAGACAAAATATGTGCTTCGAAAACAACATTTGAAGGAATAGTAAGGTCTTACTGTTTTTTCTTCACTATAGTATGAACAAACACACTAAAACAGAAACTCACTATAACTAGTGATCAAACTCTCTTATATTTCTTTACGGACGGAGTACATCCGATTCATTTTTTATAGAAAAACTCATAATGTACTTTCCTTTCTCTGTAAAGAAATATAAGAGCGTGTAGATCCACTATTCTAATGATCTAAACGCTCTTATATTTCTTTATGGAGGGAGTATTTGTGAACGGAGGAAGTACTATTTTTTCCGTCCACTCCCCCCCCCCTCCCCCCCATTTCTGTGTAAATCCAGATAGGCTTCATTTGATTGTATTTAATTGCGCAAAATATTGCTGGTTGGAATCAGATAAGGTACCAATACCACTTTTAGGGGAATGTCATGCCGCATAATTGACTAACAGGCGGCTCATGTAGGTCAACAACTCCGAAGCATGCGACCACTAGAGGGATGTCAACGCAGGGAGTCAGAGTGAGGCACTGCATCCAACTCTTTGTCGTGCGAGACCATAATGGAGCTAGGGTCATGTCATCGGGAACCATGCCAACAGGGGAGGCATCGATGCCGAGGCAAGCCATTGCTGGGGAGACATCATGGGCCCCACCATCCCCGCTAGGCACTGCAGGGGAGAAGCCAGGATCCGCACCTCCATTGGAAGGGGGCGAGGAGCAAGGGAGAAGCGGGCATAGAATAGATGGGAACACCGACAATGGCGGTAACTGTCGGAGCCATAGCGCCCATCGAGAAGATGTGGGGTGTGGGGGAAGGGGTTCCAAATCATTTCGAGGATGTGCTAGTGTTGGCAATGCTCAAACTCAGATGGTCGGGCAACAATTTCCTTGATGATCGCTCCATTACTGTCACGTGGCCTTTTAGAGACATCCTTCACTACTACTTGGCAATCAGATGCGATCGGCAAGCGGTTGACCAGCATGTCATTACCTAGAGCTTGAGCTTCCCCGACGGCTAAAGACTCGGGATAGATGCTTCAGTTATACCGCTGAAGGTGCTCGTAGACCAAGATATGCGTCATTCCGGTGCCGGTAGGCCGCAACAATAGCTCCTACTTCCTCCGTCCGTAAATACTTGTCCTAGAAATGAATGTATCTAGACTTATTTTAGTTATAGATACATCCATTTTATCCATTTCGAGGACAAGTATTTTTGAACGAAGGGAGTACATCCCAATTCATGAAGGTTGCACCATCAACATAAAATTTTGTGAGTCACCCAGGAGGCGAGATCCATGGCATGCCATGGTCACCGGCGGTACTCGTTGGTGCAGTTTTACGAGGCTGCTTATAGGTTGTCTCCAAATCCAAGAGGAAGTTCTTGACGAAAAGATGTGTTGACAACGATGGCTGAAACTCACTCTCATGGATGGCCATGTGACAACTGACAAGCGGTCCAAATCGCCTAAAGAGTTGTCACCATACCAATGAAGTATTGAGCTTCATTTGCACATCTCAGGGGGTGTTCTGATCTCCTCTCGCTCCACACTTCACAATTTTCTGGAGCAGATAAGAGCCAAACGAAATAACCTCCAGAAGCTGGCTTCGTGAAGCTGTGGTCGATCCTAGTGGAAAAATCTGGAGCGAGGAAGGCCCAGCTCCACCGATTGGAAAAGCTGAAGTTCATCCTATTTACAACATCCTGCCACCGCTAAAGAAAACGGTTCGCTGAGTACGCTCGAAAATTAGAACCTATCGCTACAGGATCGATCTCCCTCTCCTTGTTGTGCGCCTGTCGGCCCTAATTGGGCTGCTTCCAGCCGGCCCAGTCTGAACCGTACAAGGCCACAACCCTCCTAGCCGGGCCGCAGCGCTTGAGAAGCTGCAAATGCAGCAGAACGCATCTCAGATCGCTACTTGAAGTTAGAAGCCACGAAAAGAAGTTGGATATGTGAAGTTTTGTGAAGCTAGAGGAGATCAGAACACGCCCTCAGTACAGAGGACATCTCAACTAAAAAAAGAGAGCACAGAGGCCATCTAAACAACTTATTTTTGGGCCAAGGGCCTCAGTACATACATCCAAACGGGACTATAAGTCTTTTCTACCCATTGCCCTCGCTACACTGGGAAAGTTAATTTTCATAACAAAATTCAGTAACATAAATGTGTATCTAAAAATAAGAGATAATAAATGGGGCAAACAATATCTTCCTAACCTGCATTCGTATCTTACTAGCATGACTAGACCATGATGACGCGCGTTGCCGCGCCCGTTTGTTTGTGCGCTAGAATAATAGGAATTTATGCCAATATATGGTAATAATGCATGTGTTGTTACTCCTGGCCATTTCATTTTGAAATAACGATATACTCCCTCCGTCCCAAAATTCTTGTCTTATATTTGTCTATATACGGATGTATCTAATACTAAAACGTGACTTGATACATCCGTATTTAGACAAATCAAAGATAAGAATTTTTGGACAAAGGGAGTAGATAATTTCAAAAGGTGCATGGCGACATTTGTAATAAAATATGAACAATTGTATACATAGGGAAGACGTATGCATTTAATGGTGTGTGTGCACTAGTAGAAAAAGAGGCTTCCATACGCCCCCATTAGTCCCCAAAATAATCGAACCGCGACCAAAGGGGTCTTTAGTCGCGGTTCGGGAGGAGACCCGCGACCAACTATCTGGGCCCAGCGTCTTGTTGGCGGGCCAGGTGGGGCTTTAGTCCCGGTTGGCACAGCCAACCGGGACTAAAATCCTCGAGCTGGCCGAAGGCCTTTAGTCATGGTAGGCTGTGCCAACCGGGACTAAAGGTTAGACCTTTAGTCCCGGTTGGTCCGCCAACCATGATTATCGGTTCAACCTTTAGTCGCGGTTCGCTGGACCAACCGGGACTAAAGTTAGACTTTAGTCCCGTTGGTCCGGCCAACCGCGACTAAAGGGATTTGAGGCCTCATTTTCAAAATGGGCATAACTTTTGCATACGAACTCGGATGAAAAAAATTTTATATGAAAAATCATCTACTCGAAAAGTTACATCCGAATTTAACATTTTCAAAATCCTCAAAAACCTAACAAAAAAAAGATACGGGCTTTTAAGATTTGGAGAGGCAAAAAATTCAAAAATTTCAAATTGTGGTCAAACTGTGGTCAAACAATGGTCAAACTAATTATTCTAGAATATTAGTGTTACTAAATAATTATTTCAGTTTTTTAAATTTTGGTCAAATCTGGTCAAACAGTGGTCAAACAATGGTCAAACTAATTATTCCAGAAATATTAGTGTTACTAAATAATTATTGTTTTTAAAACAATAGTTTCAAACTCAAACAGTGAAATGTGTCACTTCATGCTCAACCTAAATTCACGAGGGTTAATAGAATTGACATCCTACTATTGTCGGAAAACAACAAGTGCAGACTTGGAAGCGAGGGAGAATAGAATCCGGAAGTTAAGCGTGCTCAGTTTGGAGTAGTGAGAGGATGGGTGACCGTCCAGGAAGTTAGATGATTTGGAATGATGAGGGTGATTAGAGATTAGAGGTTAAATTGAGCAGTGATGAGGGGTGGTGATTAGAGATTAGAGGTTAAAATAATTCAGAAATTTGAAAATAAAAAATTTAAAAATTCGCAAAAAAACTGGAGGAGGCCTTTAGTCCGGTTAGCTACAAGAACCGGGACTAAAGGACGGGCCTTTAGTCCCGTTAGCCACGAGAACCGGGACTAAAGGACGGCCTTTAGTCCCGGTTAGCCACGAGAACCAGGACTAAAGCCTTTAGTCATGATTCGTAAGAGGCGCGACTAAAGGGGGGTCTTTAGTCGCGCATATTTAGTCCCGGTTGCACAGCCGGGACTAAAGGCCTTTGCGAACCGGGACTAAAGGCCTTTTTTCTACCAGTGGTGATAGCTGGTTGTACCGAGTGATCATCAGAGCATGCCATCATTGTTCAGTCGCAAAAAAAGAAAAGAAACAAAAGCATAAAAATAACTAAAATTGACAACAAAATTAGTATAGGTTCAACTAAAAATCGTCTATACCAGAAGATGTGTGTATCATATAAGAGAGATAGAAAGAGTGATTAGGCCACGGACTTCTCCACCAAGCGATTGAAAAACCAACGTGCACTGAAGCCCGTGTCCTTCACGATGTCCAGATCTCCTATACGGCTATACCTCAAAAGACATCTCTCAAACATAAGGAGACGCCAAGAAACACTGGGAAAACACAACAGTCAAATTGGTTATTCAGTACACACATAAGGTGTCCCAACATATATACTTTTCATATATGTGGGTCGAACCTTCACATCATAAACTATAAATTCAACTATTGATAAAATGCACTCATAGACAAATATAAGAGATGTCAATACAGAAAACAACCTTAGTGCCTTTGGATGGATTCTCTTGTAGTCTCTTCTCGGGAATGGAAACCTAGAACAAATTAGTACACGAACATCCCAAAAACAAGGAATGGGAAGGAGGTGGGATGGGCAGCTGAAAAGGGACTCACCAGCATCAACCACGACCATGTATGGGTTTTGATAGGCAAAGAAGACAGGGGATCCAGGAGAAGAAGGAGGTGGAAACGTGTCGGTATCCGCCGCCTCCAACCCATGCGCCGCCACCGATGAAAGGAGCTTCTCAAGATCCAATCTTGCGCAGCATATCATCCATGCGCCCCCGGCGCTGAAAGGAGCTTTTCTAGATCCAATCTTATACGACAGTTTTTGCTTCAGTTGTGAAATGGGGAGGAACGCGCGGTACAGCTTCGAGGGTATGGAGGCGCATGTAGGAGGAGTACAGTACAGTGGGCGATGAACATCGATGGCGCGGCCGGCCGCCGCAGCCGCCATGGATGAATGCTGCAAGGTGGGGAATAAAATAGTAAAGAAGGGGCGTACGGAAGAAGATTACATGGCGAGTGGAGGGTCCCGAGGCAGACGCATACGTGTAGTACAAACTCGCCGGCTGGACAGAGAACCACGACGGCGCATCACGGATGGAGGACCACGGCGGTGCATCACGGACCGAGGACAGGAAACGAAGAGGTCGACGGGAGGGATAGCATTGCGAACGACACACTGAACGAACTGGCCAGTGCGGAGAATGAGAAGTGTTTTGACTGGACCTGGGCCTTTGATGGCCCGTATACGGAGAGGGACGGGTGCTCGCTCTGCAGAGCAGCAGCCCGTGAAACGGTGCGTGGAGCGCCTGAAAGACGACCTGGGAAGACTGGGGGTAATCTACATCGTACGCGAAGTGATCCGGCGGCTCTGAGGCTCAAAACACCGTGAAGGCTCCGTGGTAACCCCGTTATACTGTTTCTCAATTTGGAGGATTTTGGAAACCTATCCATAAAAAATAGAGGACAAAGATGATCTTCAACAAGTGCAAATAAATTGATGTAATTAACGATGGAAATACAGTAAATCACTACGGTTTTATTGCTCGATCTTTCCTGCACCCCTTCCAAATCTCTCTCTATAGGGTATATTTATTGCTTGATATTTTCTGCATCCATTTCAAATCTCTCTCTCTCTCTCTCTCTCTATATATATATATATAGGGAAAATTCATCCTACCACCCGGTGGTAGTTACCCCACGTATCTCATATACTACCATGTGTTATTATATATACTATTTTATTATTTAAATATATTCATATACTATATCTAAGATATTTCAAAGCAAGTTACATGAAAAAGTTGCATATGAACCCATAGTTTTTTTTATATTTGTGAAATACGTACATATTTGTACTAAAAAAGAGCATACTCAAAATATGGTACTCCCTCCGTCCAAAAATACTTGTCGGAGGAATGGATGTATCTAGACATATTTTTGTTTTAGATACATCCATTTTTATCCATTTCTTCGACAAGTATTTCCGGACGGAGGGAGTACATACTATCTAAAAATTAGTATATATACTACCTAATCATTGTTATATACTACATACTACACGTACATACTCTCGATTTCGATAGATACTACATACAACATACAAAACGCAAGTGGTGGTAACTAACACTGCTTGTAGGAAACATTTATCCTATATATATATATATATAAATATAAGACCACTTACTCTTGTCTTAAGCCATACATGTTTTGAACTAAGACACCATGAACTAAGACAACTAAGGGAGTAGATGAATCAAGTAGACGGGGACGGGGAGCAGTTCTTGAAGCAGAGGCAGTGATTGATGTATAAGCAGGTGCCTTTTTCCCAGCCCTCGGCTCTGCAGGCCTTGCTGCAAGTGCCACGTATCACGCATATCCCTTTCCACTTCTTGCTCCAGTCATTGAACTCACAGCCTTTCAGTCCCACCTCTTCTGCATCTACAAAACCAAAAACAGCAAAACATACCCACGAATTAACAATCAATAAGGAAATTAGTCAGTTTGTGGGTCGATGATGGTCTTAATCCCTACCAGATGACCGGACAAATAGCGCCAGCAGCCACAGACATATCAACAGCTTGGTGGTTCCCGATACTCCTTTGCTGCCACTGTTCTCCGGGTAACATGCCATATCGATGAGGTACGTAATGGTATATATGTGTGATTTTCTTTCTAAACGGAGACGATGAGTTTATGAGCATCTGGTTGATTCGTATTTATAGGAAAAAGTATGTGAACATTGACCACATGATTATTCTGACATATAATTAAGGGAATGTCTAGCAGCAACGCTTATCCTAACATATAATTAATTTTACTTCTAATTATATATGGCTTATGCCTTATCCTCAAGTCTAATTTTAGTTCCAATGTACTATACAATGGTTGATGACCTTCTTTAGTGAAAATAGATAAAGATAGTAGAGATGGCAATGGGTACTCATTACCTGCGTATCCTGCGGGTAAAAACCCTATTAGGGTAAGGGTATGGGATAAAAATTTACCCATGGGTACTTAAATGAAAAAATATCATACCTATCGGGAAGAGAGGGTATGGGATCGTATAACCCATGCCCGCGTACCCATCTAAAATGTTGACAAGTGGGCTTCCTTTAACATTCTAACGTTTTAACCCCCCCCCCCCCCCCCCCCCCCCCGCCCTAATCGCAGTAGGTAAAAACTCTAATGTGCTCGTGATTTTGTGAACTTAAAAGTGTATGACTATGTGCTGTTATTTATGGTTATGTGTTGTTGTTTAACATTTTTATGGGTTCCTTTTATGTGCAATTTTGTTTTGTTTTTGATGATGTGTTTTTGTACATTGTTGTTTATAATGTGTTGCTATTAATAAGTTATGATTATATGTTGCTTTTCACAACAATTTTCTACTCAATTTGATGTGTTGTAAATGCTGGTATTTTTACCCTATCAGGTGACGGATGTGGAAAAAAGTTGTACCCTTGATGGGTATGGATATGGGTGATAGGTAAGTTCAGGGTGGACGGGTAAGGGTATGGGGAGGCTCCACCCATAGCCATACCCTGCGGGTGCCATCCTTTATATATACTGATATTCAGTTTAGGCAGGTATAGATAAATATTTTGATCAATATTTTTATGTAAAATAACTGCTTCACGCGGGCCGGCTCAAAACCACTCGGACAATGCCCAGCCTTTCACACCTACTACATCTGAAATGCGAAACAAACGTATGAGCAGGATATCCCCTTGGTCCTCTCCCGCCGGCTCCGAGAGGAGGAAGGTATCCGCCTCTTGGGCCGCCACCGTTGTGGCCATGGCATCTCTCTCCTATCAAAATACTTGAATTGGTACGCGCAAGAAATAGGCCAATACCACATGGGTGTCCATCAAAGCAAGAAAAAGGAGCATTCAGTAGAACTCGCAAAAGTAAACAAATCGTACCTACAGCCGCTCGATGCGCGGCCTCACTTCCTGCTTCGAGTTCACGTCGAGCATGCTGCGGAGCCAAACAACCAACTGTTGATGGGAAAGCGGTCTCAGCTACTTCCTTCGTTCGGAATTACTTGTCGCAGAAATGGATATATCTAGATGTATTTTAGTTCTAGATACATCCATTTCTAAGACAAGTAATTCCGAATGGAGGGAGTAAGTGCTATCGGTATCCGCAGCCCACGGGCATGGGCATCTCACATATCATGCGGACGATCGAGACGTTGATGCAGAGAGATAACCAATCGCTCACAAAGGAGTGGACTTGACGAAGTAAAGGGTCGACCTGCTCCCGCTCGGCAGTGGATATTGGCTCAGTCCACCAAGTCTCCAGTAGGGAATCCTCTAAGTTGCAAAAATAACCCCACGAAAAAAAGAGAAGAACTTTTGAGCAGGCGAGCTTCCTAGTAGGAGGATAAAAGAACTCAAGCCAAAGTCTCACGCCGATACGGAACTGAGCGCAACCCGCCCCACGTGGTTCTGATAGAGAATAATAACATATCATGATCTTTAGAAAAGGATATGCCGATCTTAACTATCACACCGATTCCAAAGAAGCTAACTAACACATGCTTTCGTGGATCGTCAGAGGTGGGCTAGTGATTGTTTGCGCATTTCATCTGTACAAAGTTTGAGGCCAATAGCAAAGCGTAAGAATCATAGATGAACACGACATATTTCGGTCTCATTCGGGACCCTTCAAGTTCCGAACTCGGCGGACGAAGCGTGTGGAGCTGCCCTGAACCGAATAACGCCGCAGAGTTGATTTCATAGATCTGAGCGAGGATATGTTCAAGATTTTGTCATGCGTCTAGTTATGGGATTTCAGATTGTTGGAATTGTATTGGATATATTGTACAAGGTAGTTTGTAGTTGGACTCTAAGTTGTAGTGTGTCTAGATAAGATGAGAGTCATGTCTCATAAAAGACTTTTATCCCAGGCCTCTTATATAATGTAAGGTAGACACACAATGTAAACTATGCCAACATAATACTAGCACAGAAACATTGAGATCGTAAACTATGCCAACATAATACTAGCACAGAAACATTGAGATCGTAAACTATGTCAACATAATACTAGCACAGAAACATTGAAAGAACCGGCGGCGTGTGTCGGTGCCCGGGGTGCGATATTGCGATGGCGTAATGAGGAGGAGCTCCCATTGTCAGGCCTAGAAGATATAGCCGATGTTCAACGAACCTTGTTAATAAATCTAGATGTCATGACTTGTGCGATTGCTTGATCTTTGACGGATCGAATACGTGTCTCGGATTATTCTAACAGATCTTTGCAAGACTTACCATTGACGAATCGGGCAGCCGTTTTTCCCTTTCTTGCTGCGCGTGCTCGAGGTACTTCTCAGTTTGCTTGCCCGCAATTCGTTTGAGTTTCAGTTTGGCACCAAAACTAGTACGTAGATGCAGGCACAAACCAAGAGCTCAACAAACTCATGATAAACCCTGAAACCAGGCCACATCTCCCACCGTTGCTGTGTACACCAAGGTAAAGCTGATGTGCACACAAAACACATCATCGTGTACACATAGGTCGACCAAGTGTGATGACCTCAAAGAGATGCCAGCCAGCCAGCCACCGAAATGCACAACACAAGGCGACGTCGAATCGCCGATCACCATGGCGCGGCCGCCAGCTGCAGCATACCACGGCCCCTCCTCTTCCCCGCGATCTCCTCCATCTCCATGTCCATCTCCTTCAGAGCATCCTTCAGGCTTGCCATCTTCGTCTCGAGGGCTCTCACCTTCTCCGCGGCGCAAGCACGCTCCAGCTTCATCATCTCCTCGTACCCCTCCTCCTGCTGGTGATCATCCAATGATGGCCGGGCGTCGAGGAGGAAAAGGAGCTCGTCGACGCGCTTGCGCATGAAGCCCACGTCCATTCCCAGCAGCTCGAAGGACTCTAGGGTCTTCTTCCACGCCGCGAGGTCCTCGAAGGAAGAGGAGGAGGTGGTGGGGTAGGACCTGATGCCCTCGGCGATGCTGGCCATCTCCATGATCACCCCTGCGGCGAGCGGCGGGTTTATGTGCTTCGGCAGGCGCCTGTGGAGGAACGCCTTCCGGGCACCGCATAGCTTGTAGTACGTCCAAAGCTGGTGATCAGTGACTAGTTTGCGGTCGATGACAGAACTGTCGACGGCGGTCTTGAAGGCTCTGAATGTTTTCACGGCGTCGAAACCAGGGTCTGGATCTGCAGATCTGATGCCACTGTTTACTGCTTCTTCGCTGAAAAGGTCATTGCTATCGTCGTCCGATGCTTTGTTGGTGATGACTTTCGTGACATCTGGATCCGCCTTGGACTTTGCATCTTCATCCGAAGTTTCTTCACCTTTTTCTGCTTCACAAAAGACAACAAATGATTAGAAAGATTTTGCAACATTGCAAGATGAGAATGATAATACTTTTACTCACTGGGTATGTTCTTTTCCATGGACGTGTCCAAACTCAGGAGACCGAGCGCTCCATCGGTTGAGGTGAACTTATTCTCTCTCAGTATATACACCTTCCACAACAGTGAATCTTCAAATCATACCATTATCAATATCATGAAGGAGCAACTAGTACCCCTGCCGCGCACTCGGGAAAGGGATATTATAGAAGAATTACAGAGCAGTGGACATATAACATTTTGTGAGTCACTCACCTTAAATCTTTTCGGTCCCACGAGTTGGAAGATCACGGCATCGCCGACCTTAAGACCATGGCGTACCACAAACCCATGCCACCCACCGCTTAGTCCTTGCTTGCGAGCTAGGTATTTTGTATCATAGCTGTGTCCATCCTCATCTTCTAACGCAATTGTAACATCATCATTTGGAAGATGATTTCTACAAAAGCTGAGCGGGACACCCTGGGAGAGCAACACAAAATTCAAATGCTAAAAACTAATCGGGGCACTTGATTCTCAGCTCCTCTGTCTAAAAAATTAAATATCACAAATGTAGACGCGCTCTAAATTTTATGGCTGCGTTTTCTGGAGATACCAACTGCCTTGTAACTTAATCTTCTAAATAAAAACACAACTGAGTGTTGTTCATAAGAATAAAAAACATCACCGGACTATTCGGTATCGGGCAAAAATTCAAACACCTAATAAAAAGATACTCACCAGCCAAAAACCTTTAACAACGTGTGATTTCTGCATAAGCTTGACGAAGCTTGGACCTTCTGATGGCAATTTGTTTTCTACCTCCAAAGCTCTGTCCAAAGCACTGCCATAGAAGCCCAAAATACTATAGGTTGTTTGAAGATTCAGGTGCATAATTCAGATAGACACACTTGACAGCTTTCGAACACACTCTACTAGCGAGAAAACAACAAAAGTTGAAATACCTTGCGTGTTTCTTCCAGCCATCATCATCAGGTATCTGTCAAGTCACAAATTATTCGTAGTTAGTCTGTTGCCCTAAACCCTAAACCCAAACAAGAAATTTTGACTATACCATCCACATTCGAGAACGTAATAGTAATACACATATTGACCTGCTTATACTCAGTTAAAGCATCATATTTTTTTAAAGGGTGTTATATATCAACAAGTAATTAGTGCGACCTTACCTCTGGCTCAACATCAGTATCCGTGTCTTTATTGCTCTTACTAATGCTGTTGTTGTCAACCAACATTGGCTTCTTCTCTCTCTTTCTCTTGCCAGAACCTGCTAGCCTCCCTGTCTTCTTCCTCTGAAAATAGAGTAGCCAACCAAAACAGAACAATGAACTCGGTATATGTTTATATATGCGACTGGATATAACGAATAATCTGAGTTGTGAAATTTTTGGATGAGCCGAAATAAAGCATTGCGGGTGTATTTTTTCTGCCGAATACGGACCAAAATGTGTATACTTTTGTATTAGAAGAAATAATTATTGGTACAGAAAAATCTAGAGACCAGTAGAAGAAAGCCAAAAGATGCAAAGAAAAGCTACTCTAACACTATCCAACCATAGGAAGCATCTTGAATTCATAATATATTTGTACGCAATTAATTTATTTATTTGTTCATATCACACACACACACATACAAGGATGAAGTAAGGGAGTGTGTCTTACTTTATAAGTTCTAGTGATAGTTCTCTGGGCTTTGTGTTTACATCGAGAGCCGGGATGCCTTCCAGGCTCCCTCTTCACATGTTTGATTCTCATCATCTACCATAATGGGGTTACACCGATAATTTATATGATTATATTTTATGAAAATTATGATCGAGATGGAAATGAAAACGAGGAACTATTGCGATGATGTCAGACATTATGCTTTCACAATTGATGCTGTGGATGGGTCCATGTGTGGTGTAATTGGTGCATATAAAAGATAACTAAAGCAAAAACACTCACTATCAATGGAACAAAGTCTTCATCGCTGTCATAAACTCCTGTATTCTTCCGAGGAACATCAGCAGCAAACTCCTCATCCTACAATTGCCAAATTTTTATTATCACGTCACGAGAAGTTCAAAATTAGTAAAGATAAAAAAATGCATGCATAATATAGTCTAATAACATGGAAGATGCTATGCAGTAACTGTATTTATTTATTTTTGCAGGAAAGTCACTGTATACTTGTACTAGTCGCTGCAGACTGCAGTACTAATGAGCGCTATACGAAAAAACATAAGCAGTTAATTTTCAGTTTGTCTGACGGTTCCACAAGGTAAGCATCACCGAAGATTCAGAAAGAAAAGAGAAAAGGCAGATAAAATGTTTGACAAAAGAAAAGAACTCTGAATTGGCCTCATAACAATCTCAGTACTTGAGATTTTCTAATGCTCAATTCATCGACCGACCAACCAACCAACTAACTGACTGATAAAATCGGGTTCCTATATTTATTCGAGTTGATATATGATAACAAGCGTTTGATACTCTGAATCCTGGAAGAACAGAGGTGCCTGAATGCAGACATATGAGATTCATGAAGGTTCTTACCATCTGCTCAGAACCACCACCATCATCATTAGCCGCCGTCGCCGCTGCCGCAGCAGCAGCAGCGATGTGCCTACTGATGCTACTGCCATCATCAGTAAGTGAGAGCCTTCGATGCGCCAATGACATCTTCTGGCCCATCTTGGTCCTGGCAGAACGAGGGGAATCACCCGCCGGCATCCCTCCCTTTCCCTGGAAATTAGTCATGCAACCAAGACAGAGTAATTGTTATGCACGCACGTATATGAACATCAATCATTTTGGTACTTACTGAATCTCAACTAATGATCTAGTAGCAATAAGTAGTAAAGGACCAAAACAAAACACATATATATAGTTTGTTTCAGATAAGAGGCTAATGAAACGTTGACACAAAAGACTACTGAAGTGGCCTCATAGCAGGCTCAGCCTAGACTCCCAGATAAAACTATAACACATTCAGCAACACGTATATATAGTTCCGGTGTCGAATAAATTGACCGACAGACAAAATACAGGAGAAAAATCGTTTCCTGTTCATATCACAATTACATTATAAAAAATGTCAAATCGTTTTCTGGGAAAACAAGAATGTTTGATATACTACTCTGAAGCCTGAAAGAAGAGAGGTTCCTGTTCCTGGAATGCAGCAATGTGGGATCAGACGGTTCTCACAACCGGCTCAAATTCAATCGATAATGTTGTCACTAAATGCCATCTAGTGATTTAGCAACAATCGGAGATTCCGACACAACAGAGGAAGGCTGATGAAATGGTTGACAAAAAAAGAAAAACTAGTGAGGTGGCCTCTGAACATACATTTGATAGTCTGAATCCTGGAAGAACAGAGGTGCCTGAAACTGAAATGCAGCAACGTGAGCTCAGATGGAGGTTCTCACCGCCGGCTCAAAATCGTCGTCGCCGTCATCGCCGTCGCCGTGCCTGCTGCTGCGTTCATCAAGCAAAGCGCGCCTTCGATGGACCATCTTCTGCCCCATCTTGGACTTGGCAGAGTGGAAATTAGTCAGGCAGCCGATCAATAATTCTGTTGCAAAATTTCGTCCAATAATCTAGTAGCAGTAATTTTCAAGTCAGTCCACACAAGGAGAAACAAAAATCTCCCGCGGTGAAAAAGGGGATCGAAAGGTGGCGCAGACTTGAACAAAGCCCTAGCAGCAGCTGGATAGATATTTATATATGCAATCGGAGAAAACCATGGGGATTTTTCTCTTCTTCTCAAGAATCAATCACCTCCCTCTCTGTTTCTACCACATTAACAGAAGGGGATAATCACTGGAAAGACAAAAATAGCATGAAGAAACCCCAAGATTTTTTTACCACAAACAAAATAAATAAATGAGTTGAGTGGGGCAGAGAAGCAGATGAATGATGATGGGAGCTGGAGCAGAGGAGGAGGAGGGAGAGGGGGGTTACTCTGGTGGGCTCTTCGATCGCCATGGCTGGCCGGATGCACTTGCTTCGGGAGCTCCCTCCGATGGGTGGGGTGACTGTGAGTGTGGCCGTGTGAGCCACAGGAGGAGGAAGAAGACACTGGTAAATACTAGAGATACACGTGTGCAGCTCCCAATTATCACCACCGTCTTACTGCCTCGTGGTGCACTACTTGTCCAACATGCATTTTTCAGTTATTACTTTTTGGCAAATTTAAGTCCTGCAATTTTTCTTTCTGAAAAACAAACACCCTGAGCCATATTTCCGAGAAAAACCGATTCGGACCCTCGCGTTGTCGTCCCAGGGTGGCCCCAAAACGACTAGGGTTCCCGGGCCGACGCCTTGCTACTCCATCTCCCTGTCGGTCATCAGAGGGGGACATCAAGAAAGCTCGCACGGTCATCGGTGAAGGTGGCAGTGAGGCTTGCGTCGCTCCGTTTCTCATGCAGAATGCATTGGACGACGGGACGATAGCCTGGGGGTGAGGCGGCAGGCGTGGCCCACGGGTGATGGTGGTTGGATCCCTCGGTCGCTTGGGCGGTGAGGTGTTGGTGGGCGGTGGTCGAGGCGAAGGGCCTTCTTCGGCTCCCGACTCCAGATATGAAGGTACGACCCCCTCCCTCCTCTTTGGATCACTCCTCTTCATCAACATTGGTTCATAATGGCTTCGGCCGCCTGTCCTTTTGCTAGTGAGGTGATGGCGGTGCAGTTCTGGGCAGGGGAAAACCCCTGGCTGGTTTGTCTGCTATGATAGCGGTGACATCCAAGGGTGCCACTTTCCTCCCGGGAAGAGTTGTGGAAAACCCTTCCTTCCACATCTGGTCATTTTCCCGAGCGAAAGCTCAAAATGTTTGTGCATTGGTTGGCGACGATATTATGAGGGTCGTGTTCTCCTTGGAGATGCCGTATAGGGAAGGTGGGTCTTGAATGAGTGGTGTTGTGGTGTGGAGGTATCTGATTGTTTTGAGTTTCAAGTGGCGGTCGCGAGGGATGCTTTTTAAAAGAAGGCTGGGCACTTTCTATCTTGTGATGCTCTCTGGTACGACATGTGTTGTTATGTCCTAGCGGGGTGGCAACTTTCTCCACGGGTGGAAGGGGATAGGGTTTCCTCCCCGATGGCAGCAACCTGACCACGACACTGAGTGCTTGGTCCCTTCCTTGTGAAGGCCACCCGTGTTTTCAATATGTTTACCGCCTAGACTCGGCCTCGATGTTGTTCTTTCGCCTTTGACGACGGCATAGTTGTAATCGGCTTGGTGTCCTTCATGCTTCGAGTAAAGCAAGTCATTTTGTTGTGTTCTCTTCGTCTGGCCGCGCCGGCTGACCTTAAGATTGTCCGGGCACCTCGACAAGTCCAGCCCGGCGGCGGAGTCCCACATGTCGAGTCAGTCGCCGAGGCCTGCAGGCAGCGGGGGCTCCGGGAAGGACGCACCTATGCGGGAGTTTGAAGAAGCTTTCCGCGTCGGCGAGCAGGCCGGGCAGCGATGCTAGCATCAAGGCAAGACTGCGGCAAGATCTCCTCCTCTCGCAGCTCCATGGACACCACCAAGCCCTCCTTGGGCACCACCGACCGCAGCTTCACGCGCCATAGCTCCACCTTGTCCGTCTTGCCGCCGTTGGAGCGCGCTTGCCAAGTGTTCGACAAAATACATAAATCAATTATAAGTTTTACTCCGCTAAATTTAAGGGATCAGTTAGGCCCTGTTTGTTTAAGCGTCCAAAATGAAAAAGCTGCAAAAGCAGGACCAAAAGCCTAAACAAACAGGGGCTTAGAAACGATCAAAACTTAGTGAAGTAAAAGTACTCCACTAAGCTTTACTCCGGGCCGGATACTCCTTTATTTTTTAGGGATCAGTTAAAGTTGGCCTTAGAAGATTTAGCATGCCCAAAACTCATCAAATTGTCTAACTTCTCTATAGTCTAGAGGTTAGCCAAAATTTGAAATTACACAAACACAAACCTTCATCAAAAAGCCAAATTTCAGCCTAACCCAAACAAGTCAGCGAGATCCAGTGAGTCACAGCGAGGAAAGCAGAGAAACAGAGGGAGAGCTCACCGCCGTCCAGCCCCCCAGATCCACCGCACCCCGGCGAGCGAGCATGTCGGCGGTGGGCGGCGACGCGGCGAGCATGGTGGCGGTGGGCCTGGTGTGGGGCGCCACCAACGCGCTGATGCGCCGGGGCGCGCTCGTCTGGGACCGCCGCTCCCGCTCCCTCCCGGCCGGCACCGGCGCCGTCCGGCGGTGGGCCGACCTGCTGCTCACGTGGCAGTACTCGGCGCCGTTTCTCGCCAACCTCTCGGCCTCCGCGGCCTTCTTCCGGCTCCTCGGCCACGCGCCCATCTCCGTCGCCGTGCCCGTCACCAACGCCACCACCTTCGCCGCCACCGCCGTCGCCGCCGCGCTGCTCGGGGAGGCCACCCGCGCCGCGCCCGCCGCGCTCGGCACCGCGCTCATCGTCCTCGGCGTCTGGGTCTGCATCTCCTAGCTCGCCTACCTACCTACCTACCTACCCCGTCTGCTACTTCCAAGAACTGAGTTGCAGTTCAGTACTGAAACTTGTGGCATCATCTAGCTTCAGAGTTCTCGTATTTCTCCAAGGTTGCCGAAATGTAGGATTTGATCTCCAAAATGTGCTATGATATGTGCTTTCTAATGCCAAAATGTTACTGCTGCCTGTCATATTTTTCCCCTTTAGCAAATCTTGCTTGTTGTTCTAGAGCCAGAGAGGAAACATGGTAAATGTATAACACGAACAAAATGCTGATTTACAGCAGACATTTTACCAAGGATCTCATGTGATCACTTCTTCTGGATCCTTATCACTGTAGGCCTCTCTCGCGATTGTCAAGAACGTCTGCTGCCACTAGCTCAAGTAACCTCAACTCCTCAGGGCAGAGTTTCTTGGTTCTGAATCATGTGTGTGCGTCATTCAGGCATTTTATTCCTGAAATATGCAGCACGGCATGCCCCCCATGTAGATCACAGAACCGGAGCGACTGTAAATCTGTAGCTAGTTTTTTTTTTTGTTCCTTCTGTACCACTGAATCCTGCATGCCAGTCATTAACTTATCTAAATCCCGGTTGTAGGAGAGAAGAAAATGTGAAACACACATTTAACTGCATCCCAAACATACTACTTATTTATGTTTGTGCTTTCTGTCACATATATCCAACTAGAAATAAGCATGACTATCTGAAAGATTAGTATTATTTGTTTGTTTGTTATCAATACCTACCTTTCCTCCTCTTGCAAAACATGGTTTACCTGTTCCCAACATATATACTGGGTTTGCCGCCACGTGTCATGTAAGTTCAGATTGATGATGCCTTCAACTAAAATGATCTGTTTGTCGTCCGACCTCGATATATACGTGCCCGACTATGGCTACATGAGCATGCCGAAGTTGCTTTGGTGTACTTGTTAATAAGAATGATGTCCATACTTTTACAGGTCCATACCTGAATGCTCTGTTTCGTAGCAGCAGGGTAACTATACCTGGTTACTCCTACTTGGTGGCACACAAGATCATGGCTGTAATCTGGGAGGGAGAAGCGTCTGTATGGCTAAATGCTTAATCCTGTAAATAAGGTATGCTTTTTCCTTTTGGAAGAAACACAAAAGCTCCAGGAATAGTTGAATTTGTTTTTGTTTCTATACTGTTCAGTGAGAGAAATATCGGCAGATACCAGTTCTCCTTTTACCGCAGTTAGCAGTAATATTTTTTTTTTGCCATGATACTCATACTGTATTTAGCAGTAACTTCGTAACTAAATTAAGTTAACGACAACAACAGCAAACTCAGAGGCCCATCAATCCCATCCGTCCATTCTTTCCTAGCAGTGACGCGCACCGTCCGTTAACTGAATCTGCAGCTTCAGTTTCAGGTGTCGATATATTTGGATTGGCTGGAGCTGCACCACCTGGCCTCCTCAGGGTCGTTGGCGAGCGCTTCTACGGCCAGCCTACAAACTCGCCGTCCCTTCGGTCCGAGGCTTCATCAGGAACCCTGTCCGCTGAGCTCCAGGTACTGCAGCTTTCCCCCATTCAAGCAACAATATGACAAGGCCAGTTTAGATCCTGTGCTTCTCAAATGTGAGTAAGTTACTTTTAGGCCATATTGTTCCTCGTCGACATATGGGCCATCTTTCATCTTGCATCTCATAGGCACGGTCACCATGGACACTAGAGTATGACGCCTGTCCACATATGAGATCAATGTAACTTATTCACATTTGTTTCACTGCCAAAAAAGAAAAAAAAACTTACTCACGTTTTCGATTGCAGGGCCATTAGCCCCGCTAGTGAAGGACCAAAGAAAGAAAAAGAGTTGACACAGACAATTATGGATTTGATCCAATTCTCCTTACTTGGCTAAACTTTCTCCCTCTAACTATATTATATTAGCTCAACTACGCCTAGCTAAAAGTCTTTGGCTCTGGGTGTTTTGGGCTTTGTCCTCGCAAGGATCTCTCTCTTAAATGCTTCGGAGGTGGGTTGTTCTCAAACGACAAAAGACATGCAATAACTCCGAGCAGCCACCAATTTATGGTGTAGGGGTGGGCTATTTATAGCTAGGAGGCAACCCGACCTGATATGTCCGAAATGACCCTGGGTCACTAAGGAACTGACACGTGTCCAACGGTCAGATTTCAAACACACGCGGTAGCTTGACTTGGGCTACAAGTAAAGCTGACTCATCCAACTCTGGATAAGATATGCTCTCATTGTCTTTGCTCGAAGACATAGGATTTGGTTGAGCATCACATCAGTCATTCTGACTTTGTTCACTTGGACCCCACTTAACAGTGCGGTGGTTCCTATGACTCAACAAAGAAGAAAAGGAAACTAGTAAACAACTATGTCTTCGTACTCCATAGTCTTCATGCGATGTCTTCTCATGTCATAGTCTTCAATGTGAATATCTTCACAGACCACCATTGTCTTTAATGTTTTCACACATTTTTAGGGGTCATCTCTGGTAGGTAAACCGAATCAACATGGGACTACTACCTGTGTTATTCTGCAATTCTCACAAACACATTAGTCTCTCAACCAAGTTTGTTTTCAATACTCCAAAACCAACTAGAGGTGGCACTAGATGCACTTACAATTACATTGATGAACTGGATCTACTTCTATGTCGCCCTAGGTTATGACTGTTATATGATTGAATATCATCCAACGAAATCACCAATCCAATGCCTACGAGTTCTTCACATATTGCTCCTGCTAAGTTACTGATGTCGTTACTACTGTTACAACAACTACAAAACTGCTACTATTAATGTTACCATTACTATTGCCACTGTTACAACTACTATCAAACTACCATATTACTATGCTACTGATCACTTTGCTGCAGATATTTAATCTTCAGGTGTGCTTGAATTGACAACTCAACTGCTAATACTTACAAATATTCATTGACTCCCGTTGTGTCGAATCAATAAATTTGGGTTGAATACTCTACCCTAAAAAACTGTTGCGATTTTCTATACTTGTGGATTATCAATGGTGCCCCAGTGCCGTTGTTGCGATCAGTGGAAAGGTGATGCCGCCAACAGCACCGCGCATGTTGGTCTAGAACTTCAGGTGTCAGAATTTCATCGACGATTTTGTGTGAGAAAATACTGCCTCCATGAGGGGATGCTTGATGATAACTACACAAAGTCATTAGGGGCAAATAGCAACCGTAAAAGTCTAGCCGAAGTAAAACATGGCAAAATAAACAACAACAAAAAAGTTTTTGTGTGTGATTTGGGGTGTTGGCTTTCCCGTTGAACGCCAGCTATAATCGTGACATCAGAAAAGGAAACCAAAGGGCTTAGTCATCAGGAACCGTCGAAAGGCCATGACGATTACAGTTTGATAACTTATCTTCGATCAGTGTATGTGGAAAGAAAACATGCTTCCTTGATGCTTTCAGGAGACAATGGTAATTCATACCCTAGACTTTATGGGACTGACTAGCCCCCGCGCGCGTCCACATTCAAGGAACAATTCCTGGGACGGTTCGAGGGACTTGAAGAATGATCTACACCATTATTCCGCCGCAACCAGAAGTTGGTATCTATCCGATCTAATGATGTATGTGGTTCTTGATCCGTAGGGCGAATTTTTTTGTTTTCCGCTTCGTTTTTCAATAGTGACATCATCAGCAATCTATGAGTAGATGTGTACATTATGATCTGGAACACAATTTTTTGTGTGGGTGTTGCACAAATTTTTTCTGAGTTGTACATGAGATCTATTGTAGGGGGAGATGAAATGTCTTGGACAAGAGGCGGTGGGAGGCACCCTATTGGGGCTCGGCACGCTACCATAAGTGACCCTTACGGGCGGCGCCATTCCGGTGAGCGAGGTTTGGTGGACCCCGTCTTCTCGCCTTTCACTGTGGATTCTCGAACCTTTAAAATATTTACACAAGATTTTCTTGATTTTTTCATCATCCGGAAACTATACCTCAAACCCAGCATCATAGGAGGATACTATCTTACAACATTTATCAGAGGGTTGGTCCTGTAAAAATTGACAATGAGTAGATACATTTTCTACGATTCAATGTTCTCAAGCTTAATCCATACTCACCCTTGCCTATCTAGAATGATGAAACTAAATGGACTTTGAAATTTCTTAGAGTTTAATGATACTCTTACATAAAGTAACATTCCCATCCTCTTCATTTTTTATCATTAAACTTTTGAAGGAATGGATTGCATTACACAGATAGATGTCCAAAATAGATTCTTCATTGATTATGATCATCATGATTAAGACGGGCAATCTTTACAACCTCGGGTTAATCAAAGTGATCACGTCTATGAACACAATGTGTAAAAGAAATATGAAACAGGAAAGTAGTTGGGAGAGAACTACTAAGATTAGATTAACTTTTTAAGGTACTAGCTATGGTTAGATGCTTCAGATAGCAGCAAGATGTTCAAGATAAATAATTGTTGCTATTCTACTATGGTGAGCCATCTTCAAATCATAAAAACAAAAAAAACTATTGCAATTGTCACTTCTGAGACATGTTCAATTTTACTAGATAAACTATCGAGATTCAGTAAACCTCTTATCCAGCGATAAATCTCATATAGTAAGCAGGTAACTAAAACAAACCCTCAAGACATCCTGAAAGCTGGTCAAAATTAAAAGATAGGAGGAGGCAAGTGAATTGACTCAACATATTATAAAAGTATATAAAAAAAGGGTGCTGAGGAAATCAGAGATTGCCATGTACTCCCCTGTTTTTATTATTATTATTCTGTATATAAGTTTTCTCTAAAGTGAAACTTTATCATGTTTGACTAAGATTATAAGAAAAATATAAACATTCACAGTATCAAATCAATATCAGTAGATGCGTCAAGGAATTAACTTTTATATTATATATCTTTAATGTTGTAGATGTGAATATTTTGTTTGGTCAAACTTTACCGAGCTTGACTTAACACAAATCTGATATGCGGAGTAAAATAAACAAAAAGAAATGAAGGGAGTTCATAGTATTCAGTTGTAGGAAATTTTATACTTGAGACGAAATGTAGAGGGTTTAGTTTGTGGGGAGGGCGCACATCATTTCTACGGTTCCCGTTGTTCTCTCCATCTGCCTGGTTGGCCAAGGTGCCGTGTTGGGCTCGGGTCAAACCATGAAGGCACCGGAGTCGGAGCGTGAGCCCTTGGTGGTTGCTCGCTGCCACTGATGACAACTCAGCCATGACAGTATATAAGGCAGGTTTGTCCGATGAGGCTGCTTTTCCTTGCCGTAACTCTGACGTTGTCTCCGATGAGGCTGCAGGTAGGACTCCTTTTCCTTGCCATATCTCAGAATTTCTTTCTGTATTTCAGCTATGCCCGCTAAGGTTTCCTCCGGTGCGCGTTGACCCTCCTCGGACAACTTGATCTGCTCCCACAGTGCATCCGTGTCGTCTCTGATGGTGTGGTCGTTGTCCGCCTCGAGCATGGCGGATATGCCCTTCACAAGCTGAACCCGCACGAGCTCCGCCGCCACCTCAGGATGCATAGCCGGCTTTTCAAGCGACCATCCCAAGCGCGGTCTCAACTTTTCGAAAAGTCCTGAGCGCGGTCTTAGGACGAACACATCCGTGTCAGGCAGAAGTAGCTGCTGCTTGCTGGCACTGAGGCTCCGGTACTGGCCGCCGACGGTCAGTAGCTTGGCCATGCCCTCGGCGAGTTTCAGCTTGACTATGAAGTTCTTTTTCTCGCCGGCGTAGATGTCGTTGATGTCTATCTCGCCGGATCTTCCCTCGGAGACCACGCGGCTGCTGTAGGCACCGGACTCAATGGATGATATGGCCACGCCCTCGTGAGCTGCGAGGGTGATCCTGATGGACGTCGCGGCGACCTTGGTGATGCCGCCGATGAATAGCTCCAAGCCCTCCTTTATCTCGGGCATGCTCCTCCCTTCGATGAATGAGTAGGTTCCAGCGGTCTTGTCCGCAACGTACTTCTGGACCTGGGCGTCGTAATAGGTGAGGCCGAGGCTGTGCACCGGGAATTGGGGGCTGATGTCAGGCGTGTCATCATCCTTGATCGCCGAGGCCACCAAGACCATGATGAAGCCCGCGCGGCTGTCAGCCTCCTCCGCTGGACGCCCATTCAGAATCTAACAAGTCGAATAGAATTCACAGCACATATATAAGTAGTGGGAAAAGTAATGCCATATAGGCTCCAACTATAATACTACTGCCTGCCTCCGTACCAAAATATAAAACGTTTTTTGTAGGCTAGTTAGCCAAAAAACGTCCTTTATATGTTGATACAGAGGGACATAATATGTATATACGGAACTATATACGTACCTTAGAGGCATTATCAATACATATGGACAGATCAACAACCATAGAATCCCCCATATAAAATAAAATCTTCCTGCCGAACATGAGCTTTGCAAATTCTCGTCCTTCGTTGGTCATGAACGTGAGCTCCATCCAGCAGGTGCCGGACGACACGACGGAGAGCCGGTCGTTCGGGCCAAGCTTGTCGATAACCACAGCCACGGCCGGCACCCGTTCTTCGCTCCAGTGATTGTGGACCACTAGGACGAGGTCCACACCTGTGCGCGGCATCTCCTCTGCCTCTGCGTGACGCCATGGCGGCACCGTGACCTGCACCAGGATGGGGTAATCGTTGCACCTCTCGTCATACGGGACCGCTTCGCTGCTTGTCAACGCTTCTAACTTAACCTGAAATTTTGTGCATCCGTCAACTATCAGCGTCTGAAATACGTAATAATTGAATAGCTGGGAACTAACGGCCGTACCAAGTGCGTAGTCGCCGTCAATGCCTGCCAAGGAACAAAACATTATGTCAATAGTATGAGGGTGCTTAGATACGTTTTAGTCTCAAGACTAAAAGTAGTGGGACTAAAACTTGCTAGCCTCAGCCATGCTTGGATCCAAATACTGAAGAGACTAAAATCAGGTTAATGAGCATTTATTATCCTCCAAACCCTCCAATCCAGAACTCACATGTGTTAAAGGAGAGGAGTTAAATGAGGAGAAAGAGGACTAATCCATATTTTAGTAGGGGTACCCCTGACTAAATTTTTTTAGTTTCAAGACTAGTTTTAGCCCCTCTTTAGTCAGGGGTGCTTGGAACTTTAGCCTCTTAAAGAGACTATTTTTAGTCAGACTAAAATAAGTCCTTTGGATCCAAGCACCCTCTATGTCATTTTCAAACTATCTAGTTGGTGGCTAATTCAGCTTAGGGCATGATCGAAGCCACGTTACATCCCTAACTTGAGTGTGGTAGCTGTTGCCCGTAAGTGTAGTAGAGTATTATTGTTGTATGAGGGGGTGTTGGTTCATTTATTGCATGACACATCATAAAAAAAATCCTACAGGGTCCAATTGTAGACTGAGAGAACCTTATTTATTATCTCACCTCCTATTAATTAGGCAAACTAAATACAACCTACTGGAGTATGATAAGGTGTTGGTTCATGACATGTCATATTTAACAATAAGCTAGTCCTTTCGTTCCAAAATAAGTGCCATGGTTTTAGTTTGAATTGTAGATACCCTTATGTGTGATAGTATGCTCAGGGAAACGTGCATCACACTGCATGATGCACGTGTATGATACTAGCTTTAATTCTGTATTGTGTAGAGCACATGCATGCTAACTGGTAACATGAAAGAAGGAATTCTTCTTGAGTAATCTTACACATGTAACATCATAATGAATCCCTTCACTGACCTAATCTTTGATTGTGTGTCTTTAAGTGTGAAGAAATGTGGCATACCCTTGTGTCCAAGTACTTAAAGGATAGTTCGGATGTATTTGTTGGAACCACGATGATGTTGAGCCCATTTTAAACTATTTGTGTTGTGGTTTTGAGGTTTCCTGAATCCACGTGTTATCTTTGTGATGTTTGGGTGACAATTGAATTTTACATGTAAATTATGTCATCCATATATCATACACTCTTGGGTCTGCCACTGGATATTTTGTAAACAAAAGAAGCAGGTATGGCAGTAATGATCTTTACATATTACCTTGTGAATCACAGCTTCGGTGCCATTTAGTTGATCGATGATATCCGCTATATTTGGCCTTTTGTGTCTATCCATATCCATGCAACTCAGTGCAATCTGAGTGCATATGTTAACCTGTTTGCAGTATGCTTCCAGTGTCCAGGAAGCTCGACATGTTTCCATCATCCTCTCCCTCCATTTTTCTTGTACCTATGTAAATGAAGCATGAATTTAGGAGGATTTAACTCTCCATTTGTAGCTATAACACATATTTTACACATCCATCAATAATGCATTGATGATGCATATACTACTCATAACCACCATAAAATTCAGTATTGAACGCCTGAATGTGGATCAAGCAGTACAAAGTGCATTAGTATGATATTGATTAGTAGACAAAGCAGAGAAAATATACAAAAGTAGTGATTTAGTGGATGCACCCAATATCTTCAAAGTGAGTGAGTGGTGAACACCACTTTAAAGCATAGCCTAAAAAATAACATAAACGAATTTCCCTAAAGTGAAGAAATAACATTTCTTACCAGGTCAAGAAACTCTTGCCGAGGCATTTCTGCACTTCTACCGTAGCCTCCACGGCCTGCAATTATCTTTACCATTACAACACCCAAGCTGAATATGTCAAACTTGTTGGAGACAATTTGTCCGCGCAAGAATTCCATAGGCAAGTATCCACTGCATGGCAAAATAAATAAAATTGATTATCTAGTAATTGAACAGGTTTTGTGTATTATGCAAGGAATTTACTCATGAAAGGCATAGTAAGTTACATCGTTCCCATAGGACTTTGTGTTCTCATGGTTTGTTCACCACTAAATAGCTTGGACAAACCAAAGTCTGCAAGCTTTGGCAACATGTTATTGTCTAATAATATATTATCAGGCTTTAGGTCTAAATGGTAGATTGGTACATCGAATCCTTCATGAAGGTGCATTAAACCATTCCATGTCCCCTTGATAATTTTGTAACGCGTGTGCCAGTCAAATCCATCACATGCATCTGCAATTTTTTAAAAATCACATCAATCAAATTCAAATATACACAATTATTTTTATTTACATGGTAAGCAGCATAAAGAAGTACATCACCATATTTCTCAAAAAGGAAAAACAAGAAGTAAAGCACCATCATACCAGAAAGGTGTTTTTCAAGGCTCCCATTTTCCATATACTCGAAGCACAGTGCTCTGTATGTCCTTTCAGCGAAAATAGTTCTTCCCATGTGTTGCATAGGTTGACGTTGTGTTTCATAGCAATAGCCAACTAAACTTACAATGTTGTTGTGCTCGAGCCTCATAAGGTTTTCAAACTCACGTTGGAATTGTACATCATCAATATCTGGCATGTTATTATGAAGCACTTTCACGGCGATTTCTTCTCCATTATCAAGCTTTGCCTGTTAAAAATTATTATAAGCACACACAATTTTTTTAAAATCAATTAGGTGATATATTTATTCATCATCCACAACAAGTTGCACACAATTAAACTTTACTTATTTTGAATAATACAACATGAAAATAAAGGAGACATAGTTCCTCACTCCATTGTACGAATGTTCCGGCGGATACACAATTGTGGAGGTGAGTCACATAATCAGCTCCCTCCACGAGGTCCGCAAGACTAAATCCACTCAATTTTATATTTCCCATAGTGTCTAATTGACATACCTATTAAGTTGTGGTGATTCAACTTGTAAAAATGAACTGTCATTTTTGACGATTTCCTACAAGCCTGGGTGTTTGCCACATCTGATGTGCATGAGATTCATATCCAACAAATACTTACATTCTTCTACATATATACTCGGCAATCATGCACACATCTTCCACTCCCTCTCACCTCAAACGCTAATCAACCTCCAGTGCTGCCACCTTTCTCGCCACAACTCCGGCCGACCCCGCCCCGCTTGGCTAGCATACACCTGCAAGCGATCTCATCTATAATTCAGCATTGATATTCTTAGTATTATCTCATTATTTGTTACTTTTAGTGTCTCTTTCCTTATTTTTTATTTAAGGGTTTCAAGCTGGATTTTATCTACCATGAGCACTCAACCATCTTCACCACCGATTTTGTGTAAAATAGGGGTGAAATTGTTGTTGTGTTTATGTTTATTAATGCAATATCCTTATATGTTGGGAATAGTATGATTTCTTTGATCTTAATTGAGTTTTCTATAAATAGATTGATTGTTTTAAGACTGGCTTTTTACTTACTTCTAGAAAGCAGCCCTATTGAGTGGCTATTTACCATCACAAAAAGACAAAAATCTACACAAGATATGTTATAATTAGGACAAATATCCAGAAGACATGTGAACGGGCCCGAGTAGGACCCCCAAGGGCTCGACAAGCCAAGCCCATGGGAACGATCCCCTAGTGACCTTAGGCTGAGGGTTTGCTTTGTACCACAAGATGGCTGCCTGTTTATTTCATTTATTTATGCCACCGCCATAGGGAGCATGCTCGTGAAGATAAACAAAAGAGAAACAGATGCCATTTCTAGAGGTTCTCATCGAGGCATTCTCCACCAATCTCCACCATAAGTGCATTTTAGTTGTTCCCATGATTTAGTGTAAGTAGTCCACACTACGACTAAAGGTTTGCAGTATAGATATATCTCTCATTGTGCTTCGTTGTGTAAGATCATATGGGTGTTGTACATGATTGTGATCAAGTATGTGATTTATCTTTATCTTTTGTGTAAGAATTGAAGTGTCCCATGTTTGTTGGTGATATCTTAGTTGGAAGGTTTATTGATGGATGTGTATTGTATCTCCGTTCTTGAGTTTAGTTTTGGCCAGATTATGAAGACATGGCAGTAGACGAAACAAGTCAGTTAGATGGACTAAACTGGCGGTATGATTAGCCTAGTGTCAACAAAGGTTAAAGCACTTGGTGTAGGTTGGCACTTTGTTGGATTGCCTCACTAATGGTAAAAGGGGAGTGGTCTATTATCTCCTTATTATTATGGATGGTACATTTATTTCCAACAGTATGTCATAGATGTTAATGGAATGCTCTATAGTTTACTACTTCCTCCTTCCCATTATATAAGGTGCCATAGCTTTTTGCACAAAAATTATCGCATGGCATGTATCATTGTTGCCACATAATCACATGACACAGTGTGAGGTCCTTTGCGGTAACGTGGTTTGCATCCGAGGGCCGAGGACGCGCCTCGCTGACAATTCTCCGCACGGAAGGACTGGATTGCATTTTGTTTTAGAATTGAGGGGTGCGTATGTATTTTTTTGTCAATTCAGCTCCTGACATCTGGCCCCACCTAACAACAAGTGGTTAAACGAGCCAAATCACCCTATCAGTGCTTTTTGCAACAAGATTATTGAAATCGCGGTGTTTTTTGCAACGGATTACCGACTTGGTGGTTTTCTGCAAACTTAGCCGCAAATGTGGTGGTTTTGTGCAATTGACTCGGAACGACGTGGCCTCCTCTCGAGCCAACAACAACTCTCGTAGTGCTGCCTCCTGCGACCGGTTTACGACATTGTTGCAATGGATTTTTTTAATCCGGATACCGATGATGGATCATATTGATTGATCGAGGTGCCCCCTCAAGACTAAGAGCATCTCCAGCCGCGCCCCCAGAAAGGCCTCCCCAGGTGATTTTTTTGCACCGGCGCCGAAAAATCGGTCCAGTCGCACCTCCAGGAGCCCGATTTTCGCCGGCCTAGGCCGAAATCAGCGCCAGCGGACCCAGGCCGAAACCGGCGTGCTGGGGGCGCCCGGGGGCGCCGGGGCGAGCGATTTTGGCACGAAAGAGCCGCGGGCCAGCCGCTTCAGCGACACCGCGCCTCGTCTTCCCCCAATGCCTTGGTTTCCCGCGGGGAATCAATGGAAAGGCTACCGCCGGTCAGCCTTGCCATTGATTCCTCACGGGCGGCGCGTCACGGGGCGGCGCGCCGACGCCCTCCTCGTGACGCCAGACACACGGACAGCGCAGCGGCTATATAAGCCGGTGGCCTCCCTCGCCTCATCTGCGGCCCTAGCCGCCGAAGCTCTCCCTCTCCCTCTCCTGCTTGCCGCCCTTGAGCCCTCCTCTCTCCCTCTCCCGATGGCTAACGTTTCCCGGAGGCGGCGGCCAGCAACCGGCCGCCGCTCGCTCCGCGAACATGAATCGTGGCTCCTGTTCGAGGCCAACATCCCGGCGCCGCCGGACATGCGCGCCAGGCCGACGGGGTGGAGGCTCAGCAACGGGGGAGTTCCCATTCCCCCGTTGCCCGACGCCGTGGCGCGCCCCTCCTACTTCGCCGCCGAGGTAGAAATCATGCGCGCCTCCCTCACCGATGACCAGCTTGCCCTCCCCCAGTACGCCGCCGACAACCATGCGGCGTGGGCGGCGTACTTCGAGCGCCGTCGGCAGAGGGTCAAGGCCCACCAACGGGGTGCCGGTGGTGGGCGGCCTGAAGAACAGCGAGGGGCGCCACCTATGGTGGGGCGTCCCCGGCCGCACGCTCGAGGGCGTGCTGACACCTCGAGGGCAGCAACAACCCGTCGTTGGCATAACCCCCCGGCGAGGGCGGCCGCCCCGGCCCACCGCCGACGCTACAGGCAATGGATGCCCAGGAGGCTCGGCTCCTCCTCTTCTTCCTCCTCGCGCTCTTCTTCCCACTCCTCCGGCTCTCCGGTGCTGCTCGGCGTCAAGGCCGAGCCCATGGCGGAGACGCCGCTCGGCCGACGCACTCACAGCGCCGGCATCGTCATCAACGAGGGCGGCCGGCGCGCCTCCTCGTCGGCTCCTCTGCGCTTCGTCAAGCCAAAGACGGAGCAGGGGCTCGCGTCGGTGAAGACGGAGCCGGGTCTGCCCGCCGTGAAGACGGAGCACGGCGACGTGGAGCTGGACGACGACGCGGCCCTGGAATGGGCGCTCAAGGACTCCCTGAAGATGGCGAGGGAGCGCCAGTGCACCGCCCTGCGGCGCTTTGCGCAGCACCGCCGGGGCCGCGATGAAGGAGGAGTCGTCGTCATCGACGACAGCGACGACGACGACGCGCCGCCGCCGCCACCAGTCCGCCATGGCGACGCCGGGCAGGGGTCGAGCAGGGACGCCCGCATCAAGGAGGAGAAGGCCGACGATGACAATGGCGGCGACGACGGTGACTACTCCGCGTTCAGCCAGTTTCTTTTTTAGATTAGATATATATTTGCTATGTAACAAAAATCCACGGACATGTCTAATATATGCCCAAGTTTGCCGAAATTTAGGCGTGTTTCGCCGAACTTTGCCAAAATTTGCTATATATTTTTATTTTTTTGAACACGCCTGGGGGCAGCCCTGGGGCCGGCGGCTGGGGACCAACTCGCCTCCAGGCTGATTTTTTTCTGCCGGCTCACCCCCAGGCGGCGATTTTAGGCGCCCCCTGGGGGCCAACGGCTGGAGATGCTCTAAACATGGACCGAAAATGAGCTGTAATTTAATTACGCCAATTATGTCTTGAACTCAAGACCTCTTGGCTGCGTGATACCGTAGAACTGCATGCACTAGTCAGTTCATCCAAAAGCCAATGGAGAAAGATGGGCTATGCACTTATACGTCAACAATCGAATCCACGTAAGAGCTAGAGGGGAATCTGGAAGGAAACATATTACACCATGTACTATTGATTCAAATCATGCATGTATCGTATTTTAAATAGAATAATGTGTATGATAGATAAATCAAGTCCTTATCACAGCTTGTTACTCCTGTCTTCGCCACTGCCAGGACCTCCGCAACTCCTCTTCCAACATCCAGGCAGAGGAAGAAGTCGTCCACTTCCTTGACCTGCCCGCTTGGAAACATATGGTTAGCCGCCTCTCTCTCTCTCTCTCTCTCTCTCTCTCTCTCTCTCTCTCTCTCTCTCTCTCTCTCTCTCTCTCTACACAAGGCTGCGCAGCTAGGGATTTATTGGTGATATAGAACTGAAAAATGGGTCACTGCGATTTGCTCGTTTCTAGGAAAAGATTCACATGTATTTGTGTTATTTGTCGATGGATGGTGGCATGGCGGAACCACAACACAATGTCAATTAAGATTAACTCTGTAACTGTATAATTCAATCAGTATGATTTATATGTTACTAAGTGATTTTTTCTTGGCAAGCAATCTAGAACCACCTTCATATTTTGTCATTGCCAATCATATTGTTTTTTTTATAGATTGGAGTTTTGTACACTCTACTGTTAAAATTTATATAATCAAATAGTATTTCAACTGGAACGCTTTATTTTAGTAATCATTTCTACTATTGGGCTTTTTACATTGTTGAATGTGTTACTTAACGTATTATCATAGTGTAACGTACCAGATCTCAGGGATAATTTGGGAGGAGGAGAAGGGGACACACCAAGGAGGAAGAAGGGGGATCTGGTTTAGGAGGAGGAGGTAGGTTCAGGAGATCAGCTCCATCAGGTCACATTACAATCCATAACCCTCACTCATGCGCCCACTAGCCTATAAGAAGCGCCCAAGCCACGCTGGCAGGTTCCAGCCAATCACCGTCTAGCGCCTCATCATTTCCCTCGGTTCACGCCTTGCTGTCTTCCGCGGGCCCGTCCTGGCAGGTGCACGGGTCCGTCTGAATCTGGGCCCCTTCACCGGGTGGCGCTGGTTGGTCAGGCCTAACACATACATAGGTCCAGCCTTGTATAGAACATGAGGTATACAATTAATATCTAGGAAGAGATCGGGACGCATTTTGAACCACCCCCACACGCAAGCATACTACACACCCACCTACACACGCATGGAGTAAAATTCCATGTAATTCTTTGCATAAAATGTAGAAAAACTAACCTTCATACTAAATTAGTTGTCTTAGATTTGTGCAGATACGGATGTACCTAACACTAAAACGTGTCTGGATACATCTATATCTAGACAAGTCTAAGACAAGTAATTCGGGAGTAGAAAAACAAGTATTCTGGAGCGATTTCTTAGGAACCCAAATTAGTATTTAACTATATTGTTTTAATTACTATATAATATGCACCATTTGCTATATATTGTACACTTTCAATAGGACTGCAGAATAAGCTATTATATACCCATGCTTAGAGTAAACACACAAATTACCAAGTATATATATTGTGTGTTCAGAATCTTACCCGGTAGACCTTTCCATACGCGCCTTGACCAATTTGTAGCTTCTCAGAGAAATTATTCGTGATTTCTTGTAATACTTGGACTGTTAGACTTGTTGTCTTTTGCAATTTGATAGCCATGTCATTGTCTCTACTGTAAGATACAGATTAAAACCCCTCAAAACATGTTTGCAGATTAAAGAGCATATGCACCATCTTGAGAAATACTAACAATATAGCCAGTTTATTATGTAATGATGAATTCATATGGTATAAACACAATCGAGCATATGACCCTTTTATATGATGAATGTCAGGTTCGTAGATCTATATATTGATGAGGTTCTTGGCATAAAAGACTCTAATGTTTTCATTTTTTTTAGAGAAATATATCTCAAATGAAGTTAGATGGAGCAATATCAGTTAGTAGTTTTAATACTAGTTAGCTTTGCAAGTAGATTGATGATGATGAACTAACCGATGGTATGGCAGATGATGAAGAAGTTAATTAGTACTAGTAGTAGTACTAACCTGGAGCTGGAGGTGGAGCTGTAACTGGAGAGCATAGAGCCTGTGGAGAGCGGTGCCCCATCAGATCCGGAGCCTTGAGATGCCATGATCGATCCTTCACCTCGATCTCACCCTGTACGCACCTGGCCAAAGATCGATCGACTACTCCAGCATAAGTATATGGGAGGAGAGGAGAGGAGAGGGAAGACGTACGGTGTGGTCCAGCTTAATTAGCAGGCGAGTACATTTTTAAGTAGTACTCCAGTTAGGCTGGTCACAATGGGGAGAAACTTAGGAGTAACATCACTCCAATACAACTTTGCTTATGTGGCACATATTTAATGAAGAGAGAGGTGCTTGTGGTAACTAGCTAAGTTACCGGAACATCACACATTCCAAGAAACAATGAGTCTATAACCTAATATATACATCGTTGCATGACACTACATAGATGTCCTACCCACTATGAAGGTAGTAACATAATTTAGGGAAGTGTGTAAGTTACTAGCTTATGTTCTTGCCCATTGTGACCAGCCTTAACTAGCCGTACACGCTGTCCACAATCCAATTGGGCATTTAGTATTTCAATGGAATTATCAATGAGCTTCGTCAACGCTACGGTTTGTGTCAGTGTGCGAATTAGTACTGTACACAGTTCACACATGATAAAGACAGCCGTGAAAGTCGCCGGCAAGCTGGCCATTTTCTTGCGTTTCTTTGTTAGACTCGGTAGCCCTCTTTCGTCTTGTTCAAATTCTTTGTCTAGGATCAGACTAGTTAAGAATTTGATGTGCACAAGTTGCCCCGCATTATCATGGTCCATCGATTTGGTCAATGAGGTGCACATGCGTGCATGTGATGGTCGCTGGCACTGGATGCCACTGGATCCTTGGCTAAACTGCAGTGCAGTGGGGGCAAGCTCTGTCAACGCTACGGTTGAGGTTGGGTTAAGGGGCTTGGGTTGGGTTTGTGGACGCATCTATGTGAGGTCATAGCTAACCTGACCTAAATTAACAACAAAGGATATGTAACTAGCCCAGGCGGACGCCAGCTATTAATTACTCCCTCCGTTCGGAATTACTTGTCGTTAAAATGGATGTATTTAGAACTAAAATACATCTAGGTACATTTATTTCTTCAACAAGTATTTTCGAACAGAGGGAGTAGTAGGTTGCAAACCAAATTGGTTGGAAAAAAATTCCCAAGAGACCGTTTCCCATCGGTTGAACACAAATATAGTAGGCACCCTCTACCTTCTTGGGAAGTGACGACCCCATATGGATCCCGCTGATGGCCTCCAAGATAACCTGCAATTTTTTTGAAGCTTTCACTTTATTAAAAATACAATCTATTATGGCGCTGCTAGAAGGAGGGCGTCCGGGGGCCTTTTGCCCGCGGCCACGCAAGAAGAAAGGGATTTCCTTCTTAATTCTTGCTTCATTAGATTGATACATCTCCTCTCTTTATATAGAGAGGTTTACTTGACTCTCAAGCAAGGCTTACTTGACCCCTAAGCAAGCGACCCTTATTTCTAATTAACCCTAAGACTAATGGGCCTAGTCACTAGGCCCATTACGTACTCTAACACTTTTGCCCGCGGCCAGGCAAGAGGGAAGAGATTTCCTTCTTAATTCTTGCTTCATTAGATTGATACATCTCCTCTCTTTATATAGAAAGGTTTACTTGACTCTCAAGCAAGGCTTACTTGACCCCTAAGCAAGCGACCCTTATTTCTAATTAACCCTAAGACTAATGGGCCCACTAGGCCCATTACGTACACTAACACTACACCCCACCTGGACATGCAGCTTGTCCTCGAGCTGCAGCCTAACCAACTTATAACCATGACTTGACGCAACACAAACCGAACACCTAAAAACAAACCTTTTACATCTCGGCTTGTTTTACTATTCTCAACCTAAAATGGACTGGGACGCTTTATTTTGGACCCCTTATCAAAAAGTGGACACCATCCGCACGTCGGACGTGCACGTGTACAGCCACCTGGATCCCATGGACACCACCTAGACAAAAGGAGTGCATGTGTATGACCACCTGGAAGTGGTCGCAAGAGTGACCAGCAGAGGCGCCCTCAGGCGGCCGGTGGTGGAATGCGATGGTGCTACAGCAGTGCTGCTGTCCGTGACACCATGCCTTCTCCCTGCCGGACAACTGTTGGTTTGCACCGCACAGGAAAGAGTGGAGGGCTTGCGATGGAGAATGACGAGGAGGGGTGCGCCCCCCCAACCGCCAATGTCGCAGACTTTGAGGTTGCTGCCCGCGGGGGAAAGATCCCCGACGCAGCGGACGAGATCGAGATCCTTTGCGCAGCGAAGGGCAACTTGGAGGAGCGGCAGCTGTAGGCCACGCATCTCCCGCACATGCCGACGCGCTAGGAGGCCGCGCGCAGCAGCCTGCAGCCTCACCGCCGCCGACACGTGGTGGGTAGCGATCCAAGACGGAAGCGGTGACGGCGACGGCAGGGACTTGATCTGCTGGATGTGGATGCCCTGGGATGGTGGCGGCGCTGATGGGAACGAGGTCGCCGTGACTCTGCCGAGGGGCATCCCATACCGGGCGGCGGAGTCGACCGGCGGTGCAGGTACCGCAGCTGGCTGCCGCTATCACGCCGGGCAGCAACGGCCGGCCGCTGCCGGAGCGCCGGGCGCGTGAGGCCGCCAGAGCGGCGGCTGCCATCGCAACTGTGGCTGGGCGATGGTGGCGACGGATGGCAGCTGCGGCGGCTCGGGCGGCGTGGCGGCGGCCACCTGGTGCGGCGGCTGCCACGGCGGCCACAGCGGCGCGGGGGCGGCGATGGGCGGCGCAACCGGGTGCGGCCCGTAGGACCCGGCCAAGAACAGGTGGATCTCCTGGACCGCCTGGGTTAGGTCCCGCAGCACCCCGGACACCTCCTCCCAGGTGAGGACGGCGGGGGCGGGCGCGACAGAGGATCCCGGCGCGGGCAGGAGCGGGGCGACGGTCGTGGTGGTCGCCGGAGGCGACAAGGTGACCGGCAGCGGAAGAGACGGGCTTGGCGGCGGTGAAGACATGATCGAACCGAAGCTAGCTGATACCAAATTGTTATGGCGCTGCTAGAAGGAGGGCGTGAGAGGGCCAGCCGGGGGCCTTTTGCCCGCGGCCAGGCAAGAGGGAAGGGATTTCCTTCTTAATTCTTGCTTCATTAGATTGATACATCTCCTCTCTTTATATAGAGAGGTTTACTTGACTCTCAAGCAAGGCTTACTTGACCCCTAAGCAAGCGACCCTTATTTCTAATTAACCCTAAGATTAATGGGCCCACTAGGCCCATTACATACTCTAACACAATCATTAAGAGTGTTCCAAATGGCCAAAAGTAAAGCACAAGTTCTCACATGAATATGAGACTTCAACTTGGCATGCATCTCAATCAACCAGTTTCTAAACATATTCACACTACTCGAGGTGGGTTAAAAAAAATCTATATGGACAAATCGGCATAATAGCTTTGCAAAATGGCTGTGAAGGAATAGAGGGATGCGAGAGGGTCTCATATCGTCAAGTCCCTCTCGCATCCCTCTCGCGTCGTCTCCCCCGCGGGCGTCTCGGGAGGGCTCAGCCGCCGCCTAGTCCCTCTAGCGCCCTTCTCCCCCTCCGCCGCTGCCGATGGTCGGCGCCAGGCAAAGCCCGTGCGTGCGTTGGCGGCAGCGGAGGGTCTCTCCTCCCGTTCCCGGATCCGCGGTGGCGCGGGCGTCCTGATCCGCGGGGTGCGGCCCTCCCTACAGTGTGGCGGATCCCGGAGGCGGCGGACTCGCGGCGGTGCATTGGTGCCCAGATCCATGGGTGTAGGACTCCCGACAGCGTGCGGGCTCCCGGCGGCGTGCGGGCTCGGCTTGAGGAACTACAGGTGGAGGGGATGGGACCGGTGGCAACAGGTGGTGTTTCGCGTCGGAGGGGTGGCGTGGCATCTGGCACGTCGACAACGGCAGGTCTCAGCGGCATGGAGCACCGGGGTCTCGCCGGTGGGCGTGTGATGATGGACGAGCGCAGGATGGTGGCGTTGTCTGGCGTCCTGGTGGCGTCGATGACAGCTAGACCGGGCAAGGTAAATGCAGCAGTACAGCACTAAAGATGGATTGATGGCATGTGGCTGCGGCAGCCTCATACCCGACGGGCGTCCTGGTTGCGGAGTGCGCCGGACTGGTGGGTGCCCCATACCCGGCAGGCGTCCTGGTTGGGACATCAGGTCTTATATGATAGGTTTGGCTGCGGGTCTGTTTGATATTAGGCCCAGACTATCAGCATCCCTACATCAACTGGATAGAAGTAGCGACACATGTTGCCCAGACATTGGCTTTAGTCTTACTGTTGTATAACCTTGTAAGATCTTGTGTGAATAATTAATAAAGTGGTTGCATGCATCGTCCAGATGCAGAGGCCGGGGATCCTCCTCCATTTCTAAAAAAAAAATTACCATAAAAGCGACACTTAGTGCATCTTTGACAATTTTGTTTTTTAGGCTTCTTTAGTCGGAATGACTTCGGGAACCAAATACCACATGAAGATTTTAATCTTCAACGAGACTTTCAATTTCCAAATATATTTGTGGCTGAAAGGTTGCCCATAGCATTGATAAGGTCTAAATACATGAATTTGACTGTGAAGGCACCGTAAGTAGTTAACTTTCAACGGAATGTGTCTAATTCATGTGAAAGGTTGACTATCGCCGACCTTTTAACAAAATTTAACTAGTCCGTCCATTTGTCACCCACGAAAGCCAATATACAACAACACCTCAGAAGTTGCTCAGTCTTGGTCATCCGATCTGAGCCCTTGACCGATCACCCCAGAAGCCATTGGATGGCCTTCCATCGAGCCGTTCAATTAGATTTCCTCTCGTCACCATCTCTTCTTCTCGAGTTACTATTTCTCTAAATGAGTTATCTTTCTTTTGCTTCTTGTTTGGTCGATCTATTGCTTGTTTGTCAATTGATCAGAAGTTATATATCATAAATAATGGTGGGTCATTTGTTATTATTCCATATATGTTTAGGTCGGACCATGCATCACTATTGACGAGGACATAAAGTATATAGAGGGTGCTTGAATACATTATAGTCTCATGACTAAAAATAGTGGGACTAAAACTTGCTATCCTCACCCATGCTTGGATCCAAATACTAAAGAGACTAAAATCAAGTTAATGAGCATTTATTATCCTTCAAACCCTCCAATCCAGAACTCGTCTGTATTAAAGGAGAGGAGTTAAACGAGGAGAGAGAGGACTAATCCATATTTTAGTAGGCGTACCCCTGACTAAAAATTTTTAGTCTCAAGACTAGTTTTTAGCCCCTCTTTAGTCAGTGATGCTTAGAACTTTAGCCTCTTAAAGAGACTATTTTAGTCATGCAACCAATGCAGAGTAATTGTTATGTGCGTATATGAACATAAATCAATCAACCAATCCATCATTTTGGTACTTACTGAATCTCAACTAGTGATCTAGTAGCAGTAAGTAGTAAAGGAGCAAAACAAAACACATATATAGTATCAGATAAAAGGCTAATGAAATGGTGACAGACACAAAAGTCTACTGAAGTGGCCTCATATAGCAGGCTCAGCCTAGACTCCCAGATAAAACTAGAACACATTCAGCAACACGTATATATAGTTCCGGTGTCGAATAAATTGACCGACAGACAAAATACACGAGAAAAATGGTTTCCTGTTCATATCACTATTACATTATAAATAATGTCAAATCGTTTCTAGGAAGACAAGAATGTGTGATATACATACTGTATGTATGAATGACAACATGCAGTTGATATACTACTATGAAGCCTGGAAGAACAGAGGTTCCTGGAATGCAGCAATGTGAGATCAGATGGTTCCACAAAGGTTTTCACCATCGGCTCAAAATCAATCGGTAACTTTGTCAGTAAATGCCATCTACTCCCTCCGTTCCTAAATATAAGTCTTTTTAGAGATTCCAATGAGGGACTACATGCGGAGCAAAATGAATCTACACTTTAGAATTATGTCTATAACATCCGTATGTAGTTCATAGTGGAATCTCTAAAAAGACTTATACTCCCTCCGTTCCTAAATATAAGTCTTTGGAGAGATTCCACTATAAACCACATACAGATGTATGTAGATGCATTTTAGAGTGTAGATTCACTCATTTTGCTCCGTATGTAGTTCATAGTGAAATCTCTATAAAGACTTATATTTAGGAACGGATGGAGTATTTAGGAACGGAGGAAGTAGTGATTTAGCAACAATCGAAGATTCAGAAACAACAGAGAAAGGCTAATAAAATGGTTGCCGAAAAGGACTACTGAGGTGGCCTCTGAACATGCATTTGGTACTCTGAATCCTGGAAAGAGAGGTGCCTGAAACTGAAATGCAGCAACGTGAGCTCAGATGGTTCCAGAGAGGTTCTCACCGCCTGCTCAAAATCATCGTCGTCTTCATCGCCGTCGCCGGGCCTGCAGCTGCGTTCATCAAGTAAAGCGCGCCTTGGATGGACCATCTTCTGCCCCATCTTGGACTTGGCAGGGTCCGCTGGCGTCCCTCTCTTCCTCTGGAAATTAGTTGGGCAACGGATCAATAATTCTGTTGCAAAATTTCATGCAGTGATCTAGCAATAACTAGCAGCAGTAATTTTCTAGTCCGTAGAAACAAAATCTCCCGCGGTGAAAAATCTTGAACTTGAACAAAGCCCTAGCAGCAGCTGGATAGATATTTATATATGCAGTCGGACAAAACGATGGGGACTTTTTTCTTCCTCTCTGTTTCTATTTGCAAGAACCACATGAATAAATCAACCAAGTTAACAGAGGGAGATAATCACTCACTGGAAGGACAAAAATAGCATGAAGAATTTTTACCATAAATAAAATAAATATAAGTGAGTTGAGTGGGGTAAAGGGGCAGATGGTGATGGGAGCTGGAGCAGAGGAGGAGGGGGAGGGCGCGGGGTTACTTTGGTGGGCTCCTCGATCGCCATGGCTGGCCGGATGCACTTTGCTTCCGCAGCTCCGTCCGATGGGTGGAGCGAGTGGGAGTGTGAGCCAGAGGACGAAGAGGAAGAAGACACTCGTAAATGCTACAGATACACCGCGCCCCTTCGAACTTACACGTGTACAGCTCCCAATTATTACCACCGTCTTACTACCTCTCGTGACGTACTACTTGTCCAACATGCATTTTTCAGTTATTACTTTTTGGCAAATTTAAGTTCTGCAATTTTTCTTTCTGAAAAAGAAACACCTGAACCATATTTCGAAGAAAAACCAATTCGGACCCTCGCGCTGCCGTCCATGGGACGGCTAGGGTTCCCCGGCCAATGCCTCGCTCCTCCATCTCCCTGCCAGTCATCAGGAAAGCCCGCACGGTCACCGGTGAAGGTGGCAGTGAGGCTAGCGTCGCTCTGTTTCCCATGCAGAAGGCATCGGACGGCAAGGCGACATCTTGGGGTGAGGCGGCGGGCGTGGGCCACGGGTGATGGTGGCTGGATCCCTCGGTGGCTTGGGTGGTGAGGTGTTGGTGGGTCGTGGTCGAGGCGAAGGGCCTTCTTCGGCTCCCACCTCCAGATATGAAGGTACGATCCCCTCCCTCCTCTTCTAATCACTCCTCCTCATCAACACTGGTGCATAATGGCCTTGATCACATGTCCTCTTGCTAGTGAGGTGATGGCAGTGCGGTTTTGGGTCGAGGGAAAACCCTTGGCTGGCTGGTCTAGCCATGGCACCGGTGACACCCAAGGGTTCCACTTTCCTCCTGGAGGAGTTGTGGAAAACCCTTCCTCCTACATCTGGTCATTTGCTGTGTGAAAGCTCAAAATGTTTTGTGGATTGGTTGGCGACAACATTATGAGAGTCGTGTTCTCCTTGGAGATGTCGTATAGGAATGGTTGGTCTTGAATGAGTGGTGTCATGGTGTGGAGGTGTCCGACTACTTTGAGTTTCAAGTGGTGGTGGCGAGCGATGCATTTTCTGGTACGACATGCGTTGTTATGTCCCACCGGGTTGACATCTTCCTTCAGGGTGGAAGGGGATATGGTCTTCCTCCTCGATGGCAGCAGCCTGACCACGATGCTGAGTGCTTAATCCCTTTCCTGTGAAGGCCACCCATGTTTTCAATATGTTTACCGCCTAGGCTCGGCCTCGATGTTGTTCTTTCGCCTTCAATTGCCCCTTGTGGCTTTCCCTTTTCACGTGAGCCTTCGACGGCGGCATAGTTGTAGCCGACTTGGTGTCCTTCGTGCTTCGAGCAAGTCATTTTGTTGTGTTCTCTTCGTGTCCGGGCACCTCGACAAGTCCAGCCCGGCGACAGGGTCCCACGCGTCGGGCCAGTCGTCGGGTCTGGGGGGGGGGGGAGTGGGAGCTTCAGGAAGGACGCACCTATGGGGGAGTTCAAAAAGCTTTCAGCGTCGGCGAGCAGGCAGGGCAGCGACGCCACCATCAAGGCAAGACTATGACAAGACCTCCTCCTCTGTCCTCTCGCAGGTCCATGGACACCACCATGCCCTCCTTGGGCACCACTGACCCCAGCTTCACACGCCACGGCTCCGCCTTATCCGTCTTGCTGCCGCTGGATCGTGCTTGTCAAGTGTTCGACAAAATGCATAAGCCAATTATAAGTTGTACTCCGCTAGTTGCAACTCGACCGACCACAACTGCATGCCCCATAACATGGTTGCAACTCGACTTTTGTTTTGTCGAAGGGGCGCCGGGAGAGGGGGTGGGCTAGTTGCAAGCCCGACAACAGCCCCGCAACTGCAAGTGCCACACTCGACTGCAACTGCATGTCCCCCAACATGGTTGCAACTCGACTTTTGTTTTGTCGGAGGGGGCGCCGGGAGAGGGGGCGGGCCAGTTGCAAGCCCGACAACAGCCCCGCAACTGCAAGTGCCGCACCCGACCACAACTGCATGTCCCCCAACATGGTTGCAACTCGACTTTTGTTTTGTTAGAGTGGGCGCCGGGAGAGGGGGCAGGCTAGTTGCAAGCCCGACAACAGGCCCAAGAATCGCAAGTGCCGCACTTGACCAAGAATCGCATGTCCCCAACATGGTTGCAACTCGACTTTTGTTTTGTTAGAGTGGGCGCTGGGAGAGGGGGCGGGCCACTTGCAAGCCCTACAACAACCCCGCAACTGCAAGTGCCGCACCCGACCGCAACTGCATGTCTTTTATCCCGATCACAACTGGCCTGGGCACCAGAAGAGGAGGCGGGCGAGTCAAATGACACGTGTACTAATAGTGACACACTGACACACATACGTACATATGTGACAAGATATCACAGGCGTAGACATGCTAATCACGTATAGTACCCTCTGCAGACCCATATCCATCCATCTGCATGCCCATGCATCTGTACGTGGGCATAGCTCTTTTCTTTTTTCGAGCAAAACGCAGGCATATCTACGAGTGGCCGTACGTCCGTGACCGCTGAAGAAAAAGAAAGAAAAGGGCCCGGCCTAATGACAGCAGGACAAGTGAGCAGCCCAGCCCAAAATAACAAACAAACAAACAAGTAAAATGAAATAAGCCCAAGTACTAAGCCGATTCAACCCAGCAGAAATAGAGCTAGTTAACAGGCCTAATCTACATGCGATGACGTCAGCCGCTAGACAGACCCAATGCATAAGCCAATTATAAGTTGTACTCCGCTAAATTCAAGGCGAGTAAAAATACTCCATTAAGCTTTACTTCGGCCGGATACTCCTTTAGTTTTAGGGGATTGGTTAGAGTTGGGCTTAGAAGATTTAGCATGCCCAAAACTTGTCAAATTTTCTAACTTCTCTATAGTCTAGATATTAGCAAAAAATTTGAAATGACCCGAACACAAACTCCCTTGTGAGAAGCCAAAAGTTTGAAATTACACAAACACAAACCTCCAAACAAGTCAGCGAGATCCAGTCACCCACAGCGAGGAAAGCATCCCGAGAAACTTGTTAATAAGAATGCTGTTCATGCTTTTGTAGGTCGATACTTGAATGCTCTGTTTGGGAGCAACGGGATACTATAACTGATTACACCTACTCCACAGCACACAAGATCACGGCTGTGACCTGGGAGGAGAGCCGTCTGTATGACTACATGCTTAATCCTAAGAAGGTACGTTTTTCTTCTTCGTTTGATGTATTGATCAAAACGGAGTGTATCTGCAACTCTCAAAGTACTTACCTAGCATAAGCACGGTGTACTCCACATGCAAATTTATATACTACTAGGATAGGGCCCCTCCATCCATACACTAGACATATAGTATATGTTAATTTAACTAACTCTGCAATACTCCTAAATTAAGACAGTTTAATGACATTTCCCAGTTACAGGCACACCCTCAATGTGTTGCTCAAATCAAATGCCCTTGGTCCCGAGACGCCCGCTTCTTCCTTTCCGCCATACGTTGTGGTGCTTGCACCTTGCAGCTTATCGTGTAGTTGTAGTAGGGAGGTATCCGAGACCTCCATGCAAGAGCCTCAAATTTCCCACGTGGTAGTGTACCACCACGTCCTAAGATGATGTCGTGCACACTGATCTTGGGGACTTCCTCGCTGGAATCCAACTGATGATGGTTGCAAACCAAGAAATATTTACTGCTCCTCCTCGCTAATCTCCAATAATACACCGGTTCATCTTCTCGCAAACAAAGGTTTGGGTGCTTGTCTGACATAAGGAGATGTGCCTGCTTATACGCTCTCACACTTTCAAGAACTATGCGCCAGAATCGAGCATTCAAGTTATCTCGCAGTAACCCACCAATGATAAGCGCGCTCTTGAAACACCGTGTCTGCTCCAAAGCGATCTCCATGGCCATTGTTGCTAGTTTTGGCTGCTCATCAGGGTTTATGCTTCCGAATGCAAGCGACTTGAAGAAATGCCAGTAATCTTCTGGAGGGAGAAAGTCCAGTCGAAGTGCTTCCGTTGTTCCCAGATTCACAATTCTATCTGATCGACTGGTGATTATGATTTTGCTCCCACCACAAGGTGTCAAGCTGGTTGCCAAAGACTTCAACCTTCTCCATGTTCTCTCATTTTTTTTTTTTTGACGGGAATAGCAGGAGCTCTGCTTTTGCATTATAGTGGAAGAGAGGAGAAAAACAAGCAATACAACATCCTTCTGGGACATTTTCCCGGATAGGATAGAGGCTGCTCAAGAACACTCAATGTTTCTCACAGGACAGATCTTATGCAATAACCTGACCCTGACCAGTTGCCTCAACGTATAATTTTACATCATTGCTGATTAAATCAGCCAACATGAACACCGTCAATTCCTTCTGCTGAAAGATCCTCCTGTTGCGTTCCTTCCACAGGTACCATGTTCTCTCATTAATATCCTCTTGTGTTTCAACAACAATCAGCAACCTGTTTGGAGAAACAGAATTTTGATGCCTGACTAGACCATTAATATAGTTTCCTTTCAGGTCAACCACTCCTTCATCATCCTTGAGACTACCTTCTGGAAAGAACATGATCATTGAGAAGCCATCGCGCACACTCTCATCCCTACAGATATACTCAACAAGAGTGCTCTTCCCTACTCTTATTGGCCCAACAATCGGAAGTACAGCCAAGTCTGAAGTAGCACTGGGACAAAGCAAGAAATTTAGGACCCGTTCCCGTTCTGTTTGGCGACCAAACATGCAGTTGTCCAATAGCAAATATGTGCCGTAAGGTTGGCGGAAGATCCGAGGATACAACTCCAGGAAGAAAAGAAACTCCTTCATACCAGCCACGGTGTCTTCAAGTGTATCCACCATCAGTTGCAGCTCTTCTCGTAAGTTGTTGCTTGTGCCAAACAACAGTGCTTCTCTGTTGCTGCCGCCACTGCCGGTGCAAGAGAAACGAAGGCGTTTGATTGGACTGTATTTAGACAGTGCAGATGACGAGTGGCTCATCTCCTCCTCGCCGAGGGCGGCTTGGAATCTCAAGGCATCAAGAACGTAGTGGCCTCTGTACATTCCTTGCCTCAACATCTTGAGCTGACGGATCATCCCCTGGTTGGTGATGTGCCGTGCCTCGGCCTCCTCGACGATGATGTCGATGTCAGGCTGCTGCTGGAAGTATTTGCTGATCACGAACGACGCAGACCTGCTGATGAGGTCACCTACGATTGCAGAGACGAGGATATCCATTGATTTGCGAACCACCTCGACTCAGAGCTCAAGTGGTGCAGCGGAAGAGGGATAAAATTAGCGATGGGTGACACTACCTATGTAGGCGTCAAGTCATGGGGGTGTTCTGTATGAAATATCAGAAGGTGAGTGACTATGGTGAAGGTATTGTGAGGCGGTGGGGCTAGTGCTGGATGGATCAATATATATATATAATGTGGTGGTGCCCTGCCAATTTCTGAGTGGTTCTTTGCCTGCCTTGTGGAGCGGAGTCAGACCCGGACCCTTTTTCCCTTGTCGAATTTCTCCTTTCACGTGTTATAACTTGGACTTAATTTGGGTAGAAAAAATGGTGGTTTAGTCAAAAACCACCGGTGAGACACGGAGTAGAAAAACCTTGCTGTTTGCTGACTCGAGGGTTGAATTTTGACATAACAGTGAGAAATGAATGTCAAGGCAGTCTAGAAGGCTTTTTGTTCTTTGGCTCTAGGAATAATCGGCTTTGCTTTGCTTTCTATACTCAGTGAAAGCACCCGTGTTTCTTCGGAAGAGCGATGTGACCAAAATATCAGCCGATATCAGTTCTTTTTTTACCGCGGTTAGCAGTATTTTTCTCACACTCATACTGCAGTTAGCAGTAACTTGGTAAGTAAACTGAATTAACAACGAGAGCAGCAAAGTCAGGCCCATTGATCCCAGCCATTCATTCCTGCTTTGCTAGCAGTGGCACACACCGGCCGCTAACTGAATTTGTATCTTCAGTTTCAGGTGTCGATGTATTCAGAGTTGCTGGAGCTCCACACGGCCTCCTCGGCGAGCGCTTCATCCTTCCCAGCTCTCAGGAGCCGCTAGCCTTTCAACAATCTTGTTGATGTCAGAGTCTAATTCAGACCCTTTTACCGGTCGAATTACTCGGCGAGTTCTCAATGATTTTTCTGTTGCATGCTTACTATGCTGGGCACATGGTTTTCCTTACATTTCTAGAGTATAAGCTGTACGGATTTTGTTTTCCATTTCTTAATAAAGCCCATTTGTGCGCCATCATTTTTCACGGCATGGTTAATGATCTTGTCAAGTATATGGATAAGACTTCAAAAAGTAGAGCATGGCTCAAACATACGTCTAAAACTTAGCAATCGCAACCATAAATAACAAATTCCCTCGCAACTAAAATAATTAAGTAACATATTTATAGGACAGGAGATTGTACAAACACAATATATTATCCCATGTTTCAAATGTAAAAGACAAATGAGAAGACATACAACCTTCTCAAGTACCAGTACCACATAAAAAGGTTTTGGGTGCTTAACTACAAGACACAATGGACTTGTAGTGTCACTTATTGTAATTGAAATGACTTAACACATCGAGTCTTTGAAACCTTTATTCTGTATGTATATAGGTTTTTGTAACTATAGCAAATAAATTGCTGCCAGTTGATTACTCGCGTGGTTCATCTTGGCTCCCTGCTGCACCTGGCTGGAGTGGTCCAGTTGCGCTAGTATCCGCTGGAATCTGCGGTGCTGTAGAGGAAAACCCAACCTCCAGTTCAGATTGTGCTTCAGCTTCTAGAATTGCAGCAGCATTACGAAACTTGCGTGCAAGCTGCAAAAAAAATACATGTAAGTCTGATAGCTTGACCAGACATTTAGCAAGAATGATCAATACGACATGAAGTAAAGCTTTGATGTTTGCAAAATTGTGGTGTGCAATGTGAAGAAATCGAGGCAAAAATAATTAACAAAGCAGGCCACATGCAACTATATATTGATTCTTGAAACATGAATCGGCTTTGGTGCATATATAGACCCCAATGAATTATGTACAGTCGTTTTTTCTATCTCAAATATTTCGGATTGTAAGAAATATGTATTTGCTATTTATGCTATGCACTTTATTAGGACCTAAAAGTTTGAAGATGCATCCAAGTTTTGTAGCCAATAGAACAGGCCATTAGATAGAGTGCATCTTAGCAGGAAACAATGAACTGAATGTAGCTTGGACTGATCATGTTAATTAATTTGAAGAAAACCATATTTAGCAGCATGTTGGCAAATGGAGATGTGTCTCGCGCTAGATACAAAAGGACTAGTTTGGGTAAAATTATCAAAACAAGCCAACATTATAGTTCGGGGCACACACTAGCTAGTGGGCTTACAAAGCCCACTTGGATACACAAGATGTTATCTCCAATTATTTTCCGTTGATATCAAAATGTGACAGCCAATCCAATATGTTTCGGTAGCTAGAGAAGCCAAACAAACACGTCCTACCAATGCGAGTGACTGAGTGTAGAGCTATGGCCATCCTAACATGTGTCCACGCACACCTACAACCGTTGAGTAGGCAATAGTCTAGTTTCTGAAAACACATAAATACAACATTTACACACATACACATGCACACCATCACCCACGTCGTCACCAAAAACGGCCTACTGAATACCATAGTGCAAAATCTTAAGATTGAGGAAATTACCACAGACGCCTCACTATCTATGAGAACATCGTCTCCCACCGAAAGAATATTCCCTCTTTAACGAGACACTAGACGTTAAACCTAGGGTTTAACCTTTGTCATCTTTATAAATGATGGTGATGCTAGCTTGTCGATGACTGAACGTGTTCTATCTTTGGTGTCCACTCATTTTAAAAAAATTGAATATGTTGTTCTCAATTGGTGAAACAAGACCAAGATTTTGCCTCTTGTTTAAAAAAAAAACACATCCCTAACAAGATATATCCAATTTCCTTCAATAATAAATATTTACCAAGGACGGTACTTATTATGTTTTTTTGTGTGCTCAATTTATTGCCGACAACTATTTCAAAAATAGTAAAGTTACGGATTTTAGTTGTAAGCAGTATACTAGAAACAAGAACACAACACTAACATACTAGAGCAACTATAAAGTGATGTATCTTTGTTTTGGACAATTGATAATTAATGCATAACTTCATTGCTTCAAGGGAATAAAAGAGCATTTTACATGTATGCTCTTAATTTATGGGTATGGATATTCCTCAATATGTTTTCGTCGTGTTTGAAATATAGTAAGTTAATTTATACCTATCTAATTGAATACTTACTTTCATAATCTATATCAGACAAGCATCTTCACTCTTCATTGTTTGATTGGACTACATGTTTTCATATATCTCCTCTAAAAACATTTTACATTAAATTATATGTTTGTTGAGTTTTGAAGTAGAAAGTATATAATAATAAAAGTCTAAACTGGCATGATGGTTTTGTGCTAAAAACATTGTGTTCTCAAGCTTCAGTTTCTCATTTTTCTTCTTTTATGGATTGCTTATGTGCTGAATTCTAAGTTGTTAAACATGTAAGTACGTAAATAATGTGTTAATAATAATGAATATTCAAAAATATTTTATGTTTATTGATTGGGCAGTTATTCAATCAAAGGCAACATCTAAGTATATCGAACTGCAATAATCAACCAAAATGAACCTCTCACAAAGTAAATGTGTTAACTTTTGTATAAACATACGTAATTATTAATATCTTTGGAATCATATTTTCCATCTATGCTGGTGTAGTTTTTAGATCCTATATTATCAAGATTCTGGTTAGTATTGTTTGCAGTTGGGCACATTTGGTGGAACTAAATACAAATTTCTTGTTTATTCTATGATCAATAGTCAGAAGTAGCATAGTCGCAAACTTGATTCATTCTAGAAAAACAATTTTGAACATAGTGGTTAGAAGTGGCATAGTCAAAACTTGATTCATTCTAAAAAAACAACTTCAAACATACTGCCCCCCACTCCCCGGGCACGCGGGGAAAGCAGTTGTTGTATGATATATCTCAATACCTCATTGGGTATTGAAAGTCACTTTCCTGTTATACAGGGTGCTACTTTTAGTAAGTGTTGACTATTGTTTTAGCTATTTTTGGAAATACTACTGATCAATGTGATGGTAGGAGGCTAATGCTTAATCCAGACCTTAAATTTCACTCCTAGCCAAGAAATGTTGAATGTGCTACATGGTCACATTATTGGGTCAATCTGGAAGCGAAATAAATTTCCTAATTTAACCTTTTGAGGAATATAAACATTTCTTTAGATACACATTAAAATGAGTGAGAATACTTCATAAACCATCTACATGCTGACATGGGTGCAATTTGTTTGACTTGAACATGTAAATAGCACACACTTTTGCATTATATTTCAAATTCCATGTATCTATCATCATCATATTTAACCATAAGATACATGGAATCTTTTCGTGTCATGTTGGCAGATTTTCTTTCACACATTTTTGTAATGTTTTCGTGTTATTATAATGCAAGAATTTTAGCCACTGGGCTTTTAGCGATTCAATATGATAGAAATATATTATTCAGCTGTCAATATTCTATATCTAGTAATAATATTTTCTAGTCTCGATTTAGTAATAATGCACGATAGAAGTGTTATACTATATCATTGTATGTCTTGGATCTACATTGGCAAACCTCAGCTTTTAGGCAGGCATTTTCAATCTTCAAGCAAGCAACACATCGGTATGTCCTCAACTCCTCACGCATTTTGTGGTTCTCAATCGCCAACATTTTGTTCTCAATCTCCAGACGCTCATTCTGTTGCTTGATGGAGAGCTTCTGTGATGAATATCATTAACTAGTTTAGTATATCGGTAGTATTATATTTAACTATGACAATATGCTATATATAATTTTTTATTATTGCAATCAAGACTACATAACAACAATAACATTGTGGCATGTCTAAAAATAGAGTACACACTTGATAACATTAAAGAATTTGGCATGATAAAAAGCACATAAATGTTTGTTGGTGCCTAAAAGATTAAGACACACACAAATAAATTTATAGTGTTTTGTATTTCACTTTGCGACCTTAATCCGAGGACTCATCTTCATGACCAACAACTTCGCTCGTTTTGATGAAGATCCATCCATTTAGTTGATACCGATGAAATGCTCTCCAATATGACTGTAGAACCAACAAAGTGTATGTATCAAAACAATAATATGATGTTTTATTATGTGAAAAGAAACAAATTGTCTCCTATATAAATATATACATGAATAACTATAAATGTATACATGAATATTTTAAGCCTCGGATGACTAGACATATATGCGGATACATAAGTCTATATGTGAACTTCAGACTTCCAACTACTACTACAAATTTATAGCATGTAAATAGACGTTTATTTTGTTTTCAGAGTAGTGTGAATATTATAACAAAAATGAATATTTATTTTGAACAAAAAAATGATCTATTATCAACCATGACACAAATCTAGGAACAAACATGTTATATATTCCAAAGTAGTCCTAGTTCTAAACTAACTAGGAAAAAGCAATGACAAGAAAGAGAGTACGTTTCACAGAAATAACATGGATGGATTAGTTTATATGTAAAATACCTAGTATTACTTTAGTGTTTTGTTGTTATGATCCTTTAGTGAACATGTGAGCATGTTCTCTATTGAACAAGAAAAGATCTTCTACTTTTAGTCAATCAAGTTAAAAAAGATCTTCCACTTTACAAGATGGAAAGTTTTGGTTAACTGAAGAATCTCGCCAACAAAGACAAACAACAATCCTTTCTTTGGTGCGAGCATGTACCGAAAAAACAATCTATGATTTTCGGAAATACAAAATACAAGAACTCATACTTTCAAGTTATGCATAGTATGCCTAGAAAATTTCAACGGAAGAATGCCCTTTATAACCATGAAAAGCATACCAGATAGCCTCGTTGTTCTGTGAGTCCTCTTAGACCATAGGGGTCAATGCTTCTTTCTTTGTGCGCGCAACAAAGGGGTGCTTTATAGGATGATCACACGGAGCAATATCAATTTCTGGTCAGTACAACATCCATGCCCCGACATTTAAGTAGGATTGGTGCCTAAAGATGTATGCCGCACAACAGATAGATATTTAGATAGATAGGGACTGCGTTATTTGGAATAATAGGAAACTGTGGGTCAAATCCTATCGACCGCCTTTTCTGAATGATAGGGCATGACCTCACGAGTCGTAGGATGCATAAGATCATAAGAAAGATAGAGTTGAACATATGCATATCCTTTTCCCGACACACTTTCGGCGCACGGGAGACGTAAGAGCCTAAGAAAGATAGAGTTGAAGATATACATATCCATTTTCCGACACACTTTCGGCGCATAGATAGACGGAGCACTACTTTAATAAGTAATATATAAAAATGTCGGTCTAACTTCCGCTCTTGTCCTAGTACCACCCACTATACTCATCTCGTGATATGTGGTGTCGATGTTAGGGTGTGGGCTGCCAGTTTGTGAAAGTCTAGTACACGTAGTGTCGCGTCTAGGTTGCCATGTGTGGGCTCCTAGGAGGTTCCACAACTTCAAAGAATGATGTGCAAGGCTTCAATGTGTTGGCGGTAGGTCCTGTAGGACCAATAGTATATCGAACAGAGGGGGATGAATGGGAGATTAAAAATTCTTTTGAAACTTGAAAACTCTCGGTACAACACAACAGAAAATAAATCTAAGCACAAAAAAAGTAGATAGAATAGAAAGATTAGACGAATAACTCTATGAAAGAGATGATACCATCCAATTCTCTTCAGATTTTTGGGAGTTACGAGTCTCCGGGAATCAATAAAAATGAGTCAAGGGGTCATATTTTAACATCCAGAAAGGAGGAGGAGGAGGGGCATCTTCTCCCTCTCCTCCGGCTATGTCAGAATTCCTCTAGGGGCACTGCCATCATCGCCATTGTATTCATCATCATCTCCCCGACAATCTTCTTCCTTTATATTGGGGCTTCTCCATCACAAAGCCCCTCTATACTTAGGCAAACATGATTGTGTTAGAAATTATTTCCTGAGTATTTATTTCATCTTTACCTCTATGTTTGATTAGTTATTTGTTTGATGGCATTGGCGAAATAGTATGAAGGTTGGTTGCACATATGTACATTACTCGTTCTGTTTTTTTATACAAGGTCACTTTGTTTTTCATGTCAAACTTTGACTTATAATTTGGTCAATGAAATATAGGTTATATGCCATAAAAAATATATCATCTGAAAGTTCTTTGGAATGTGCATGCAGTGGCATACTTTTTGTGGCATAAACCAATTTTGTTGGTACAATTAATGGTCAAAGTTAGACATAAAAATATGAAGTGTCCTTATATATAAAAAAGTGGAAGTAGTAATTTCTATGATATCCTTTGTGGCTTTTGTATTAGTGCACAAGTGTATTAAGGGAACCCATATATTTTCGAATGTGTTATGATGAAGGATGAAGGGGATGCATGAGTGATAGAAATCATATCCCGGTAGTACGGAGTTATAGCATATGGAAGTATGGGGACCCTTGATCTTTAAGCTACGATCGGTTTTTACCTTAATAATTTCCAGTTGCTAGGCGTGTTGCCCCATGGGAGTTTAGTCATAAGTACATGTGAGTCAATGGTTTTGCAACATGTAAGCTTAGGTTCCACCCAAGAAATAGAAACGTGATTCACTTGTGAGGGGAAACACATATTACATCTTACATAATGCCTTGTCTACCCCATTCTATTGTAGTACTCTACGACCTAGTCCATGCCTCACCATTTTTTGCATTGAGGTGACAATGGAGAGAAAACACATAGGTATAACATTGTCTTTTGCATTTCCATTAAAGCAATCTCTAATAATGACAACCACTTTATCACAAAATAGTCAATTGCGTAGAACACTTACTCCCATTGGATATCATTAATTCCTTCACAACCATAGCACACTCGCTCTCTTTAGTTCTTGCAAACTACTCCCTCTGTCCCAAAATTCTTGTCTTAGATTTGTCTAGATACAGATGTATCTAATACTAAAACGTGACTTGATACATCCGTATTTAGACAAATCTAAGACAAGAATTTGGGGACGGAGGCAGTATTTAATAACAACAAAAACTTTATTTGACTTGCCTCTACAAGATAAATAACACATATTCACTTGAATCTTTGTAAAGTAATCACTAAAATTTCAGAAATAACATACATAACTTTTAGAGCATTCTACATGAAGTTCTCTTAATTTATGGGTATGGATGTCTCTAAATATGTTTTCATCGTTGAAAGGACGTGGATGTCGCCTAGGGGGGAGGGGGGGTGAATAGGTGCTTTAAAACAATTAAGGTTTAGGATTGAACAAGTGAGGAATAAAACTAGCATTTAATTTGTCTAACATAAAACCTAAATATACTAAGCTCAACTATGTGCACCAACAACTTATGCTAAACAAGATAAACAACTATGTGATAGCAAGATATATAACTTGAAGCACGAAGACTATCACAAAGTAAAGTGTATAAGTAAATGGGCTTGGGTAAGAGATAACCAAGGCATGCGGAGACGACGATGTATCCCGAAGTTCACACCCTTGTGGATGCTAATCTCTGTTAGAGTGGTGTGGATGCACAATGCTCCCCAAAATGCCACTAGGGGCCACTATATTCTCATCACGCCCTCACGCAATGCAAGATGCCGTGCTTCCACTATGGGACCCTTGAGGGCGGTCACCGAACCCGTACAAATTTCGACTCCTGGCGGCGGTCATCGAACCCATACAATTATCTTGGGGCAATCTTCACAACTTAATTGGAGACCCCGATGATTGCCTGGAGCTTTACACCATAATGATTGAGCTCCGCAACACGACCAACCGTCTAGGGCGCCCAAGCACCCAAGAGGCACAAGCTCTATGGTGCTGAAACACCCAAGAGTAATAAGTTTCTGAACTTTCACTTCCACGTATCACTGTGGAGAACTCAAACCGATGCAACTAATGCAATGGCAAGAACACACGAAGTGCTCAAGTCCCGCACTCTCAAATCCCAGCAATGCAATGAAGCTATGGAGGAATATGAGAGGAAGAACAAGGAGAACACAAAAGAACTCCAAGATCTGGATCCACAAGGTTCCCCTCACTTAGAGGAGATATGGATTGGCGGAAATGTAGATCTAGATCTTTTCTCTCTTTTCCCTCAAAAAGATGCAAGAGATTAATGGGAGGAATAGAGAGAAAACAAAACTTTTGGAGGTCGACAATGGAGGAGAAAGCTTGCAAATAACCGCTGGGCAATGGGGAAGAAGACCCCCTTTTATAGAGGGGGCTCAAATCCAACCATTATGCACATAGGTCGTGCACCAGCGGTACCACCACTCGGGGGAGTGGTACTATATATCGCTTAGCCCGGTTAACGTAACCCAACAAGCACTGAAGTACTAGAATGGTAGTTTTGCTAGAACCAGCGTAGCCAACACATCACTAGAGCGGAAGTACCGCACTAAGAGGTACTCCCTCCGTCCGGAAATACTTGTCATCAAAATGAATAAAAGGGGATGTGTCTAGATATATATTAGTTGTAGATATATTTTTTTTATTCATTTTGATGCAAATATTTTCGGATGGAGGAAATACTACACTATAGTACTAGCAATACTACAACGAATTGACAGTGAGCATACAGAAGACTCAACTCAAGAGGAAGTAGCTGCAGTACTACCCAATAGAAGCACCGCCTAAGCGGCACTACCGCAATAAGACAAGTGGTACTACTGCGAGTAGTCGAGGGGCAACAGAAGACTCTAGTCAAGCGAAAGTAGGCAGTACAAGCAAGCAGAAGTATAGTCGAAGCGATACTACCATGGGCAGCAACCGTACCACTACTTGGTCTCTGCCAAAAGACCAATGCACAACAGATGAAACAAGTAAGACCAAAATTGTCATAACTTCTGCAAATGAACTCTGATTTCGACGAACTCGAGCTTGATAGAAAGCTAACGACAAGAGCTATCAAATCACGAATAGAAATATGCCAATGATATAGAGGTGTGAAACCTCCATCAGTGAAGAACCGGCAAAAACTTCAACATCAAAAACACAATAGATGATGCATATAGGAAATCCGTTTTCGATGAACCTGAGCTTGTCATGAAGATGACCACAAGCTCCAAAACTCACATAGAGAAAAGTCAAACAAGAACTAATAAAGATGATGTCAAGGATGCAATGGTTTGAGCTCTCTACGAACGATACGATCAAACTACTCACTCCAGAGCCCTCCTTGATAGTACGGGAAACAAACCTATAACCCGGTCTTCCAACTAGCACCATGAGACCGGTAAAAATAGAAAACCTATCAAGGTCAAACCTTTGCCTTGCCCATAGTCCACTTGAGCTAGATGATGACGATCTTGACTTCCTCGAATTGGACCACCTTTCTTGATAGCGTACACTAGATGAAGACTACTAGATTGCTACCTCGTACTCCACTATGGGCAAGCCTCTCTTAGGCACATCTTCACATGTCCATTATCATGAGAATGGATGGCAAGCTTCAAGCCCGATCTCTTTGTGATGCTCCACTTGAACTTGCACACTGCAACCTTGATGACTATCACCACTTGATGTCATCCTTCATGGGTTATATGATATCTTCCTTTCGATATCAACCTTGATGACACCGCAACCTTTCCCGTCCAAAGCACGAAAAAGGCCAAACTAGGTCATAATTGGCATTTTATTCGAATATCAGGTATGATATTTATTTTAAATACGCTGAAAATGATTAAGTTAAGTACTAGGAAATAACATTTGGGCTGGGCCAGTCCTGGCTCAACTTGGGATTTTCAGACGTAAATTGTTGAGCCCGGCCCGGGGTGTGATCAGGTCAAGGTCCATCTAAAAGCCCAGCCCAAAGGAAGGGAAAAAGGTCCAACTTCCTGCTGACTCTGGCTGCTACCTACTCATTTTATTGCTCACCGCCGGCGACAAATCCCGCGCGGCGCCGGCGGCCGGCTCGCACGCCCTCCAACCCATGGCGCACGACCTCCCCTCGCCATCTGCTAGCACTTGCGCGCTTGCATGGCCGGTCCTCCTCCCTGGCAGCACAGCCCCCTTCGGCGGGCCCGGCGTTCCCGCCGCCGACTGGCCGCTGACATCGCCGCCCCTTCGCTCCAGGTACTGCAGCTCACCCACCCCCCACACACATTCAAACGGAAGTAGTGGGGATCCCGTGCTTCTCCAATAGCCAATCTGAGTAGTCCTGCAGTGCTCATTGCTGAACCCTTGTTCTTTCAGTAACATTCCATGGGGATTCTTTTCAGTGTTGTGTTCACTGCTGTGTTCAATATATTCAGATAGACAACTTTATAAATTCAACTTGCTGAAAGCACAAGGTACTAGTACATGCCTAGTGCCTACACGACAACAGACAAATATGTTAACTTGGAAAGAGTCCTAAAGACTATGTATAATATTTCGTAATTCGTAAGAGAAAGCAGTACCAAAGATGATGTGAGTCACAGAGAGTGTGTTACCCAAATCAATTGTTCTCTCTCATGATATTTCGTAACCCAAAATGTTTTTTTGTTCGAGTCAAAAGATGGAAAATGCAGCTCCGTTTATGGGATGATATACAAGAAACCAACAGCTTAGTTTTATCTTTATCATTACCTTAATTACCTTCCCGCCGCCCTGAGCTGCAGGTAGCGCTACTACTCCCATCCCAGATTAGCTTTCTGATCTTTTCACCCAGCAAGAAAAGAATTTGTCGCAGAAAATACATCTGACAGAGGAATTGAAACTTGTTGGCTTTCGCCCAACGATCAGCCTCACACACACATCAGAAACAGAGCAAATTTGGGGCAATTCCTCTGATCTTTACACTCAGCAAGAAAAGAATCTGTCACGGAAAATACATCTGACAGAGCAATTGAAACTTGTTGGCTTTCGCCCAAGGATCAGCCTCACACACACACATCAGAAACAGAGCAAATTTGGGGCAATTTTTTCTCTACCCTTTTCTTCAAGTCCAAGGATTATACAGTGTAATAATATTTCCCAATTCGCAGGACAAGGCAGTAGCCTACATGATGTGAGTCGCATACATTGTGTTAATCAAATGAAATGTTTTTCCTCCGGAGGCACCCGCTTCTTGCTTCCTACTGTAAGTTGTGGTGCTTGCATCTTACAGCTTATCGTGTAGTTGTAGTAGGGTGGTACGCGAGACCTCCATGCAAGAGCCTCAAATTCCCCTTGTGGTAGTGTGCCACCACGTCCTAAGATGATGTCGTGCATAGTGATCTTGGGGACTTGCTCACTGGAATCTAACTGATGATGTTTGCAGATCAAGAAATATTTAGTGCTGCCCCCCAATCTCCAACAATACACCGGTGCATCTACTCGGAAATGAAGGCATGAGTGCTGGTCAAACATAAGGAGATGTGCCTGTTTATATGCTCTCGCACATTCAAGAGTTGTGCGCCAAAATTGAGCATTCAAGTTATCTCGCAGTATCCCAGCAATGAGATGCGTGCCTGCGAAACACCCTCTGAATCCCAAAGCGATCTCCATTGCCATCACTGCCAGTTTAGGGTGCTCATCAGGGTTTGTGCTTCCAAATGCAAGCGACTTGAAAAAATGCCAATAAGCTTCTTGAGGGAGATAGTCCAGTCGAAGTGCTTCTGTTGTTCCCAGATTCACAATTTTATCTGATCGACTGGTGATTATGATTTTGCTCCCACCGCACGGTATCATGCTGGTTGCCAAAGATTTCAACCTTCTCCATGTTCCTTTGTTAATATCCTCACCTATTTCAACAATAATCAGCAACCTGGTTTGAGAAGCAGAGTTTTGATATCTTACTAGACCATTAATATTGTTTCTTTTCAGGTCAACCACCCCTTCATCCCTGAGACTACCTTCTGGAAAGAACAGGATCATCGAGAAGCCATCGCGGACACTCTCATCCCTACAGACATATTCAACAAGGGTGCTCTTCCCTACTCTTATTGGACCAATGATTGGGAGTACAGCCAAGTCTGAAGTAGCGCCAGGATGAAGCAAGAAATTCAGAACCCGTTCTTGTTCCATTTGGCGACCAAACATGCAGTTGTCCAATAGCAAATATGTACCATAAGGTTGGCGGAGGATCCGAGGATATGACTCCAAGAAGAAAAGAAACTCCTTCATACCAGCTACAGTGTATTCAAGGGTATCAAGCATCCGTTGCAGCTCTTCTCGTATGTTGCTGTTTGTGCCAAACAACAGCGCTTCTCTGTTGCTGCTGCCACTGCCGGTCCGAGAGAAGCGAAGGCGTTTGATTGCACTGTATTTAGACAGTGCAGATGACGAGTGGCTCATCTCCTCCTCGCAGAGTGCGGCTTGGAATCTCAAGGCATCGAGAACGTAGTGGCCTCTGTACATACCTTGCCTCAACATCTTGAGCTGACGGAGCATCCCCTGGTTGGTGATGTGCCGCGCCTCGGCCTCCTCGACGATGATGTCGATTCTCAGTAGGACTCTCTGTAGCCTTTGTTGAATCTTGTCATGGTCAGGCTGCTGCTGGAAGTATTTGCTGATCACGAACGACGCAGACCTGCTGATGAGGTCACCTACGACTGCAGAGATGACGATATCCATTGATCGCGAACCACCTTGGCTCAGAGCTGAAATGGTGCAATGGAAGAGGGTTGAAATTAGCAGTGGGTGATACTAGCTATTTTGGGTGTTGCTCAATTTTGACTGGAGTCCCGGGCGTGTGTTCTGAATGAAAGATTTGAAGGTGAGTAGACTATGGCAAGGGTGGCATGCTATATATATGATGTGGCGGTGCCTGCAATGTTTGACTGAGTCTTCGCCTGCCGTGTGAAATTGGGTTTGAAGCACTTTCGGGTTTGACTTAACTTGTGTGGAATTGCTACTTCAGTTTCTTTTCTTTACTTCTTAATCTGATACATGTCACTGTCAACTTCGTGTATTAAAAAAAAATGCCGCTGCAAAAAATGACTCAAGAAAAATGCCATTGTAAAAAGGGGTTAATTCAATATATGCCACTGTCGCATTGGCATATTTTTGAATTAGTTTCATAAGTTATATATGGAGTGATTTGGGCAGGAGGATAGTTGCATGTTGATCTGGATTTTTAGAAATGTGTCTGAGATATTTAAGTTTCTTTTGCCAACCAACTCACTCGAACACATATTTTTTTTTGGTTTTGGAGGTGTCATGGTCTTTACTTTTTCTAGCGTGAAAGAGTACCTTTTACTGGAAAAGAAAGACTTTATAATTACTGCCTCTGTAAACTAATATAAGACGTTTTAGATCACTAAAACGTCTTATATTAGTTTACAGAGGGAGTGCAATTTATTACAGGTAATGATGTCACATCGGGACCAACTAACTGATACCCTTTTTCCCTTGTAGAATTTCTCCTTGACGTGCTATATAAGTTGGAATAATTTGTGTAGACTGTTCCACTTGAGCAGCAGTGACACACGGGGTAGAAAAACCCTGCCGATCTTGACCTTCCATTTCTTGGTGTCTTGATAATCGTTGAGACATGGGAGTCCTCAAGGTTCCAAGCCTGCTATGCTTGGTATTTCTCATGCTACTCCTCTTGGCTCCTGGTAAGTTTTAAAGAACAAGCAACTTGGTCGATGCATCATCTGTACATACATTTGCTAGTCATATGTGAAATTCATACTCCGTGCCTCATATATTATCACTATAGGATTTTTTTTTTCATAGGCCATATTGTGTTTTTTGTTTTGTAGGCTTTGATGCCAAGACTTCGACCTGCCGACAAGTTCACCTACGATTGCAGAGATGAGGATATCCATTGATTGCATACCGCCGAACCTCCTCGACTCTGAGCTCGAGTGCTGCAATGGACGGGGGATAAAATTAGCAGTGAGTGATACTAGTCATGGGGGTGTGGCTCAATTTCGACTAGAGATCCGGGTATGTGCTCTATATGAAAGGCTCGAATGCACCGATACGGATACAGGTATCAGTATCGGGCCAATACGGATACGTAAATTCGCCATTTCAAAAAAGTGCCAATACAGATACGTTGTAGCTACTCAAAGCAATCTGAGAAGATGAGAATAAGAGATCTTTGGAGATCAGAGAAGAAAGAAGAGGAGATGAGCTTGGCTCGGCAGGAGAAATGAAGAAAAGCGTACATACATGGCTACTGCATGAGAGGGGACGTTGGTGAGGAGGAGGATGGCAGCTGCGTGAGAGGGGACAATGGTGAGGAGGAGGAGCTTGTCGCCGGCTAGCTGCCACCGCCGCTGGCCCTGGGACCTGGGTGAGCTGCCGCTGGCGACACAGCCGCAGCCTGGTGTGAGCACGGGAGAGAGGAAAGACGCTGTGAGGGAAAGGATGGGGGGCATCTGGGCACTAGGGTTGCTGGTTGCCTCTTAACTGGGCTGAGTGGGCTCTTAACTGGGCTGTAGAAGTATCCAAAACGTACTGGCAAAGTATCCTTCAAGTATCGCAATATTTTTAAATTATTTATTCTCGGATACTTCAGGGATACGTATCGGGGGTGTATCGGAGGAGTATCGGTATCGGATACGGTATCCGATACTGATACGCTGGTCGGCTGAAGTATCCGTGCATTCGAGATGAAAGGTTAGAAGGTGGGTGACCATGTCAAGGTAGTGCTCCAGATGAAAGAGTACCTTTTTATTACATGAAAAAAAAGAAAATAGACTTATACATCAATAGATGACGCACACAAGCATAATTTATTACATGTATTTTCGAAAATAATATTAATTTATTACATGTCATGGTGTAACTTCACGTCAGAACTAACTGACTGATACCTCTTTCTCCCTTGCAGAATTTCTCCTTGACGTGCTATATAAGTTGGAATTAATTTGGGTGGACTGTTCTACGTGGAGTGGTGGTTTAGTAAAAGAGCAGCGGTGACACACGGGGTAGAAAAGCCCTGCCGTTTCTTGACCGGCACAGAGGGTTGGATTTTGACACAAGAGTGGCTCCAGAAACAGTCAAATTTGCTTTGCTTTCTACGTTATTTAACTTGGTAATACACAATGGGACCAGGAAAGTCAGGCCCATCAATCCCAGCCGTAAGTTATTGACCAGTACCAAATGTGACAACCTCCATTCATTCCTGCTTTGCCTGAATCTGTACCTTCAGTTTCAGGTGTTGATGTATTCAGAGTAGCCGGAGCTTGTTAGCTGTTGCAAACCTGACGCCGGCTAACTGAATTCAGTTTCAGTTTCAGTTAGTTACAGTTTCTGTTCCTAGTAGTTTCAGTTTTTGTTCCAGGTTTAGTTCTGAATAATCTAGTAGCATATTTGGAGAGAAGAAGTTTATCAGATTATCATATTTCATTCCACAAAGATGTCTGAACTACCAGTCACCGATAACATTAAGCTTCTCTAAAAACCCACAGACAGTATGGTGGGCTTCACCTTCAACTTTTCTGCCTGCTAGTCATATCTTGTTGCTCCTTGATCTTCTGCTAACTGGAACCTGTACTGTAGTGTTTCTCTTTGTTGCCTTGTCAATACAAAAGGGTCATTTTACAGTGCATCCGGTCGATATGGACCGTCCGTCGGAGCGAATTCGACGGTCCAGATCTGATGCAATACGCTGATGTCACGTGTATTATATCAGACCCCGAGGGGCATTTTCGGGAGAAATTTCTTTTCGAACTGATCAGATTTTCCCTTCCAAATATTTCGAGGGTATTCTCGGTACGAATTTCAGGGCTATTTTCGGTTCGATTTTTATCCCGTTCGCTAGGGGGTTTATTCCTCGCCGCCGCTAGGGTTTAACTCCTCGCTGGCAGGATCTAGCCGCGTGTCGCGGCCCCTCCCTCCCTCCACCCCAATTCTCTCGCGATCTCGCACCACCTTTTCAATGAAGAACACGAGAGGAGGCGCACTGCCCTCCCCGCGGCGGCCGCCTGCGAAGATTCGGCGCCATCTCCCAGTCCTCCATGCGGGTGCCTATAGGCACAAGGTTATAGGCAACCTCTTTCCGACACCCCAATTGGTTGTTTGCGTCCTCTACATCACCTCTCCTCCATGGCCGCAGCTTTGATCTGGCCATGCATCTCACGTGGTAGTACTCGGCGCCGTTCCTCGTTATGTCCTGACCGTCCTGAGCTCCAGCCTCCAGGTAATGCCACTACTCCCGTTCGAGTTTACCTGCCTGATTTTTAAACCCAGCAAAAAAAAATCTACCATAGAAATTAAATGTGATAGAGGAACTGAAACTGTTAGCTTTCGCCTAAGGATCGAACGCATGCACACATGTGAAACCGAGCAAATTTGGGGCATTTTATCAAAATTCGGAGTAAAAGTAGGACCAAATCTCATTTCTTGCACCAAATTGATTTGCTCTCTACCAGACACCTAACTTCATCAAATATTCTAACATCTCCAAAAGGACCATTAATACCAAACCCTTGTACCATTGGTGGAAACTCGGTGGCATACTACCCCACCGTTGCTGCTCAGTACCAAAGAGCATATCTCCACCGCAACCCTAGTCACAGAAGGATTGCTGCTCTTGGTACTAACCGAAGATTGGTCCGGAGCTGTCACCACAGTAACCCTGGCTATCACCGCCCGGTCTCTCCCCCATTTGCCAGCTCCAGCCGCACGTGGTGAAGGTGAAAAGATCAAGATGGACACAGGTGCGCTTTCAGGTGGCCAGTTGCCAGTTGCCATGCCTCCTTGGTAGCCGCCATGTCTGCCTCCGTGCACCTGTGTCCATCTTGATCTTTTCACCTTTTCATTGAAGAAAAGGTGAAAAGCTGACATCGCCCGTTGGTGCAAAGCTAGGGAGGATCTTGATGACACCTTTGTTTTTATCTACTAGGAGTACCAGTGTACGCATGCAATTGGCTCTTGATCCATGCCCGTCTGGCACTTGCGCATTGTGCATTAAGCCAATGGCACGAGTACCAGGCGCCAGCCTAGATGAAGGGATTTTCTCATCTTGAGGTGTTGTGAGTAATAAGGAGATTGATTATTTATATATCACGCTATAGTCTAGGTATATATCACTATCATATGCACTCTATAGTGGCCAGTACAAATCACTATCAGGCTATTCAATTTCCTAACATGTGCACTGGAAAACACTGCAAGTATATATATATATATATATATATATATATATATATATATATATATATATATATATATATATATATATATATATCACTATCAGTCCAGGTATGATCGGTCCTTTGGTGGGTCTACTCTCTGCGGGGTCATCGTCACACGTCAACTAGGCCCTTAATTCAGCTTGACGGTTCAACTGGTGCAAGTACCTAGCGTGCACGTAAGGCTAGTCATAGTGGGGAGTAACTTAGACTAGTAACATACATATGTTACTAGTCCATGTTACCACCTTCATAGTGGGAAGTGTCATAGGTGTAGTAACTTGCATATCTTCACTTATTGCTTTGTAGACTTATTTTGTATTGAAAACCGCTATGTGATGATAACATATTATGTTACTTTATTTGTCTCTCTCCTCTTTAATTACATGACACGTCATCTTTTTTGCTTATGTGGCATCTATGTTACTACTTATGTTACTCCCACTATGACTAGCCTAACGCGGCTGATTAATTAGCAGTTGAACTGAGAAACGACCGACCGACCGGGCAATTAACTACTCTCTCTGTTCGGAAATACTTGTCGGAGGAATGGATGTATCTAGACGTATTTTAATTCTTGATACATCCATTTTTATGCATTTCTCCGACAAGTATTTCCGGACAGAGGGAGTACCTTCCAATCCGTTGAGGGAAACTGCAGGGAAGACTTGTGTTATACAGTCATGCCAATTCAGCTACTCCCTCCGTTTCTAAATTAGAAGCCCTTTTAAAGATTTCAATACGGACTACATACAGATGTATATAGACATATTTTAGAGTGTAGAATCACTCTTTTTGCTCCATATATAGTCAATATTGGAATCTCTAAAAAGTCTTATATTTATGAACTGAGGGAGTAGATAAGCTGCCACAAATAACAGGATGCTGCTGAGTGCTGACTAAAGACCGAAGACTAGAGACTTAGCAAGGGAAGCTACATATATATGGAGCAACTGTAACTACGTACTAACATCAACCTTCTTTGCTTGTTAACCCCTCACATGTTAGTAGGTCATAGCAGCCATGACCGGCATGAATCGTTGGTCTTTCCTCCCAGCTCTCATCATTTTCCTCGTCATCCTTAATCTTTCATCCTTCACTGCCGGAGATGGCCAATTCTCCTACTACGGCTTCGCCAACGGCGCCAACCTCTCCCTTGATGGAACCGCTCAAGTCCTGCCAGGGGGATTGCTCCAGCTGACAAATGGCACAACAAGTATCCAAGGCCACGCTTTCCACCAGACCCCACTGTACTTCCACAAGTCTCCCAATGGCATGGTACAATCCTTCTCTGCATCCTTCGTGTTTGGCATCATCTCTGACCTCCCCGATCTTAGCTCCGACGGCATCACCTTCTTCATTGCCCCGACCAGGAATTTATCCCGCGCCTTCCCAGCCCAGTACTTGGGCCTTTTCAATGACAAAAGCAACGGCAATTCTTCCAACCATATTTTTGCCGTTGAGCTCGACACGGTGCAAAACACCGAGTTCAGGGACATCAATAGTAACCATATCAGCATCAATCTCAATGACCTCGTGTCTATGGAATCCTCTACGGCAGGCTTCTACGATGACAGCGATGGCTATTTCAAGAACGTGTCCCTGATGAGCGGCGAGGCGATGCAAGTTTGGGTAGACTACAATGGAGCGGTCGCACAAATCAACGTGACCTTGGCTCCATTCAAAATGGCCAAGCCCAACAGGCCACTACTGTCAGCCTCTTATAACCTCTCAACTGTGCTCACAGATGTTGCATATGTGGGCTTATCATCCTCCACAGGCTCAATAAGCTCAAGGCACTACATCCTCGGCTGGAGCTTCACCATGAACGAGCCAGCTCCACCCTTCTTCACGGCTGAGCTGCCAGACCTGCCACGCATGAGGCCCAAGCCTTCACCGAACAAGGTATTGCAGGTCATTGTGCCTATAGCAACGGCCACATCTGTGTTTGTAGTGGGCTTGGCCGTCTTCCTTTTGGCGCGAAGGCGGTTACGGTATGCGGAGGTGCAAGAAGATTGGGAGGTTGAGTTTGGACCGCACAGGTTTTCGTTCAAGGACCTGTTCTGTGCCACCAATGGGTTCAAGGATAGTCACCTCTTAGGTAGAGGAGGATTTGGGAGGGTGTACAAGGGGGTACTTCACAAGTCTAAGCTGGAGATTGCCGTGAAGAGGGTTTCTCATGAGTCAAGCCAAGGCATTAAGGAGTTCATCGCTGAGATTGTCAGCATCGGCCGGCTTCGGCACCGGAATATTGTGCAGTTGCTTGGTTATTGCCGGCGCAAAGGTGAGCTCCTTCTGGTCTATGACTATATGCCAAATTGTAGCCTCGATAAATATTTGTATGGTCACGGTGAGAGGCCAACTTTAGATTGGATGCAGAGATTCCGGATCATCAAAGGTGTTGCACAGCAACCAGCTCATGTTGGTGGACTGGGTGCTTGATCTTTGGCGCGACAGATCCATCATGGAGGCAGTCGACTCGAGGCTCCAAAGTAACTACGATGTAGACGAGGCATGCCTAGTGCTGAAACTAGGATTGCTTTGCTCACACCAGTCAGCAACGGCAAGGCCTGGCATGTGGCATGTCATGCAGTACTTGAACCCACTACCGGAACAAGGCTTTAAGCCGACGGCCAAAAGTATGCCGACGGCAACCGTCGGCCTCTTCCACACTATGCCGACAGCTGGCCATAGGCCGTCGGCGTACAAAGGCCGTCGGGCTATCCAGGTATAAGCCGACGGCCCACGTCGGCAAAAAGACCGTCGGCATAGCCGGATTCACGCTTAAAACAGCCGTCGGCATATGCGGCCGTCGGCATAGCTGTGGGCTCAGCGACCACGCCCATGACGGGCGGCTAACGGCGTCGGATCTATGCCGACGGCCGGACGGCCGGCCGTCGACATAGATCAGGTTGCCATGTCATCGATCCAGATCAAGACCGACCAAGGTTTATGCCGACGGCCGGCAGATAGATGACACGCCATCGATCCGCACCGCTACCGGCCCATCCGCCTCGAAATCAGATATGACGGCTTTTGCCTAAGCATAGATATTTTTTCATTTTTTTGCATAGCTATATTTTTATGTTTTTTACGTATTATTATTTGACTAACTTACATGTAGCATTTGTTAATATATATCAAGATACATACATTTTTTTCGATTCTATCTGAAGGGTGTGTGACCCTCCTCCACGTCTGGCGCCGACGCCTACCGACACTGGAGGGGGAAACAACAAGACCGGGTCTATCTGAGGGGACTCCCAACTGCTTTCTATATATGGGATGACCTAGCACAACCGGTTGAAGAGGTGGCACACGTCTCCGGATGTAGCCCCACTGTGACCTGCACACGGCAAGACCTGAGGGGGGGGAAGCAGACGCGTCCAGTCTACATGTACGGATCTTGTGGGTTTGGCTCGGATGTTGCTCCTGTGTGTTCAGATAATGACGTAACCCAACCGGGTGGAGAGGTCCACTGGTCAAAACCCGTCTGCGGAAAGTCAAAGTGATAGATCTCGTGGTCAACCGCTCTAGGGTTAGGCGGTATGGGGGCCCGGGGGGGGGGGGGGGTAGCATTGCCACCGGAGCATCGCACCGAGCCCTCATACATGCCGGGTTGTGTGGTGGCATGTCTGCAGAGGCGGCACACATCTCCCGGGTGTGGCCCCCCCTCTCCGTCGGCTCAACCGCCGGCACCTAGAGGGGGGAAAACGAACGCTACGGGTCTACGGAGGTGATGTAGCGGTGGGTTTGGCCCGGATGTTGCTTCCAGTGTCCCTCCGGGTGACCTAACACAACCGGGTGGAGAGGGTACCTAGTCAAAACCCGTCCGTGAAAGTCAAAGGGCTAGATCTCGTGGTCAACCGCTCCAGGGGTTAGGCGGGACGGGGGCCCGGGGGTAGCATTCACTACAAGAAAATTGAGATACTGTGACGAAAATCCTCGTGACGATGGTGGAAAACGTCACACAAATACCTAATGTGTGATGTTTTGTAGGTGGCGTCACCGATCACCATGAATCGGTGACGGTTAACGCCACAAAATCGCCTCGGCGGTTGAGTGCCACCAAGATGCCAATTTCTATGACGGGTTGTAATTTCCTCGGCGAATCAACTAGTGTCACCGAATATTACGAATGTGTGCAATGATAATATTTTTGTCATGCAATGTGTTCCGGTGGGACCCCCCATAGTTGCTTCACTGGTTATTGAGTGATAGGACCCGCATACCAGTGTTGCCAGTAGGACCCACCATAGTTTTTTTTTCACAATCAACTGACCGTTGTAATTATTTTGTTCCATCGTTTGGGGAAAGCCTTATTTTGTTCCATCTAATATAAAGACACAAAGGGCGGGTAAGAAAAACTTGATCCATGCGTTCGTGAGTTGATGTTAGTTCGTTGTATCACAAAAATAAAAATAGAAATATTTTATAAGTTAACAGGAAATTTTTTGGTACAGGGAGTTTGAACCCCGGGAGCATTCTGGTCTCCCTCTAACGGCGTTGCTAATAGGCTAGAGTTTAGAGAGTAAGTTGTGCTAGTAAAATATACGTATATAAGGAACCCGGTAAAAAATAAAATTATATGGCCGTGGACTATATCGATCTGTTCCTCTGTTCTATAGCTGGCGCCAGGCACGGCATGGCACGGCTCAGTTCCCGCTAGCAGCTATTCTTAACTTCTTCTTCTTCTTTTTTTTTTGAGCAACAGCTGTTTGTAACTTCGTATGTGACGGGCACACCATAGTTTCATATAGCCCATAGTGCAGCAAGCCCAGCAAAACGTTCTTTCCTTAATTTTCTATACGTGGGCTGAAGCTAGCTCAACTGCGCATATAAGCAGCGACTTTTTTTCCCCTTCGTCCACCTTCTCCTCCTGGAGCGAAACCCTATCTATCTGATCTCGTTTTCTTTCGCTCGTGTGGCGGCGGCGATAGATCGGAGGAAACAAAGCGCGACGACGGCGGCAGGAGTAGCTGCTCTCCGCCCTCCCCCGTAGGGTTCCTTGAGGGCCCCCCTCCGCGGAAGCTGCTAGTGGCGTCAGGGCTCTCCATGGCGCGCAGTGGCGGACCCAGTGTGCACCGCGGCAGTGGCCCGACCTGTGTGCGTGACGTGAGTTCTCAGTGTGAGTGCCTGCATGCGTGCGTCTCCGCTCGTGTGATTGAAAGGACTGAACTCTCACTCGGTGGTTCCACTCGTCCATACACTTCTCAATTCCATCGGAGCAAATGAGGGAGAGGAGGAGTCATGGTGATGTGGGTACTGGGCATGGATTCCTTGAGCGGAACACCGGATTAGCCTATGACACCCACCTCATCTCCTTCGTCAGGGACTACCGCCATAGAGTATGATGATTAACTAATGAGTCGGGCCATAGTTGTCTGACCTTCCGCACTTATTATGAGTACACCGCGTTGACCCTCTGGTTTTTCTTCTTCTTGTGTTATGTCCATCAGATTGACATGGATCACAGGCCACGGGGGCAAGGGGGAGTTCCGTGGGAGGACCGTGAAGCTCGACCAGCAACCTGTGTTATTAACTAACATGTGTACAACGCTAAACTCTCTGCTCCCAGTTTAGATGAACCGCTTACGTGCGGAGATTGTTTCAGATATCAGTTTTGTTCTATTACTCCCATGTTAGTGTTTTCTAATTGGTCAATCGTGAGATGCTTGCATAGTAATCCCCCAGTATTTGCTAGGTTAGATAGTATGGAAGCTAGTTTATACATGTTACTAAGTTGAAAACTGTAAACTGAATCAGCATACTGCTTCGATTTATCTTTTAGATAAATTAGTACGAGAACCTAGATAGTGCATGTGAAATGAGTTAGTAATTAAATAGTTAGCTGCAGTAAAATATTTTCATTATGCTGATGCTCCCACAGTATTGTTGTTATTGTTGAGGGAGTGTGAATAGATTCGCAAGTGAATTGCTGTTGAACTGCAGTGGGAGTTTTATGGGTAATTCGACATGATTTTGGCAAATTACTAATGGAGAACTAATTTAATGAACTCATTTGTGGCAACCTGAAGTGTTACTGACTATATGTTAATGCAGATTACTATCCAAGCAAGCAGATACTACAACTAAAGATCAAAGTCTAAACGCGCTTTTTATTCGGCCTATGAACATAGCATAATTGTAAGTAATTTATCTTCAGATGGAAGTGCCTTATTGATCACACTTCCACCAATGTGTCCCCGTCAAAATAATAATTCAATGTGTCCCATGGACAATGTAAGCTATGCAAAAGTTGTTCATGCTTTCTTCATTGTTCTAGGCTGCTTGAAGGTTTCTTCCTTCGAGGCTTTGTTGAATATTCCCCTTTTTTGCACCATTTTAATTTGTGAAGGAGTGCCTACTACGAATACAAATTTGTTCCTCTCTGGATTTCAAACTTTCAGTTGTGCTATTATTTACATGTGTCCTCTTAATTTCAATAGTTCTAGTACTTTATGATGTATTGATAAGTGTTTGTGCCAATCTAATATCTCATATTACTTTTTATGCTCACGAAAACATGTTAGTTCTGTTCATATCACTTATTAGGGAAGTACTAACATGTCTTGTTTTCTTAAGATTCCAACCTAGAGCTCCGAGTTATAACATGAATGTTGTTCTTTGTTGTAAAGGTAGATGGTTCTCTGTAACTCATTCATACTGCTATATTTATGTCTTTGTTTCAAATAGGCTAATTCAAAAGTCATTTTTCAAGAAGTTGATATGGACAAATAAGATAAGAGAAGAGAAGAAGCCTTCAAGAAGAGAAGAGGCATCCAACAAAGGTTCCAAGTTTTGAAGAAGGTGTGAGCTAAGAGTCACACCAACAAAGTCTCTATTGATCTCACCCAAAATTAAAAGATGTTGTATTGGATGATTGTGTAGCTTGGGTTATTTTGGATGGGGTATGTAAGTGTGATGTGTAATATGCATGATGTTTAAAGATGTTGGCTTGTAATGTGCTGTGAAAAATGGTCAATGGAAAGATGGCCTTAAAAATACCAATAAAATAGTTCTTAAAAAGGCTAGTAGGAAATGGCAAATTCTCCATAAAAATGGGTGGGCTCGATTAGCCACTATTCGGTGGCTATGGCCCATCAAAAATTTAGATACACAAATAGAAAATAATCTGAATTATTGGGCTTAGCCCACTTGGAAACCCAGTGAGCATTAGCCCGCCAAATATCTAGTGACGACAACTACGTCACCTAAGGTCCCATATCCGGTGACGTTTTTCGCGCGTCGCGTCACAAGGAATAATCTGTGACGGGGATTCCGTGACGATGCTGGTGACGTGTGAAAAATGTCACACGTGTGTATTTTGTGACGTTTTTAGCTATTACATGACATTTTTGAGCTCGTCATAGTAGGTCTGATTTCTTGTAGTGATTGCCACCGGAGCGTCGCACCAGTCTCTTATACATGTCGGGTGGTGTGGTGGCATGACGGATGGGCGAGTTTGGTGGATAGGTGGCTCGGCGCCGATGCAGAGTTTGCTGCCAAGAGCATCAAGGTCCGGGCTAACCGTGGAGCCGACGGGACACACGGCCAAGGAAACAGGAACCACTGGAGCTTCAAGGCCATGAAGGTATATCTATGTGCATGATGCAATTTTGTTCTTCTTTACCGACATGTTCTTATGTATGGCTAACTTCTATTTGACGTTGTAGGAGGACAAGTTGAAGAGGCCGCTCTCGGACATGGAGTCGTGGAAGCCGGGCCCATGAGCGGAGTCGTCGCAAGGAGGGCGAGAGCCAGTACTACGGCAAGACCGAGGAGCACCTGGGGTCTTACATTCATCACTATCAGGAGTTGCATCCGGATGTTCCTGTTGCCGAGGTTGCCCAATCTCAGATTGACGAGACGGCGGTGGTGGCCATCCAGGGGAAGAAGAATGGCCGGTATCCGTGTTTCGACGGCTTGATCACTCCTTCAATCTCGTACACACAGCTTCGGGTTACCAACCCGAGCCGCTTAGAGAGTACGGGCGTTCACAGACTCCTTTAGCCAACCAAACATGTAAGTACTTCCTCTTTATCTTTTTCTATCTAGCATTCTCAGTTTATTTTCAGCATTGCTCACTTAGAAACAATCTAAATTATGTAGGCATATAAGGAGTTTGTCGAGCATAGGAATCTCAAGGTGCGGGAGTACTTGAAACGAGTGAAGGCAAATGATGATTACAACCGTCAGATGATGGCGGTTAGTTCTGCCCTCTTAAAACCAAGCTAAAATTTTGCACTTTCATTCCTTCTGATCTTCTAGTTTGCTTGTTTAACTAACATTCTGTGCTATGTTGGCGTCTTGGAGTAACGGCACGGGTCCACCACAAATGGGACCCCCACCACCACTGCTGGAGAACCCCCACACGTGCCCACGCTCGATGAATGGGTGGCACTAGGCGATGATGGTCCGGTTAGTACATTTGCCTAACTCTTGACAAACTAGTTCTCGTTCATTCAACACTATCATATCATATTTACCGTTAGAATCTTTTCTGAAACATGTAGGGGACCGGTGGCTCGACTCCTGCTCCGTCGACCCCAGTCACTCCGATCTGGCAGAGTGGTGGTGGTTTTGGCGGAGGTGGTGGTGGTTTTGGCGGAGGTGGTGGCGGTTTTGGCGGAGGTGGTGGTGCTTTTGGCGGAGGTGGTGGTTTTGGCGGAGGTGGTCTTGCTTGATGATTCCGTGCATGTGGCCGTCGTGCCATGCCTTTCATATTCCTACTTTTATGAAGTTTCATGTCTTGCACTACTTTTATGTTCATGAACTTGAGTCGGTGATGATCTTTAGATGATGTGATGAACTTGAGTATGTTTAGATGATGATGGTGATGAACTTGAGTATGTTTAGATGATGAACTGTCATATTTCTGCATAATTTCATATTGTTCTGTTTTGAAATGCTGTCAAATGAATTGAAAAAGAGAAAACAGGGAAAATCAAAAAAAAACTATGCTCACGGCAAAGCCGTCGGCATATATAAGCCCAGAGTTACCAGTAGACGCCACGCAGCATATCTATGCCGACGGCTTGGCCGTGAGGCATAGATGGAAATCTATGCCGACGGCAAAGCCGTAGGCATACATCCGCCGCCAGAGTAACCAGAGAGGCGACGTGGCAGATCTATGCTCACGGCAAAGCCGTCGGCATAGATTCATCTATGCCTACGGCTTTGACGTAGGCATAGACCCGCCACCGTGAGTACCATCGGTTGCCACGCGCGCAGGTATGCCGACGGTAAAGCCGTTGGCATATATCTGCCACGTGGCATTGCACGATTCGTCCGCGCTTTTGACGGCGCCGTCCGTTGCCGTCAGACGAAAAACACTGCCGACGGTATATACTATGCCGACGGCTTTACTATGCCGACGGTCTGACAAGACTACGCTGACGACATCTACGCCGACGGGGATATGCCGACGGCTGCCGTAGGCATAGACCTATGCCGACGGCTTAGGGGCCTATGCCGACGGCCCGTGGCCGTAGGCATATACCGCGAGTCCGGTAGTGACTGTGACCTGCCATTTCCGGACTTGTCATCGTCAGACATGGTGCAGAGCGACTCACCTGTTGCGTATTATCAGTCAGTGGCGAGCAATGGCACCATGTCTGCAGACCTCTCAGGAGGGAGGTAACATGTTATATATGTATTCATTCCTAGATGTATTTCTGGACCTCGTTGTATCTACGAAATCGTCCTTGTTCGTGCTTCATGGCGACTTGGTTTAATTTAAATTCTTGTTGAGTTTGTATCCAGTTATGTGTTTTCTCTGCCGGACAAGTAGCAGATTGTGGGTCGCTTTGATTCAAAGGATTTTCAAAAGAATTTTGTAGGACTCTAATCAATCGAATTGAGTGTTTTCCCAGCCATTCATTCCTGCTTTGCTAGCAGTGACGCGCACCGTCCGTTGACTGAATCTGTACCTTCAGTTTGAGGTGTCGATGTATTCAGAGTAACTGGAGCTGAGCTTGGCCTCCTCCTTCCCAGGCCGCCGGCTGGTCTCACCGCCCGTCCCCTGAGCTCCAGGTACTGCAGCTTCCCCAACAATGTGGTCAGGCTGACTGCTGAACCCTTTTGTTCTTGCAGCAGACCAGACAAACAGGAACAGAGTAAAACCTAATGCCGAACCACTATGACGCGATTTTCTTGCGCATCACGTTGACGAACTGTTAGAGTACGTAATGGGCCTGGGCCCGTTAGTTTTAGGGTTAATTAGAGATAAGGGTCGCTTGCTTAGAGATATGATGAAAGCGTATGACAGGGTGGAGTGGACGTACCTACATGCGATCATGATAAAATTAGGCTTCTCTACAGCTTGGACTGAGATTGTGATGGGGATGGTAAAATCAGTATCTTTCTCAGTGCTTTTCAATGGAGAAAAATTGGAGCAATTTAAACCATCCAGAGGTATAAGGCAGGGAGATCCCATTTCCCCTTACTTATTCTTATTGGCAGCAGAGGGCCTTTCGTGCCTCTTAAAAAATAGTTCTCAGTCATCGGTGCTTGGCGGCGTGAAGGTAGCACCCACAGCTCCTGTGGTAAACCACCTTCTGTTTGCGGATGACAGCCTGTTGCTTTTTAAGTCTAATGTGGAGGGAGCAAATGCGGTTTCAAACCTACTTCGTACTTATTGTGAAGCATCTGGCCAAAGAATCAACACTGAAAAATCTTCCATATTTTTTAGCAAAGGATGCCCGGAGGGGTTGAAGAATCAAGTAAAAAACATTCTTCAGGTGCAGAATGAGTCCCTTAGCGAAAAATATTTGGGGATGCCTACAGAAGTTGGTCAGTCAAAGAATGGCACATTCCGTTATCTACGAGACAGGGTGTGGGAGAAAGTGAAGGGGTGGATGCAGAAACTATTATCAGCAGCAGGTAAAGAGGTTTTGATAAAAGCAGTTGCACAGGCCATTCCGATTTTCTCTATGTATTGCTTCCGACTCCCGCGGGGTCTTTGTGATAGTGTGACGTCACTTATTCGGCAATTTTGGTGGGGCTCAAAGCAGGGGAGGAGAAAACTTGCATGGGTATCTTGGGACATCATGACAAACCCTAAAAATTTGGGGGGGCTTGGCTTCAAGGACATGGAAGTGTTTAACCTGGCCTTACTTTCTAGACAAGCTTGGAGGTGCCTGACAGAACCGATGTCCTTGAGTGCACGCATTCTAAAAGCAGCCTACTACCCAAACTCAACCATCTTTGAGGCAGAGGTGGGATTACACCCATCACAGATATGGAGAGCAATTGTTGATGGTCTACACATACTGAAATTGGGAGCGATCAAACGCATAGGAGATGGGCGCTCGACGAACATATGGCAGCATAATTGGATCCCCAGAGCGGGTATGATGAGGCCGATTACTTCCTTGATCCAGGGCCCTCCAGAGTTAGTTTCCGACTTAATCGATGCACCTACCGCTTCTTGGAAGGAGGGTTTGATCAGGCAAATCTTTGTTCCAATGGATGCTGAGGCAATACTGAGGATTCCCATTTGCACTCGTCAAGTCGATGATTTCTGGGCGTGGTCCGAGGATCCGAGAGGCCTTTTTTCTGTCCGGACAACGTACAATATGATATACCGCACTAAGAGTGGAAGAGAAGCATGGTTAGAAGAAGGAGAGCATACCTCCAACCTCCGGGGACTGATGTCAAGTTGGTCGGCCTTGTGGAAGCTAAAGGTGCCGTCAAAGCTCAAGGTATTCACATGGAGACTTGCCCAACACTCCCTACCAACAGGCGACTTGCTGCAGCACAGAAACATGGCTACGACGGACATTTGCGGCGTTTGTGGCGCGCATGACAGCTGGCGTCATTCGCTCCTGGATTGCACCTTATCTAGGAGTATATGGGCTTTGTCGAAGGAGGAGATGGTGCAACATATGGCTATGAATCGAAACGACAACGCTAGAGATTGGCTTTTCTTAATGTTTGACTCGCTGCCAGAGGACGAGCTTGTCACCCTATGGGCGATCTGGGCTGCAAGGAGGAAACTAATACATGAGGGAGTTTTCCAGACTCCCTTTGCAACTCATGGCTTCATCTTGAAGTATCTTTCAGAGATACAGGTTTTGGGGAGGCCAGAGAAGGAGAAGAAGGCACAGGCCCCTAGATCGGCCCAGTGGATCCCTCCGTCCGAAAATCATATGAAGATCAATGTTGATGCGGCGGTGGCACGACATGGTGGTTTCGGGACAGTCTCGCCCATATGCAGAGATGGTAGCGGGGAGTTCCAAGGAGCGGCAACAATCCGGTTCAACAACGTTGATGATCCAGAGACTTTGGAGACGATGGCGATACGTGAAGCTCTAGCCCTTGCTGATGACTTGCTCTTCCCCAAGATCCAAGTGGCATCGGACTGTAAGGTGGCTGTCGAAGCAATCAAGAAAGGCACAAGTGCACAATATGGAGCCGTGGTGCATGAAATAATAGACCACTCTAGAGTTTTTTCTTCCTGTTTGATTAATCATGAGTTTAGGACCTTGAATGTTGAGGCTCACAAACTTGCAAAGCATGCTTTATCCCTGGGTTTTGGCCGCCATGTCTGGTTAGGTCACCCGGGAAATCTAGATTTCGTCCCTGTAAACATTCGTGACGGGTGAATAAAAGCTTTGCGAGTTTGTCTAAAAAAAAAAGTAAGCCTTGCTTGGAAGTCAAATAAACCTCTCTATATAAAGAGAGGAGATGTATCAATCTAGTCAAGCAAGAATTAAGAAGGAATTCCCTTCCCTCTTGCCCGGCCGTGGGTAAAAAGGCTCCCGGCCGGCACTCTCGCGCCCTCCTTCTAGCAGCGCCATAACAATTTGGTATCAGCTAGCTTCGATTCGATCATGTCTTCACCGCCGCCCAACCCGTCTCTTCCGCTGCCGGCCACCTGGTCGCCTCTAGCGACCACCACGACCGTCGCCCGCTCCGCTATGCCAAGATCCTCCGTCGCGCCGCCTTCGCCGTCCCTCACCCCGGAGGCGGTGTCCGGGCGCTATGGATTCTAACCCAGCGGTCCAGAGATCCGCCTGTTCTTGGCCGGTCTCTGAGCCGCACTCGCTGCGCCGCCCATCGCCGCCACCGCGCCGCCGTGGCTGCCATCCATCGCCACCACCGCTTCGCCTGCCGCAGTGGCAGCCGCCGCCTCGACAGCCTCGCCGCGCCGCGGCTCGCATAGCCGCTGCAGCTGCAGCAGCCACCACCGGTCAGCTCCAGCCCCGCATCGACCGCGCTGGCGGGAGTCCCGGCCCATCAGATCAAGTTCCCGCCGTCGCCATCACCGCTTCCCCAGGGCGTCCCCATCCAGCAGAACAAGTTCCCGCCGTCACCGTCACCGCTTCCGGCTTGGATCACTACCCGCCACGTGTCGGCGGCGGTGAGGCTGCAGGCTGCTGCGCGCGGCCTCCTAGCGCGTCGACGTGTGCGGGAGATGCGTGGTCTGCCGCTGCCGCTCCTCCCAGTTGCGCTTCATTGCGCAAAGGACCTCGATCTCGTCCGCTGCGTCGGGGATCTTCGGCATGCTGTTTTCCCCACAGACAGCGACCTCAAAGTCTGCGACATCGGCGGTGGGGGGGGGGGCGCACCCCTCCTCGCCATTCTCCATCGACAGCCCTCCACTCTTCTGCATGCGGTGTGCAGACCAACAGCCGTCCGTGAGAGAAGGCATGGTGTCACCGACAAGAGTGCACGAATTGCACCACTGCATTCCGCCGCCGGCCGCCGCGAGGGCGCCTCTACTGGTCGCTCTTGCGACCACTTCCAGGTGGCCATACACATACACTCCTTTTGTCCAGATGGTTTTCATGGGATCCAGGTGGCTGTGGCTGTACACATGCACGTCCGACGTGCGGATGGTGTCCACTTTATGTTCAGGGGTCCAAAATAAAGCGTCCCAGTCCATTTCAGGTTGAGAGTAATAAACCAAGCCAAGATGTAAAAGGCTTGTTTTTAGGTGTTAGGTTTGTGTTGCGTCGAGTCATGGTTATAAGTTGGTTAGGCTGCAGCTCGAGGACAAGCTGCATGTCTAGGTGGGATGTAGTGTTAGAGTACGTAATGGGCCTGGGCCCGTTAGTCTTAGGGTTAATTAGAGATAAGGGTCGCTTGCTTAGGGGTCAAGTAAGCCTTGCTTGGGAGTCAAGTAAACCTCTCTATATAAAAAAAGGAGATGTATCAATCTAGTCAAGCAAGAATTAAGAAGGAATTCCCTTCCCTCTTGCCCGGCCGTGGGCAAAAAGGCCCCCGGCCGGCACTCTCGCGCCCTCCTTCTAGCAGCGCCATAACACGAACAAAAATGAGCAAATATTACTGTAGTTTTATGTAGTGTTGATCAACTAGCATATTTGGAGAAAAAGTTCATCAGAATTAACACAATTACCAATAACATTCCGTAAATATGTCTGAACTACCACAATTACCAATAACATTCGGCTTCCCTAAACCTTGCAGGCAGTATGGTGAGCTTCAACCTCCTTCTCGAAAAAAGAGAAAAAGAAAGTATGGCAGGCTTCACTTTGAACTTTCCTGTCAACTAGTCACTCAGTTGCCCCTGATCCTAGCCATATCTTGCTGCTCCTTGACGTTAACTGTTTTTACCCTGATTGTAGTTGTTTCTGTTCGTTGGCTTGTCAATGCAAAATGCCGAAAAGTTGGTGGAGCACCATTGGGGCAATTCAACCTGATGAGCAACCGCTTCACAATGCACCTTACACATATAGGTAACTTCAGTAAGCTAAAGATCGCCCCGCCTCCTCCTAGGCAGGTTTCAACTCATATACGTATTTGATTTGATACGGAATGAGCTGTTAAAGGCAGAGGGGATGCATTGTGGCATACCGGAATGTACGTATTTCTTGAATCAGAACAAGGGATAATACCCCCCCCCCCCCCCCTCCCCCCCATTTTGAATTATTACGATACAACATTAGCACTGCAAAATCCTTTGATGTGCATAGCTATTAATGGTAAATCCTTCTGCTCCTCGTTGGGTTTGACACTCTTACTTATCGAAAGAACTACGATTGATCCCATATACTTATGGGTCATCATTTATTTTTGCAGCTTGCAACCTGAGCAGTGTCTTCGCCTTGAGGGCCTATTATGTGTGATGTGACTACATCTTTTGTGCGCATTTCCAAGATACAAATAGAGAGACATTTGCAGACGATCTATGCCGAAACTATCCTATATTAGCCACTAATTAATTTTGTACTTATCTGGCATTTGGAGGTCCGTATGGGGCCCATTTATTTAGAATAATATGCCATGGAAGTATGGAACCATTTTTTCCCCTGTCAATAATGAAATGATCTATGTGTGTATTTTATGTTGTCAATGATATATGGTTTGGAGTTTCAAATTGATCCATCAAATTGTTTGGGAAAATTCTCGGTATAAACCGTATGTTCTGAACAATGCAGTTTCGAAGAAACAAAAATTCTCGAAGGAAATATTAGGTAAGCAAATATATTTTGATCTAAATTGGATATTTGCGACATTGATGCAATGGGTCATCAAATTGAACCATAGGTGTTATGAATATCATCATTGTAGACATCTTTCTTATGACTTGGTTGATCTTATGATCTGTCTACCATAGCCATCAGAGAGCAGTTTGGGAAGTTTGATAATGTACTTGAGCCAGGATGCCACTGCCTGATGTTTGCTGTCAAACAAAGACTAAGGTTATACTTTATCTTAAACACCCAGTTGCAGCTAAAAATGAATGCTTAGTTGTCTTTTATTTCTAGAAAGCTTAATATTGCATCTTATAATAGGTATCTGTGGGATGTAAATCACATGAATCCCTGTTTCAAGAAACATTGATATTCCTATTACACTACAGCGAAAACACATGTCGCATATATCAATACGTAAGCCGAGTGCTGAGACACAGTTTTCGGCTTATGTGAACCTAAGCCAAGTATGCACTTGAGGGCACACGACGAACAGGAAGACCTCGGCTTACCTACATGTACGTTGTCAACCCAGCGATACGGCACTTGGCTTAAACCAAGAAACGACGTACACTCAGGTAAGCCGGAGTTTCCACGCAGAAGCACTCGGCTTATATCACATCTCAGGGCAAACCGTACATGCCACATGGCCCGAACGCCACCCCGATAACGGCTCCATGATGGTGGTGTAGGTAAGCCGAGTACCCAATATAATACACTCGGCGACTGGTGCAGCGACGTGCTATACAAACGGTTTTTAACCCCTTTCCACGATGAATTTTTATACCGTCGGCTTGCATGTGTGGGCGATAGAGGGGGTCCATCCCACACGACACGGAAAAATCATTGGCGACGGTGACCGATGGTGCAGACGTTCTGCCAAATATAATCTTGTGCGATGCAGGAACATATCACACACACTATATTTTGGGCGTATGTGTGGGATTGGTGATCAATCCCACACGTCTATAACGAGTCAAATGCATCTAAATGCTCACGGAAAACAAACGGTGTTTGATCTTTAACCGTTTGCGAAACATTACCTAATCCACACGGGCCATCGTTGAAACTGTGTGTTGTGCCTGCATCATCGCACACGAGCTTTCTCTGGCAAGCGTCTGCCATGCATGATATCATTGCACACGTTTCCCGAACAATTTACGCGTGGGTTCGTCTTTGCATCAGGCACGGTTTCCTGTTGGCTCACGTGTGAGATAAGGTGCTATCGCAGAAGACAAAAGACATTCTGGACTACTCCACAGACCGATAGTGGACGACATTGAATGGCTTGCAGGATCCGGACAGCTGTATCCGGACGGATACGAGCGATTTGAGGATCCGCGTTGGAGATGCCATCTCGAGAACCTATTTAAGTGGACATGACATCAAATAGCGAGTCACTAGATTGTATTGAAGCATTAGCCAAGAGAGCTCCGTGATAGAATGGCCCAATTAAGTCAATTTCAGTATGTGAGGAATGTATGTAAAATCAATGATTGATGCTTTTGCTGAAAAGTTTATCTTTGTTGATGAAATGCTTAGTAAAAATGCAATATGCATGATTTATTCCCTAACTAAGAAAATCAAGTTTTGAATAAGTGTTCATAGGGAGAACAACATACAAATATATATGTATATATTTATGTTGATTTTTGGAAATGAAATGCATAATTATGCTAATGTGGTGGAAAGTACATCTGAACTCATCGATTTCTATTACAGTGTTGGTACATTTCTTATAATAGATATTTATTTATTTTTATGAAGAAACATAGGGCAGGAGAGTAAATGGTAAGATTGTGTGAGCATCAAAATCGACTTGTACCATGATATGGAAAACTACTTTTCACGTCATATGCACATGGAATCATGTTGCTCGCCATATGCCCGTCTGTTAGGTTACAATAGTTAAGAAAGTAAAATACACAATTGTTCAGATGTCTTGCTGGAAGGGATATTAAACTACTACAGCAGATCGAACTACGAAAGTAAAATAATACAAGTACAGATCTGTTGGATGCCTTAATGCGTAAGCGATCCACAACTGCTAGCATGGATCCAAAGTCTTCGATACAATCGATTCCAGTGAAAAACAACAAACATAAATTTGTATATGTGACGTCCAGTGTGATAAGCTACCTAAGCTCCGGTGTACTTTCCCCTTAGACCTATCTGACCCGGACCAAGGCACACATACTCTGCGGATGGAGCAATATGTTACTGCATGAGCTCTGCATATACCCTGTTTTTGGTCGAAATATCTCTTCAATATGTAGTCTTGAAGATGTTGCTTGAGGAACCTACAGAAAAAATGTTTGCTGAGTGTAGGTATGTTTGTTGTGTTTTGTTTCATGGTGTATGGGGCAAAACAACGTACTTGGGAAACCGAAACTTAGCTAAGTCACTTGGCAAACAGCAAGCACTCAGCAAACAGGTTTTTGCCAAGTGTTTTTTATAAGATACTAGCATACAAATAAAAAACAATTACATGCATGTATTCATTTGGATTTTGATAACCAAAATTCATCCGATGGCGGGGTCAGTTTGCTACATTAAGATACACCAGTACGACCCATGTCAAATTTTTGCATGTTGCGGGGTCAGTTTGCTACATTAAGCTATGAAACGCATTTTAGGCATTTAGTGAATATAATTAAAATTTGAACTACAACTTCATGAAAAGATAGCAGAATTGTGTTGAAAAATCATATTTATGTTCTTCAGTGGATGGCTAGGCCTTATCCAATAAAAGGACGGGAATTTCAAACATGATGGTGCCAAGACTCCACCGCAAACATGGAGTTTATTAATTTTAATTTTGAAACAAAACAAAAAATCCAAAAAGCATGAAACTTGGCATGGTGCCCTCATGTGACACCTAGACAACATGGTACAATTTTGAGAAGGCTTCCGATAATTGTGACGTACATTGCTCAGAAACCAAACAGTCTCCAAGGTATAATCAAGCTTTGAAGAGGATAACGGTATCGTTCAAAGTTGATGTTGTAGCTGCTTCATCCTTTCGCCTTGAACTATTTTTATACAAACAAGATACACCATTACATGACCCATTTCCAAATTTTGGCATCTTTGGGGTATGTTTTCTATATTTAAGATTGCATTTCTAGGCATTTACTGAATATAATACAGATTTGAATTGCACGCGCGTGTAAAAGTTGGCAAAAGGGGTTGAAAAAACATATTTGTGTTAGTGATTCCATGTTTATGCATTATCCAAGAAAAGGAACACAACTTCAAACATGCGGGTGCCATGACACGACCCCAAACATGGAGTTTGTTGGTTTTTACATTCAAAAAGTGCAAACAAAGTCCGAAAACATATAACTCGGTATGGTGCACTCGTATGACACGCAGAGGTAGCGTTCAAAAGTAGATCTGGTTTCACAAAACTTATGATGTACACTTCTTAGAGGCCGGACCATCTCCAAGGAAGAAACATGGTTTCGGGGGAGAACGTGTTAGGTTTGAAGGCGATGTGACTGTTGGTTTGCTAGCAATTCTTTTATTTTTAAACTTAGGATACACAATAACTTGATCCATACCAAAATTTTGTATCTTTGGGGTCTGTTTGCTATATTTATGTTATCGAGTGTATTTCTAATCATTTAGTGAATATAATAAGTAAACTACAAGTGCACAATAAATAGGTAAATTTTGTCGAGAAATCATATTTGTGTTAGCGAGTCCATTGATAGACCTTATCCAAAAATAGGAAAGTAATTGCAAACATGAGGGTGCCAGACACGACACCGAAACATGGAGTTGTTGTTTTTTAATGTCGGAAAATGCAAACAAATTCCAAAAAACAACTTGGCATGGTGCCCTCATATGACACCCAGAGGTTGTGTTTAAAATTAAAGAAGGCTTTTCAAAAGTTGTGATGTGCACTGCTTCGAAACTGGACTATCTCCGGGCAAGAATCATGGTTTTGACATGGAACGGGTGAGGTTTGAAGGCGATGCGACCGCTGATTTAACCACTGGCCTTCAAAAAAATTTTACACTCAAGATACACCATTACATGTTCCATGTTAAAATTTGGCATATTTTGGCCTGTTTGCTATATTTAAGTAATTAAGTGCATTTCTAGGCATTTTTTGAATATAGTAAAAAAATGAACGACAATTGAGTGGAAAATTGGCAAAATGGGGTTCAAAACATGTATTTGTGTTATTGAGTCCATATTTAGTCCTTATCCAAGATAAATAAAGGAATTTCAAACATGAGAATTCCAACGCATGACCCCAAATATTGATTTTTTTTTCATATGGTAAACCATAGAAGTTTTTTACTTGTAAAAATGCTAAAAAGACTTGCATGTAGAATCGGGGGTAGCATGAAGATATCAAGTACTACATATAAAGTAGTCCTGTATTCGAATATGTATTAAACTTATTTTTTCAAAAAAATACCGGTAAAAAATCTCTCAACAATTTGATATTTCTTGGTTTATCTTCAAATATTTACTTTTACGGTACAATATCAATTTTACGTGAAGCAAAAAATAAATTGCTTCTTAAAGCGTGAGTATATATATGTCCTACGGTTTCAGGTCGGGCATGTAATGATTGGTGCTCTCTCATTCCATAAATAACTTTACAATTATCTCTGTTGCACAACTTTATAATAGATTAATTTTAGCTTTATATTGTCTTTATTATAGATGGAGAGCCTCCATGGCCGGCGGTGACCGGAGATTGGGTGGTGGCGGTGGCGGCGCTCCATTCAGTGACGGGGCGGCTGCCTGCAGACGGGTGGCAGCGATGGCTGCGGATCTGGCGCCCTGCCCAGATCCATCACGGTATGGCCTTGGCCGGTCGGTGGCGCGAGGAGGAACGGTGAGGGGCGGCTGGAGGCTCCCTGCCGACGACAGCCCTCGTCTCCACGGTAAGGCTTCGTTCAACTTTACCCACTTGCGAGATCGGGGGGACGTGACTTCCGGTGAAAATCGCACCGACTACGGTCGTGGCGGACAATGGTGGCGTTTGTGACGTCATTCCCTTCTCGAGGCATAGTTGTTGCAGGTTGTGGCGCCCCACTCGTGATGCTCCGAGGGAAACCCTTGATCTGGGTCTATCGAATCGGACGATGATGGCACCTTCGATGCCGTTGTCCCTCCTACTCTTGAGATGAACTGGTGGAAGATGGCGGCGGCAGCCTCTGAGAGTGCGCCAGACCAATGTGACCCAGTCTTGACATGTGGTTGGGCTGGGGAATCCGGCTTTAGATGTTAGGCTTTGGTGCGACGTCTGTTTGGTATTATGCTGGGACAGTCGGCACACCTTCATTAACAGGATAGGAGTAGCAGATGGTGGTGTATAGATTTTTGAGAAAAAATCCGAAACATAAGGTGTATTGCGTTGCACCACTCGTTTGGATAATTTTTAGGGATTTAGTTACATTTCCCTATGTCAGGCAAGCTCCTCTATTTTCTCATGTCAATTAGTCAGGTGTAATCTCGCCCAAAACTTGTGAAATTTTTCCTTCACGTGCGTTCTTTAGTTTTCGCGCGAAAAACTATACACCCTATATTTAGGAACGGAGGGAGTATTACATTATATGGTCTTTGTGAATAATTAATAAAATGGTTGCATGCATCATTCAGATGCAAAGGCCGGGGGTATATCCTCTTAAAAAAAGCGAGACGAAAAGTAGAGAGACACAAGAGAAGGAGCAGTAGAAGCGGGTCCTGCTGATTCTCCAGCTAATGTGTTATCAAAATGTAGAGCTAGTGCTTGAAGCGAAAGTGTGAAGATGTGATTGACTAATTAATGGCATTGCATTTAGACCTCTGGATCTGAGTTATAGCAATAGGTCCATTGTTAGTTTTGTCTTCCCTTGATGTGATTGACTAAGTAATGACATTGCACGCTAACAAATGTACCATGACATGTGACCTCCAAATTGACTGACAAAGCATATTTTCCTTGAAACAAGCATCTATGTCTGGCTCAGTGCCGATCATGGGTGGCATTTACTTATGGACGAAGGAAATACATTCTTTTCTGACACAAGGAGGGAACATCACATGGATAATAATCAAAGAGATGCGACCATATGCAACCAACGCATGTGGACATTTCCTTGTATCACCCTGATAGATCATGTATATAGCTTATCAAATATACTAGCTATCAACTTATATCAACAATATCTATCGTATATACTACTCCCTTCGTTGCAAAATAAGTGTCTCAATCTTAATACAACTTTATACTAGAGCTAGTATAAAGTTGAGACACTTATTTTGATATGGAGGGAGTACATTGAGGCAAGTTGCTCCACACCTAACGTCTGTAATGTCTTCTTTCTCGTCAGGCATCTTTTTTAGTATCTTTCCTCCTTTTTTTTCAAAGAAATGGCAGCGGCCGGGTCCCCATGCATCTCGGTTCAGTAGAATAAAAGAAGACAACTAGTATAGCTGATAAAGGCTTTTTGTGGTGGTTGTTGTTGCAAATCACTAACTGATAAGGCTTGCCCACTTGCAACAACAAAATAAAAAGGAACAACATCCTGAAACATATATGTCCAGGAGTAGGTCATGGCTAGGAAGTAGCCCATCTGCCGTTCAATAGCCGCCATACGCATAGTTCACTGGAGACAAGTAATGCACAACAACTACATAGTAGTGCTACTTTGCAAACCACCTCTCTCTCTCTCTCTCTCTCTCTCTCTCTCTCTCTCTCTCTCTCTCTCTCTCTCTCTCTCTCTCTCTCTCTCTCTCTCTCTCTCAACACATGTAAGTGAAGAAAATCCCCGGTGAGCCGCCCGGCCGGCGTGTCTGTTGCATAATCCAAGAAGACGTGATGGTACGAGATAAGACTGTGATCGAGAAGATTGAAAACACAACACACCGACATGTGACCCATGAGCTGATTATTATTTTTCTGTTGGTTTCTATCTTTACGTTTAAATGTTGTTGTGTGGGTTTTTATTTCATTTCTCCTTTTTCTTTTTTTATTTTACCTTCCAATAATTGAAATTAGCATGAATTTCACTAATATTTCTTGAATATCAAAGTTTTTTGGAATTTCTCAAAAATATTCAAATTCGCAAAAAAAGAACTCATCAACAATTTTTGAATTTAGGAAGATCTTTTAAATTCATGATATTTTCGAATTTAATTAAGTTTTTTGAATTCATGAACATTTTTTGTAATTCTTGAAAGAAATCATATTCTCAAACTTTTTTAATATCGAGATTTCTTAATTGAAAAGATAATCTTTTTGTCATGATATTTCTTAATTTCATGACTTTTTTTAATTCACGAACATGTTTTGAAATTCAGAAAAAATATCATATTCTCAACCTTTTTTTTAATATCGACAACATTTTTTAGTTCACAAAAAATGATTTTTTAGATTTTTAACCGATAATATGTTATTGAATTTTATGAATATTTTTGGACTTCCTGAACATTTTTTGAATTCATCAACTTTGTTTGATTTTCAGAAAAAAAAATCAAAATACTGAAGATTATTTGAGTTCATGAATACATTTATTCGCAGGTTTTTTTAGTTTATGAATATTTTTTATTTGTGAAATGTTTTTCAAATCCGTGAACTTTGGTTGAATTTGCCTCCTGGTTATTCCTGAGCGACCAAAAAATAAAGGTGAGGCAAGCAATCAAAAAGAAATGAAACAAGAAAACTAGCGAGCGGAGGAGCGAGTGGTCGGAGGCTTGATGGGCCGGCCCGCCAACATCACCTGACGTGAGCCACACGATCATACGGATCGATGTATATTACCGCCTCGATGTAGTTCTGATACCTAGATCAGCAATCAATTAATCTAGGATCAAATTTTATGGTATGATATCCAGAGATTCAACTGAACCCGTTTGAATGTCATGTAACCCTTCGCGTAACCTTCTAATTATGAAATTGCAAATAGAGAGGATCATTTTAATGTTGTTGCCTGTGAGACAGCTTACGATGTCATTTCGAAAGGATCAACTCAAGCAAATTTCCATGGTAGCCACGCACGATACTTATTAATGTGTTTATTAATGTGTGAAGATCCCTATTCCTAAAGCTAGCATCATGGTATGTAGTTATATGGTAATAGTGCTCCAATGCAAGATGAAGAGCCTGGACATGGCATAGCTTTGACAAGCCAATGACTACATTGAAATTGGTGTAGATAGAACACATAAAATCCATGACAAACTTCAAACCATCCTAGAAAAACGGCTGATGTGTTATCTTGTTTGGGCGTCTTGCGTAGCACCAATGCCGCGACCTCCTCAGTACTTCCCAGGCAGGATGGGCTCCATGACATAGCAGGATGGACAAACTTTGGGGTAGTTCTTCAATCCCTGTTCAACGGAAGTTACGGAACAAAGTGGTTGAAGTGACAGTCAGGTCCATGAGGGGCCGACCCTGGCGGGATCCGGCAGCCAACCACCATGATTGTTGATCCCAATTTCATATCAGAAGAAGGCCGAGCAGGCTGCTCTAACCTCGAGGCACCAGCGCCTGACTCTTTGCAGACCCTGCCACCAGTCGCCAAGAGGACCTCAGCCAGCGCCAGATCCGGTGAAGGTGGAGGTGACCATCTCGAGCACCGGGAAGATCTTCCGCGATTAAAGGGCAATTTTATTTGAATGATATATATTTTCTAAATATCAATCTTTGTAGATTTTGGATCTTTTTTAGCGCCCAACACACATCAAACCTAATATGATTTAAATTCTAAATTTTGGTATTATTATGGTTTAAACAAACATATACATTTAATTCCACTTCATGGTTATTTCATATTGTACTATTTTAGTCCGTATTTTATCGTCCTATTTTAGTCCATATTGAAATTATAATTTTGGTATTAATACAATTTAAACGAACATATACATTTAGTTTCACTTTTGTGTAATTACATACTACTAAGAAGGAAAAACATTTTGGTATTAATATAGTTTAAACGAACATATACACTTAATTTTTGTAGTATTATAGTTTAAAAGAACTGTACTATTTTGTGTTATTGCATGCCTATACATTATGCATATCCTGTTATACTCAAAAGGCCATAATTCAGGAACATGAAACTTAGATTAAAAAAACACTTGCATGCAAGTTATTGGTACTTGCAGTGAGATTGCATGCTGGCGGCCCACTCCAGTCCATATAACACGATGAGAATTAGAAGAGCAGTCGATGGAAGGACTCAGTGCCCCTGATGATCCAGCCTGTTGATTGGTATTTTTTTCCGTGTGACAAAAGCTAGATCGATATATTACTGTGAGTGATTCGTTGTGTTTTCTTGGCATTCATGCTTTATCTATGACATTGATGGCATGATTAAAGTAAACTTACATATGCTAAGTCAACAGACAAAATCATCACTTCTAATAAGAGAGATTAAGCAATCCATCTGCCCCCGATCAAAATCGCCAACTGTATAGTTGAAAAACAAACTGCATATGAAAGAAATAGACACAACACATGAAAAACATGAACAAAATATCAGTGTGTACGTCTGATACGTCCATTTTGCATCATGCTTTTATGTCGATATTTACCGCATTATGGGCTGTTATTTCATGTTATGTCACAATACTTATGGCTATTCTCTCTTATTTTACAACGTTTACCATGAAGAGGGAGAATGCCGGCAGCTGGAATTCTGGTCTGGAAAAGGAGCAAATATTGAAGACCTATTCTGTGCAACTCCAAAAGTCCTGAAACTCCACGGAATGTCTTAAAATAAATAAAGAAAAAAATTTGCCAAAGATGAAGGCCAAGGGGCCCACACCCTGCTCATGAGGGTGGGGGCGCCCCCCCTGGGGCCCGTCTCCCTACCTCGTGGGCCCCCTGGTGGCTCTCCGATGCCCATCTTCTCCTATATGAAGTCTTTCGATGAGAAAAAAATCGGAGGCAACCTTTCGGGACGAGACTCCGCCGCCACGAGGCGGAACCTTGGCGGAACCAATCTAGGGCTCCGGCGGAGCTGTTCTACCGGGGACACTTCCCTCCGGGAGGGGGAAATCATCGTCATCATCATCGCCAACGCTCCTCTCATCAGGAGAGGGCAATCTTCATCAACATCTTCACCAGCACCATCTCATCTCCAAACCCTAGTTCATCTCTTGTATCCAATTCTTGTCTCCAAGTCCGGGATTGGTGCTAGTAGGTTGCTAGTAATGTTGATTACTCCTTGTAGTTGATGCTAGTTGGTTTACTTGGTGGAAGATCATATGTTCAGATCCTTTATGCATATTATTAACCCTCTGATTATGAACATGAATATGCTTTGTGAGTAGTTACGTTTGTCCCTGAGGACACGGGAGAAGTCTTGCTATTAGTAGTCATGTGAATTTGGTATCCTTTCGATATTTTGATGAGATGTATGTTGTCTAGCCTCTAGTGGTGTTATGTGAACGTCGACTACATAACACTTCACCATTATTTGGGCCTAGATGAAGGCATTGGGAAGTAATAAGTAGATGATGGGTTGCTAGAGTGACAGAAGCTTAAACCCTAGTTTATGCGTTGCTTCGTAAGGGGCTTTTTTGGATTCATATGTTTCATGCTATGGTTAGGTTTACCTTAATACTTTTGTTGTAGTTGCGGATGCTTGCAATAGAGGTTAATCATAAGTGGGATGCTTGTTCAAGTAAGAATAGTACCCAAGCACCGGTCCACCCACATATCAAATTATCAAAGTACCGAACGCGAATCATATGAACGTGATGAAAACTAGCTTGATGATAATCCCATGTGTCCTCGGGAGTGCTTTTCCTATTATAAGAGTTTGTTTCGGCTTGTCCTTTGCTACAAAAAGGATTGGGCCACCTTGCTGCACCGTGTTTACTTTTGTTACTTGTTGCTCGTTACAATTTACCTTATCACAAAACTATCTGTTACCACTTATTTCAGTACTTGCAGAGAATACCTTGCTGAAAACTGCTTATCATTTCCTTCTGCTCCTCGTTGGGTTCGACACTCTTACTTATCGAAAGGACTACGATAGATCCCCTATACTTGTGGCTCATCAAGACTCTTTTCTGGCACCGTTGCCGGGGAGTGTAGCGCCTTTGGTAAGTGGAATTTGGTAAGGAAAAATTTATATAGTGTGCTGAAATTTTCTATCACTTGTTACTATGGAAAGTAATTCTCTGAGGGGCTTGTTCGGGGTATCTTCACCCGTCCAAGAGAGCAAAGAGTTGCTCCTCAACCTACTGAACCTATTGAAAATGAAACTCCTTTTGAAGTTCCTTCGGGTATGATGGAAAAATTGCTGGCTAATACTTTTACAGGAGATGGAACAAAGCATCCTGATGAACATCTACTCTATGTGGATGAAGTTTGTGGATTATTTAAGCTTGTAGGTATAACCGATGATGTTGTTAAGAAGAAGGTCTTCCCTTTATCTTTGAAGGAAGAAGCATTGACATGGTATAGGCTATGTGATGATACGAGATCATGGAACTATTAAAGATTGAAATTGGAATTTCATCAAAAGTATTACCCTATGCATCTTGTTCATCGTGATCGCAATTATATATATAATTTTTGGCCTCGCGAAGGAGAAAGCATCGCTCAAGCTTGGGGGAGGTTTAAATCAATGTTATATTCATGCCCCAATCATGAGCTCAAAAAAGTGACAATTCTTCAGAATTTTTATGCTCGGCTTTCTGATAACAATCGCACCATGCTCGATACTTCTTGTGCTGGCTCTTTTATGATGAAGACTATTGAATTCAGATGGAATTTATTGGATAGAATTAAACGCAACTCTGAAGATTGGGACCTCGACGAAGGTAGGGAGTCAGGTATGACACCTAAGTTTGATTGTGTTAAATCTTTTATGGATACCGATATTTTCCGTAAGTCTAGCACTAAATATGGACTTGACTCTGAGATAGTAGCTTCTTTCTGTGAATCATTTGCTACTTATGTTGACTCCCTAAGGAGAAGTGGTTTAAATATCATCCTCACATAGAAGTAAAAGTAGCTGCACCTATTAAAGTTGAAGAAAAGACTGTCACTTATAATGATCCTATTGTTCCTACTTCTTATGTTGAGAAACCACATTTCCCTGTTAGAGTAAAGGATCATGCTAAAGCTTCAACTGTTGTTCGTAAAAGCAATATTAGAACTTATACACCTCCTGAGCAAGTTAAAGTAGAACCTAATATTGCTATTGTTAAAGATCTCTTGTCTATAATATTGATGGGCATGTTATTCAATTCTGTGGTGAAACTGCTAGAATTGCTAAACCTTGTGCTAAAGATAAACATAGACCTGTGGTAGGCGTGCCTGTTATTTCTTTTAAAATAGGAGATCATTGTTATCATGGCTTATGTGATATGGGTGCTAGTGCTAGTGTTATACCTATTACCTTGTATGAAGAAATTAAGCATGAAACTGCACCCGCTGAGATAGAAGATATTGATGTTACAATTAAACTTGCCAATAGAGATACTACTTCACCAGTGGGAATTGTTAGAGATGTTGAAGTCTTGTGTGGGAAAACTAAATACCCCGCTGATTTTCTTGTTCTTGGTTCTCCACAAGATAGCTTTTGTCCCATTATATTTGGTAGACCTTTCTTGAACACTGTTAATGCTAGGATAGACTGTGAAAAGAATGTTGTTACTATTGGCTTGGATGATATGGTTCATGAGTTTAATTTCTCTAAATTTAGTAAACAACATCATGAGGAAGAATTGCCTAGTAAGGATGAAATTATTGGTCTTGCTTCTATTGTTGCATTACCTCCTAGTGATCCTTTGGAACACTATTTGCTAGACCATGAAAATGAGATGTTCATGAATGAAAGAAGGGAAATAGATGAAGTATTCTTTAAACAGGAACCTATTACGCAACATAATTTGCTGTTGAAATCCTAGGGGATCCTCCTCCACCCAAGGGTGATCCCGTGTTTGAGCTTAAACCGTTGCGTGATAATCTTAAATATGCTTATCTTGATGAAAAGAAAATATATCCTGTTATTATCAGTGCTAACCTTTCAGAGCATGAACAAGAAAGATTATTGAAAACTCTGAAGAAGCACTGTGCCGCTATTGGATATAATCTTGATGATCTTAAGGGTATTAGTCCCACTCTATGTCAGCATAAAATAAATTTGGAAGCGGATGCCAAACCAGTTCGTGATCCTCAACGACATTTGAATCCTAAAATGAAAGAAGTTGTAAGAAAATAAATACTCAAGATTCTGGAGGCAGGTATAATTTATCCCGTTGCTGATAGTCTGGGTAAGTCATGTCCATTGTGCCCCTTAGAATGGAGGTATTGCTGTTGTCCCTAATGATAAAGATGAATTGATTCCGCAAAGAATTATCACAGATTATAGGATGGTAATTGATTTCCGCAAATTAAATAAATCTACTAAGAAAGATCATTACCCCTTACCTTTTATTGATCAAATGCTAGAAAGATTATACAAACATACACATTATTGCTTTCTAGATGGTTATTCTGGTTTCTCTCAAATACCGTGGTCGGCTAAAGATCAATCAAAGACTACTTTTACATGCCCTTTTGGTACTTTTGCTTATAGACGTATGCCTTTTGGTTTATGTAATGCACCTGCTACCTTTCAAAGATGCATGATGGCTATATTCTCTAACTTTTGTGAAAAGATTTGTGAGGTTTTCATGGACGACTTTTCCGTCTATGGATCCTCTTTTGATGATTGCTTGAGCAATCTTGATCGAGTTTTGCAGAGATGTGAAGAAACTAATCTTGTCTTGAATTGGGAAAAGTGCCACTTTATGGTTAATGAAGGTATTGTCTTGGGGCACAAAGTTTACGAAAGAGGTAATCAAGTCGATAAAGCCAAGGTTGATGCTATTGAAAAGATGCCATGTCCTAAGGACATCAAAGGTATAAGAAGTTTCCTTGGTCACGCGGATTTTATAGGAGGTTCATTAAGGACTTCTCAAAAATTTCTCGACCTCGACTAATTTATTACAAAAAGATGTACCATTTGTCTTTGATGATGATTGTGTAGAAGCATTTGAAATACTTAAGAAAGCATTAGTCTCGCACCTGTTGTTCAGCCACCGATTGGAATTTACCCTTTGAAATTATGTTTGATGCTAGTGATTATGTTGTAGGTGCTGTTCTAGGGCAAAGAGTTGATAAGAAATTAAATGTTATCCATTATGCTAGTAAGTCTCTAGACAATGCTCAAAGAAATTATGCTACTACCGAAAAGGAACTTTTAGCGATTTGTATTTATGCGCATGTATAAATTCAGACCCTATATTGTTGATTCTAAGGTAACCATTCACACTGATCATGCTGCTATTAAATATCTTATGGAAAAGAAAGATGCTAAACCTAGACTTATTAGATGGGTTCTCTTGCTGCAAGAATTTGATTTGCATATTGTTGATAGAAAAGGAGCTGAGAACCCGTTGCAGATAATTTATCTAGGTTAGAGAATGTTCTTGATGACCCACTACCTATTGATGATAGCTTTCCTGATGAACAATTAAATGCCATAAGCACTTCTCGTAGCACTCCATGGTATGCTGATTATGCTAATTATATTGTTGCTAAATTTATACCACCTAGCTTCACATACCAACAAAAGAAAAAGTTCTTTTATGATTTGCGACATTACTTTTGGGATGATCCACATCTTTATAAAGGAGTAGATGGTGTTATTAGACGTTGTGTACCTGAGCATGAACAGGAACAGATCCTATGCAAGTGTCACTCCGAAGCTTATGGAGGACACCACGCTGGAGATAGAACTGCACATAAGGTATTGCAATCTGGTTTTTATTGGCCTACTCTCTTCAAGGATGCCCGTAAGTTTGTTTTGTCTTGTGATGAATGTCAAAGAATTGGTAATATTAGTAGACGTCAAGAAATGCCTATGAATTATTCACTTGTTATTGAACCATTTGATGTTTGGGGCTTTGATTATATGGGACCTTTTCCTGCCTCTAATGGATATACACATATTTTAGTTGATGTTGATTACGTTACTAAGTGGGTAGAAGCTATTCCAACTAGTAGTGCTGATCATAACACTTCTATTAAAATGCTTAAGGAAGTTATTTTTCCGAGGTTTGGAGTCCCTAGATATTTAATGACTGATGGTGGTTCACACTTTATTCATGGTGCTTCCCGTAAAATGCTTGCTAAATATGACGTTAATCATAGAATTGCATCTCCTTATCACCCGCAATCTAGTGGTCAAGTAGAATTGAGTAATAGAGAGCTCAAATTAATTTTGCAAAAGACTGTTAATAGGTCTAGAAAGAATTGGTCCAAGAAACTTGATGATGCATTATGGGCCTATAGAACCGCATATAAGAATCCTATGGGTATGTCTCCGTATAAAATGGTTTATGGAAAAGCATGTCACTTACCTCTCGAACTAGAACATAAGGCATATTGGGCTATTAAAGAGCTCAACTATGATTTCAAACTTGCCGATGAGAAGAGGTTATTTGATATTAGCTCACTTGATGAATGGAGAACCCAAGCTTATGAGAATGCCAAGTTATTTAAAGAAAAAGTTAAAAGATGGCATGACAAAAGGATACAAAAGCGTGAGTTTAATGTAGGTGATTATGTATTACTATACAACTCTCGTTTAAGATTTTTGCAGGAAAACTTCTCTCTAAATGGGAAGGTCCCTACGTTATCGAGGAGGTCTATCGTTCGGTGCCATAAAAATCAACAACTTCGAAGGCACTAACCCGAAGGTGGTAAACGGTCAAAGAATCAAACATTATATCTCAGGTAATCCCATAAATGTTGAAACCAATATTGTTGAAACCGTAACCTCGGAGGAATACATAAAAGACACTTTCCGGAACGTTTCAGACTCTGAAAAGGAATAGGTATGTGGTACGGTAAGTAAACCGACTCCAAAACAATTTTTAAGGCAACATTTCTCCGTTTTGGAATATTTAAAAAATAGAAAAATAAGTGGAAGTCCGGGAAGGACCGAGGCCTTCACGAGGGTGGAGGGCGCGCCCTACCCCCTGGCGCGCCCCTACCTCGTGAGCACCTCGTGTGCCCTCCGGACTCCGTTTTCTTGCATGATACGTATTTTGGTCGGTAAAATTCATTATATATTCTCCGAAGGTTTTGACTCCCGTATCACGCAAATATCCTCTGTTCTTGTTTCAAGCTGTTGCTGCTGTAGATTAGATCAACATGTCGTCCCAGGATTCGGAAGGAGAAAGCTATGTGGATGATTACCTAGCAAATCCTAAGGTCTATGGAGACGTGGAGCACAATGGTTGGATTACGGAGGAAGAAGAGTATTATGAACCCAAGGGGAAGGAGGAGACGAGCTCAGATGAAGATGAAGTCCCATTACCTCAACCTGGGGACATGCATGTGGAGTTCAAAAAGTCAAGTCTCCCTGATAGGGTAAAGAAACCAAAGTTCGAGTTTATCCCTTTTCGTCTCTTGCAGGAAAATAAGCAGGACCTATCCAAGAAGATATTAACCCTGGAGTGGGAGATTGATGATCTGAGGGATCAAAATGCCGTCCTCAAGCGCAAATTAAGGGAGAAGTTTAGGCCATCAACTAAGTCAACAACACCTCGACCTTCACCAACAAAGAAGGAGATATAATCACATGGGTATGGGCACTCCCCTTGGCAACTGCCAAGCTTGGGGGAGGTGCCCCGGTATCGTATCACCATCACAACTCTTATCTTTACCGTTTTTCTTAGCTCAATCCTATTAGTAGTATCTTGATTTAGTAGAATAAAGTCATGGCATGATCTAGTTTTGATTATTGCTTTATAATCTCTCTATGTAATCGAGTCCGTGAGCTATATATAATAAAGATTAGTGTTGAGTCAAGGGCTTGATTATTTTGCCATGATCTTGGGTGAGTAAAGAAAAGAATAAAAAGAAACAAAGAGTTCATATTGATCTTATTGAAAGTAATGACTTCACATAGAAAGAGTATGATGATTAAAAGTTGTTGGGAGTTGGCAAATATAGCTTTGGTCATCGTTGCAATTAATAGGAAGTAATAAGGAGAGAGAGGTTTCACATATAGATATATTATCATTGACATCTTTAATGATTGGGAGCACTCATTAAAATATGACATGCTAAAGAGTTGATGTTGGACAAGGAAGACAACATAATGAGTTATGTTTTCTTGTATCTGAGATAAAGTATGTTGTCATGGATCCTCTAACATGTTGAGCTTGCCTTTCCCCTTCATGCTAGCCAAATTCTCAGCACCAAGTAGAGATACTACTTGTGCTTCCAAATACCCTTAAACCAGTTTAGCCGTGAGAGTCCACCATATCTACCTATGGATTGAGCAAGATCCTTCAAGTAAGTTGTCATCGGTGCAAGCAATAAAAATTGCTCTCTAAATATGCATGACTTATTAGTGCAGAGAAATAAGCTTTGTACGAACTTGTTGAGGAAGCAATAAAAGCGACGGACTGCATAATAAAGTTCCACATACAAGGGGCAATATAAAGTGACGTTCTTTTGCATTAAGATTTTGTGCATCCAACCATAAAAGCGCATGGCAACCTCTGCTTCTCTCTGCGAAGGGCCTATCTTTTATTATTATCCTCTACCTTATGCAAGAGTCACGGTGATCTTCACCTTTCCTTTTTCATTTTATCCTTTGGCAAGCCCAGCATGTTGGAAAGAACATGATATATATATATATATATCTAATTGGATGTAGGTGAGCATGAATTGTTATTGCTGACATTACCCTTGAGGTAAAAGGTTGTGGGGCAAAACTATAAGCCCCTATCTTTCTCTATGTCCGGTTAAAACTCCGTAACCACAAGTATTGCGTGAGTGCTAGCAATTATGAAGGACTAAGTGATAGTTGAGTATGTGGACTTGCTTTTAAGCTCTGACATAGACTCTTTCCGATGTTATGATAAATTGCAATTGCTTCAATGACTGAGGTTATACCTTGCTGGTGCCCAATAAAGTTTCCGATTCATACTTTTGCATTGTGAAAAGATCATCACTTGAACATAAGTAATCATATGACAAATCTATATATGTTGCTGTTATGAGAATAATCATGATGCCTTCATGTCCGTATTTTATTTTTATCGACGCCTCTACCTCTAAACATGAGGACATATCTATTGTTATCGGCTTTTCGCTTGAGGACAAGCGAGGTCTAAGCTTGGGGGAGTTGATACGTCCATTTTGCATCATGCTTTTATGTCGATATTTATCGCATTATGGGCTGTTATTTCATGTTATGTCACAATACTTATGGCTATTCTCTCTTATTTTACAAGGTTTACCATGAAGAGGGGGAATGCCGGGAGCTGGAATTCTGGGCTGGAAAAGGAGCAAATATTGGAGACCTATTCTGTGCAACTCCAAAAGTCCTGAAACTCCACGGAATGTCTTAAAATAAATAAAGAAAAATCGTCGCCAAAGATGAAGGCCAGGGGGCCCACACCCTGCTCACGAGGGTGGGGGGCGCCCCCCCGGGGGGCGCGCCCCCTACCTCGTGGCCCCCCTGGTGGCTCTCCGATGCCCATCTTCTCCTATATGAAGTCTTTCGATGAGAGAAAAATCGGAGGCAACCTTTCGACGAGACTCCGCCACGAGGCGGAACCTTGGCGGAACCAATCTAGGGCTCCGGCGGAGCTATTCTGCCGGGGACACTTCCCTTCGGGAGGGGGAAATCATCGTCATCATCATCACCAACGCTCCTCATCGGGAGAGGGCAATCTCCATCAACTTCTTCACCAGCACCATCTCATCTCTAAACCCTAGTTCATCTCTTGTATCCAATTCTTGTCTCCAAGTCCGGGATTGGTGCTAGTAGGTTGCTAGTAGTGTTGATTACTCCTTGTAGTTGATGCTAGTTGGTTTACTTGGTGGAAGATCATATGTTCAGATCCTTTATACATATTATTACCCCTCTGATTATGAACATGAATATGCTTTGTGAGTAGTTACGTTTGTTCCTGAGGACACGGGAGAAGTCTTGCTATTAGTAGTCATGTGAATTTGGTATTCGTTCGATATTTTGATGAGATGTATGTTATCTAGCCTCTAGTGGTGTTATGTGAACGTCGACTACATAACACTTCACCATTATTTGGGCCTAGAGGAAGGCATTGGAAAGTAATAAGTAGATGATGGGTTGCTAGAATGACAGAAGCTTAAACCCTAGTTTATGCGTTGCTTCGTAAGGGGCTGTTTTGGATCCATATGTTTCATGCTATGGTTAGGTTTACCTTAATACCTTTGTTGTAGTTTTAGATGCTTGCAATAGAGGTTAATCATAAGTGGGATGCTTGTTCAAGTAAGAACAGTACCCAAGCACCGGTCCACCCACATATCAAATTATCAAAGTACCGAACGCGAATCATATGAACGTGATTAAAACTAGCTTGACGATAATCCCATGTGTCCTTGGGAGCGCTTTTCCTATTATAAGAGTTTGTTCTGGCTTGTCCTTTGCTACAAAAAGGATTGGGCCACCTTGCTGCACCGTGTTTACTTTTGTTACTTGTTGCTCGTTAGAATTTATCTTATCACAAAATTATCTGTTACCACTTATTTCAGTAATTGCAGAGAATACCTTACTGAAAAATGCTTATCATTTCCTTCTGCTCCTCGTTGGGTTCGACACTCTTACTTATCGAAAGGACTACGATAGATCCCCTATACTTGTGGGTCATCAACGTCCCTGCTGCTGATCAGCATTGACTCCAATACCAACCTCAATATAGCACATACTCTAATTCTGATCAGAGTAACCAAACTTTCAATCAATTGATTTCAACAAAAAAAAATTAGTGCGTACCAATGTTTTGCAAGGAAAATCGTCAAGAATACAACACGGTGCAGCTCTGTTGTAACAGTTAAAACCACACGGCCAACAGAACCTATCAGTAGAAGTTGGGCGCCCTTGCCGCCACTCTTCCAAACAACACCTTCTCCTCCCTGCAGCTCTTCGTGACCTGCACTACCAACCAATCCTTGGAGGTATTGCACACAACTCTAATTAATTAGATTATCCTTTCACAATAAGAGTAGCCTAGATTTTTCAAAAAATCTGTTAGTTACTTTTGGCGTCTGCTCCTACAGGGTACACACGTCCCAGATAAGATATATATGTTCCATGTGCCTTTGGAACAAAGACACCACCATCTATATGCAGCACATTGAGAATTAGTTTATTTGTAGGGCTATAGAATGAACTGCTCAATACGTACGTGAGGGGATAACTACGGACAGGACCAAGGGATTATGTACAATGGGTACAGAGTACAGACAGACAGCTCTGCAAGACAATTAGTAAATACTGGTTGAGCAACACGCACAACCCTGATTGGAAAGAGAAGAGATGATGGACACATTGGCCACCGCCGCAGCTGAGGAGGAAATCGACCTAGGGGTAGAGGCCACGTACAGGCACACGTGAACTCTTCACCTTGAAGTTGTGACACAAATCTACCAGGGATCAGAATTCTGATGTTGGACGGCTGCCAGATAGAGTTTCCTCCATGATAGATCGTCTTCCTTTTTTAAGCTCCATGGAAGATCGTCGAGGAGGAGGTTATTAGATATCTTCTTTTGCAGGGATTGGGCAACCACGTGTCCTCCAATGCCATAGATCAATTCGGATGAAGAAAACTATATAGCCTCTAGAAATAAACGTGTGTTCAATCTTTCTTGCTCGAAAGGCGATGTGCATGTGCACACAGTGTCGGAGAGAGAAGAGGCCGAGAAGGATCTGCCACCGCGGCGGCAACAACTCACATCTACAACTAATTTTGATGGAAGTCGAAAGCGGCATGACAGGGAAACATGAAGAATAGGTGTCAGAGGGAGACCCACAGCCAAAGAAAATCTAATAGCGGATTGAAGTGTAAACCAGCAAGAAAAGAACCTCATCCTGATGAGGATTGATCTGATAATCTCCTTAAGCACACGGAATCAATTTCCCAACCTACATTGTTCAGCTTGAGAGAGGCTATGCATTTGTTTTTCATTGGCGGAGACAGAAAGACGGATCATGGAGAAGAGGAAGAAACCGTGGATGGAATTCTTTTCCACGTGGGGGAAGTCCGATGGAGAATAGGAAGAGACCATGAAGTAGGGAGGAAGATATCATGGAGTACTAATGAGGAAGAGACCATGGAGTAGATTGGGAATAGATTTAGTTTTTTCTTGGAAGAGATAGAAATTTCTTTAATTAGAGGAGGGGAAAATCATGTATTAGGATCGTCTGGTGGATTTTATTTCTATAACAAACAAAAAATTGGGGGCCTTGAAGCAATGATTTTTCACAATTCACTAAAACTTCAGCCGTGAAATATATGTGTGCACGTGGATCTACACCGTAATTAGTCGTCTGTCCCGCCAGATTGTAGAGATTGTTTAGATTTATATTATGGATTGATACGTGAGAGATTGTTTAAATTTATTTATTTTTAGATTGTTTGAGTGGGGTTGTGGGAGAGATGTGTATGTGAGTCTTTTTTGACACGTGTGGAGAGATGTACGTGAGTGTTTTTTCCTATTTGGAGAGAGATACGTGAGAGATTGTTTGGATATATATTTTTGAGATTGAGTGGGGTTGTGGGAGAGATGTGTACGTGAGACTTTTTCTATGCATGAGACATTGAGATATTTCAGTCGTGAGGGAAATATCTATGAGATTTTTTTTTTCTTTTGGGGAGAGATTCATGAGAGATCTATACCATAATAATTTGGTCCCACCTGATCAACGGCTCCTAATTACTGATTAACGTGGGAATTTCTAGGAAGTCCCTAATTAGTATAGGTATAGAGGTATAGATAGATAGATAGATAGATAGATATAGTTTAAAAACATATATATGGTCCTTTCCAAGTAAATGATATCCTTTCCTATGAGTTTTTTTCATGAGTAATGCTACACCGCGCTGCACCTCAATGAAGTGGCTAAAGCACTGTCACCTCTTATTGATCGCTGCCAATATTCGACCATGCCAAGAGGGGGGCATGGATCATTTGAACCCTACGAAATCCGAAATTTCGTACATCATCCCAAAAAAATGCCTAAATTTCATCAAATGTGCAAAATAAATTTTTACGAAATTTGAACTTATATCTCGTCTAGAAGATTCGTGGTAAGCATATTTTGGAACACATAGAGATCTTGGAAACTTTCGGAGTTTCATTAGGGCGTTGAAGCAGGCCCTGATGCGGAGAGATGGCCCACCTTGCGAGCACCATCCATGGTGGCGTTTAGTCGTCCTTTTGCTCTCCGTGCATCACAGATAGAACAAGGGTTAATAAACTAAGTTGGATGCAGATCAAACGTCCACAAGGTGGACAAGAGAACATGTGATGATAAGCCAAAGCGTGATGGTGGCTTTGAAATTATGTCCAGCGCACCTATCGGGGTGATAAGCCAAAGCGTGCCTCGTCTCATGTAGCGTGAGAATCTTTCAGCAGCGTTCACACGGCTGGCATCTCGATCAGGGTGTGCACGTGGTGGCGTGGCGTCTGTCCCGGCCGGCGCGCAACTATAAGCAGGGACACGCTTATAAAAAGCGGCGGCGGCGGCGGCGCAGTCTCCCGCTTGCCACAGTCCGCCGCCACCTTCCTCGTACATCATGGCGGCCGCCTGCCTCCTCCTGCTGCTCCTGCCGCTCCCATTTGCGGCTCGTCCAGCGAGCGCCGTGCCATCCTCGTCGTCGTCCTCCTCCTCCTCGTCCGTCGTGTTCCGGCTCCAGGGGGACGTCTATCCCACCGGGTACGTCCGCCATGCTTCTCCAGACGGATCAAATCCATTTCGTTTCTCCATGATTTCCTTTGCTAGCAGTTACGTTTTTGTTGGTTTCTTCGGAATGGGAGTAGTCTGTGGTAGACGCAGATTCTCATGATGATTAATGTAAGCATCAACTTAATCCCGTGATTAGAATACCTTGCTTATTGGAAGGAGATTAGGAACTAATGGGGACCCGTAGATGCCATTATGAGAACACACATGGGCTCGTAGATCACAGTACAAGGTTTATGTGTAGTGTATTTGTTCATTTGTGCCAATGTGTTGTGTACAAATTTTGATATATGCATTTGTGCCACACTGAAGTTATTTGTTCATTTGTGCCACTCTTTTGTGGAACAAACTGAAGTCATTTGTTCATTTGTGCCACTGTTCTGTGCAAGAAACTCAAGTTAGTTGTTCAATTGGCTGAAATGGCCTCTCTATTGTGCACTGTACAGCAACCCGACGGGTAACCCGTGGTAGGGTCACGGGCCGAGGGTAGAACCATTAGCTATTCGGGCATGGGTCTGAGAGAGCTCGACCCAGTCAAACCCGACCCGAGTGCCAGGTTGACAAGGAGGTATCTAAGAGTTGCGTTTGGAGATAGTGAAGCTGAGGTGAAGAAGGTGGTAGCCCACGAAGCACTGGAACCAAGCCCTCCGACCATGTTTGTGGTCGTAGAGAGAGTGATGGATCTTGCATACGTGCGTAGGGTGCTTGGTGTCGATGAAACCAGATGGTTGTGTATTGAAGACGACCTCACTTAGATTCCGGTGAAGAAACATGTTCTTCACATCCAAATGGTGGATGGGCCACGCGCTACTGGTGGCCATGGTGAGCACGGCACATATTGTAGCGGCTTGACCACCAGACTCGAGGTTTTGGCATAGTCAACCCTTTCCTTTTGAGTTAAGCCCGGAACACTCACCGTGCCTTGTACGGAGTGAAAGAGCCATCGGAGTGGAGCTTATGAGGGAAAATCCATTTGACGGAGACCACGTTGACACCCGCAGGACAATGCATGAACGTCCGAGTTTTCTTGTCCAATAAAACATTAAATTTAGCATACAGTGCTGGAGCGCTTATGTCATCGCAGGCCTACAAATGGACATTAGATCCAGGGAAAAGGTGTACTTAATTTCTTCAAGGAAAAAGTGTACTTTCTCAAGTGGCCAAAATTGGGATCATTTAACACCACAAGGCCTAACATGATATCGGCGTTGACCGGCTCCAAACGGACGGTCAAGATTGTCACTGAGCGGCTCTATCCCTAACCCCGTTTCTGTACCTTTTGCCTCCCAAATGGATTCCCACGACGTCGCAACGGCAGTGTCCATGGCGGCTCCGCTCGCCAGAGCATCGCCACACATTGCTAGCTTCGCGTTCACTACATTTCATTTTTTTTCGTCCAAGCAAGTATTTAATCTTGTTTCTCCACACTGCAGGCATTACTATGTCACTATGAACTTTGGGGACCCGGGGAAGCCCTACTTCCTTGACGTCGACACCGGCAGCGACCTCACCTGGCTGCAGTGCGATGCTCCTTGCAAAAGCTGCAACAAGGTGCTGTACGATCTCTTATCGTTATATCGTACTGCTAATTTGCTCAGAATTGCATTGAAAATTCCAGTGGATCCTCAGCTGCCACATTAATGGCTGAAATATGGGCCAAAAATCTTCATTGTCTTTGCTTGGCGCTTGCAATGTCTCTCCTGTAAATTTAGGATTATCTTTATAACTTTATTGTGTTTTAACTTTCGAGTCCGAGTTTCTTTTGTGCAAAGTATCAAGATTTTTGTTCCATTCATAAAACCAAGAAGTATCTAACTTTTCTTCTTGTATTATTATCGTCCGAGATTTGGTCAAATGTTTGTTGCTCACTGTTTTTTCTCGGATGGTTATTGCAGGTGCCGCATCCGTTGTATAAGCCAATAAAGAGCAAGCTTGTGCCTTGCGCAGACCCATTGTGCACAGCACTGCTCGGCTCACAGAGCCCTAGCAACAACAAGTGTCCCTCACCGCAGCAATGTAATTACCAAATCAAGTACACGGACACATCATCTTCCCTCGGCATGCTCGTCACCGACAACCTTGCCTTAACCTTGCGGGATTCATCACGTGTTCACCCCAGCATTGCGTTCGGGTAATGCCACTTTGTAAACCATTGCTTCACTATAGGTTACTCAACTTAGTTGTTCATGCCCTTTCAGAAAAATGAATTTTGTTCTGGTGTCCTTTCGGTAACACCAAATGGTGAAGTGTTGCCTCATTAGTGGTGACCGCATATAGTTCTTGATGTTTGCCTCTGTTTGTGTAGCTGTGGATATGACCAGCAGGTGGGGAAGAATGGCGCGGTGCAGGTGGCGACAGACGGCTTGCTGGGGCTTGGGAGGGGATCAGTTAGCTTGGTCTCGCAGCTCAAGCAGCAAGGGGTCACCAAGAATGTTGTTGCTCATTGCCTCAGTAAAAACGGAGGAGGCTTCCTCTACTTTGGGGATGATATTGTGTCTACCTCGCGCATAACATGGGTGCCCATGGCTCGTAGTACATACGGGTATGAACTATTGTTTTTAAAAAAAATACATCTATACTTGTTTAAATTTTTCTTGCATATGGATTATCAGCCATTTATTGCTGCCAAAGTATATCTTGGGGTTTGCTCTAGCTCTATCAGTTGGCCTTCGTTGCTATTCATTTGAGTGCTTGATCACCAGTGACATGGCGTGAATCCATTTGGGATCTACAATTCCACTCTTCCAAATACCATGACCATGTAAAAGTAATTAAATTGTTAACTTGCCTGCATGTGCTTCGCAATCATGAGTGGACAAAATTTTCACATCAATTTTACATGCCAAATTTTGTTTCCGATGCTTCCATACAAACAATCATTTGTTAGTCTGTTTATTGTTTTCATTCCATTACCTAACATGTGGCTTATAGATCTTTGGATGACGGGGGAAATGGTAGATGATATTGTACTTTTATAATACTGGCTAATAAGTTTCATTACAACAAGAAGAGCTAAAAAAGCACACCCATGTTTCTTATAATGTAAGAACACACTCTGTTTATGTCCTACATTGAATTCTAGATATGTGTGGTCTACGTATAACCATAAGTCTGAAATAATAGAAGAGTTGTACTTTCAGGAATTACTACTCACCTGGCCCAGGAACACTGTACTTCGATAAACGATCGTTGGGTGTGAAGCCAATGGAGGTGGTATTTGATAGCGGTAGCACATATACCTACTTCGCTACTCAGCCATACCAAGCAATTGTTTCTGCGGTAGATTTGAACCACACTACATTCAGGTGCCATGAATTTGAAGAATGGAACAGTGAACTAATGGGATGCTAATCTTGCAGCTCCAAGATGGTCTCAGCAAGTCACTTAATCAAGTGTCAGACCCCAGTCTGCCTCTTTGCTGGAAAGGGCAAAAGGTGTTCAAATCTGTGTCTGACGTCAAGAAGGACTTCATGTCACTGTTCTTGAGCTTTGCGAAGAATACCGTCATGGAGATCACTCCTGAAAATTACCTCATTGTCACAGTAATCATTCGATAACCTAACAGATCATAAAATATTTGATTGCAATGATGAAGGCTGAAACATTCTTATTTGTTTGTGCCAGAAAAATGGGAATGTGTGCTTGGGCATCCTTGATGGGTCGGCGGCTAAACTGAATTTCAACATAATTGGAGGTACAAAGTCTAGACACACACTGTCCGGTCTCCGTAATCTGGATACATTGCATCTTTGTGTAATATTTGATCATTTGTTTTGTAGACATCACAATGCAGGATCAGTTGGTTATTTATGACAATGAGAAAGGGCGAATCGGTTGGGTCCGTGGATCATGCAGTAGGGGCACAAAGAATATCGAACCTTCATTCACATGGTATTTGCTTACATACCTACTGCTAGCCCATCCATTCAAAAATTGGATGCTCCATTATTGATGAACTGGCCAACCGAGGGAAGTTTCTGCTGGCCTCAAATCCCCGAGATCATTGCCTCGAAGAGTTTCATCTACTTACATCCAAACAAAGTATACGGTAAGATGTCTGGGGAAATGAGGGGTGAAAGGGGAGAAGGATGACTATCCGTCTATGCTGCTGATCCTCATGAGATGAATTCCATATTTGCATGTTTGTTATCTTCTTTGTATCTCATTTTTACATGAGGCTCAATTTTGTTAATGAATAAATATGTTATATTTACTTGATTTCATTGTCTAAGGACTGTGATTGCTGATTTATGTGCATATTTAGGGATAAATCTCATTATACTTGGACAGAATGTTTTTTGTGTCCACTCATGTGCACATAGAGTGGTATTATCTTCAAAAAAAATTACAAGTATGGATGAAACGCCAAAAAAAAAAATATTGGCTATGCACAGTGATCTTCTCAGGTCCCATGCATGATGGAATTACGTACCCGCTGCTAGCTAAGTCATGGTCATCTACAAGGGTAATACACAAACGGACACTCCCATATGACGAGTAAAGTTACACCTACGTAAATATTCTTATGTTCCCTACGTAAGGCTTACTTGGCAGTTTTTAATTTGTGATTGCTTAGGGGCACCCCACCCCTGAAATGAGAGGGGGGATTAGTATTTAGGAATTTACGTAAGATAAAGTACAAACTGTTAGTAGGTGGAGGCTTCACCTAATGCTAATACCCAAAAAACTACTTGTTTTTTTAGAATAATCAAAACCTACTTTTCGCCCCCACCCCCACCCCCCACCCCCACCCCTTCTTACTTTTTCTCTAAGTTGAATTGTTTCAGTGCAACAATAAAAAGCATTATGATGATACATATAGCACTTCAAAACAACTGGAAATAAATTGTGTAGGACGAACAATTCCAACAAAGTTCATAATGCGAATCCAACAATTCAAACAAAAGCAACCAATGAATCATTGCCCATCATCATTTGCAAAGCGTGCAATGATGCTTCTATGCATATGGCGAGCCCACACCACCATACCGGCATTCAAGTTGTCGGCCCTTGGCGTACATGAGCATATACATTCAAGTTGTCGGCCCTGGTGACATATCAAAAAGTCAGTTTTTGACGCAAGCCGCCTTAATGGCATAGGATATGCATGTAATCCTTCATTAGACCTGCCGGTCGAATTTACGCGTTTTGTGACAGTTAGCTTTTAGTTTCTCCCACCTGAGATACTTACTTGGTTTACTGCTACTCTCACAAGAGTCACTGGATTACCCCAAAGAGAAAGGGTGATGTAGATGGCAGAAAAGGTTTCCCTTAGTTAAGAATCAATGTTTATCGAACCGGTAGGAGCTTCTTAGCTACCAAGACAAAGTGCATAGGCACACAAACAAGATACAATACTTGCACCCAACGTGGCAAAAGGGTTGTCAATCCCCTTGTTCTCGCTAGTTACAAGGTTAAAAGCAAATAATGATAGATAGTGATAAAATGAAAAGGCAAAATAAAGAGAGCAATTTTGTAGAGGAAATTATTAATGGAGAATGGACCCAGGGGGCATGGATTCAGTGGAGTTATATCTCTTAAAAGCAGGCAAATGGCTTGGTAAAAAAAATATTATTGGGCAATTGACAGACTAGTAGCATTTATAATTGTGATCATTCATGGTATAATCTCATATAGACATTATGTTCGTGATAGGTGATTGTTAATCCAACTGCATCTTCCACTATTACTCAACCCTAAAACCGTTATCTAGCATATGCGCATCTCAAGGTATTAAGTTCACAAGAAACAGAGTAACTATGTAAGCAAGATGACATAATGTAGAAAGAAAAAAATATCAATAAGACTTACCCTATTGTTTTATCCTTAGTGGCAACAATACAAATGCAAGTCTTGTCCCAGTCTATCACTGGGATATAGAGCACCGCAAGATTGAACCTGCTACTATGCACCAGTTCCTCTGAAGAACAACCTATCTATCTTGACCATATACGATAAATAATTCAGAAATCATACATAGCTACTTAATTAAACTTCAGAATAGTCAATAATATTCAATGAACAGTCTGATCATAATTCCACAATCAACGGATCCCAACAAACACACCATAGAATTACATCGGATTGATCCTGGTCACACAAGAAAGAAGGGTAACATGTTATTGAAGAGGAGAGAGAGAGAGATAGAGAGAGAGAGAGAGAGAGAGGGAGGGAGGGAGAGAGGGATAGAGAGAGAGAGCGCTACTACTATGGACTCATAGGTCCTGAAGGAACTACTCACCCATCATCATGGAGGCGGCAAGGTTGATGAAGAGGCCTCTCACGATGGCTCCCCCCTCCGGTAGAACTCCAGAACTGGGCTCCAGATGGGATCTCTTCGGAAAAGAGGATTGCAGTGGCGATAAAATTCTTCTGTAGGAGGTATGAATGGTTTCAAGATTTGTGGGCTTTGTAGGCACTAGAATCAAGTCAAGGCGGTTTTCATGAGCCCCACATGGATAGGTGGCGCGGAAATCCTCGTGAATGCGCCATGTGTCCATGTGGGCCCCTTATGGCTTGTCTTGAAGTCTCTTGAAGCTTCTTGCGTTTCTTGTTGCACAAAAAACCTGTGTTAAATCAACAACGTATTTTGACCTTCATAGATATTGATTTCCTGTGAAACCAGAAATAAGCAGAAAACAAGAACTGACATTGTGCACTAATAATAGGTTAGTCCAGAAAATAATGTAAAAGGATATAAAATGATAATAAAAGTATATAAAATTTATAATATAATAGCATGAAACAACCAAATATTATAGATAGGTTTGAGACGTATCATTTACTCAGAAGTAGTAACCACGGAGGTGATCCCATTACACCCTTAGCCAAACTTGCGAAAACGCAAGGGGTAAACATAGGAGTCAGGCAATCCAGTTATTGACCAAGACACAAGTCAAAATTGATGCATATAATGGTGTTTGGTCTGAGGTATTTTGCCGTTTGCTCCATGGAGTTTTACGACTAGCATGATCTTTGGGGACTGCGAGGGCTCCACTCTATGGCGTCCAGCGAGGTATTTGACCCTAGGGGAATAAGAGCTGCTCCGGTCTGTTGATGGTATAATTTGGCTACTTAGTATGTGATGAGCCAAATTAAATCAATGATTTATCGAGCTGATCGGTTAATGCATTGTTGAAGTATTGCCACAGGAAATTTAATGGAAGGTGAAGATACAAGTCTTAAGAAGAAGCATATGCTATACTGGACCATGGGCGTGATGCATGCAAGTGATATATATCTACGTATATGAAGAAGTATGCTTAGTCCTGATGGCCATTATCCAGTTTGATTTGCGATGTTGCCGGAATATTTAATATTTTCTTGGTGGGCTCAAGGTATTTATACATATGCTTAGCCACTATATTTAGTGTGATGGCGACGTGGCCGGAATACTTTATTTATATATGCAAGACTGCATGTACGTAGATATGGCCTAGATTTGTTACGTACTTAGATTGGCAAGTATATTTTTTGTACGCATGTTACATGGTAACCGAATCAAGTCCTGTTCGGTTTTAGTTTTGGAGTTGTATTCCTGTACGGCAAGGCATGCTACGGAACCAAGTCCTGCCTTGTATACGCAAAGTCCAGCGTACCTTATTTATATGGCCACGGCCGATTGGAAAACCCCAAGCAATCGATCAATCAATACAAAGTCTATTTTCACGTACGTCTATCTTCATCGTTACTTCCTGCCGAGCCCTAGCAGCCCTAGGGTTTGGCGATCTTTACCGTTTTGCGCTGGAAATCTTTGTTGCTTTGCTCGTAAAGCAATCGTTCGTCGTCACGAAAGCACGACAGTTATCCTGGTGTTGCGCGGCGATTTTTCGTGCCAACACAATTGGCGACTCCGCTGGGGACGAGAAGAAGAAGAGCTACACGATGAGTACCGAGTCCAAGAACGGGAGCGACATCGACCCGGAGAACGTCATCGCCGCCACACTCGACGATCTGTCGGAAGATGTTCGGGCGCGAGATTGAAGAGGTGCTTGAGAAAGAAAAGGTTGAGAGGTTGAAGCTCAAGTTGGCTGGATACGCGAAGACGAGGAACGGCGTCAAAAAAGGTAATTCGAGCCCTTCCGATGCTCGGGTAAAAACTCAACCGAAGAAATTGCTCATCTAATTGATGTGTCCGTAGCTAGTAAATATGGTTCTGATATGGAAAATACGACACGTACAATTACTCAAGCAGTAGCTAATAGACTTGAAGAATTCAAGGAGCAGTTTAATAATGATCTTGGAAAATGTCTACCTGGTCATGTACGCTCATTAGTGCTGCAAGTCAATGATGAGTATTCTGGAAAAAGACCGATGCCATCAGACAGTAGCAGATTTAACAATTTTCCAAGTAATATAATACGCCTAGTGCATCGGCTAATGCTATGCAGACTCATGTTCCTTTAAACAATAATCTGGATTGTCGGAACTATGTTGGTAGTTCGGCTAATAATTTAGTTCCTAGTACTACTGCTCCTATTATTTCGACTTCGGTTCCACAAAATCACAATAACAATAACCGAAGTTTTGGTTTTAATTCTGATTTGCAGCAGCCTAGTTATCAGACAGTAGCATATAGTACGCCACCACTGCCGCCTGTTGTTACCGGGGTTCCGTACGGGCCAGTACCTGATTCATATTTTAGTGGGTCTCCGTTGCAAACTTCACATGCTCAAATTTCGTTGCCGGAGTTTCCGCCGCGTGCTTGTGTTTCATCTGCTCCACAAGCTAGTTCTATACAGCCCAATAATAATTTTAAGGATCAGCTTGCTAATATACTTAGAGAATTTGGTTTAGAACCCAAGGGTAGAGCACGTGCATATCAAAAACCATACCCTGATTATTTTGACTCGACACCATATCCTCGTGGTTTTAGAATTCCAGATTTTGTTAAATTTACGGGGGAAGATGGTAGATCTACTTTTGAGCATGTGGGACAATTTTTAGCACAATGCAGCGAGGTTGGCACATCGGATGTTTATAGATTAAAATTGTTTCCATTATGTTTATCCGGTACTGCATTTACTTGGTTTACATTGCTTGCTCCTAATTCGATTTCAACATGGGCACAATTGGAGCAAAAATTTCATGAGTATTTTTATAGCGGTGAAACAGAACTTCGACTTTCAGATCTAACTATGGTTAGGCAGAAATATAATGAGCATGCTCATGATTATATTAGGAGGTTTAGGGATGTTAAAAACCGATGTTTCAGCTTGACCATAGCCGAAAAGGACTTAGCCGATCTTGCCTTTTCAGGTTTACTCGCTCATATTAAGGATAAACTAGAAGGGCGAGAATTTTTAGATGTTAACCAAGTTTTGCAGAAGGCTTTACGCAAAGAAAACCGGGCTAAGGAAATTAAACAATATAGCCGGTTTAAAGATAACAGAAATAAAGAGAAAGATAATCATGTGGTTAACGCCATAGATTATGATAGTGATTCGGCTAGTGAGGATGATGTTAACATATGTGTAGCCGAATGGGTTCAAGCGCCAAAGTCAAAACCATTTGCATGTTCTGCTTTGAAACCTACACCTGCTAGAAGAGATGAAATTAAATACACTTTTGATGTTAGCAAGTGTGATAGAATTTTGATATGTTATTGCAGAATAAATTAATTAGAGTGAGAGAGGGTCATGTAATTCCACCTCCAGAAGAATTGGGTAGAAGAGCTTATTGTAAGTGGCACAATTCTTTTTCTCATGCTACTAATGATTGTAACGTGTTTCGTCGACAGGTGCAATCAGCCATCAATGAAGGACGATTGACGTTTACAGAAGGTCCTAAGATGAAGCTCGACAGCGACCCTTTTCCTATCAATATGGTCGAGCTTGAGAGTAAAAAAATGCTTGTTCGGTCGGATCAGACCGAATCCGCAAGAGAGAAAAATGTTGTTGATAACAGTGCTCCTCCAAGGATGATCAAACCAAAAAATCCAGAAATAGGAGTGTGGAAAGTCAACGGAGGAAGGAGACAAGCTCCAAGGCCAAAGCCGACAGTTAGCATGTTGTTGGAAAAATATACCTCACGCAAAACCAACAATGTGTTTAATCGGCTCGGAGGTAATAAGCGTCCTAGATCTCCTTCTGGACCTCACAGTCATGAGCGATGGCAAGGAAGTGCATATGACCAACAGCCGTATTTTTCAATGGAGCCGACATATTGGGGTTGTGTACCTCCTATGTATCCGCAGTTTCCTCCATGGGGGTTTAATCCTTGGGCGCCATATCCTACAGGGCCAGCAGGTTATTTTCAGCCGGGATGGATCCCGCCGAGGCCTATGTTCAGACCAAACGTACATGAGAAAATGGCTCGTTTCAATGAGGGCTAGATCACATAACGCCATCGAGATTCGAGGAGGTCGATCACCGCACGCAGTGCAGAGTGCAACAACTATAAGGGCAACTACAAGCGGCGTATGGATGCCGGTGAAGCGTGCTGAAACTAAAGCAGCAAAAATTCAGATGATTTGGATGTTGATCATGGTCTGAAAATAGCGGAACACCAGTCAGATGAAGGTGTTGTCAATTGTACAGAAACAAGCAGTGTCTCAAAAGAAGCTCTCGGTACAGAGGAGAAAAGTAATGGCGTAAAGTTGCGGCAAGCTGGCCAGTTTAATCAATTTGAAAAGCCAACTAATTCTGGGCATAACCCGCATGCACGGCCAGATGCTATATCCTCACGTACTATTCAGGAGCCTAAATCGGCTAGTACACAAGCTGGTTTGATCATAAAGAATTGTTGCACAGGAACGTCCAAGAGTTTGCCTCTGAGGAGTTTCAAGTCTAATACTAGTACATCTACACGTTGAGACTCGGGCAATGTACGCGGCCAGGGATTTAATTCCAGTACCGTATATGATCAGCAGAGAAGCTTTTTGAACAGAGATGAAATGTTTGCCAGAAGAACAGAAGTACGTCAAGATAGGCGAAGGACCCGGGGAGCAGCCAAATTAAGTCGGTCGCGCCAGGGACTAAACCAGCACCGCAGTGTTGCCCGAATGGACTTACCCACACTCAGAAACGACGTGTACAGCGACTGCGGACATTGGAAATAAAGGAAGAGATAGCTGAGAAGAAGCGCGATAGATGGTTCAATCAAGATAAACCAATGATGCCTACAAAGACTTGGAAGGAGAAGCGCATCGCAGCAGAGGAAAATAAAAATACGGGTGACAGCATTATTGCAGGAAATTCAGAGAATGATAAAGATGTACCAACTGATATGGACGTTAATATGGTGTTCGCATTGCCTGCTGAATTTCGCGCGCCCGAGGCAGAAATTGCTGAACTTATTCTTGGCCCAAAGAATGCTACATTTGAGAAACCAGAGAAGCATGGGCAGCACCTAAATCCATTATTTATCAGAGGTCACATTGATGGTAAGCCTATTGGTCGCATGCTTGTTGATGGCGGTGCAGGTGTTAATATTATGCCCTTTTTGGTATTTTCTAAACTGAACCGAAAAGAGAGCGAGTTAATGAAGACCAACATGGGACTTAGTGGGTTCTCAGGAGAATTGTCCGAGGCTAAGGGTGTTATTTCTATGGAGCTCACAGTCGGGAGCAAAACATTGCCGACTGCATTTTTTGTTGTCGATGTCAAAGGCCGGTATAATATTCTTTTGGGACGCGACTGGATTCATGCAAATTGTTGTATCCCTTCTACTCTTCATCAATGCTTAATTCAGTGGGTTAATGATGATGTCGAGGTGATTGAGGCGGACAATTCTTCTTGCATTGCTTTGACAGAGGCACCGGTTGATTGGCAACACGGTGACATGCGATGTTTGACCGGTAGGGATTTATCGGATTATGATTATATCAGTATCGGTAGAGATGGTTTTGTACCTATAAATGCACAGCCGGCTGACGTAGCTCAGCTTAATGATTTATCCATATAAATGATGAATAAAGACGATAGTATTAAGTGTCTACAAAGACGCACGGAGGAGTATATGCATGAAACAATTGAAGATTTTGATGACATGGAAAAGCTTGGACAGGGATTCTCATCGGCTGATCCACTTGAAGAAATTGATATTGGTGATGGAAGTATCCCGAGGCCTACATTTATCAAAGCTAGCTTGAAAGCCGATCAGAAAAGTAAGGTATGTTTATTACTTAAAGAATTCGTTGATTGCTTTGCTTGGAATTATACTGAGATGCCCGGTTTGAGTAGAGATTTAGTAGAGCATGCATTACCTATTAAATCTGGTTTTGGGCCGCATAAACAACCTCGTAGAAGTTTCAATCCTAATTTGTATGACCGCATCAAAGAAGAAGTTGATCGGTTGTTAAAAGCTAAGTTTATTCGGCCGTAGATATGCAGATTGGGTTTCTAATATTGTGCCCGTGGAAAAGAAAAATACTGGTAATATTAGAATCTGTGTTGATTTTAGAGATTTGAATAAGGCTACTCCGAAGATGAATATCCTATGCCTATAGCCGACATGCTTATTAATGATGCGTCGGGACATAAAGTGATTAGTTTTTTAGATGGTAATGCAGGTTACAATCAAATATTTATGGCCGAACAAGATATGTCTAAGACTGCTTTTCGTTGCCCGGGTTTTGTTGGTTTATTTGAGTGGGTCGTTATGACATTTGGGTTAAAAATGCCGGTGCTACATACCAACGCGCTATGAATTTAATTTTTCATGATCTTCTAGCCATTGTACTAGAAATATATATTGATGACATAGTTGTTAAATTGGATGGGTTTGATCATCATTTAGCCGATTTAAGATTAGCTTTTGAAAGGATGCGCCGGTATGGATTAAAAATGAACCCACTCAAATGTGCTTTTGACGTGTCGGCTGGTAAGTTTTTAGGATTCATAATTCATGAAAATGGTATAGAGGTTGACCCCAAGAAAGTGGAGGCAATTCGAAATTTGGAAGAACCCACGCGTAAAAGGGATGTGCAAAAATTGCTAGGAAAAATTAATTACTTGAGACGATTCATATCTAACCTGGCAGGGAAAATTGAATCATTTGTTCCTCTACTTCGGCTAAAGAATGAGGCCGAATTTACTTGGGGGGCAGAGCAACGAGATGCTTTTAATTATATAAAGCGATGCTTGTCCAATCCTCCAATATTGCGGGCGCTCAAGTCCGTGCGCCTGCTCAGGCTATATATTGCTGCAGAAGATAGGGTGATCGGTGCGGTGTTGGCGCAAGAGATCAGCGAAAAAGAATACATCATTGCATACTTAAGCCGTCGTTTGCTCAACGCTAAAAGTCGGTACGTGTTTATTGAAAAGTTATGCTTATCTTTATACTATGCATGTACCAAGTTTCGGCCTTATATTCTTTCTAGCACGTGTGTAGTAGCTTGCCAGGCCGACGTCATTAAGTATATGTTGCAACAACCGATTCTTAGTGGTAGGATTGGAAAGTGGGCTTACGCACTAATAGAATATGATTTAACATATGAATCGTTGCGTTCTATGAAGGGTCAAGTTATCGCCGATTTCGTTGTTGATCATAGGATTAAAGATGATGAAAGTATTAATTATGTTAATGTGTGTCCATGGAAGCTTTATTTTGATGGATCGGTTTGTAGGGACGGGCAAGGCGTCGGTAATGTTTTAGTTTCACTTAATAATGTTGTTTATGATACATCGGTCCGTTTGGAATATCCTTGCACTAATAACCAAGCTGAGTACGAAGCTTTACTCTTTGGTTTACAAACTTTAGTTGATATAGGTGTAAAGGATGTAGATGCTTTTGGGGATTCGCTTCTGGTAGTACAACAAATTAAAGGCGAATTTCAATGTTTTGATGGGTTATTAAATAGTTATTTGGACCGATGTTTAGACATAATTAAGTCTCTAGATACGTTCACCATCCATCATATACCTAGAGAAGAGAATTCTAGAGCTAATTGTTTAGCACAGCAGGCATCCAGTTATCATATTCGTAAAGGAATGTTTTTTATATTAGACAAGCCGATGCATGCTACGTCTATAATGATGGATACTTTGCCACAGGGTACACTTGGGCCTAGCACAGTTGAACAACTAACTGTACAATGTAGTGCAGATTCGGTGCATGGGTCACAAACGACCGAATTAGCAAATAATTTAGAACTAAATGATTGGAGAGTTCCACTAGTTAATCATTTAAAAGATCCAAGTCAAACGAGAGATAAAAAAATTCGGCGACAAGCTTTAAAATATACTTTGTTTAACGACGAGTTGTATCGCCGAACAATAGATGGGTTATTTTTAAAATGCTTGGATTCTGATCAATCTAGAGTGGCTATGGGTGAAGTGCACGAAGGAATGTGTGGGACACATCAGTCGGCTCACAAAATGCGATGGTTATTAAAAAGAGCAGGGTTTTATTGGCCGACTTTGCTAGAGGATTGTTTTCGGTACTATAAAGGTTGTGAGGCATGTCAAAAATTTGGGAATATACAGTTAGCGCCCGCATCTATGTTGAATCCTATAATTAGGCCGTGGCCATTTAGAGGATGGGGCTTAGACTTTATTGGCGAAATACATCCTTCATCTTCTAAAAGACATCGCTTCGTCCTAGTTGCCACAGATTATTTTACTAAATGGACTGAAGCAGTTCCTTTGAAAAATATGACTCACAAAGAGGTTATTAGTTTTGTTTTAGAGCATATTATTCATAGATTCGGTATTCCTCAAACTTTAACTACTGATCAAGGTGCTTCTTTTATGTCTCATCAATTTCGTGAATTTGCTGAATCTTTAGGAATTAAATTGTTAAATTAAATTCGCCTTACTATGCTCAAACTAACGGACAGGCGAATCTAGCAATAAAACTTTAATTAAGCTTATCAAAAGAAAATTGAGGAGCATCCGAAAAGATGGCATGAGGTACTTTCGGAAGCCTTATGGGCTCATCGGATATCTAAGCACGGAGCGACTCAAGTAGCACCGTATGATCTGGTATATGGTCAGGAGGCGGTGTTACCTGTAGAGGTTAATTTACAAGCTCTTAGAGTGGCCAGACAAAATGATTTGTCGGCTGTAGATTATAATGATTTGATGATGGATAAGATAGATGACATTTCAGAAGAGAGATTAAGAGCTTTGCGAGAAATTGAGAAGGAGAAATTAAGAGTAGCCAAGGCTTATAATAAAAAGGTGAGAGAGAAATCGCGTTTCAAATAGGGGATTTAGTGTGGAAAAGCGATTTTACCTATTGGAACTAAAGATAGAAAATTCGCAAATGGTCGCCGAGTTGGGAAGGCCCGTATAAAATTGTAGAGATTGTTCCTGGAAATTCATATTTTGTACAATCTTTGCAGGGAGAGAAGTTGTCCAAAGCTCTTAATGGAAAATATTTGAAGAAGTATTATCCTAGCATGTGGCAGGAGGCCTGAACATGTTGTGGCCGATATGTTATTTCAAGTATCGCCCTGAGCAAATTTGGCCGATATATATTATTTGAAATATCGCACTAAGAAAATTTGGCCTATGTATCGTTGGACATCGCCCTAAGTGATGATGTGATCAATGATCGACTTTATCCTACGGCAGTTCCTATATATTTTTGGTCAATGCAATTGTACCAAAAACAGGGGGGGCATGTGTTGATGGTATAATTTGGCTACTTAGTATGTGATGAGCCAAATTAAATCAATGATTTATCAAGATCGGTTAATGCATTGTTGAAGTATTGCCACAGGAAATTTAATGAAAGGTGAAGATATAAGTCTTAAGAAGAAGCATATGCTATACTGGACCATGGGCGTGATGCATGCAAGTGATATATATCTACGTATATGAAGAAGTATGCTTAGTCCTGATGGCCATTATCCAGTTTGATTTGCGTCGTTGCTGGAATATTTAATATTTTCTTGGTGGGCTCAAGGTATTTATGCATATGCTTAGCCACTATATTTAGTGTGATGGCGACGTGGCCGGAATACTTTATTTATATATGCAAGACTGCATGTACGTGGATATGGCCTAGATTTGTTACGTACTTAGATTGGCAAGTATATTTTTTGTACGCATGTTACATGGTAACCGAATCAAGTCATGTTCGGTTTTAGTTTTGGAGTTGTATTCCTGTACGGCAAGGCATGCTACGGAACCAAGTCCTGCCTTGTATACGCAAAGTCCAGCGTACCTTATTTATATGGCCACGGCCGATTGGAAAACCCCAAGCAATCGATCTATCAATACAAAGTCTATTGTCACGTACGTCTATCTTCATCGTTACTTCCTGCCGAGCCCTAGCAGCCCTAGGGTTTGGCGATCTTTGCCGTTTTGCGCTGGAAAGCGGCCGGTTCTCCTCCACGAAAGCGAGGAAATCTTTGTTGCTTTGCTCGTAAAGCAATCGTTCGTCGTCACGAAAGCACGACGGTTATCCTGGTGTCGCGCCGTGATTTTTCGTGCCAACAAGGTCATTGTTGAATTTAAGAAAGATGCGCCATAGGAATACATATGGGACCCAACTTTGGGTCATTTCTTTACTAAATTTCAACAAAAAGGGTCGAGCCTAATGATCGAGCTAAACTACAATAAGAGAAACTTATAAAGATAAGTATAGTGACGTAGTGCTCCGAGGTTCAGCTTCCGGTTTCAAATCCAGCGTTGTCGTGTCGTCCCCTGATTTCGGTCATTTTCGAACCCTTGTTCATCCAGGAGTGGTGTCGTCTGTGCCATGTTCCTTGTTTCACTCGAGGAATATAGTATGTAGCGGATTGCACAATCACCATCTACGAGCCATTGCAACATGCTGGCGGGGAGGGGGGAGCCGTAAGTGGGCGGGGCTTGGGCAGCCCCCATTCTAGCTTGAACGGACCGCTCCAACAACACCTTTGATGGGTATCCGAGGATCCGATAGTGACTTGGCCAAGGGTTCCGCGGGCTCCATGGCATATACCTCGCGGAGCGCACGTTTTCTCGCCTTCCTAGTGAAGTGCGTGGCATAGATCATGTTCACATCTTTTACTTCATGAGGACATTCATTTTGGCCGGCTTTGCTCGGTCTGGGGTTGTTTCCTCCCACTTCATCATTGTTGCTCAGGCTGACATTTTTTGTTTTTCCTGTAAGTCAGTTCCTTTGGTAGTTTTACTTCTGCTTAGAATTACCTAGTTATGTTTATTCCATTGTGTTGTGTTGAGACATTTGAGTTTTCCGCAAAAAAGTTTAATCTCCTATTCACAACCCCCCCCCCCCCCCCCTCCCTCTAGTCGATGTATTTAGTCCTACAACCCCGTGAACCAACCCATCTCATGCCGCCAGAGTTAGCCATCCACCAAAGCCAGCGGGGAGGTTGTTGCTCGTCGGGAGCCGATATGAAGGAGCTGGTGGGATACTATCTGCGTGGTCAGTCTGTGGCTTTCGGTAGGTCATGCTTGACGGCGATATTGGTGATCCAGCATGGCGACGCGCTGATCTTCAATGGTGCCACGATCTAGCTAGGTCACCAGAGAAGAGTGAGTCGTTGGCGCACGGTTCTAGACGGCGCAAGGTTGACACTAGACACACCTATCGTGCAACGAGATGGGTGATTTGTTTTTAGGTTTTCTCTAGGGAGTCTTTGATTTTGGTTTGGGGAAGCGAGGTAGCGGCACTGTCCCTGTCTAGGAATAATGTTCTCCCTGCTTTCCCCTTTCCATTAGTGTGTTGATCACCAGCATAGGGCGTGTGGAGCCATGTCTCTGATGGGTCTTCTGGGGTCTGGTCGTTTCAGGTTTCTGATGGATCCGTTTGAATTCGGCCTGCACTCGTGGTCTTCAAAGTTTATAGAGGTCCTTATCGGTGTTTCTTCTTCGGGGCGACGACTTGCTTTGCATATCGAAGTTGTCGGCATCTCCTTGTCTGCATCAATGACTTCCCGGCCGCTACTTCTACAAGTTCCTAGGTTTAAAAAAGTCTGCTCCATCGAGGCGAATGTCCAGAGGTGGCATCGAGCTTTGCGCATGGCACGCCGCCGTTGGATTCATAAGGAAGAAGAATTCGGCACCCCGAATATTTGAATGTTACTGTATATCTCTCTGTGTGTGTGTGTGTGTGTGTGTGTGTGTGTGTGTGTGTGTGTGTGTGTGTGTAAGGATCTGTAATACTTGGGCCCTTTCGAAGAAAAGATGACTACTCTCTGTTGACATATTCTGAAGGCATGCTTTTTCGAATACGCCTCGTTCCCTGCTTTCGCTACTAGTCTCCACCCACAGAAACCAACCAGTGGAACTCGAAAAAAGATCTCCACTTTCTCTCTTGTTGAACGGAACTAACCTAAGACACTGGAGCAGCGAGCGGTGGAAGCGATGGCGACGATGGCGGAGGGGGAGGAGACGGTGCGGGCCTTGAAAATCCTGATCAAGCACGAGGGGTCCCAGCGCAAGGCGTCCTAGAAGGACCCAAATGCAGGGTCATCTCCGCCACCACGCACGTTGACGCTGCCCCATGCCTTGGTAAGCTCCGCGACAAGATCCTCGGCCGGTTGCGTCTCCTTCGCTGACCTCATCGCACAGCACTCCGGCTTCTCCTCCGCCCTCCGCCGCTCCCCTTGAAGCCATAGTCCTGAATGGGTAATCCGTGCTTCCACCTAGTACCAACTTTTGCTTCCCAACATCTACTCCCAAGTAGCACTAACATGCGTGCTTTCAAGCGTGTGCTCCCAATCAACACTAACTTGTGCTCCCAACGTGTACTAACATGTTCTCTCAAGTGATCTAACTTGTGCTTCTACAAGGGATGAAGCACAACTGTGCTCCCCGAAAAAATCAGAAAAAATGATGAAAAACAAAAGGAAAACTATTATGTGGGAGAAGCGTCCAGGGCGTGACACATGGGAATGTCAGGCCTCCCACGTGGCGTGCTGGAGCCTCCCCGGACCAGGAAAAGTGACATCCACAAGATCCTTTCAAAGGGTATCCTTCAATTAGTTCCTCCCAGATGACGGCCAAGGAGGGTGGACCGCATGTCCCAAGGCAGCCAAAACCTAGCCTTAAGTCGTGCAGGCCTATGGGCCCAAGTGGAGGTGATGCATTACTTTTTTGACTTGGATTTTAGTTTTGGGTTCTATATCATCGGACCAGTTCTGGGATAGATCTGCTCGGAAGGAATTTGAACATGAATCCAATTTGGTTGAAAAAAGTGCATGGTATAAGCTTTCCAACAAAGAAATCACCCAAGAATGAGAAAGTTATGAACAATTGAATCAAGTATGTCCATGCAGTCTGAATATGAGTCCGGGACGTGGGGGGACTTGATCTCTAACTTTTCTTGGCCAAGTGAAGTGAGGAAACTTCTTGTACAACATCTAATCATATGGCCTTTGTTTTGACATCATACTTGATCAAATTTAGAGAAAATGGTGATAGTTGTGGTTGTATCCTTCATTGCAATTTCCACATCATTTTGCCTCCAGCTCGGACTCTGCAAACCTATATGGTAACTCCACTAAAGGTGGTCCTATTACTGAAACAAGTACGGCTATTACAATGTTGACTGTCCAATAACCAATGTGATTAGGTGTTAATATTGTTAGCTCTCAATACTGTTAGCTCTACTATGATTTGGTGTCTTTGGAAATATAGAAACTCTATTATTTTCAATAGCACCATTTGGATCTCCATCAAACAGGTCTTGAGACTGGTCCTAAGAACTCTCAAAACATAGGTTGTGTTGTCCCTGGAACAGAGGGGGAGAAGGCTGGAGGCCTTCTCAAGTCAGCTGGCAAGCTTTGTCCGGCGCCCTTTGACTCTCACAAGTGGCTGACAAATGGCAGGCCCCATGAAGCCCCTTTGGTGAACCCTTGGAGCAAGCTGAAGATCTCGGACGACGGCTTTGTCTTCTCCTCACCTTCCAAGAAGCGGGAGACTGGAACCGTGACCACCTCCAGCCCAGTTCAACTCTTGCGGCGTGTTGGTCACCACATGCTGCAGCAGCTCCCCAGTTGAAGACTCGCAAGGCTTCTCAGGATTGTTGGCCAGTCCCAGTGCCGAGTACTTCCGATGACGGGATACGACCGACGACGAACGATGATGACGAACGAAGCTCGCTGACGAACTCGACGATTTACTTTATGCCGAGACGCACCGTAGTACAAAGCAAACAACACCCACGTATTAGTGTAGCTAGTCAACCTCGGTTACCCTGATCAATACGTACATCAGCTAGTACTCCACGCGCGTACAACGGCCAACCGGCCGGAAGCTAACCACACGAACGCGGAAGAAATTGATTGCCACAGGCACATAACGTGCCTGGTTGCTTTGTATTGGCTTTTTCACGGTGCAAGTTACGAGCTGGGGGTACATATGGAACTTTTAGGTCGTGTTTAACACCAACAAGGATCTGATATGCGCCTAAAATTAGCTTGCTGTTAGGTCTCTTGGCTGGTATCGCACATTGGAAACTGTCTGTTCTTTTTTTTTTTTTTGCGGGTCAGAAACTGTCTGTTCTTAGAGTGCCTTGTTATCGGTTGTAATTTTCTTTTCTCCTCTCAGTGAGCTGATGTATGGATGACTATGTGGTTTCATTCTAGTAATGGAACAGGGAAGGAGCCTCCCTGTTCTTCTAAAAATAACCAATGTGAAACCCCAGCAAAAATAGAACTGCTTACACCAAATAATGCAATTGAAACAGACAGAACAACACCTGTGACCAAGTAAATTCACGGGTGTTTCCAAATCCACCCATGAGATACATGATTGCAAAATTAACCTACAAAACTTGGCCTTGATCATCACAAAGCATTGCACGATAACACAGTTTCATATATAAACAACCAAAAACGAGTAACCATCAATGCATGTTTTGCTCAGCCAGTAAAAAATCTAAACCATAACATACCTAGATGTCTACTAGCTAATAGCGTAAGCCTAGAGAGGATTTGATAACATCAGAACCCGGCGTAGATCGATCGCGAGCTAATCACTGCTAGACCTAAGCCTCCTCGCCGTCCACGACGGCGTCGTCGCGGAGCTCGGTGTAGGCGTACCCCACGGCCTTGTGCTGGTCGAGGATGTCATTCTCCATGTCCAGGATCCTCCGCGCGGCCTCGAACCCCTCAACGAGGACGACGAGCTTCGCCTCGTCACCATTCACCACCCGGCGGAGGAGCTCCTCGCTGAAGCTGCGGAGGGAACCGCGAGCGCGAGGCGGCCTCGCCCTGAGCTCGTCCATGAACTCCTCGGACACAAGGATCATCCTCTTGCCGTCGCCGTCCCTAACCTTGATCCAAGGCAGGCCCGCCGCCCTCGCCTCCTCGGCCGTCGCTCCGATCCGAGCCACCGGCGTCTCCATGTACGTCGATCGCCTGCGCGTGCCGCCGGCTGCTCGCTCGAGTTTGGGCTTCGGGGTCGGTGTACGTCGATCGCCTGCGCGTGCCGCCATGCGGGATGTTTTTTTTTTTAAGTCTACATACGGGATGTTGGGAGGTATCCTTTTTTGGTAGACGAAATGTGCATGGGTACCCACAAATGGGTTCTTTCCCTTCTCTCTCCACCTTTTTTCTCTCGTGTGTGGGCCCTGTTGTTCTGCTTTTTCATATTTCCCTTTCATTTGTGAAGTTTGAAATCATGCTAAAAGTTCAAATTCCGAGACAACAAATCTGAAAATTTCCTAAATTCAAGTCCAAAATTTTGAAAGGCTAAAAAAATCTCAAAAGTTTTAAATTCTAAAAGATGGCCCAAGAAATTTTGAAATCTGGCACTGGAGTTTCTAGAAGTCACCAAAAACGGACCAAGAATAGAAAGTGCCAAAAATGTTGAAAACTTCAAAACAAAAAATCGAACACAGTACAAACGCAAGCGCTCATACATACGTGCATACACTCATCCCTATGAACGCACACGCACACCTTACCCCTATGAGAACCTTCGAGAGACTGAGCTGGCATATCATCTTGAGATTTAGGAAGTCACTGTAGGAAATTCAGGAATAATGCGAGCACCAGGACCTGAACCCTGGTGGGCTGGGGATACCATTGTCCCTCTAACCATCCAACCACATGGTGGTTTTGACCGGTCCAAACTTTGTTGGTTAGTCGCCCTATGTTGGTGGGTAAGGGTACCCATTCGGAGGAGGATGCCTTATGGGTAAACCTGGAGCATATCACTGACCCGATTGTCTAAGGGTTAGAGTCATCCACGCACTACTCCTGAGTAAACACTAATAGGGATAAGGAGGGGAACACTCTTTCGAGGATTCAGTAGTTACGGAAGATATGTTCCCCTAAAACTAAAAGTTGAGACGGTTTTGGGGGGAAAGTTCAGTGAGAAAAAAAAAAACAGAAACATGAAGGAATAAATTAGAATGGAAGAAAGTACCCTTTTTTCTCTCTCTTAAAATAGGTTTTTTCCACACTTTATAGATACAAGCCACCCGGCCCTAACGAAACATTTTCCTCCTCTCCATCCACGAGTGAGTCCCATACTAGGGTTTCTCCGCCTCCTGCCGGAGCCGCCACCGATCGGCCTTGTCTGCTATTGTCTTAGGGCCATGGCGGCATGGTGCATCCTGGCCCTTGCCGGTGGAAGGGCTCATGCTGCGTTTTGCTGTTGTTTTTCAGGTTGTGTGGGGGTTTGATAAGTGATGTTTTTACACTCATCACAATGTTTGTTTAAACATGATAAGCTTGAAAACTACGAGAAAATCATATGATATTGCTACTAATGACTAATGAATGTGAGAGATCACGAAATCCTTTGTCTAGTTTGTTTTCACAGAAAAAATTTAAATTATGGGGATAAATGATCACATAGAACGAAACAAATTAATGAAGAAGGGGTGGAAGGAATTGAAGGCACGACAAGGAGACCAGAGGAAAAGACGGTGTCTAGTATGACGGCATGCGCTCACACGAGCGCCCGTACATACCAAGTGCCCACGGCTCCAGGAGGTCCAACCCAACAACATTTATGAAAGGGCCCCGTACCAGAATTGTGGATGAGGGCGAACAGAACGTTAAGCAGAACACTACATAAGCCATTTTCCAACCCTAGCCGTCGCCATTTCCACTCTTACCACCATAGTCGTCACCATCACCATCACCGCAGCATCCCCCCTCCAATTTTAGCCATACATGTAATGGTGTATCGCATCTGGCAACCATTGTAAGAGATATTATCAATTCATCTTTATGTCTTCTCCAATGATTTCCTCTTGCGAGCTGGTTGTCATGTGCGAGTAATTCGGTAAGCAAATAGGTTGAGACATAGTCTTGCAACCCTATGTACTTGTATAAGGAGTCGATGGAATGACTCTGAATTATTAATGTCATGTATGTGTCTGATTGCTACAGAATTGTCTCTTATCTCTTTATCGTTCTATGACCCTGCAGGTACCCAGGATCTCGGAGTTCAATCAAGGAGAAGGTTAGGACGAGTTCAATCAAGGAGGAGGATAGGAGCAGGGAGGACGCAGAACGCTATTCTGAACATCGGTGACAGAAAGATTTAGTACGGTAGCGGAAAGTCAATCCTTGGGGATTCATGAGGTGTAGTCATAAGATGCCTGGTCGTTTTGTTTGAACTATATTCCTAATAACCTAGTTAACCCCGCGAGACGGTAAAGGTCTGCAGCCGGACAACTAACTCTTGATGCAGGTCGCGTCCCGCCCAAGACGTAATTTGGACACATCCTTCATTTCATCGCGTTGCAAACACATCTTAACAGGTCCCTTCCACAGCATATAAGATCACGATGATCCCTAGCGAAAAATATATGATTGTAAGAATCAAAACCTCATAGCCGTGTTTGTTTCAATTATAGTGTTTACACCTCTAAGATTGTTAAGGCCTGGTTACAAGAACTGAAATTTAATTCTCTCGCAAAGACTTGGTAGAGCCTCTGACGTAGTGGATATGATCGAAGAAGAAAAAAAGGCACAGGACCTAGTGGAAAGTCCAATGTTAGGGTGAGCCTATTCTCCGTTTACGCAGCCCGAAGGCGTACTTTCATAATACGCCTCCTGCTCTGCTTTCGCTACTAGGGTCCGCCCACAGAACCCAATCAGGGAACTCTAAAAAAGATCTCCGCTTTGCCCTGCCTGCCTGCGCCGGACGGAGCCACCGCACCCACCGAAGCGACCCACCGGACCGGCGAGCGGCGGAGAGATGGCGGCGACTGGGGAGGAAACGGTGCGGGCGTCGCACATCCTGATCAAGCACGAGGGGTCCCGGCGCAAGGCGTCCTGGAAGGACCCCGAGGGCCGGGTCATCTCCGCCACCACGCGCGCCGACGCCGCCGCGCGCCTCGGCGACCTCCGCGCCCAGATCCTCGCCGGCCGCGCCTCCTTCGCCGACCTCGCCGCGCAGCACTCCGACTGCTCCTCCGCCCGCCGCGGCGGCGACCTAGGTACGTACGCACGCACGCACGACGCGGTGCGCCTCCCCCCTCGCCCCCCGCCCCCGCGTCGCTCCTGCTAGATTTGGATGCGAGGCCGCCGCCCGCCAGGATTTAGGGTTACGATCCGAGCTGTCGAGCAGGGGCCAGGAATGTATTTAGGATATACTTATCATGATTCATGGATGATGGACGGTGTTTCCTAATCAATTTAGGAATGCTTTTTATGGAGTTAACATTAGATCCCAGGAGGCCAAATTCTGACTAGGAAACTGATTTTTATGCGAAGATAGGCGGATCGAGCGTGTTTTCATGGCATTCCTTCCTGGATCCACCAACTAATCATGTGTGTCATACTGTGTAGGGAAGTGAAGTGATGCTATTTCGTAGTACGAAGCGGTGATTGCAGGGTGTAGTATGTAGTAGGAATGAATATGATAGTTCAGGGATAGCTAGGTCTAGGGTAAGAGGACAATGGATAGGGTTCACTTGAAAGTGCATAAACATTCTTTAAGATTGGAACTTGTCTTTAAAAACAAGAGTGCTAAATATTCAGTCGGTTGTCCCAGCACGCGCCTTTCGTTGGATCTTTGATGTCGATTATCTGTGAGAAATAATAAGTTGGCCGGAATCGTTTTGTAGTATTAATAGTTCAAGTGCGCCATACTCTTGTGCTTGCCTGCTGCTGGAATAGAGAGAATTGGAATATATCCCCTCTTATGTAGTGTCATAGAAGAGCATCTTTTTTTTCGATAAGACAATCGTGACATGGTATGAGTCTATTTCAGTTCCTTCCTTGCTTGTTTTTGTTCCCATTCTGAATGACGAATGTGGGGTTAGGCTTTCAACAAGAGAGAGAGCTTGGGGTTCCTTATGATATATTTAAAGAAAACCTGAAGCTAAGATTGCCGTGTCTGAACTCGCAAGTTTGACAGCAGTTATCACAGAACCTTGCCTTGTTGTCTTGTTAGACTTATATATCAGTGTGCATCTCTTCCGTGAAGTTTGTACTCTTGCTGATTAGGGTGAAGAGTCGCTACCATGGCGCTGCAACCATGATGCTATTGATTGTTACATTTTATCCGCTCAATTAATAATCCAATCTCTGTGGAAACACATCAATGATGTTCATTCATGGAATTCTTGCTTGCACCTCTTCACGTTCCACCACAATTGCTTCCTGGTAACCGTTATCTTGCTATGAATCCTTGATAGGCACCTTTGGGAGGAGGCAGATGCAGAAGCCCTTCGAGGACGCCACGTATGCTCTCAAGGTGGGGGAGATCAGCGACATCATCGACACCGAGAGCGGGGTTCACATCATCCTGCGTACCGCATAAGGAGGAAGAAGCCCCACGCCGTCACCGTCACAGACACCCTCTGATGTTATTTAGCCCTTTATCCTTCTTCCAGGGCCTGCGGCTCTTCTCATTCTGGCAGCCCGAAACTTGAATGAGTGAAGAAAAATTGTCTTGTATCGTCTCACCATTTTGCTACGGCCATTTGAGCTGGTTGATACATACTTACATCGCAGGTCAATGTTTGAGCTTATGATGTCTTGATCAGGAAATGTTTTTTTTTTCTTCTTCATTTCATTTGTGATAAATCATTTCAAATGAATGTTGTATGCATCATGAAATCTCTCCTACTTATAGTAAGATTTTGGTGTTCGTTCGGCCAATCTTACATGCCCCACCTCCCCCCTCTCTCTCTCCATATTGATTTTTTCTTTATGATTTTTTACACCTTTTTTCCCCTGAAAACTGCATCGATTTTCCACCTCATATTGACTTTCCAAATAAAATTATGTTTTCTTTGGTAAACCGAGTAAATGCTTCCAGCAAAAACAAATTTTTCCCTACCAAAGGTATAGTATAAAATCTTTTTTTAACACAATCACACTGTATGGGTAGGTATAAGGGTTAACTAACTAAAATTTTATTTTTTTACACAATCACACTAATATATTTGTGGGTAAATCATGGGCTAACTCACCAAAATATGTATGCCCCTTTGCGACGCACGGGCAACTAGTAACGGGTGGTCTTCAGATATAGGAAAATAAATTGGAAATACATTTCTCATAATTTTGAGAGAGAGAGAGAGAGAGAGAGAGAGAGAGAGAGAGAGAGAGGCCATATTTCCACTTATGAGAAAAAATAGCAATAAAACTGAGCCACCAATAACTTAAATAAATATGCTTTGTTGTATAGATAACTGTTATGGCTTGCAATTAGCAGGATCCTGCATTCTTCAAATAAATAAAAAAGATGCAACAGCGTCTTGATGTTGCACAACACTACTGAATAACCATTATGAGGCAGGCAACATGGAGCCCTGCTGAATGTTTTCAGACAACTAACTTAGAAGAGACGCGATCTTATTCAGCACCATATAAACTGCTGAATAACCATCACGCGGCATTCTTTTAACCGTTCTCAGCGCGGTCGTAGGAATTCGACTTGTGCTTGGGCGCGAAGGTGAACCCTTCCGGGACTTTGCCGAGCAGCAGCTCCGAGATCCTCACCTGCGTATTGCATAGAGGAGGTACATCAGCTTCCCAATCATGTTGCAAGTAGTTCATTGACACAGCCGGATGGAGAAAGGGGGCAGCTCGCTTACCCAGTCGGCTGCCGAGTCGGAGGCCATCAGGGTCTCGAGGTCGTCGCGGCCGCAGTAGCTTGGGGGCCTCCAGTTCAGCTGCTGCGGGACGACGTCCAGCAGCCCGACCGGGATGTACCGGCACGTGTAGCTCAGCCATTCTAGCAGGAAATGGCGTGTCGTCTCCACACCTGAAAACACATTGAACTATAAAGTTGAGAATGAAGATAATCATTTGCAAGACACTTTGTAAGTTTAAACGATGGGCCATACAACTCCCTGTGAAAACATGCAAGGAAAATGTCCTAATTTCTACATACTCTCAGAGCTGAGAGGACTCACCTTTGGTGTCAGAGCCCCAGTGTTCCAAACCGAACCGCGTAAATTCTTTCAGAATATTCAATCTCTCGCCTGATGTGATATCCCAGTCCCTTTGTTCTTTTATCTCAGTAAATACCCAAGGCTGCCAAGCATCAAAACGGCATGCATGAGCACCAACACAATTTAATACAATAACCCATAAAGGGCAAGCCCATGTAGACATTTCCTGCCGACTATGTGTTCCATTATGTTTGAAAAATCAATGCATAGGTTGTTTCAACGGTGATCAGGCACTATTAGACTGATCACTCAAACATCTCATCTAGTACAGAGATGCAGAGAGGTTGTTAATTAAGCTAGTAAAGGCATTACAAAAAATGTTAGGACCTATGAGCATTCAAGTAATACTGAGTTTGCATGTATCCTCCTGAATTACTACTGATTACATGCTACAGTTTACCTTGTCTACCAGGTATCAATTCAATGTGAAGTACGCATTATACAGACCGTCCACTAACTACGTAAACAATATGGATGCACAGTCACCAACCATTTGGCAGCTACGAACACGGACCAAATGCACAGATTTTTAGAATAATTGGCATCTGAATTTTTTAGATTTAAGAGGGATAAGTGAGAAATTCATAGAAGAGGAACAAATGTGAAAATAACAGTTTATGTGCTGCAGTTGAGGCACAGCAGAAGACATGCAAAATAGTTATTTCAATTCTAGAATGGTTATAAGTAGTACCATTCACACAAAATGAAGAAGACACATGGTGAGCATTGAACAGTGTCACAAATATCCAATGTTTTGCAACGATGAATAGCACTTATTCTTATCACAGATGACTATTGAAAGTTTGGTCAAAAGTTTTTCAAGACTAAACACTGGAGCATAGTTCACTGATCTAGAACTGAACACAATTCCAAGCTAAAATGTGGTTCACGATCATGTTTTCCCAAAATACTCAGAACCATTTTCTTTTCTCATACAAATTAAATCAGGTAAACTGCTGTACATACTAACCTTGACAAGCGCGCCTCGAGCAATCATGCAAGTGGAAATTTTGGAGCTGCCAGAAACATGCCTGTTCCAGTCGGTAAAGGAGAATATATCACCATTTCCAATGACATGCAAGTCGTCAGGTGCCTTCTGTGCACACTGGTTAATATAGTCCCAATCGGCATTTTTGCTGTAGCGTTGTTGCCGCGATCGACCGTGTATTGTTATGGCTGAAGCACCCCAGTCATAAATGTCTGAAACTAAAGAATCAGCACGGTTCCTGCCTTCAAAGAAAGCTGTTCTTACCTATAATCAAGAAACAAAGAAAAGGTGAGCACAACAATTCTGCTACTATATTTTAATATGTGTGTCGCTGAATTACCTTAACAGTTAAAGGCCTTTTAGTAACGGCAGATGATGCTTGAACAATACTCTTAATCCTCATAGGTTTGTTAAGCAATGAGGACCCAGCACCCTTGTTGACTACTAAATCAATTGGGCAGCCCATATTTATGTCAACGAAGTCAAACGAACACTCGTTATCCACAAGTTCAATTGTCCGTGCCACTGTATCTGGAAAAGCTCCACAGATTTGCACCCCAAACAAATCCTCTGATGAATGCCTTCGCAGCAAAGCCCACTCTGAAGCTTGCCCCTACATGAAACATATTTATATGAAATGGCGTCACAAGGAATAAATAGATGATAATTTATTAACCTTGGCAGCATTTTGTAATGAATGTAAGAAATTAAGTCCACTCAAAGACACAAAAAGGGCATATGTCACATATGATGATGGAACAGACCAGCAAGGTGCTTTGTTTTCTAACCTGCATAAGATTTGTGCACATAGCCATTTCTCCGCAAGTAATATCAGCTCCCAATGTTTTGCACAGCCTCCGGAAAGGAAGATTTCCAACAGTGGTCAAGGGAGCAAGGTACAACTTCTCCCGAAAATCTATTATCTTCCTTTCACGTAAATGAGGTGTTGCGACTAGGTCAACTCTGCAAGAGCTTGGGATATTTGAGGGCACTTCCAATCCATTAACTAAATTAGGATCTTCAGGCTCCGGCTTAGTGTCATGAGTACCTAACCCGTAATGTTAGTGAAAAGGTTAATAAATGAAACCATACTATGAGCAATAGGAGCACTTAAAAGAATGGCTCTTAAATCCAGAAACAAAATTACCAGCTCCTTTGTTAATTTCAATTTCAACAACTTCAATCTTTGACTTCTTTGCTGCCCTTGCAACAGAGTCACCATCCAAAGGTTCTCCCCCCAATTTATCCATTTCTTCGCACAAACTGGAATCATGTTCCACATTCACAGAAGTATTGCAAGAAGATTCAGTTTTATCATCACCATTCAGTTCACACGGTACATCTGGATTATCATGATCAGCGCTCTGATCTTCAGCTAATGCACTTGCTTTAATCTTGATGACTTCCTGCATTATGAAACACATCGATTGAGACTAAATGAATGTATTACCATGTGACAGAACTCACAGAATAGATCCTCAAACAACAGATTCTGCACCAACATCCTATGTTGCATCAGAAACTTCATAACAATAAGTTATAATCAAAATAAAAAGTGGTATATGACATAATAAATTTCAATAGCCATGTGTTGACAAGCATTTTGAGGATCTTATACCCATATGAGTATCAGGCACATAGTAACTGCCAATGCTAAGAACATACATCTCTTCTATGTATTTAAGAAGTTGAGTATGAGAGGACCACTATGATTTACATTTGGAGATGCAGTAAAATCACTAGGCAAAGAAATTCCAATATTGCAAAAATTAGAGCTACAACTACTATATGTATTAGCCATTCCCACCTAGCAGGTGATAACCGGTAACCATTAAATATACAAATTTTAACCCGTACAAATGCAATGTGCTCCAATAAACAAGTGTAAAAGACAGACCTGATAGACAATAGAATTCAAGAAATTTAAATTATGTACCTTAAGACCAAGATGTTTGATCTGCTCACTGGCCCTGGGAAATTTATATTTGGTCTTCCATAAGAGCTTTTGAACATCTTTACTCAAAGTGTTTATCTCGTGACTTTCAGAAGGTGCATGGTTATCTTTGTGTGTACCAGAAAATCTGCAAGTTAGTCCATACGGACATGGCTGCCCCAGAACAGTGAATGGACATGTTCCTTCAAGGTCAGCTGGTTTCTGCGAAAGTAACAAATAGATCAGTCATGAGTTATAGGTTCAGGGAGAAGAGAACACCAAATAAAGAAGGGCCAGGAATGGCCAAATAAAAGAATACCTGAGCCAAATAAGCATCTATGTCATGGGTGAAACGGCAAGAAGCACCAAATTTGCAAGCGTCCACATTTCCACTTTTGGCAACTGCGACACAAAGACGCAACACCGACTCCTGTTCCTGCATAAGTGTCACGCAAGTACCCAAATTAAGTTGACGACCAACAGTTTGTACTATATGTTGCCTACATAACATATACACAAAGGCCTGCCATGTTCATGGGTCGCTACCAAACCATAGAGATATTTATGACCAGAGCGCATAGCAGGGACACAGAGTGATGGGAGATGCAGGTACGCAGCAGGGCTAGTTCAGAGGCGATTTTGCAACAAAGATGGTACATAATTCACAGATCTCATTAGTAAAGTAGCCCCAAATTGTCATTGGAAATCAAAGCAGGCCATTTTACATCATTACTACAACCAAAGATGGAACAAAGTGAGTGTAAAAGTCGCTTCCAACTTAGATACCAAAAGTTGCTGACACAGGCACCAAAAATTAAAGGAATGGGGGTGAACAGTTCCAGCCTGTAGAAAAGCGATGAGTGTCTAAAGAAAGCGATCAGTCTGACAAGGGCACATTGGTCGCGAAGCTGGCATGTTCAGAGTGGTAAAGAAAGATCGTAGTAACAAGACATCGCACCAACTCAGGAGTCAAAAATTTAACAATTACTCGAGTATATTATATCTATCCATGAAAGGGTGCCTGCATTAGAGAGAAATCAGTAGCCCACAGGCTTGCCTCTTTTATAAACTGTAATCAATAAAACAGAGCATGCATTCATACAGGCCAGTGAAAATTTCTAGTCCTCGCATTTGTATTTGGTATGTGATTCTTGCTCACAACTTCTGTACTTACTAGCCATTTATGTCTATGTCTAAGCAAATAAATCTTTTCAAAGCAGGTTCACGACCAATTTCTAGAAACTATTTAACCTGAATTCCTCCAACAAACAAATTTTTCGGACAACCGATAAAGCACGACCGAAGTGCCATCAAACACCGGAGTAACTACACGCAGGCATTACCACAAGCACCTGGCACGCGCTGGTTCACAACACTACGGACTACGTTGTGGGGCATTACCGCGAGCACCTTGAGTGCACCACCGTCGTTACCTGCTTGCGGTCGCGCCTGAACTGGCGCTTGGACTTCTTCTCGAGGGGACCGGCGCCGCTGGCCCTGCCGTCCTCGCCGGGGGCGTCGCGGACGGGGGCCGGGCGGAGGAAGGCGGGCTTGACGGGCGCGACGCCGCGGGCCACCAGCTCCTCCGGCGTGGGGGGCGGAGGGGGAGACGGGCCCGCGGCGACGGGGCAGGGCTCCGGCCGGTCGTCGGCCATGGCAGCTGCGTGGCGGCGGCGGCGGCGGCGGCGGCGAGGGGAGTGGAGCTACAGCCTGCGCGTGATAGAGGAGGCTTCCGCGAGGGTTTTATGCCACGGAGGTTTTTTCGCAGTAAAACCCATTGTGGGATGGCAATTTACAAAAAGGTGAAGGGCCAACGCTGGAAATATTTTTCTAGTGCAAAATTTACACCAGGGATCAGATCTATTATAAAAAAAAATCACCGAAAATACAAAGCATCTCAATCAATCAAACATAATAAAAATTACCTCAAGATTCCAGGACCACCGAACGACCAATACTACCACCAGAATGAGCCGTCGGCACGTCGATGTCGCTGCCGCCACTACCGAAGTCGGCTTGACCTTGTCGATAACAGCCGGGAAATCTCCGCCCACGGGCCTATAAGGAACATCTCCCTAGAGCCGTAGTCATTGTTATGAAGCACCAAACATCAAATTGCGCCACACGACGAGAAACCATAACCACACCGCCTCAGGGAGACTACAAGAATCTACGTCGGAGCAGTCGACTAAGTTCAGGCAGACGAACTTGAGGAGGATCGAAACCCGGAAGGCAAACTCAAAGAAGAAGCTCCCCCGAGCGCCGCACCTACGAGGACTAAAAAATCTAACCTAATCTACTAACAGGAGCGGAGGCACCGGGATTCCCCTCCTCGCCACCAGTCGTCGCAGCGGCAGGAAGAGTGGAGGCGAATACACGGGATCGCCGATGGAGTCTGGAGGGGAGAGTTTGCCCTAGCCGCATAGGATCAGGAGGGAAAAAGAGAGAAAGTCTATATACAATATACAATATTTTCTTAGTAACTATTGACTTGAAATCAGATGTTACTCATGGACCCGATTAGTTATGTGAGTGAAGGTCATAGTATGTTCAACCTTCTTTTTTTCGCTGCGGGGGGGGGCTTTCAATTTATTCATCAAGAGTAATAAAAATTACAGCAATGTCCGTAGACCGCCTACCGAGGAATACAAGCACTGAAGCGAGACAAATGCACGCCGCCGTCATCATTGCTCCTTCGCAGGAGCCGAGCAAGCCTTGTTGTGGTAGACAACCAGGAAGTCAGCATGCTAAGGCCCCAAAGAACCAGAACAACAAACGTCGTCGATGAAAAAAAGCCTAGATCAGAAGTTTCAATCCGTAGACACACGAACGCAAATGAATGAAGACCAAATCCATGTGGATCCACCAAAAACAAACACCGACGGAATTCCATGAGATCCATCGGAGACACGCCTCACGTCCTCCGACGATGTCTAACGCACCACCGAGACAGAGGCTAGAAAAGGAAAACCTTATTCTATCTTCAGAGAGGCACCGTCGCCTCACCTTTCTGAACAGGATACAAACCTTAAGCGAACTCAAAAGAACGCCTAAAAATTAAGTAGGTGCCCTCTCACTGGCAAGGGCCGGGATCTACCGCACCTCCATAGCTCTAAGGCCACAGGAGACGAGGCAGATCGACGGCGCTGGTAATGGGAGACGGGAAAACCCTAGACGCGTGGAAGTTGTTCGTGTGCTGAGGAGAAAAACATGTTCAACTTTCTTATTAAGAAGTCTTCTTTATACTACATGACTAACATATTTTGGTCTTGTAGAACCTATACTTAGATATCAAGGGTGGCTAGACACGTATGAATCTCAAACCTAGTCGATGTCCATCCCATGGCAAAAAAATATATTTTTGGTCTACCACTGCCAGCCCAGGCTTGCCGGAAGTGTCATGTTTCATGTTCAATGCTGAGCGTCCGATATGTTTAGCATGTAATAATATCACACCCAATATAAACACAACCATAATTGGCGCATATTAACATATAATTGATATTGTACCTGATAATAATGTGCATTGCAAAATTAGCGCCTCTAGCAATTAATTTATTCTAAACATAGCAGGGATCCTCGGGGCTATAAATATGAGTAGGTTAAGTACGCACCCATGCACTAAAAATATATCAAAAGTTCAAACTTGAACACCAAACTACCAAGAGCACCGCGCACACTCGAAGAGATTGTTATCCCACGAGAACAATATGGCGGTCAAAAGTAGCGGTTTAGTTGCTTTTCTTCTTCTTTCATCCATGATAGTCTCCGCAGGTAGAGTTACATTCACTTGTTCTACGGGCCTCTTTGATGCAAGCTTTATGATGATGATGGAATTTCAAGAATACTTTTGTTTGGTTTGCATGATATATTCACTAAATGTTGTCATGTATTTTATATAGAGAGACGCCGACGACGTTTACTTTCTAAGCATTTTATATGTGAAACCTTATTTGTTAAAATTTGAAGGTACTTCGATAAAAATTTCTTCATATATGCGCCTTCGCTTTTGCTTGGGCAGCACCTGCAACATTAATACCAAGATGTGGCGAATCTTTTCATTCATGGGGTGAGCATGACTCCTGCATTCCTCCTGAAAATGATGAGTGCGACTCATGGTGCAAGAATCGATGTGCCAGAGGGGCATGCGAGCTCAAGCGTGGAAAACATTATTGCCATTGTTACAAGAACTGAATTTTTTTACTGCTTAATATTTTTTGGAAGCTATTTGTAATAAGAAGTATAAGTTACTTCAGATAATTAAATCTCTACTCCTAAAAGGGACCTGGTAGCTTCACCTCCATGGTTTTATTTCATCTCACCATCACCTCTTCACGTTGGTTTTTTCACCTTCCCAATAAAAACTTTTCTATCCTTTCTAAACGTTCCTAACCAACCACGTTACAAATGGGCAGGAACCGATAGCACGATTAGGAAACAATGAAATCCAGTTTGGTGGCAATCAATTCCAAATACTAACTTCCCTATTGCATCGATCCCTGCTTTTCCTAACAACCAAATCTCTACTATTAAAGAGCAATCCGTATGTAGTCATTGTTGGTACCCAGCCCCTCCATCGAACGAAGTCCTCCCTATTTCTATTTTTTCCATCCAAAGAATCGAGGCACAATCCATTTTTCCTTCCATGCATATCTCTCCCGAAGAAAATCGGGACACAATCCCCTCCTTCCCACGAACACGCATTTCCCCTGAAAAATCAGGTTGCAATCCTCTCCTTGCCACTAATCTCTTTTTTTAGAGATACGACACGCAATCAAACACGATGAAGAACGAAATCGAACACTGGGACAAGGATTCAACGTGGAAAACCTTTCTAACACGAAGGGGGGAAACCACGGGCGCCAACCAGCAAATCTTCAATATATCGGGGGAGGTTACAAACACTTGAGATTTACAACTGATCAACATATCCCATGCGGCAGCTTACAAGAGGTATATATAACATCGGTGACCTAGGTCAATACTGATCCATACCTAGAGGCGGCAAAAGGAGTGGAGATTCCTTCTTGGTTACCTAGATGGGCATACTCTATGTAAAACCAGTCCTCTTGCCAATTCTTCACCGTATCTATAAATTTTCCTTCCGGCCATATCGAGTTGGGCGTCCTGCTGATCATGGCGGCCCCACACTCAGTGGGCTGGGAGCCGTTCGATTGCATTTTAACGCAGAAGAGTCTCAACCATAACCCAAAGTGAAGCTTAATACAAAGAAATGCCTCACAAAAAGTGACATAGCATGCAATGTGCATAATAGAATTCGGGGCGAGGTGGTGGAGTTGGGGCCCAAGTAGAGCAACCCCTGAAGAAAGGGATGGAATGGAAATCCAAAGTCACGGAGGAGATGTGATATGAATATCACACGCTCATCGGCGCGAGTGTTCGGCACCTGAGGATAAGTGAGGGTGCCGTCTAGATACAGAGTACTAAGAGATGTGAGGCTGCACAGATAGTAAACACACCACATGAACATATATGAAGCTTTATGATTGACGATGGCAAACTGATATCTTTCTGCAGGGCCATGAGCTTTGCGCAACCCCTGACCGTCAAACTTTTAATTAAGGAGTTGGAGTGTCTGCGATTGATCTATTGGCAAATGCAACAGATTTTCACAGTGCTCAATGCATAATTCTTGCAGACAAAGGAAACAATATTCTTGGCCCAGTGTCGCTAGATTTGGACAACCATAGATCTTCAGCCTGGAACGTACTGGCTTTTGGTGTACTGATCCTTCACTAGGATGATAAGTTGCACGAAGAGTAGACAAACCAGCATCAAAATATTTCAAGATGAGCAAGAGTAGATGGCAGTGCTGGTATATTTCTCAATACCCTGCATTGTCTAATGAATAGTTCCTTGAGCTGCGGAAGCAGAATCATATATCCTCCGATCCAACCCACTCCTCTAGGGATGGAAGCATTTCAATTGAGAGCAACTTAAGAGATGGGGAGGCAAAAGGCATCTCACAGCCATAAAAGGAACCTTTTTATTCTTTTCACTGCATTCATATGTTGTAAGTAGAGATATTTGAGTGAAGGTAGTCCGCCTAAAGGTGGAAGGTGTTGCCAGTTGTACAATATGAGAGACAAACATATGTCAAGTTTGTCAGCATAGGATTTTCCATCCAACACGAAGATCTCATACCATTATACCCTTGAATCTTCAGCTTGGCAAGATTCGTGTGAGGTCGGAGGCTATTTAGTAGTTCCTCCCCATCTGCTTCTAGTTGGACACTCTTCCAAGAGAGTGACAACATAATGAGATTTTCCTTTTCACCCAGCTTAGCAGTAGTTCCTTCTTGTCAGACCAAGGACATCAAACTCACTGGACACACACACCCACATAATCTGATCAAAGCATTGCTTCACTCTTGGGTCATTGTAGACTGGTCTTGCCCATGCCACCTATGCCCACTATAGCGTAGGTGGTGACACTGCAAACATCACAGTATTGAATACCATCGCTTTCTTGCTTGACCAACCATTCAACTACCCAATCCCTCTCAGTATCACGGCCCACTATTTTTTCATCAAACAAGAAGGAACTGGTCTCACGAGGGTTACCAATTCCCTGATGTCTAATGTGCCTCAAAGTAGAAGGATCAAATCGATCCACGAGCATGATAAACCGCTCCACGGCAGAAACAACCTCATCAAGTTTCTTTAGGGCATCTACCATTCTCTTAAAATCACCAACCTTAAGCATGGTATTGAACTGCTGGATAAACATCTGTATACAATTGTACAGGGAGATGCTCACCATATTACCTCTAGATTTCACCTTTTTCTCAAGCTTGTAGTACTCCACATCGTCGAGAACGTCCTCGGCCTCCTCGACGGCATCCCTGAGCTGCCAAATCCATGAATCAAGGGCCTCGCTCGGCCCCTAATCCGCTCCATATCGATGGCATCAAAGACTAGTTGCACTTGCGGCAGAAGCCGCTCTTCCACAGGCTTCATGCTATCTGCTTTCATGTACTTGTCCAGGTAGTCAAACGACTTGCGGACAATCGCAGAGATGGTGATGGCATAGACTTAGTAAAAGCCAGTCAATACTTTCTCGTGACACATTTCCCCTCTTACTTGGCAACTTCCAGCCACTTCAAGGACAGCGAAGAGAGACAATTTTTGTGTGTGTGTTTGGGTTATTATAAATTCTGGAAGGATTAGTACTTGTAAATTGAATGTCAAAATCCAGCGAAGGGTAATAGAAAGCCCGGCAGATCAATTGCATAACACATGCACGAAACGGAAGAATAATGAAGGTGTTGTGAAACGTAAAAGGAAACAAATACGCCTCCCAGTTTATGCCTTGATCTGCAGCCAGCTAAATTAGCTTTATTACTACTTATGTTCCTAATTGATTTCTTACCCAATGTAAACGCCATATCAATGGCATTAAATGAGATCCAATTAGATGTTACGCTTTGTTCCTATACTTGATTTTTTACCCCGTTAGTTGCTCCATTTCATCTGTGTATATATATATGTAGCTGCTCGCGTGGCCTACTTGCATACTGGATCAACAATCGATACAAGTGGTATACTTAGTCTCCGGAACCATCGAGCTTCATCCATGGCATCCTCCAAGCCTCTCGCCGTCATCGTGCTCTTCCTCCTCGTCGCCCTCCTCATGGTTGCCGATGCGCAGCCGGCACCCAAGATAGGTATGTACGTGCATGCATGCATGTGTGACGTGTCCTTGATCAACTAATAATACGTGATCTGATCTGATACATATTTTGCTGTTCCCAGACTGTCCATCGGCGTGCCAGGCTAGATGCGCGAAGAACTGGAAGAACAAGATTTGCAACAAGGATTGCAACATCTGCTGCGACAAGTGCAACTGTGTCCCCTCCGGCACCAGCCAAGCGACCCGTAACGAATGCCCCTGCTACGCCAACTTAAAGAACTCCAAGAACGGCAAGCTCAAGTGCCCCTAGAGTAGACCCTAAAGGCATGCCAGCGTTATACGGACTTATCTGATGAAATGATCATGTATGATCGACCAAATCAAATCATATATAGCCTTATTGTCTAGTAGTGATTTCTTCTTGCATTTCCTTTCGAGCTTTGCTTCGGTCCACCATCCTAGATAAGTTTACCGATTTCGATGCGGAATAAAAGGTGTAGGTTTGAAGCTACCCCTTCAATCAAAAAGATTACATTGTTCTGATATCTTATTTGATCCATTGGAAGAATATGAATTATAAATAGTTGATCGTAAATGTATGAGAATACCCTTTTTTTTTGTAACCTTAAGATTCGGGCAAATTTTTAGGGGGTGTATTATTTTATCCTGTGGTGTATGTAGTTGATCATGCTTAGGTAACAAATTAGTAGGCAATGTTAACTTGGAATTCTAACAAATCATCAACATCTGCACCTTTTTCCAAATTTCTTTGAATCGAACCTTCAATTCTTTTTTCCGAGAACCCACAAGAGATCTGCGCATCTATGTAAGGAGAAGATGTTGCAATTACAAGGATTAAGACCACACAAGGCAGAAGGAACCAGACCCACCATCCTCCTATGGGATAATTCTCGCTAGAATACCATAACCCACCACACCCAACTCGTGGCAGAGGGAGCGTATCTTGTGGACGACACCAACGTCGCAAGGGAGGTGTGCTTGAAGACTCGGTTCTTCTTCATCTTGGAACATATAAGCAGAGCAACTGATTACCACACTAAATTAGGAACGTTTGGCGCCAAATTATTGCTTAGACAAACTAAAACTTGAGCTAATTAAAATACATTTTTTTACTCGGCACCATTGATGCTTTCTTTGATTTCCTGGATTGGAGCAATGGTTGGCTGGGGCTGAAGCCACACGCACAGGTCTTCGACGCGCCATTCAGAACGAGGCCGCTTCACACGCTTGGCCATGCCGTTGGCAAGATTGTAACAGAACATGCCGCGTCTAAAGGGGAAGTAGACATACCCGCCGCTCATGCCTAGTTGTGCAGCGTCCATTGTAAAGCTGGCGGGAGATCCAAGAAACAATGTCGATCGCCCAAGCTCCGGGCGTCCTTCCTTAGCCACCGCCTCCATCTGCTGCCTTCCACTTCTTTCAGTGCATGCACCGTCACCGATAGCACTTGGTGGTGGTTGTCGTAACGCTGCCATGACTCATCCACCCAGATGAACGCCATCAGTAGCTCGCCACGAGAGTCCAAGACATGGGTGGAAACATGAATGTGCCTTTTCTCCCCAACTCTGTTCCACGGCTCCTCGAGCATTCCACCGATGTTGTCGCCGTTGGCTTCGAAATTCAGCGTCAGGAAACACCATATGTTGGCGCCCACGAAAACTAGGATCTCGCCGTTGTGATATGCAGCGCTACAACAGTTCCTTATAAGTACATTCAACCTTTTCTTCATGGTTTCCCAAGTCACATTGCCTGGGCGCAGGATGGACATCGTGAAGGCGAGCGTCTTATGAAAACGACGATCCTGGCATTGCTCGTAATTGAATTGGTACAAAAAAATGGTGCCATCAGCGTAAACAATGCCGCGGGGATACTCCATCACCCGCTCAAGTGGGAAAGGAGGCAAGGGGGTGACCTTTCCAGTGAAAAGTTCGATGAGTCTTGGCTCAGGATGCGCGACGAAGAGCGAGGCCGTGGTGCCATCTGCGGTAACCACCCAGTTCCTCCCGGCGATGTTAGGTGGTGAGTCCGACGGCTCTGTGATGGCCACATTGCCATTGTTGCTAGAGGACTTGGAGTAGATGCCTAGAAAGTCGATGGTGGAATGCCAGATGATACCGCCCACGTCGTCTCCCGGCGCGATAACCCAGGGCAGGAACATGGGGCGAGTCGCCCCCGCCGTGTCGAGCCATGGCTTGCAGACAGCGTGGAAGTGGATGAAGTCGCTGACATCGTGCAAGCGTCCGGAGATGTCAAGGAGCAGATCCGACGGGAGGAAGGCCCACGAGCTGGCGGCTGGCGCGCGCCTGGCCATGGCCGAAGTTGCCCTAAGCCGGAGCCCTAGTGCAACTCCCGTGGTTATCGATCCACGGAAGAGAGCTAGCTATGCAACTCGCGTGGTTCTCAATCTCCTCCTAGACCTTTCCTATTTCGAGGAGCTATGCAACTCCATCACGTATGTACACGCGTGTAGTAGTTGGGCCAAGCGAGATTGCTTAAAATGAGATTCCATAAGTCCGAGCCGGAGACGCTCCGGTCGTCCACATCCCACACGTAAGGCATAGGTATCTTCCAATCGCCGGATACGACCACCAGAACCCTAACGCCATGGAGGACATGCCGCCGGAGGCCGAGGTCGTGCTTTCCAGGCTCAGAGCGACGGCCGAGGCTGCCACGGCGGCGGGGCTCCCGTTGATCAAGGTCACGGACGATGGCCAACGGCTGCATCTGGTGTCCCAGCGATTCATCGACAACCTCAGGTCGTATCCACCGCGCAGTCCCCTCTATCGCTTGAGCAGCGAGCGCCTCCTCTGCATGGTGCATGGCGACGAGGCCAAGCTCGCGATCCTCGTCGATGGGTACGAGACCATGCAGAGGGTCCGCGACATGGAGGATGACATCCTCGACCAGTATCACGCCATGGGATATGCCTATTTCGTTGTCCGTGCCCACGACAATGTCGAGGTTTAGGTTTTGTGATGATTATCTCCATCATCACGAGTATTATGTACTTCCTCTGTTTCTTTTTACTCCGCGTATAAGTTTTGGTCAAAGTCAAACTACATAAAGTTTGACCAAATTTATATTAAAAAATATGAACATCTACAATACTTAAACCGTATAATATGAAAATACATTTCATGGTGCATCTGAAAATGTAGATTTCATATTGTGAATGTTGATATTTTTTAATATAAAGTTAGTCAAACTATGCAAAGCTTGACTTTGACCAAATCTTATATGCAGACTAAAAAGAAACGGAGGGACTGCTAGCTGCTGTGCTACCGAGTCTTCTAGTCCTATTAATTAGCTAGACATTGGGATTAAAATCTAGGTTTTCTTTGCTGATCGAGCAAAACATGCATGACTATTAATTTGTTTTTTGGCTGTCAAAGGCTTTCTCCAATCTTCAGGAGACGTTCTCGTAATTACGCTGGTTGAGTATACAAGATAGTGAGGGAGGCCTCTTACACAGCAGTTCTCGGGATAGCCGAACAGCTCAAATGCCGCGTGACTACGTTGCCGAAAGACAACACACTTAGGTCTAAATACAATGCCATGACATGCCCTAGGGCACCTAAGTTCCACGATAGCGCCCTCGGGAGGGTAAACAGAACTACACGTTATTCTTTGTCGAGTCTGAGATGGACAAAGGTCTTCACCCAGAACCTTGGCATGGAGCCAAGAACCACAACGACGTCCTCAAGAGGAGCAGCACTCGTAGGCATCACTGCAGTCGGCGCCAAAGCGAGGAGATTTCACTCGACAGCTCACCCGTGCCAGCATGATGCACCGAGAACTGCCATGACAAGCACAAGCCACCAGATCTAGATCTGGTCGTCACCATTGCCCAGGATAGAGAACAAGCCCGAGCAACCCGCCGCTGAACCCCTCGCCGCCCAGACGACCAAAAGACATAGTCACCTCCGCCTCCATGATGCACGCCGGAGAGCGAAACATGCAGACCACCATCCGGGCTGCAACCCCGGCATCCATGCCCCCAGACGCCACCAACCATTCACGTCATGGCCACCCAACCAGGGTAGGAGGAGTGAAAGGCAGCTCCTTTAACTCCTAGACATGCATCAGCCACCGGGTCTGGGTCCCGACTCCACGGTAAGAAGTGCCCACACTTGCGTCACCAGCCTGTACAGGTGGACCTGGGGAGGGGGTGATACTACAGAATGACTGTCGACGGCTGCTGCCGAGAAAGAACGAACGCTGCCATGCCCATGGCCATTGGCCCTGAGCTGTTCGACGACACATAGTGTCCGGAGAGCCCAACTGGTACAGACGCCACCAACAGGCAGCAAACAAGAGAGCACAACACGAAGGCAACCAACATGGAGCAAGTCAACCGCCATACCTTTGCACCGCCGGACGTCGTCCACCACCACAAACCAGATATGTGTCATTGATATCGCTCGGGGCCTCTGAACATATAATCAGTAAATAAGATCTAGCAAATAACAGAAAAAGAAGCGGCAAAGTAGAACAATCTTTTGGTTTCAAATAATTAGAGATTGAAATAAATTATGAATTGCCATTTGGATGCGGATTCAAGCCCAGTCGGACGTGGATGACTTGTAGATGAGGCGTGCTATGCGAGCAGCTAAGCTTCGAGATATAAAAGCCACTTGCAGATGGGGCTCTAACGAGGAAGAGTAGAGCATGCCAGACGATGGCGCCTGGTATCCCGTGTGGGACAGTTCATGTCCCATGTCCTACTCTACCTCGCCATCAACCGGACCTTCACTTCACGGGTCTCACGGCGGCCAGACGTCGACATGGACACGGAAGAGAACAACAAGGCGAGCGCCGGCAAAGATTAGACTAGGTTTTATGTTGCATGTAGTTGTATAGATTTGAGAATTTTCTAATGAGTTACCGGGCCATGGAAGAGGACATTTGATAATTGATCGGTCACTGTCAAAGCGGACGTTTAGGGGGGCGGGTTTCTATGTATGGCTATATAGATGCTCTAAAGCTACCAATTTTATAATGAATTTTGCTACTAGTTTGGAGGGTGCGACGCCATGTCTGGTTGGGTCTCCTTTGTGATCCTCTGTCTATATATTATATATTGATTGATGATCCATAAAGCTGTTTCTTCTTCTTCTTAATAAAGAAAAGATGATCAACAAAGTTTAGCGACATTGTACAAGAATAAAAAAACAGCCTAGGGTTAACGGGGAAGCTATAATTAAGTAAACCTGGACTCTCCTGCACCTCAACCGCTCCACGTACGTAGCACCATCAAACCAATCTCGACCACGTCGCCTCCGTCGATCAACCAAACTCGAAGGACTCAGCGCACCTCGTCGATGAACACACCACCGGCCAGACCGCTCCCGAGGATCGTTGTGACGGAGGACGGGAGGAAGATGGAGCTGGTGAGCGACAAGACCATCCGCATCTTCCAATCGCGGCCGCCTCGTCCTCCCATACGCACATACAGCGCCGAGTTCGTGCGCAGGAAGGGGCTCGACGACGAGGGCGTCGCCGCCATGCTCCGGGCGTACCAGGCGGCGCAGGACCTCCGGGACATCGAGAGGGACGTGCTCCAGCAGTACCACGAGAGGGGATACGCCTACACCGAGATCCCCAGGGACTACCCCGGCGCGGACGTCCTCGACGAGGAGCTCCGCGTCATGGCCCTGGAGCTCAACCAACCAATTAATTAATTAGCTCCATCACCTAGGTAACATACCTGTTAATGCATCGCTCGAGAAACTAATTAAAGCTGCTGCTCCGGTGACTTTTAGATACTCCATGCTGATATTAGCATATACAGACCTCGTAGGCATCGTAATAGTGTGATTTAGTTTTTTCATTAGCTCAACAAAACATGCATATTACTACTTTTTTGGTTGTGAAATTGTGTATTATGAGTCAACATGCAATGCTCTTGAAATAAGACAATTAAATTTTGAGGAGTAAAAAAAGGACCCTTCTTGAGAAATTACTCTGATTGAATTATGTTTTTTAGGCGTTTTCAAACCTTCGATACTGCGTCTCCATGTGTTTCATCTTGGTTAATTCACCTCTCAATATATATGACTTGTTTTAGTGGATCACTGGAATTTTAGGGATTTACGACCGGTTTTCAAACACCTCCAGAAAAATTGTTGGTTTTGTAAACTAGTATTTGAGGTAAGCAGTAATGATGCATGGAGAGGAATCTAGATCCAGGCGCCGACCACGGGAGGGAAGACCTCTCATAGACTAGTGATTTAGTTTTTTTCCTCATTACCTCAACAAAACATGCATATTCCTACTTTTTTGGTTGTGAAATTGTGTATTATGAGCCAAGGTGCAATGCTTTGAAATAACATACTTAAATTTTGAGTAGTGGAAAGGGACCCTTCTCGAGAAATTACTCTGGTTGAATTATGTTTTTTTTTTGGCGTTGTCAAACCTTTGATAGTGTGTCTCCATGTTATATTATAGTGCGATCGCCTTGTTTCATATTGCATGTTTTATGGGCTATTTATTTTGTTTCAAGAATGTTAAGGCACTTCTCACTATATATGACTTGTTTTAGTCGATCAATGGAATCTTGGGGATCTACGGTCGGTTTTCTAGCACCTCCAAAAAGTTAGTTGGTTTTCTAAGTTGTTTGAGGTACACAGTACTGATGCATGGAGAGGAACCTAGATCTATATGTGCCCAAGTATTGCACATCTAAGTCCTATGCCATTTATTTTGGATGGAGATTCGTACGGGTATTTTCTTTTCCTTTCCCTTTTCATATTTGATTGAGTCATTTAGATGTACAATAACTATGGCACATCTATATGTGCCCTATACAATGCCTATTTGATATACTTAAATTACATTCTTTAAGCCCATGATCAAGATGGCTCCACAAGGACAACCTCACCATTGATGGTTCACATCTTGAATGAGACACATAGGTAGGTAGTCGAAGGTAAAGGACAATGCGGGGGCCGTGCCCGTGGCGTTGCAATAACCCACGGTAGGAACACGGGGCGAGTCGTGGAAGTGGAGGAAGTTGTCTGCATCATGCAGGTGGCTGGGTACGTCGAGGAGGATATCCAAGGGAGGAAGGCCTAGTGTCAGGCGACTGGCATGAGCTTAGGCGTGACCGATGTTGGCCTCATGCCGGAAAAAAGGTCCACAACATGCTTCTATCGTTGCTGATTCTTTTCACTGCCCTTCTTATAAATAACGAGAAATTCCACAACATATTCTACCATTGCTAATACTTTTCTATGAAACATTGTTATGAAGTATTTTGGCTTGTAAAATTTTCTAAATGCTTTTAAAATTGTGGTCTACAATTAAACATGATGGAATTTGGCACCGGAGCTACAAATCTGGTCACATTATACTGCAGATGAAATTTACATATATTAAATAAAATTACACTACATACAGATGTTTGCAAGTAAATTACAAAGATACAGAAAAGTATTACCCAATTTTAGGTTTAAAGTGTGCCAAATTTTCAATCGTGCACTTATCAATTTACATTCCATAAAGATTTGAAGTTCAATCCCTTCGATTAGTAACTAAAAAATATTTACATCAAGATGGTCCTGATGAAGAACCCATTTTTTTTGAATAAAAATTTGTCATTTTAACTTTGGAAATTAATTATTTCTCATCTTGTTTTGAGCCTCAAGTCTTTTTTTAATTTCCTGGATTGGAGTAAATGACAGGCTAGGGCGAAGCCACACACAATTCTGGCCGGCATAGCATCCTGAACGCAACCACTTCATGAGCTTGGCCTCGCCGACGACAAAGTTGTATCTAAACACGCCACCCTCATAGACAAAGTAGGCACACCCATTACCTCCGTCGAGCTTCATGGCGAAGCTAGCGGGAGACCCAAGGAACAGGACGCGGTCACCTAGGCTCCAGCCTTCTTTCCTCACCCACTTCATCTTGCCGCTGCCCAAGTCTTTTTGCATCACACGCACAGTCACTCTCAGCGCGCGTGCCGGGTCGCCGTAGCCATGACGTTTCCAAGTCCATTTTACTAGGACGGAAGCCCACAGCAGCTCACCATGTGACTCCAAGATGTAGCTGCATTGATGAGTATAATTGATATCCTCCTCCTCTAAGTTCCACCCTGCCTCAAGGTTGCCGCTGATATGAGTGCCGTTGGCTTCGACGTCCTGCGTCATCAACCGGAAGCACAAGATAGAATCGTCGGCCCACACTATGACATTGCGATCATGATATGTGGCATAAGGTTGTGCCGACAAATCCAGTGTCTTTTTCATGACCTTCCATGCCGCATCACCAGGACACAAGAAAGCCGCGGTAAAGGCCGCCTCGTGCCAGAGCAAGCGGAACCTGGTTTCAAAGTTGTAGAGGAAAAGGGTGCCATCGACGTCGACGATACCACAGAAATCCTCCATCGACATCCTTGCTTCATCTGGTAAGGAAGGTAGGAGGGTGACGGCTCCGGTCAAAATGTTGATAAGTCCTGGCTCAGGAAGAGCAACAAAGATCCAGGCAGCCATGCCATCCGTGCTAGCCACCCAGTTCCTGGTATGGATCCGTGGTGCCCCTTGTGGCTTTGCGATGATGATGTCGCCGTGCCTACGGTGGCGGGTCGGCGAAAAATCGTCGCCATGGATGGGGCGGGAGGTCGGCGTCTCAAGGGAGCAATGGAAGTCCACGACGTATAGTGCACGATCTCACCGTCGCACGCAGTGAGAACCCACGGCAGGCACTTCGGACGGCTGGACGCTGGGGCGGTGTGGCGCCACGACCTGCAGACGGCGTAGAAGTGGACCACGTCGGCGGCGTGCTGTAGGCGGCCGGAGATTTCAAGGAGTAGATCCGGCGGAAGATCGGTCCACGGTCTGGCCCTGGCCGTGGCGGACGACCGAGACGCGCGTGATGTTATGCACCCCATCTGAGATCCAGCAGCTCACGTACGCAATTGCAACAGAACTCGATCGTAAATTCCGTAGATCTTGTTAGATGAAGTGAAGTCTATCTACTAGTATAAGGTCAGGATTAGGTTAGGAGCACCCCCGTGATCACGCCGGCCTAACTTTTTTTCCGAGTTCCAAGGGAAACAGGGAGGTGTAAATCTTCTTTTCTTGTGCGTCAAGAGTTTGGGTGCTCAATCATGTATATCCTGGCTTGGTACTTGTCATCAAATATTTCTTAATTTGACCATCTTCTATATAAAATAAAAATTAGCAAGCATCTGAATCATCAAAAACAAAATAAACTACATTGTATTTTAATCTAGTACTGTAATAATCATTTGTCAACTCCATTTGTCAGACAGTACACACAACAATACTTACTAAAATTCATTGATAAACTTTGGCTTAGTTGGGCCTCTAAATACACAAGAAGAGCATGCACGATTTGCCGCGTTCGTTTTCTCACAACATGCAGGAATGCGGGCGCTATCATGCAAGCCAAAAAGCTTTAAACGAAACAAAAAGATATTTGCAGCATCGAGGCCATGATCCCACATTTCGAAAAGCAAAATACTACTCCCTCCGTTCAAAAATAAATGACTCAACTTTGTACTAACTTTGAAACGGTTACTGTCTATTTATCCCATCTATCTATAACGTATTCTGTTCAATCCTTATAACACCATCATCCTCCACTGCCATATTTGTACTAGTGGTTTAGAATGGCGTTCCTTTCCATGTTCCATTTGCAAATTTGGGATTCTTCTCAATAAATCTCCCGGTGCATGCATCTATCTGAAATAAGCAAAGCCACTGCTTTGCTACAAAGTCCATTAAATAGTGATACTGATACGGTGAACATATAGGAGCCTTGCTACACCATGAATTCTAGTTTGCCATCTCCCAACCCAAATACCTTGAAATGTCAAATAAAGTACTTTTTTATGCAATTTTTTTGAGATTCTGATTCCGAAGTAATAGGATATTAGGATTATAGTCTGCTGACAATAATATGACTAGATACATGCCGCACCTTACCTAGCCAACAAGCAGTTTTTTAAGTGAAGAAACAACTACACAATTTATAGAAATAGAAATACTTATTTTGTCAATTACACGGAAATCCCAAATATATCACTGGTCAACAGTAATTTGAGAGATACATAACCCCTGCGTCACCGCCCGCTCGGGCGACTCGGGTGGTACCCCAACCCCAGCCACCGCCGTGGCCGGAACCACCTCCCTCCCTTCCTACCGCCACCACCGGAGGACGCCGGCGGCCTGCGCCCGGATGTCGACGGTGGTGGCAGGGGTCCTTCTCTCTCCCGCGTCCCTTGGTGGTGCGGGGCCCCTACGCGCGTGGAGGCGTGGCCAATCTAGTGAAGCGGCGGCAATGGCTGCAGTAGTGACGACAGTGGACAGCGGGTGCAAGCGCGTTGGGCTGCACGGTCACGTGCGGCTGCGTGTGGCGTCCGGCCTGGTTCGGGAGGCAGCGCGATGCGGTCTATGCTGTGGCGGCGCGTCATCGGGCTTTGGATCGGCAGCTGCGTCGAGGTCCTACTGGACTGCTCGGCGGCACCTCTGGGCAGATCTGTTCTAACCTGTGCAGCTGGCGGTGGTGGTCATCTTCTCCGTCGGAGGTGGCCGGCCAGAGGCTGGGTGATCGGATCTCGAGATCCGTCATCTAGTCCCTGCTACGAGTTGGGGAGAAACAGTTGGTGAAAACCGAGCCGACGGCAGGCGATGCCGATGTTCTGCGCTGTTACCTTGATAAAGACATCGTCGTGTAACTACTGTCGACCCACTCGTGCTGCTCCGGGGAAAACCCTAGTATCTGGTGTTCCAGATCGAACGATGGCGGCACTACGGTGTTGTTTCTCTCTTGGGAGTATCGTTTGTGGAGCAACACTGGAAGACAGAGGAAAGTGGCGGAGCGGCTTCGTCTTGAAGCTTCGGTGGAGATGTCAAGTCTTGCCTGGCAGACAGGTGCTACGCTGTGTCATGCTTGGTCGTCAGGTGCTATGCATGACAGACCTACCAGAGTCTCCGCGCCGGGATGGACGAGCACAGGGCGGTGGAGTCATTGGGCGCTGTGGTGGCGTCGACGGATGGCCGGACTGGCAAATATGATGTGAATCTTTCTCCTGAAGATGGGACAACAGTTCGATGATGTTGGGGGCTTTTAAAATGTGTGCATGTAGTGTACGCTTTAGGTCTGCTGCACCGGTTGTTGGTTCCGATATGTTATATGGATGGATCAGCGACGACATCGATTATAGATATGAGGAGGGAGAGCACTCCACATTATCAAGTTTGTAGGTGTGAGTAAAGTCTTCAGGTGGTTTGATGAATGTTCTTGTCAGACCTTCGTGGAATAATTAATAAAGTTGGATGCATGCATCAATTGAAGCAGAGGCCTGGGGTTTAACCTCCTTTTCAAAAAAAAAAACTTAATTAGTATTAATTTACATATGGATGGTCGTGATTTAGAACAATACTTTCCAAGTAAGTTTGAGTGTAAACTAGATTACAGAGTGCCATTTTGGTCTACAATCTTAGATTTCTTGTCCTTGTTTTGAGCCTCCAACCTTTCTTGAATTTCCAAAATTGGAGTAAATGACAGCATGGGCCGAAGCCACATGTACCTTTCGTCGGACCACCACCCAGGTTGCAGCCACTTCACCAGCTTAGCTTCGCCGTCGGTAAAGCTATACCTAAACACACTACGCTCAAAAATAAAGTAGGCACACCCTCCACCTACGTCTAGCTTCGCAGCAAAGCTGGTAGCTGGCCGGAGACCCAAGGAACAAGACATGGGTTCCTGGGCTCCAGCCGTCTCTCAACAACCACCGCATCTTGCCGCTGCCGTCTGGTTCTTTTCGGAGCATGTGCACGGACACCGATAGATCCTGCTCGGGGCAGTAAGTATTGTGTGGATGATGTTTCTGTAGTACAGATGCCCATAGCAGATCGCCACCAGACTCCAAGATGTAGCTGCATTCACGAGAATAATTTTTCATCATCCTTTATGTTATAGCTCGAATCGAGCATGCCACAACTCGCATCAAAATTTGGCGTCGGGGCACACGAGAGGTGTGCGCCCGCGCACGTTAGGACCTGGCCGTTGTGATACATGGCACAGGGGTTGACTGTTGATGAATCCGACGGCTTCTCCATGATGGTCCATCCTGCATCACGGGGATGCAGGATGGCCGCTGTAAAGGGGTGCTCGGACGAGCAGAATTTGTCAATAATGTCATATAGAAAAACAGTGCCGTCGCCGTAGATGATGCCACGTGGATTCTCCATGAGCCGGATGATCTCCTCGTCGACAATTGGGAAAGTGGGCAGGGGAGTGATGGCTCCGGTGAGAAGGTCAATGAGCGCTGGAGCGGGAGAAGCGACAAAGAACGATACGGCCGTACCATCGGCCCCAGCCACCCAGTTCCTTCCCTTAGTAGGTGTTGCCCCGGCGGCTCCATGAGGACGACGTCACCGTGGCTACGGCGGTAGATGGGCGTGTCAAAGGAGCACCGGAAGTTGATCATCGAGTGCACAAAGAGACCATCGCACGACGCGAGAACCCACGGCAGACACGTGGGGCTGGTTAGCAGCACGGCCGTGTCGTGCCATGGCCTGCAGACGGCATGAAAGTGGAGGAAGTCTGCAGCGTGCTGCAGGCGGCCGGAGATCTCGAGGAGCAGGTCCGGTGGCAGACGGGTCCATCGACTTGCCACGGCGGGGCTCGTGCCGGAGACGGACGACTCCATCGCTTGGATCTACGGAGTGTGATGGAATAACAGGTCGTACATATTCATGTAGAGAAATCTCTGTGAACTCTTTCCAAGTTCCTTCTAGTTGTCCGCGTCAGGACTCGAGTCCTTGACGAAAATGTTAGAACTATTGTATAGGGAGGTGTTTGTATAGGATTCTATCTCTTCTCCCTCCTTATCTTCTGTAACGATCTCCTCCTATCGATCTCTCCTCTAACCGATCGATCTCTCTGTAACTTATGTGCCAAGGCATTACCTCAATATATACAGCGGCCCGAGATAAAGGGTGACACGCTTTCCCAAACTACTTTACATGGTAACAGAGCCTCTTCCTCATTAGATCGAGAGAAGATCGCATCTAGCTGCCGTTCGCGACCGAGCCATGTCCACTACCTCCGCCGCCATGTCCCCCAGCACCATGGGCGCGATCACCACCACCTCCTCCGCCTCCACCTTTACCTCATCATCCACAACTACCAATACCTTCCTCGGATCGCCACCACAGGAAAAGCTGACGAGGGGAACTTCCTCCTCTGGAAAGCCATAGTGCTTCCCCAGATCAAGGGTGCCCAGATGGAGCACCACCTTGATGCCACGAGCCCACCGCCGCCGGCCACCCTCACCATCACCACGGCAGGCAAAGAAGAGCAAGTCGCCAACTTCGCCCGGACCCTCTGGTATGCTCAGCAACAACAACTCCAAGGGTTCTTGATGGGGTCTCTTTCTCGTGAGATTCTGTCCCAGGTGGCCACGCTCCAGACGCCGGCTGAGGTCTGGCGCGCCATCAACGACATGTTCATCGCCCAGAGTCAGGCGCAGGCGATCAATACCCGCATCGAACTCACCAACTTGAAAAAAGGTAACTTAACCATGGCAGAGTACCTCGGCAAGATCAAAACCCTCACGGATGAAGTCGCTTGCACTGCCTCGGCCCTCTCCGATCTAGAGATCATCTCCAAGATTCTTGCCGGCCTCGACATGGACTACAACCCTGTAGTTTCTGCGCTGGCGGCACGAGTGGAACCGATCACGGTTCCAGAGCTGCACAGCCAGCTACTCAGCTTCGACGCCCGCCTCTCCCTCCTCCACGGCGGCGACCTTCGGCAATCATCTGCGTACTCTGCCTCCCGGGGACGCGGCCGTGGCCGTGGTCACCAGGGCACCAGCCGTGGGGGCGGACGCGGTCGTGGTGCCTCCTCGGGTGATGGTGCCCGCTCTGGAGGCGGCTACGGCAACAACTACGACGCTGGCTACAACAACAACCACGGGGGTGGCGGCTTCAACTCCAACACTGGCCGCCGCAACCCTCCCTCGCGTCCCCGCCCTCGGTGCCAGCTTTGCAAGAAAGCTGGCCATGAAGTCATAGATTGCTGGCATCAGTATGATGACGCTTTTGTTCCTGACTCCAAACTCGTTGCAGCAGCTATGCGCGAGCAAGGCGGGGAGGGTGTCTGGTATGTTGACTCCGGAGCTACCGATCACGTCGCAAACGAGCTAGAGCAACTTGCTCTACGGGAGACCTACCATGGCAATGATCAAATCCACACAGCCAGCGGTAAAGGTATGGAAATTTGTCACATTGGCCAAGTTTCACTTAATTCCCCCAGTTTGCAACGTGATCTTGTTCTTAAAGATGTCCTTCATGTCCCTCAAGCTGACAAAAATCTTGCCTCCATGTCTCGTTTAGCCACCGATAATGATGTTTTCTTTGAAACTCACCCTCGCAATTTTTTCATTAAGGACCGGGCAACGAGGGCAACTCTCTATCACGGTAGATGCGTCGGCGGCCTCTACCCCATCTCGTCTGGAGCCTTTAGCAACAAGCATCGACATGTTTACTCTGTCGTCAAGCCATCATTCGAAAGGTGGCATCAAAGATTAGGACATCCATCCTCAGTCATAGTTAGGCAAGTAGTCAATAAAGACAAACTTTCTGTCTCACCAAGTTCAAACAATGAGTCTGTGTGTGAAGCATGCCAATGTGCCAAGAGTCATCAGCTTCCTTATCCTAAGTCTACTAGTGTTTCTCATGCTCCATTGCAATTAATCTTCAGTGATGTATGGGGTCATGCTCGAGACTCTTTCGGTCGAAAAAAATATTATGTTAGCTTCATTGATGATTATAGCAAGTTCACATGGATTTATTTGCTTAAACATAAATCTGAAGTTTTTCCTATCTTCCAAGAATTTCAGAAGCTAGTTGAACGCCACTTCGATAGAAAAATTATTTCCGTCCAAAGTGACTGGGGAGGGGAGTATGAAAAACTCAACTCCTTCTTCCGTAGCATTGGGATTACTCATTATGTATCTTGCCCCCATGCTCATCAGCAAAATGGTTCTGCTGAACGCAAAACACCGGCCATATTGTCGGGTTGGTCTCTCTCTACTAGCTCATGCATCCATGCCCTCAAATATTGGGATGAGGCCTTCATCACAGCTACATATCTCATAAATCGCCTTCCTAGTAAGGTCATTGGCAATTCTACTCCTTTAGAACGGTTGTATAACCAAAAACCAGATTACAATTACCTCAAGATTTTCGGGTGTGCTTGTTACCCCAATTTACGTCCATACAATCGACACAAACTTGAACTTCGTTCCATACAATGTGTTTTTCTTGGGTATAGTAATCTCCATAAGGGGTACAAGTGTCTTGAACCATCCACCGGACGCATTTATATATCTCGAGATGTTATATTTGATGAGACACTATTTCCTTTTTCAAAGCTTCATCCCAATGCGGGTGCTCTGCTTCGTGCCGAAATCGCACTTCTCTCCGATCCCCCTACACATCCTGATCACGGGGGTGAATTAACTGATCATGACCATGTGCAAAAATCCAAAGAAAATGGTGTTTCTAACACATCTTGTGCAGATTCTACTTATCATTTCATGTGCACACAGGACAACACAGGAACGGAAACTGATGCTGATCCTGCTGCCAGCGCGCGATCCGAGCCGGATTCGCGGCAGACTGCGGGTGCGCGATCCGAGGCAGATTCGCCTCGGCGCCCCCTGGCGACCGACCGCGCCGCAGACGACCAGGTGGGTCGCCCCAGTCCCGGCGCGCCACGCCTTCAACCACCAGCGCGGACCGACGCGCCCATCGTGCGGGGCGCGGGGGCGAACGAGTCCCGTGATGCCACGTCTCCTTTGGGACCACGCACCGGTCCGGCCGGTTCTGCCGCCCTGCGGGACCCACCATGCAGGCCTGATTCGCCGGTCGGCCCGGGCCCTGGCTGTGCGTCAGACGAGGCGCAATCCTCCTCGGCTCAGGAGCCTGATCCGCCCGGATCTTCTGTGCACAACACCGAAGTCCCAGGATCTCCTGCGCCACAGCCAATAGAAACCGAGTCGCTGGCTCCTTCACCTCTTCGTCGAAACACCAGATCTCGGTCAGGTATTGTTAAAGAAAAACAATATAGTGATGGCACAATAAGGTACAATCCAACCAAACGTGTTTTCCTTGCCACGTCTGGTGAGCCTATTAATTTGCATGATGCTCTTGCTAATAGAGATTGGAAGGAAGCCATGGATAATGAATATAATGCACTTATAAAAAATCAGACTTGGCATTTAGTACCACCACAGCATGGCACTAATGTAATTGATTGCAAATGGGTATACAAGATTAAAAGAAAATCAGATGGCAGTATAGACAGATACAAGGCAAGGTTGGTTGCAAAAGGCTTCAAGCAAAGGTTTGGAATTGATTATGATGATACCTTTAGTCCTGTGGTTAAAGCAACTACTATTCGTCTTGTTTTGTCCATTGCTGTTTCCAGAGGTTGGAGTTTAAGACAGCTAGATGTTCAGAACGCGTTTCTTCATGGTGTTCTTGAAGAAGAACTGTTCATGCGGCAACCACCAGGTTATGAAAGTCACAATACACCACATTATATATGTAAGTTGGATAAAGCCTTGTATGGGTTGAAGCAGGCCCCAAGAGCCTGGTATTCCAGGTTAAGTATGCAGCTACAAAGTCTTGGTTTCACACCATCTAAGGCAGATACATCTTTGTTCTTCTATAGCAAAGGCCATATTACTATTTTTGTCCTTGTTTATGTTGATGATATAATTGTTGCTAGCTCAAGTCAAGAGGCCACTACTTGTTTGCTTAAGGATTTAAAACTTGAGTTTGCCCTCAAAGATCTAGGTGATCTTCACTACTTTCTTGGCATAGAAGTAAAGCAAATTAGAGATGGAATACTTCTATCACAAGAAAAATATACAGCTGATGTTCTAAAGAGAGTGGGATTGGAGAATTGTAAACCAGTTAGTACACCAATCTCCACCTCTGAGAAGCTTACAATTGATGATGGAGAAGCTCTTGGTCCAGAGGATGCAACAAATTATAGAAGTATTGTAGGTGCCTTGCAATATTTGACTCTCACACGTCCTGATATTTCTTATTCGGTTAACAAGGTATGTCAATATTTGCATGCTCCTACAACTACTCATTGGACAACAGTTAAAAGGATTTTGCGGTATCTTCAATATACTCAAGGACTTGGACTTCAGATTGTTAAGTCCCCTTCCTTGCTTGTTACTGCGTATTCTGATGCAGACTGGGCAGGGTGTTCTGATGATAGAAGATCTACTGGTGGTTTTGCTGTGTTTCTGGGATCTAACCTTGTGTCATGGAGTGCAAGAAAGCAGGCTACTGTTTCAAGATCCAGTACTGAAGCTGAATATAAATCCTTGGCAAATGCTACAGCTGAAGTGATGTGGATTCAAACATTACTTTATGAACTTGGGGTTAAAGCTCCAAGAGCTGCACGACTGTGGTGTGACAATATTGGTGCAACTTACCTTTCAGCAAATCCTGTTTTTCATGCACGAACAAAACATATTGAGGTGGATTTTCATTTTGTCAGAGAGAGAGTAGCTCGAAAGCTACTTGAGATCCGGTTTATTCCTACAGGGGATCAACTCGCGGATGGGTTTACAAAACCCTTGACAGAGAAAAGACTTGATGAGTTCAAGTACAATCTTAACCTTGGCAAGACTTGAGGTTTAGATTGAGGGGGAGTGTTAGAACTATTGTATAGGGAGGTGTTTAACTTGTATAGGATTCTATCTCTTCTCCCTCCTTATCTTCTGTAACGATCTCCTCCTATCGATCTCTCCTCTAACCGATCGATCTCTCTGTAACTTATGTGCCAAGGCATTACCTCAATATATACAGCGGCCCGAGACAAAGGGTGACACGCTTTCCCAAACTACTTTACAGAAAATTCTCTCCATGGAAATCTCTCCAAATATGCCTTTACAGGTTCGTAAGGTTCGTAAATTCTCTCCATGGATGGAATACCAGGTTTGCTAACATGCCCTTGTGGGGCTAATTACAATCTTGCCCCGCAAAAAAAGGCTAATTACAAGCTTAGTACTATACTAGCACATATGTCCGTGCATTGCAACGGACGAGATGTTTTTTTTTCTGCAAGAAGCAACGAGAGAGATAATTGGAGCGTGTTTGATTGCCCGCATCGAGTTTAACCAGGCCCGCGCAGGAAGGAAGAGGCTTGTTTGGTTGCCTGATTTCACTGTTGAGCCTGCATCGCACGTTTTTTAAAGCAGTCCAAAGCCTGGCACGTTTCTTAAAGTAGGCAGGGGAGTGATGGCTCCGTTGAGAAAATAGATGAGTCTTGGCTCGGGAGAAGTGACAAAGAGCGATACGGCCGTGCCGTCCGCGCCAGCCACCCAGTTCTTTCCATCAGTAGGTGTTGCTCTCGGCGGCTCCGTGAGGACGACATCGCCATGGCTGCGGCGGTAGATGGGCGTGTCGAAGGAGCATCGGAAGTTGACCATCGAGTGCACAAAGAGACCATTGCATGACGCGAGAACCCACGGCAGACACATGGGGCGGATCAGCAGCGCCCGCCGCGTCGCGCCACGACCTGTAGATGGCATGGAAGCGAACGAAGTCGGTGGCGTGCTGCAGGCGGCCAGAGATCTCGAGGAGCAGGTCAAGCGGCAGACGTGTCCACGGACTGGCCGTGGGCGCCGACGATACTCCCTCCATTTTTATATACAAGGCCACAATTAAAATTACAATTTGCAACTATACAATATACAATGCCACAAATACTAATCGAGTCAAAATTAATGATGTTTGCCTCGTACCAGCAAAGAAGAATATTAATTATCCCCTGCATGCATGTGAGTGTGAGAAGGTTGTTTTGCATGCGCCTCATTAATCAACCAAAAGGAATGGGAGCATTGGCTTGTTGTAGGTGGGACAATAAAATATGCATTAATTAACACGACAAATAAGGAGACAACCTAGCTTGTAATATTGACTTAAATACACATTTACTTTTGCCTTGGTACCTGTATTGTGTGTTTGTGGCTTTGTATACAAAAATGGAGGGGAGTATCATCGATCGGATATTGGGAGTGAAAGATGGAACAAACAACAGGTAGTACATATTACTAAACAATATAACAGGTAGTACATATTACTAAACAAACAACAGGTATAACCTAGCTAGTTAGGAGCCTCCACAGTCATTTGAGATCCTAAACTGTCCGATTCAGCGTACAAACGAATCAGATCATTCCAACCTCACGCAGTTTTTTTTTGCGCTTCGTTCGCTCGCTAATTAAAGCTGGCCGAAGTCGAACCAACGTCCACAGGGCCGCTGCTCCGCAGACTTATTTTGGTGCCTTCTGATGCTCCGGGCTGCAGTGGGCCGTTAGGCCATGTGGTAAATTTTCTTTTCTTTTCGTGAGACCGACCGCACTTTCGATCCGTGGCGCTACAGCCGTATTTCGTGATCAAAAGTAGCGCTGCAGCTGTTTCTCAAAAAAAAAAAAGTAGCGCTGCAGCTGCGCCTACCTTTGTCTAAAAATAATTTGGCTACCTATGGCTTGACTGCATCGTTCTTTGTTACATTTATTCCTTTACTACGCAGCCCCTCTCAGAAAAAAATTCCTCTACTACACAGCATCTACCATTGCAAGGCTACAACGAATAATGACACATACCAGATACCATATAGATATGATCGACCACGTATTCAAATACCTTAGGAAATGATATGCATAGACAAAACAAATGCACAATGACATTCCAGTGTTGACTTAGATGGCATTATCACCCGTCTCAGTTTTGCAACTTATACCTAAAGTTTCAATATTGCCCACCTATTTATAGAAGTAGGTTCATTTTTCTCTTTCCTGTGATGTCTAGATTTTCTCATACATTTATATTGTCCTTTCAATAAAATGCGCGGGCGCAGCAACGCGCGCCTTTACGTTCTAGTATAACATAATCATGTAGAGAAATCTCTACTAATTCTTTCCAAGCTCCTAATAGACCCTGGCCCGTCCTGCGTTAGGACTCGAGTCCTAATAGACCCTTGACGAAATCGCTTTTACAGGTGCGTAAATTTCCGAAAACGAATTGATAGCTCTCTCCACGGAAATCTCTCAGTACGGCGTACAACAATACTACGAGTTCGCGCAGCCTCGGCTAGACGTGGCGGCTCGTATGTATGAATACGTATCCAAATACTCGCATCGGCCGGCCAAGTACACCTCGCCAATTCATAATTAATTCCAGAAAATAATTCATATTTCTAGCATACTAGATGAACGAAACAGTATCATCTCACGGACAACAATAATCACAAGTAGAAACATGATCAGGTCAAAACACATGTACTGATCGGTTGTATAAGTAACGGTGGCGGCTGTTGCAGGGGCAAGATATTGTTGACGACGACGTTGGTGAAGACCAGTCAAATAAGATAACGTCAGAGACGTTGGAAGACGGCCGGCGGTGACCAACTTGAATAGTTGCACAGAGCGCTTCCAAAATTCTAATTAATCCTCTCCTGATGGATCACAAGAACGAAGGGGTCCAGAGACCCACTCTCCCACTCACCGGTGCATATAGGTGAACCAGAGGCGGTATCGTGTCATGGTCATGATCTCAAACCGAATTTTTTCCAAGTTATGAAACTTACCAGACAAGAAACAATCAACTTGTCTATCAAGCATCAAAAATAAAATGGTAAAACAAGCCGTTCTCCTGAAAGGTCAAGAAAAAGATTTCAGCAGACCATTCACACGCATGTCACACGCCTGCGACCTGACATGACAACTTTTCTTAAATTTGCTGAAATTTGTGTGATGGCCTATTGAGGCCATATCATCATCCCATGCCAAGTTTCTGATTTTTTAGACCGTATTTTCATTTTTTTGAAATTTAAAATCAAATAAGCTCAATTTTCGTGGTCAACGACTACCTCCCAAATGCTCGACATTTCCTTTCATTTACTGGAGGAGGACTGGAGATATGGTCAAAAACATCAACATAAAATTTCACACCATTTTTGTTCATTGTCCACTAAATGACTAGTAATCCGGGCCGTTAAAAATGCTAAATTTAAACTTTGTACATGTGGTCGTGTATGTCGAGCGTAGAAAAGTTTTGGAGCAAAGTTGGTCATTATTTGGTGAGCTGCTTCCGGTAATCGAATGGCTTATGTGAGAAAATCACCAATTTGATAGCGCGTTTCTGGTGGGGTGGGGTGGGGTGGTGATGAGAACAGACACGAGATGGACTGGAGGAAATGGGTGGATGTTTCGTACCCCAAGTGCGACGACAGCATGGGATTACAGACCTCGAATTATTCAATCCGGAGCTGCTCGCCAAGCATGGATGGAAGGTAATCACTAACCCGGACTCATTATGTGATAAGGCGTTAATAGGGAAGTACTTCAATGACTCTGACTTTATGGCATCCCGAAATAAACAACATTTGTCACATATTTGGAGAGTTGTACTTCATGGAAGAGAGGCGCTGTAGGGGAGGGGGGGCTGATTAAACATATAGGAAACGGGAGCACAGTAAGATTTTTGTTTTGAGCTTAAGCACAGTAAGAATTTGGGAGGACCCATGGCATCCAGGAAACTAAAGCAGAAGGCCGTTGAATAAACTTCTGACGACATCGCCCACACTTGTTGAAGATATGATTGACCTTGTAAATGGCGAAGTAGATTTAGAAGAAATTTGTAGAAGCACAGACCAGGGCATGGATATGGACAAGGACGGCTGCACACTTGCCTCACGATTTGTAAACGCAGCTGGTCCCTCGCGTGCATTAGCCCTCAATTGCTTGGGGGGGTGATAGTCGTATTCTTTGCGAATAGAGCTTCAAAACAAGACCCCTCTTGTAAACATTGGCGAGTTTTATTTTTTTATCAAGTTTCAAATATTATCATCTTAATATTAAGTTTTCGCCAAGTTTCATATGCAGTAGCTCAAATTTTTGTTTAGGAGAAACAGTTTAAAGTTTAAGTTTTAGCATTTGAAACTTTGTGAATTTATCTTTCATTCTTATCGAGTTTTAGTAGTTGGAACTCGGTGAAATTTAAATGAGTGGTCTTTCTTCAAAGCCCTTGTCGCAAGAAACGCGAATATGCAAATGAAATATAAATTGGAATTTGGTTCAAAAGAATTTTGGAAGTAAAACAACATTGGAGGTGGGGTGCGTGAAACATGCGGGCTCTGTAAAAAGTTGCATGCATGGACCCTCGAAAAGATGCGGACTCTGTAATGGCTTGCAGGCTCCTAATCAAGTTTATGGATCGCGAGGCAAACATGTTGTCCACAACAACCTAGAAAAGTGTGTCTCCGTCCATGTTTCTGTAAAACCTCTCCCAGCGATCAGGTCATGTGCTGCAAGATATAGTTGCCTCTGTTATAGTTTACTTTATTTGTTACAAAATAATGAAATTTAAATGGGGTGATAGGAATTTAGCCTTTTTATGTAAATGTTTTCCTGAAAACTGTCACAGGCTCGATGCTGACAGGTTTGTTTATTCCTCCTACATTGAAAGTGATGTTCACTCCGACTGAAAGCGACACCCCATCTGCTTCTTTTGGTTCTATGATGCCTATCATAAAACACCAATTATTAAGCACACATAATTGAAAAAACAGGAGTAAATGTATGCAATTTTTATTATCCCTAATTGAAATGTCATGCTTCATAAAGTGTTCACATTAAGACAAGATGGAAAGCAACATTGAATTTTTTTTTGTACACACATAGTTGCTTGAATTAAAGGATGAAATTCTATTACAGTTGTGTACGGTCTATGTCGTGCACCGTACAATACTGCAGAGATCTCAACCCAAAATTTAGAAAGACAACTAAAATAGCAATACAGGCTTTGTAATAATGTCGTCCGAAACCCTCGTTAGCTACTTCAAAATAAATATATATGTATAACATTATTATATCGATGCATAACACATCTTTTTTAAAATAAATTGGAAAACAAATGAAATTTGCTCCATACAAAACCCATAAATAGCCCATAAAGCTAAGTTTGTACCATAGGTAAATAAATTCTAACTTTGTCGATAAAAAACACAGCTACTTTCTACATATGAATTTAATTATGAAAATAAAAAATAGTTAGAAAATTGGATTAAGAAATAAAAGTATGGGCATTAAAACAGATTTTTTATATATGAAATTCAACTTTCAAATGAAACATGGAATTGGGAAATAGCATATGGTGTCTCTACCGATATTCATGGTGACCGGAAGCGACTAAACAGTGGTGGAATTAAGAAGGATCAAAGAGTATATCCATGTAAATGTATCACATAATGTTCCGAAAAAAATGTATATGCATATCACATAGAGGCACGTATGTCATCATGTAAGAACTGACAGGTCGATGTCAATCAGCTATGTGTGTGAGCTAGCAAAATAATGCACATTTTTGGTTTCCTCTAAATCTTCTACTTTCTCCGCCACAAAATACATGACGCCTTAAAACGTTTTCCAGAAAATGTGAGTACTTTAGCCTTTTTATAAAAAAAGTTTTCCTGAAAATTGCCACATGTCCCACGGCATTGATGCTGACAGGTTTGTAGATTCCTCCTACACCGAAAGCGATTTCCACTGAAAGTTGAAAGAGACGCCCCACCTGCCTCTGCTGGTTCTTCAATGTCATTATTTATTGGCCATCTCCATGCTCCACCGCTCACCTTCCTGCTGGGTTCTCTCTTCCTTATGTGCTGTGTATGTTCCATATTTTCTATCTATCTTGGTCAATTTCCATCTCTTCTCAGCAGCTATGTTCCTCATCTTCCTCTTGCGGTTCAGGTGAACAAAAGTGGTCGTCCATGGAAGCAGCAGGAGATGAGGAGATGCCCTTGCTCCATCACCCACCTCCTCACCTCTATCAGGCAAGTACACAGAAAACCATACACAGCAGTTGTTCACTGCCGATTCAAGTATACTATGGTTTCAAATGCGAGAAGTTAGTGTTTAGATCTTGCGTGGAGTTGGGGTCATGTAATTTGTAATCACCAAATGGAGGGGCTCTTTACCCCCTTCCTCTTCTTTAATATATAGTACGCACACTCGGGCGTAATCGAGTTTTAACATGCTTCCTCTTAACTCCTCATTTCACATGAGAGGTACAAGTATATATTAGATCTGAGCCATTGATCTCATGAATTAGTGGTCTGATTTACTAATTTTTTACCTAACTTGTATAAAGAAGGGGTAAGAGGGAGCATGTTAAAATTTGTCCATAAATTATAAGTAAATCATAGTAGAGGCTTTGTTGTGTGCATCTGTAATGCCATTAGGGTATTGCGTTGTTGCAGAGGCCGGGTGTAATTGGTATCTTCGCGATATTAATATATTCCCTTTATCAAAAAAGTAGAGGCTTTGTTGTATCATGTAGGATGGGGATTCAACATACACTTGCGATGGCACAGTTGATGTTAAAGGACAACCTGCTGCTAAGGCAATCACAGGGAACTGGAGAGCATGCTTCTTCATTTTAGGTACTACTCCTACTTCACTCTAGGTACAAAGGCAGCAGTGATTCCTCAATAAATGCAGAAGAAAAAGGTGCTCAACATTTGCTTTCATTGTTGGGCCTGTTCTATATTTTAGGTATCGAATTCAGCGAGTGCTTGGCCTACTTCGCCATCTCTAAGAACCTGGTCACCTACCTCACCAGCGTGCTCCACGAAAGCAATGTCGACGCCGCGAGGAATGTGTCTACTTGGATTGGCACCACATTCTTCACACCGCTCGTTGGTGCTTTCTTGGCAGACACATATTGGGGGAGATACAAGACAATAGTAATTTTTCTCTCGATTTACACCATCGTAAGTGGAACATATGTTGCTCATGAAGATAATACATTATGTGTGCATTTTGCATGGATGGGCGCATCAATCGATACAGAAGCGGGGGCACCACTGCCCTTTTTTGAAAGAAAATGCACGGCCATCTTTCTAGAATAACTTCCAGAACTCTTTTTTTCTAGGGGATGCTTGTGCTGACGTTTTCGGCGATACTCCCATGGTTGATGCAATCCTCCAACCATCATGAGATCCACCGTGTCATCGTCTACGCGGGACTCTATCTTACAGCCCTTGGCAACGGTGGCATCAAGCCCTGCACTTCCGCCTTCGGGGCGGACCAGTTTGACATGGCTGACCCAGTAGAGCGTGTGAAGAAGGGATCCTTCTTCAACTGGTACTTCTTCGCGATCAACGTCGGCTCCCTTCTATCAACCACTGTGATTGTCTGGGTGCAGGACAATGTCGGTTGGGGGATCGGATTCGCCGTGCCGATGATTCTCATGAGCCTTGGTTTCGCGGTGTTTGTAACCGGTAGGAGGGTGTACAGGTACAAGACACCAGGAGAGAGCCCCATGACAAGAGTGTCCCAGGTCGTTGTTGCAGCTGCAAGGAATTGCCATATGGAGTTGCCTGATAATTGCTCAGCCTTGCATCACCTACCTTCACAGCCAATAGAGGCTACCTTCAAGGTTCACCATACCACTCAGTTCAGGTTGGTAGTAGAAATGTAGAATATCCTCAAGAACAAAGGTACTTTTATATCTAAAAATATTACGTTTACTGCCCAGATTTTTGGACAAGGCTGCCATTGTGCCATCCCCGACGCCGGGGAAGAAGGACGTGGAGGCAGGTCCATGGAGACTATGCACGATGCCTCAGGTGGAGGAGGTAAAGATGCTGCTGCGGTTGTGCCCCGCGTGGGTGTCCATGGTGATCTTCTTCATGATCACAGCCCAGATGTCGTCGACGCTGATCGAGCAGGGCATGGCGATGGACAACCGCGTCGGGCCATTCGCCGTGCCACCAGCCTCCCTTGCCGGCTTCGACGTGGTTGCAATGCTCGTGTTGATCCCCGTCTACGACGCTGCGCTGGTGCCCTTCGCCCGGCGCGCCACCGGCCTCGACCGGGGCCTCTCGCATCCGCAGCGCCTCGGTGTCGGTCTCGCGCTGTCCATGCTCGCCATGGCCTACTCGGCGCTACTTGAGAGGAACCGGCTCGCGGTGGCCACGACCGGAGCAACAGTGAGCATCATGTGGCAGGCACCGGCGTACACAATACTGGGCGCCGGGGAGGTGTTCGCCGCCATTGGCGTGATCGAGCTCTTCTACGACCAAGCGCCCGACGGCATGAGGAGCCTGTGCACCGCACTCGCGCAGCTCGCTGTCGCGGCGGGGAACTACCTCAACTCGGCCGTGCTGGGCTCCGTCGCGTCCGCCACGGGATGGATCCCGGAGGACCTCGACGACGGCCACCTGGACTACTTCTTCTGGCTGATGGCAGCGCTCGGCACACTAAACCTGCTGCAGTTCTTGCTCTGCTCTGTTCCGGCCATGAAGTGACTGAGGGAGTAGTACGCAATAGCGGTGATCACCAAGTGACTGAATGATGTTAGTACAAGAAAGCATTTTACAGTCTTCAATCCAAGCCACTGAATTGTGCATCTCCAACGGCATTCATCAACGGGCGGCCCTCAAATGTCTACGAACCTCCTCTCATCTCCTTTTTCTCTCAAATTCATTTTCTCCGAATATTGGAAATAATCTGAAACCACACGGTTCAATATGCTACTCCCTCTGTTTATTGGAAATCCGTGCTCAACCACCACAAAGGTTCGTATTTAGCCATTACACATGAGCGTTTAATTAATAACACACTATTTTTTTAACACTATAGATGTAGACACTCATACATACGCACATACACTCATCTCTATCAATGCATGCACACCCTATTCCTATGAGCACTTCCGAGTGGCTGAGGGGCACATCATCTTGAGATTGACGAAGTCGCCACAGACGCGTTCGTAGTCGACGGGGACGTCTCCTTCCACTGAACGCACATCGCTGAAAGGCTTAAAATAATCAAGGAAAATGCGAGCAGCTCCGGCGCCCCCCTTCATCACCTAAATCCGACAAGCAGCGGCATGACGTCCTTCTTGTATATAACAGAGAGAAGAGGCTCTGAGGGGGCACGTGGTGATTAAAAAAATGTCCAATGTATAGTGCAAAAAAGTTTAGTGTGTATTCAGAAAATTATCATCATATAATAAAGGATAGTTCACATATATTATAACATTTTTGGTATTCATTAACATTTTTTAGATTTAATTTTTTATATAAATTTGTGAACATGTTTTTTTTGAAATATGTTTGATCAAACTTTGTTCCTTCCTGAAAATTAATTATAAAATATAAGAGTGAAAAAACGTAAAAACCAAAAGCAAAAAAAATTGTTGGTAGCATAGAAGATAGCGATGAGAGATATACTTGTAAATGTATATCGATCAGACGCAAAAGCCAACAAATCAATGTTAGCACTAGCGATCATTTTTTTTACCGAAAAAGCTAGCCATCAGATTATTTTGTACGGGTAACTAGCGACCAGATATTTTTTTTGTTGAGGGAGCAAGCAACCAGATTTACCAGATTTACGTATAGGCACGCCACCAAGGCAGACACGGGCGAGCTGTTTTTGAGGTTTGGGCTTTGACAAATTAAAATGAAACAAACAGGACAAACAGTGAAAAAGTGAGGTGAGGCTGACATCATATTTCTATGTGGTATTATCTTACATCTAGATGTAATATAGACGTACCCAAAAGTATAAGTTCAGGTTTGATTCCAATGTGGTGTTTGGCAGACAGATTTGTAGGTTCCTCTTAACAACCGAAAACGATGTCCACTCAAACTGAAAGAAAGAGACATCGCATCTGTTTCTCTTTCTTTCTTTCTTGGTGCCACCCATCCAACACCAACCAGTACAATACGTACGTCCTCATTAGCTGCCTCCATCTTCCTCCTCCTGCCCCAGCTCTCCCTCTCTCTCTCTCTCTCTCTCACACACACACACACACACACACACACACACACACACACACACACACACACACACACACACACAACTCTGTGTGTTCTTGATCTGGTGATTGCAGTTTATTCACTATCGTCTGAAGGAGGACTAGGAGGTGTTCGTTGCTTGTCTTGCTACTGCGGTCAGCCATGGAAGCAGCAGGAGATGAGGAGAGGCCCTTGCTCCATCACCCACCTCCTCATCTCTATCAGGCAAGTACAAATAAAATCATGACATCTGTTTTACTAGTTGTAGCTAGCCCAGTAGATTTAAGCTAACAGTAATCAAAGTAGCCGGTGATTAATTAGGAGTAAGCTCCCGGAACACCCGTGGGATTAAGCACCAGAAACACCCGTGGGAGTGGGATTAGTGATAGCCGTGTTTTCCTGATTGCGTGCATGTGATAAATTTATTTGTTTGAGGGTAGTGCATGTGATCTTTTGATGTGGTCGATTCCTGGGAGAAATCATGATTAAAGAAAGATTCTTGGGAAAATTTTATCATACACAGAAATAAATAGTTCAATCTTGCACATGACTGTCACAGGAAATAAGTAACTCATAGCAAAGGTTTTACACAGGATGGGAATTCAAGATACACTAGTGATGGAACAGTTGATGTTGACGGACAACCTGCTGTTAAGGCAAGCACAGGGGACTGGAGAGCCTGCTTCTTTGTCCTAGGTATACTACAAAACTCATCAACTTTTTTTCCTTCCCTAAAAGATGCTCAACACTTACTCTAATTGTCTGACATGCACTAGGTATCCAATTCAGCGAATGCCTGGCCTTCTTCGCTATCTCCAAGAACTTGGTCACCTACCTAACCAGCGTGCTCCACGAAAGCAACATCGACGCGGCGAGGAATGTGTCCACTTGGATTGGCACCACATTCTTCACGCCGCTTGTTGGAGCTTTCTTGGCGGACACGTATTGGGGGAGATACAAGACATTAATGGTCTTCCTCTCGGTTTATGCTCTTGTAAGTGAAACATACATTTTTCATAAATATAATACGTAATGTGCACATTACCATACAGACGTGTGAATCAGCCGATACATTGGTCGTCTGCAGCACCACCATTTTTTATGGAATTATGCTACGAGCATCGATGAACAACTTTCATGTTTTTTCCTAGGGAATGCTTGTCCTCACGGTTTCGACGACACTCCCATGGATGCGGCAATCCTCCAGCAATGATGAGATCCATCGTATCGCCGTCTACACAGGACTCTATCTTACAGCCCTTGGCAATGGTGGCATCAAGCCATGTACTTCCACTTTTGGTGCTGACCAGTTTGACATCACCGACCCGTCGGAGCAGTTAAAGAAGGGCTCCTTCTTCAATTGGTTCTACTTCTCGACCAGTATTGGTTCCCTTCTATCGACCACTATGATCGTGTGGGTGCAAGATAATGCTGGTTGGGGCATTGGCTTCGCGGTCCCGACGATCTTCATGAGCCTCAGCTTCACGGTGTTCATCGCTGGTAGGAGGATCTATAGGTACAAGACACTGGGAGAGAGTCCCATGACAAGAGTGTCTCAGGTTGTTGTTGCAGCTGCAAGGAATCACCATATGGATTTGCCAGATGATTGCTCAACCCTACATCACCTGCCTTCAGCACCATTAGAGGCTACGTTCAATGTTCACCATACCACTCAGTTCAGGTATGTAGTATAACAATATCTTCGGGAAGAAACTCATGTTACTTTCTGAATTTTGTGTTTGAAAATATTGTGTTTCCTTTCCAGATTTTTGGACAAGGCTGCCATTGTACCAGCACCAACAGTGGAGAAGAAAGGCACGTCGACAAGCCCGTGGAGGCTATGCGTAGTGTCTCATGTGGAGGAGGTGAAGATGTTGTTGCGATTGTGCCCCGCATGGGCGTCCTTGGTGATCTTCTTCATGATCATGTCGCAGATGTCGTCGACGGTGATTGAGCAGGGCATGATAATGGACAACCGCGTGGGGCCATTTGTTGTGCCGCCAGCCTCCATCGCCAGCTTCACCGTGGTCACCACGCTCGTGCTAGCCCCCATTTACGACATGGTGCTGGTGCCCTTGGCCCGGCACGCCACCGGTGAGGATCGAGGCCTCACGCAGTCACAGCGCCTCGGCATTGGCTTCGCGATGTCCACGCTCTGCATGGCCTACTTGGCGCTGCTCGAAAGGAACCGGCTCGCGGTAGCCGCGACCGGGGAAATGATGAACGTCATGTGGCAAGCACCGGCGTATGTTGTGTTGGGTGCCGGCGAGGTGTTCACGGTAATTGGCATGTTGGAGCTCTTCTATGACCGGTCACCAGACGGAATGAGGAGCCTATGCACTGCACTATCACAGCTCGCTGTCGCGGTGGGGAACTACCTCAACTCAGGTGTGCTGGGCGTTGTCGCATCCACAACGGTGTGGATTTCGGAGGACCTCGACAAAGGCCACCTAGACTACTTCTTCTGGACGATGGCGGCGCTCGGTGCCCTGAATCTGTTGCAATTTTTGTTCTTCTCCATGAGGTACAATGATAACACAGCTTGTCGACAACGCCATCCATATTAGTGATGTTTCACTTTGTCTGAAGACAGCCTATCAAGCTTCTTGACTATTATTCAGGTGAAATTATTTCTACTAGAATCTGTGAGACACATCCTAGATCATCGGTCTCTGCTTAACCACCCGCAGTGTTTTGATTTCCACCTGCGACAAATGAGCACATAATAACACATCACAACCTGATATACCGCAAAAAGAATAAATCACACATGATTTGCAAAACCATACTATTTGTTTCTACCTAAATGGAGAAAAAGTTGACATCATTGTTGGTGCAACATAAACAATCATTTAAACGAAACACATGGCCAAAAACACAACGTAACATCAGCAAGGCAATGGTTACATCAAGGTCTTCTTTAGATCTTCATGCAAATCCATTGGCAATCAACCGTGCATAATCGAACTCTGTTGAAAAAAATCTATGCTAATAAAAAGTATTCATAAATTATTTACTCGCGCGGAGTCTATAGCAATAGGTCCGTGATGCATGAGCAGCTACATCTGCACAACTTTCTCTGTTTTGAATTTTGACGGATTGTAAACTTTCCTGTTGGTCCTTGTTTTTCTTTTTGAAGGATCGATGGTCGAGCCTTCGCCAGCGCCTTGAAGGTCCTGTTCGACGGGCGCCCTGAACTCGTCCTTCAGTTCAATTCGTTCATGACATCGTAGTTCAATACCAGACGGATCGAGCTCAGGAAAGACGACAGGGCTGGTTTGGTTTAATGAAATGTGGCCATGGATCCCGGCTAGCTTGGAGCAGATGAGCTGATAACTGCTGCCACTTTTTTGTAGACTGATGAAGTTCCAGTGCTCCATTTAGCTGGTCTTGCCGCGTGTGAATTGGTTTCTGGAAGCTGAAGGAGTAACGTGTAAATTATGTATTAGGACTCTCTGCCTATTTTTCACTGTTTTCTCAACATAAAAATGAGGCTGCTTTTGGTTGGTGGCTCGGAAGGTATTTTGGCGGTTTTATTTGATGCACCACTGTACTGTATATTTCTTTTCTTTCTTTCAGAGGCCATATAGTATAGGCCACAGAAAGAAGAAGAAAAGATGGCATTGGATTAGCATCTACCAAACGTATAATGCAGTCGGTGAGTTACTTTACAAGTGCACCTGAGCAAGGCCTAGGCCTAAGTAAAATCCGGCGGTGAATTTGAGAATCTGTAGCTCTTACATTTTGAGAATCTGTAGTCATATTGACACTTGGTTCTTCATGGTTGCGGCGCGTCCGCAAAATGGAACCCATGAAAATCTCAGATTCTTGCCTACTTAAGTGTTGAATCACATGATCAGTTAATGTATAAAGAGCATATCGTGGTACATAACCGATTGATTGCGTAGTTACTTGAGCATTAAACATAGTAGTATGGTCGCATGTGTCGATGATATGACCGACTCAAAAAACTATCTTGTGCTAGCCCCACTGTATGGCTCCAAGTTTGATGACCCACTGTTCTGGTATATGACTGAGCATGACTTCATTTTGCTGAGCTTCCATAATTCTTTCCATTTGTGTTTTCTGACGATAGTTTCGATTGCTAGTTCCATCTGGTGATCGCCAACATTGTAATATGCATCTTTTTTCTTTAGCAAGAGGCTCATGCCACGTTCTATTTTTTTTTAAAAGGGAACGTAAGTATCGCACTCCCTCTCTCTGTAAAGAAATATAAGAGCGTTTAGATCACTGCTGGTTTATAGCTGGGATTACACGCCCCGTTGGGCAGCATTGTAATATGTGTTACTTGTGGGATGAATATAAGAAGCAGAATCTTGGAAATGAAATATGAAGCCTTTGATGATCTGCACCTGAATGTTGATGTGTACACTCTACTCACTGCTGGGCATACTTTGCAGTACTGTCTGTGTCCATGTAGGTCTGCACAGAAGAATATTAATATTTTTGACATGAAAATTAACATATTCATGTGACTTTACTGTTTAAATTTACAGTTAAACGGCCGATTAATCCCTGCTCATAGGTTCTAGGCGATTAATTGATTAATTGGCTCATTAACTTGCCGATTAGCCTATTAATTCTTTATTCACCAGCCAACCGAGCAACTACCAGTTAACGATTTTTCTCAACAATGATCACAATAAATGAGTCTCTTGCTGGCAAATGGCAAAGTAAAGTAAAGTTGTACATCTTTTTGCCAAATGATGAACATGTGCTTTAAAAAGAGACAAAAAAAAAGCCAGGGACAAGTGTTCACCCTTCTCCTATAACCACGCCGCCACACCCCAATGTCATTTCCGCCATTAGAAAACTCTCATTCAGCGGTGAGACAAAGTCTTCACGCTCAAACATCGGTTGAGGGACGCGTCCCGAGCCTAGCGGACAGTGAAGGACCCAGAGATTGAGGTTTGCCGGGATAACGACCGATGACGGAGCTCGATTGCGTTGCGTTCGCTGCCAGGGGGAGGTGCCCTACACCGCCGCCGGAGACCAGGGGCGGCATCCCGTGCTCACCCTCGGAGGTGGATTCACGAGATCACACCCTCGCTGGCTCCTCGCCCACGCCGAAGGAGACACCTCCATGACGATGAAGAGGTAAAAACAAAAGGAAAATTTATTTTCTCCATGGCCATGGAGGAAGATATTAATGTGAGTTTTTTTTCCCTCAAAAAAAGTGAAATTTCTTTTATTTAAGCAATAACGGTCGTTTTCCGGCCCTCCCTCCGACCCCCGCACTCTTCAGGTGAAAAGACGGAAACGCCCACCACTATCCCCGGTTCGAACCCCATCCATGGCTGACGGGCCGGGGACGCACCCCGAGCCTAGCAGGCAGTGAAGGACCTACAGATTGAGGGTTGCTAGGGCGACCGCCGATGAAGGAGCTTGATGGCGTTGCGTCCGCCGCTCACTAGGCAGGGGGAGATACCCTGCACCACCGCCGGAGGCCCGGGGCGACATCCCCTGCTGACCTCGGTGGTGGATTCAGGAGACCACACCCTCGCCGGCTCCTCGTCCACGCCAAGGAGACGCCTCCACGACAACGAAGAGGTAAAAGAAAAAGGAAAAGAAAACTTATTTTCTCCATGGCCATGGAGCAAGATATTAATATTAATGTGAGTTTTTTTCTCTCTCAAAAAAAAGTGAGAATTTTTTTTATTTATAAGCAACAACGGTCGTTTCCGGCTCTCCCTCCGACCCCCAAACCCCGCCCGCAATCCTCAGGCGAAAAGACGGAAACGCCCACCGCTCCACCCTGACTCGAACCCATCCATGGCTGGCGGCGGCGGCGGCGCGTCGCCGGCGCGGGACGGTGGGCGGGAGGAGTGGCTGCGCATCTACGACCGGATGGTGGGCATCCTGCGCAAGAGCCACCGGGACGTGGAGGCGCTGCTCGCCGACCGCACGCGCCTCGAGGCCGTCCTCAAGATCCAGCACGACTTCTGGCTCCACCGCGACGCCGTCCTCCGGGACCGCCTCGACGAGGTCCGCCCCTCCCTCCCCCCTCCCTCCCTGATTCCATCCTTCTCCGACGAGGTCCGGCCGGCCGGCGGCTGACGGTCCCTAGGGTTTCGCTGGCAGACGCGGAGGATGGAGGACTGCCTGCGGCGGGGCGACGCCGCCAAGCTCGACCTGCTCCTCGGCGACAAGGACCTCGAGGTGCGCCGCCACCGGATCTACATCGGTATGAGCACAAAATCCCCAACCCCCCTCCCCCTATGTGCCGTTCTTGTCGATTTGGTGGCAGAAATCCCGCGGCATGGGCTCTCCTGGAGGGTTTAGGTAGCTCTAGGTGCGAAAGCCGGCGTCTTTTTCGGCCCAGGGGTTGTTTCCGGAGGCCTATCCGCTGCCACACCCGCCAAATGTTCCATCTTTGCGTGCGTTTGCTGTGCAATGCTTGAATTGAGATTGTTGCGATGCTTGCTGTGGCATGCCTGATGTGAATTTTGTCAAGATTCTTTGTATGTATGTATGCTGCTGTGCTGGTTTAGTTATTTCTATATGTTTCGCCCTACGGACATTTTAGGGAAGTTCTATGCTATTTCACCAAATGTGTACTCCCTCCGTCCGGAAAAGATTGCCCAAAGCTTGTTTCTCAAATGGGTGTATCTAGCACTAACTTGGTGTTAGATACAACCATTTGAGGGACAAGTTTTTTTGGACGGAGGGAGTATGTCATAATATTGTTTGGGCTTCAAAAGTTGTTAGTCGCGGCGGCAGTTCATACATCGTTTCACCGTTGGACGCCAAAGTGGTAGTCCAACGATGATATTTCGTCATGTCCACAGCTTATTGCTCTGTTCATATACATCAAGAACCAGGATTCCTGGCGATTGTTGCCCACTTAAAATGACAGCTAGTGCTTTGGTTTTTTCCATTTGTAATAACGTTTTGCCAAGGATTTGTGTTGCTACTGGTTGCTGATATCATTGTGTTTTGTGTTTGATGTAGAACACCAAGATGGCGACTTGGAGGATTTCAAAAGAGATGCAGCTGCTTTGGCTCAAGAAAACAATGAACTGAAGGTACTTTACCGAAACACAGTTGCGTTACCCACAAGCACGCAGTAAAATTTGTCCATCTCGTTAATTGTTGTTCTGTGTCTGCTCCTTTTTTCTTCCATAACTTCAGATAAAACTGAAGGAGGCTGAAAGTTGTGCCGAGCTCAGCGAGCCGACTACAGACCCCGAGCACAGTGGAAGAAATCTGAGAGCAGAGATAAGGAAGCTAAAGAAAGCCTATAAGGCCCTGAGCTCGCAGAAGGAGAGTGAGGTTTCCGCGTTGCTTGCAGAAAAGGATTTTGTGTGGAACCAGTACAAGACAATGGAGAAGGACTACGAGACGCTCCTTAAGAAGAAGAAGATGGAGGCAGCACAGGCTACTGAAGCAGCAGAGAAGCTTCAGCGGAAGGTGGAGGAGCTGCAACTGCAAGTGTCGGCCCAAAAGAAGGATGCCGATGTTGGCAGATTGCAAGCAGAAGCTAATGATGCCAAAAAGAAGGTGCTGGCTCTTGAGGATAAGCTACAAAAAATGCACTCCCTGGTCAGTGAGAAAGATGATGAAATCCAGAAACTCAAGAGTGGGCACCATCAGGCTAGTCAAAAGCGGAAGAAGGATATCAGCGGGACACATAGAAGATCTAGGTCTGAAGGTCCATCCGTACGGGGCAAGTCTAAAGGTAATCCTCGGAGGCAAATGGCAGAAGAAGATCAACCTGAGACCAGTCAAAAGCGTCAGTGTGCCTCCTCGTTATCAAGTGTAAGTATTCCATTCCCAAGTACATCATTCATGTACTGAGTTACTGACATGGTCCACTGATAACCTAGACGCTAAAGTACCATCACACATACTGAAGTACATTCTTAGAGAAAAGTCGGATCCATGCAAAATACGTCTCTGACTTACCAGTATATCACTTTCCAGCTAATGGGTAACCTTGTATTGCGAGTTTGTTCATCTTTATGTATATGCATAAACAAGCCTAACCTGCAGTTTGGAAATATTATGCATCTTATGGCATTTTACCCCCTTTCCTCATCATTTGCAGTGTCCTAATTCTTTGTACCTTGCATGAGTTGCGATCAGCTGTTGTTCCTAAATAGTAGCATCTGTACTTTACTTGCGTTGGTAACAACTTTTCACCAATAATTGTAATGTCCAATTCTTGGCAAGCCGCCTCAGCTGTTTCTTGCTGTAAATATGGACAAAGAGTTAGCTTGATGGAGTTTAGGTGAGCATCATGTTCCTTGCTAGGTGCTCATGAAGGACCATCACAGATGAATTCAAGGAGAATGAGAAGGACGTGGCCAAATATGTTCCTTGCTTTAACCATATCACTTTCAACCTTACTTATAACACTGTACCACTGGTTTGTTCATCTATATGCAGAAGCAAGACCTACCCTGCAGAGTAGAATAACATACCACTCTTGACACTAACCATGTGCTCATCTATGTCCTAATTCTTGGTAGGCCGCATGAGTTGCGTCCTGCTGTAAATATGGACATATAATAAAGGTTGATGGAAGTTAGGTGAGCATCACTGAGTTGTAGATATGCTCATGAAGGACCATCACATATACACTCGGGAGGCTGATTAATAGTAGGGCACGACACTGTAAACCTTTTTGCTCATATATGTCCTAATTCTTGGTAGGCCGCATAAGTTGCATCCTGCTGTAAATATGGACAGATACTAATGTTGATGGAATTTAGATGAGCATCATGTGAGTCGTAGATGCTCATAAAGGACCAGCACAAATACACTTGGGAGACTAGTAGTAGGACACGACTCATCTATGTCCTAATTCTTGGTAGGCCGCATAAGTTACATCCTGCTGTAAAATATGGACAAACAATAATGTTGGTGGAATTTAGGTGAGTATCTTGTGAGCTGTAGATGCTCATAAAGGATCACCACATATACACTGTAATCCTTTTTGCACATCAATGTCCTAATTCTTGGTAGGCCGCGTAAGATGCATCCTGCTGTAAATATGGACAAATAGTAATGTTGATGGAATTTAGATGAGCATCATGTGAGTCGTAGGTGCTCATAAAGGACCATCATAGATGCACTTGTGATACCAGTAGTAGGACGGCAACATATGCTGTTTTCATTATCATCAATATTTCTTCTGAACTATTTTCACACCTGAGGTGGCTAGTTTTTTTTATTCTGCGTGCATAGTCCAAAATTACGTGACAATGAGGAGGCATATCATCTTTGCCTGTGTAGCTTTGAATTTTCGGCCTCACATATTATGATGTCCTAATTCTTGGTGGGCTGCATGAGTTGCATCTTGCTGTAAATATGGACGAACAGTAAACTGATGGAAACTAGGTGAGAGTGTTCTTTAAGTCTTGAATGCTCACAACGGGACTGTCACATAGTTTCCTCGAGACTATTGAGAAACTTTTGGTTTCCGAATATCCATGCAATCACTATCAAAGTTTTAACCATATCATTGACAAGAGCGATCCTTTACATACTTAGAAGTGTTGAGCATCAAAGTTTTATACAAATGTTGCCGTTCAGCCTAATGTGAGCTTTGAATATGGATGTTGCAGGTTGAGGTTAATTTAATCTAATGTGCTTGGTTTCAAGTGCTATGAAGTTTTATTTTGTTCTTATGAACCTGAACCAACACTATAAATAGTAGCTTCAAGATATTTTGCTGTAGTTTGGTGCAGTGTTTATCATTGTGTTGAAAGTTTGCCCTGTTAGTTATTAAATGTTTTCTGAGCTCGTATTGTGGTACATGGCATAGAAAACATACTAGTTGCTTCAAGACCTTCCTTGATTTTTTTTCTTGGTTTTATCGTACCTTTGTTCTCCTGTGGCGCAACTGAGCTTGTAAAAAAAGTATTATCTATGGATACTATGTGGAGGATAATGTGTGCTGACAGAACACCATTGCTGCGTGCAGGGACTGGCGCTCCGGCGCTGCTCCTCGAGGATGACGCACCTGAAACCCGCGTCGTCGTCGTCGTCGCCTGCGCCCCAGCAGGTACTCTTCCACTCCAGTTTCAAGGTCCCAAAGCTGAAGGCCCCCGCCCCTCCTCCCCCTCCTCCCTCGTAGTAGTCTGATCTAACGGTCTCCTGACATGTGCAGCTGCTGTTAGACCTCCATGACGGCTGTGTTTAGGTGTGTGGAGTTAGCGATCAGGTTTAATCTTTATCGTGCGCCGCGCGCTCCCACTGGAGAGGCGGCGATCGTGTTTTGTAACCTTACATCCTCGCCCTTATTTTGGAGGCCCTTTTGTAACACATTCGCGGGCGCTGCGCGAACGGGGGAGCTCGCTGACCAGTGTATGTATGTATGTATGTATGTGTGTGTGTTAACCATGTGGTGGTGCCCTGGGGCCGGAATTCGCGAGGTGTTTGAGATGCGACACGAATTCCCCTGAGTTATATGGTGTATAAAATGTTGAGTGGTGGATGTGTGAGAGGACAAAAACGTTCATATTGTTGATGATTATTACAGGGAGTGGTTGCGTTTCTGTTTGGGAAAACTGGTACTTGTTGTGTAGCGATGTGAATTTGCGCCTTGGTGAATTTGTTTGGGGTTTTCGATGCATTTCCTCCATACGATGCTGGTTTGGGCATTTCTTTGTGTATACAAAACCTCACTAAGTGGTTTCATTGCCATTGCCCGGAAAACCGCTTGAGTTGTTACATTACCAACTGATAAAATTAGGCCCGCAAATAGTAACAGTGTGCAAGCGAGCCGCATACGAGAGAATTTGTATTTGAACCAAACTTCCAAAACAAGTTAAGAAAATAACCAAAATTCCAAGGCTTGTATTTTTTTTTATTTCTTGTAGTTGATTGATGAAGTGAAGAAGAAACTCTTCTTGGAGCACAAGAAGAAACCCCCCTCAGCTAAAAAAAAAAAGAGAAGAAGAAGAAGAACCCAGCCACTGTGTCACGCGGGCCCCCACCTGCAACGTCTGGGGAACGCGGCCCGGCCCACCCCGATCCCATCCCATCCCATCCCTCTTTATCACCCGGAGGCCGGAGCCCTCCCCTCCCGTCGCCTTCTTCTCCCCCACGAAAGAGAGAGAGAGAAAAGAGAAGAGATTCCGCCGGCGCAGCGCCAAACCCTCGTCGTCGTCCCCGATCCCGATCCCGCCGTCGCCGCCATGCCGTTCACCCCGGGACCCTACTCCGGCAAGAGCACCCTCGCCCTCGTAAGAACACCTCCCTCCCTCCCCCGATTCCCGACTCCTCCGCGGCCTTGGCGGATCAGATCTGACTGACTGACCGATGATCGGCGATGTTGCTTTGCAGGTGGCCAGGGTCTCCGCGGTCGGCGTCGGCGTCGTCTACGGCTCCATCAAGCTCGGCATCCTCAAGGTATGGTAACGCGCCCGATCCCCCAACCCCCTTCCTTCCTCTGTCTCTGGTTCGATGCGATTTTGCTGGCGTCAGATGTGGGTCGGCGCGCCCGGTGGTTGCTTGCTAGGGTCAGTAGTGTTTGGTCCTAGGGCTGGATATGATAGGATTGGATTGGATTGGATTGGATTGGGCTGTGCTCTGTGCGCCGCCCGCGAATCTGAGGTTATTAGTCAAGGGCTTGTCTTCCGAGATGGGATTCGGACTGTAGCCGATTTGCTGCTGGTTGAGCGCCTTGATTATTCATTCTTCTGGTCTGGCCTGCGTCGCGCTTTGCCTTGTCTGTCTTCTCTTCTCTCTTGACCCAGAGATTTACCAAGGGTTTGGGTTCAGAGCCACGATTGAGAAATCGTCACTTCCTAGCACTTGATTCCTTAGCAATTAGTGTTCCACTGCTGCTTGTCTCTCCGTTGTTGGCCTATAACTACATTTGCATGATTGGACGGGATGACAGGGTTACTTAGCGTCATGCGCTAGTTCTCAAGGCTTGTTAGCATGTTCTGTTAGTTTCAGTAGGAATAATATGTATCGGCATCATGGATTCATGGACTATTTCTGGAGACTTGTCTCTTCATGTTCCCCTGCCTCTGGTTGCACCTGCTTGCTGTCATGTGAATTCTTCTGCTGGTATCTGACAGTTGATTCTGAGGCCTAGTCCAACACTGCACTGCTTAAAATTTCTACTTCTCACAACTCATGGGCCATGTGTTTTGTATTTAAGTAAAAGTTTGGTTGCCGCATATAGATCTTGCTCAGGAAAGCATGTACCATAAGTTGCCTTAGTAGCTCGTCAAGTCGCTGGGGTCATCTATCCATGATCTGTATAGATCTAGGGACTTTGTTTCTATGCTCTGCTTGATAGCATTTTGGATATTGATTGGACACACTTTATACAAAACGATTTATCTTGTACATTGCTCTGACTAACTTGTATAGATGAAACCATACTTGTCAAATATCGAGTATCACTGCTGAATCATAATGTTTTGTTTCCTGCTTCAGCCACGAATAAGAAAGACACTTAATCTTCATATCTGGCTTATTATAGAGATAGTAATGTTCATCTTATTTCTGTTTAGCTGATCCATTAACTGCTTAGTGTAAGACATGTTTTTTCTGTTCACTGAAACATAATTCTTCTCTATTTTTACCATCAATCCATCTTCTTACGGTTGCATGCTGTTTTATTGGCTCTCCAGATGACCAAGCCCAAGGAGGAGGCAGCAGCTCATCACTGAGGACAAGTAGCTCCAGCGGGTTGACGCCGTAGATTCACAATGTACCTTCCATATGTGCATTCGGTTCTGTTATTTGTGTCTGAAACCCCAAAAACCCCAGATCCATGTGGGAGCTGAACCTTAGTTTTTTGCTTGTGGAAAATAATATCCTCGGCTGAATTGACTTGAAATCAGGAAGAGTGAAACTTGAAATCCTTTGTTGTGGTAGTGTGATGTGGTTCCAGTTTTTTGTTGTCTCATATAGTTTTTGCTTTGCAACCTGATTGGCTGGTTATATGGTATGAAACTTAATTTCATGATGCATCTAACAATATTTTTTATAATAAACTTAGCCAAAGTTAACAAAGCTTGACTTTGACCAAATCTTATATGCAAACTAAAACCATATTGGTGAAACAAGTTGGCAGCGACAAGGTTCCTATTGCTATCCATCATCACACATGCATGGTTTAGTAGTTGATCACACTAAAATCAGGTCATCGATGTTTTAGTAGTTGATCACACTATCTTAGGAGATGGCTATACAGCAGAACCAAAATATAAATAATCAAAACGTCTGAATTATTGCTTAGGTATCATCAGACCATGCATGGTTTTTGAGCTTTGGGCATGGATCATGGTTGCAGAGATATACAGGGATGGATCGGGTTGGAACATTGCCATGTACTCCCTCTGTAAATAAATATAAGACCTTTTAGATCTCTACTTTAATGATTTAAAACGTCTTATATTTGTTTATAGAGGGAGTATCATATAATCCCTCCCAGTCCATATAAGTATGACGTCTGGGACATAGTTTTCATCAAACTTTTAAACCTTTCACCATCAATTCTTTTGGAAAAGTTCATATTTACAGATTGGTATCAGAAAATACTTTCACAACATAACAGTTTTATTAAATTTAAGAAATACTATAGTAGAAATTAAGTAGCAAAATTACGTTATGAACACCATGTAGACGTCTAAAAGGTCATATTTTAAAGACGGAAGGGAGCAAGTTCACATGCCAATTTCACATTCAAGGAGGAACATAAGTAAAATTTGGTCAGCTGCCACAAGTTTCCAAGTAAACTATTGGCAACATTTAAACATCATGATGGTACGTGGAGGTTCTGCGTCGACTGCCGCCGGCTCAACGACGCCACCATTAAAAACAAGTTCCTGCTGCCCGTTGTCGACGAACTCCTCGACAAACTGGCAGGCGCGGCCGTCTTCTCCAAACCGGACTTACGCGTGGGGTATCATCAAATCAGAATGCGTGAAGAGGACGAAGCCAAGACAACGTTCAAGACGCACCACGGGCATTTCCAGTTCCGGGTCATGCTGCTCGGGCTGACGAACGCGCCGGCCACCTTCCAGTGCCTGATGAACGCGATCTTCAGTAAGTATGTGCGCAAGTTTGTTATCATTTTTCTGGATGACATCCTCGTCTTCAGTGAAATGATGGAAGAACACCTGGAGCACCTGCGGATCGTCTTCGAGCTCCTCTGCGCGAACCAGCTGTTCGTCAAGGAGTCCAAATGCAGCTTCGCCTGCGACCACATCGACTACCTTGGAGTAGCGTGTTTTATTTTCCAGATCTACTGCTATAGAGTTACTTGTAGCGTGTTTTTATTTTCTAGCTCTACTGCTAGAGTTACTAGTAGCACGCCGCCAAGGAACAGCGCTACTGATAACTAGCAACAGCAGTCACTATTTTCCAACGCTACTTCTTGCTGGAATTTAGTCTATATTGGGGCAGCCCAATAACTATTTCAGAAATTCCTAATAAATCCTAGAGGCCCACTTAGCCCATTTGTGCAAGGCAAGGGATATTACTAAAGTTTCGCCTCGCCACGCCGCGCCGCGGGTTGCAGGTTGCGGGTTGCGGGTTGCGGGAATGAGCCGAGCCGATGTCTAAATTTTTGCCACGCACTACGGGTATGCGAAAGGTCACTCGGAAGCTGAACATTTTTGCTGTGCCTGGACACTGAATCCGAACGGCGCGCCTCTTCGGCTGCTGTCTGTTCGTTTCGTCTCCCGCATTCCCTTCAGCTCCCGGCGCAACCTCTCACCTCCTTCTCTTGCGTCTATAAAAGGGAGGTCGCTCTCAGAGAGACGCACCAAAATCTCTTCCTCCTTCTCTTGCGCCTATAGAAGTCTTACTACAGTTCTTGGCTCTAGTTTCTGCCCTATGTATGTTAGACTCTATTTCATATGTGCAACCTGCTATACTGTCTGCTCTAGATATGTTTAGTTACGGTTCATATATGAACATGCTGTTTACCTTCTCTTTGTCAAATCACATGGCTTATTTTATCACTGCTATACTAGCCATGTTTTATCTACTATTTCTGTTAATAAAATCATTAGGTAAATTGCTCATATTTCCAACAATCCAAAAACCTTATAATAGGCAATTTACCCCAAGTTTTGCTGCTTCCATGAGACCTCCTATGTTTGATGGTATCCACTATAAGAGGTGGCGCATGAGAGCAGTCTTATGGTTTCAAACCATGAGTTGCTATGACGCCACTCTTGGCAAACCTGAAGGAGAGCAAGATGCCCAACAGGCACAAGCTTTTCAGAAAATGGATACCTTGTTTAAGGCTGCTCTCTTGAGTGTTCTTGGTGAGAACATAGTTGATGCTTATGCATCAATTGACAATGGAAAAGATATGTGGGGCCTTTTCGAGGCCAAGTTTGGGGTCTCGGATGCAGGCACTGAGCTGTACATCACGGAGCAATTCTATTATTACAGGATGACTGAAGAGCGCTCCGTGGTTGAGCAGGCTCATGAGATACAGTCATTTGCTAGAGAACTTGAGCACTTCAATTGCATGCTACCGGACAAGTTTGTTGCCGGGGGTATCATCACTAAGCTCCTCCTTCATGGAGGAACTTTGCTACTCATCAAGCATAAGAGACAGGAGTTTTCCGTTCCGGATCTCATTGGTACTCTTGATGTGGAAGAAAAGGCGAGAGCAAAGGACACACGTGCTCGAGGTATTGAGGAGGATCTAGTGCCAATGTGGCATGTAAGCAGAACTTCCAGCCCCACAAGTTCAAGAACAAGGGCAAGTGTGTTGGTAAAGCAAAGTTTGATGGACAGAACAAGGCTGTGCAACACACGAACTGCATGATGATGACTGGCAAGAAGAAAGGTGCTTGTGATGTGTGGAGATCCTGATCATTGGGCTCCTAGTTGCCCTAATCGCTATGACAAGCGTCATCTCGGGAAAGGCGGCAAGACCGCTAATGTTGTCATTGGAGACACCGACATTAAGGATGCTGGGTATGGTATATTTCCCACTATTCTTTCAAGATGTCATTCTCCGACTGGTTGATTGACACGGGTGCTAATGTGCATGTATGCGGTGATATTTCCATGTTTTCGCCTTATCGCATCGCAGGGGACTTCAACCGTCTTGATGGGCAATGGTTCAAGTGCTTCGCTCGTGGTGTTGGCACGCTCGATCTGAAGTTTACTTCGAGGAAGATCGTGCGGCTGAAGAACGTGCATTATGTCCCCTCCGTCAATAAAAATCTTGTTAGCGGATCTCTTCGGTGTAGAGATGGCTACAAGCTTGTCTTTGAGTCGAATAAATTTGTAATATCCAAGTATGGAACCTTTGTTGGTAAAGGCTATGAGTCAGGAGGCCTGTTTCGTTTATCCTTATCAGACGTTTGCAATAAAGTTGTTAATCATATTTGCAACAATAGTGAATCAAATGTGTGGCATTCACGTCTTTGTCATGTTAACTTTGGTTGCATGTCACGACTAGCGAAGTTGAACTTAATCCCTAGTTTCACCACTGTCAAGGGATCTAAGTGTCAAGTGTGTGTGCAAGCTAAGCAACCTCGTAAGTCTCACGTGATCATGAGACGAGAAATCTTGCACCACTAGAACTTATACATTCAGATCTATGTGAAATGAATGGTGTTTTGACAAAAGGTGGAAAGAAATATTTCATGGCGTTAATTGACGACTCCACTAGATACCGCCGTGTGTATCTTCGAAATCTAAGGATGATGCTTTGAACTTTTTCAAGATCTATAAAGCTGAAGTGGAAAACCAACTTGATCGAAAAATCAAGAGGCTTAGGTCCGACCGTGGTGGAGAGTATTTTTCCAATGAATCTGATGCTTTTTGTGCGGAACATGGTATAATCCATGAGAGGACGCCTCCCTACTCACCTCAGTCAAATGGGGTGGCCGAAAGAAAGAACCGTACTAAAACTGATTTGGTTAACGCCATGTTAGAAACATCGGGTCTCTCCAAGGCATGGTGGGGGGAGGCGATATTGACAGCATGTCATGTCCTAAATCGAGTTCCCACAAAGAACAAAGAGATAACTCCATTCGAGGAATGGGAGAAGAAAAGGTTAAAACTCTCTTATCTGCGAACATGGGGTTGTTTGGCGAAGTCAATGTTTCAATTCCAAAGAAGCTGAAGCTTGTACCAAAGACTGTGGATTGAGTTTTCCTGTGATATGCTTTTCATAGCATTGGCTATAGATTCTTGGTTGTAAAATCTGAGGTACCTGACATGCATGTCGGTACGATCATGGATTCGAATGATGCGACTTTCTTTGAAGATATCTTTCCCATGAAGGATATGGCTACCTCATCTAATCAGGAGATGCCTAGTTCATCGAATCAGGAACAGTTACAATTACCGAACCTGGCATTTCGATGGAACACTTTGAAAGTCTTGTGGAGGAGAACAATGAAGTTCCTACTATGAGCAAGAGACAGAGGACTGCAAAGTCCTTTGGTGATGATTTTCTTGTGTATCTCATAGATGACACTCCCGGTTCTATTTCAGAGGCCTATGCATCCGAAGATGCCGACTTCTTGGAAGGAAGCAGTTAAATGGCGAGATGGATTCCATCTTGGCGAATGAAACTTTGGAGATAACTGATCGTCCTTATGGGTGCAAACCTATAGGATGCAAATGGGTATTCAAGAAGAAGCTTAGGCCTGATGGTACTATCGAAAAGTACAAGGCTCGGCTCGTGGCTAAGGGTTATACCCAAAAGGAAGGTGAAGACTTCTTTGATACTTACTCATCTGTGGCTCGACTGACCACTATTCGAGTTCTACTTTCACTAGCTGCCTCACATGGTCTTCTCGTCAACCAGACGGATGTTAAGACTGCTTTCCTAAATGGAGAGTTGGATGAGGAAATTTATATGGAACAACCAGATGGGTTTGTAATAGATGGTCAGGAAGGGAAAGTGTGCAAGTTGTTGAAGTCTTTGTATGGACTCAAGCAAGCACCCAAACAAAGGGCATGAGAAGTTCGAAAGAACTTTAACAGCTGCAGGCTTTGTTGTGAACGAAGTCGATAAATGTGTGTACTATCGTCATGGTGGGGGCGAGGGAGTTATGCTTTGCTTGTATGTTGATGACATACTGATTTTCGGAACAAATCTGAATGTTATTAAGGAGGTCAAGGATTTCCTATCTCGCTGTTTTGAGATGAAGGATTTAGGAGTGGTTGATGTCATTACGAACATCAAGTTGTTGAGAGATGATGATGGTGGGATTACATTGCTTCAATCTCACTATGTGGAAAAGATCTTGAGTCGCTTTGGCTATAGTGACTGCAAGCCCTCTCCAACACCATATGATGCTAGCGTCTCGCTTGAAAGAATCAAAGAATTGCTAGAGATCAATTGAAGTATTCTCAGATTATTGGCTCGCTTATGTACTTAGCCGATGCTACAAGACACGACATCTCTTTTACCGTTAGCAAACTGAGTCGGTTTGTCTCAAAACCAGGAGATGTGCATTGGAAAGCTCTAGAGGGAGTTTTGCTTTATTTGAAAGGCACTAAGAATTATGGAATTCACTACACCGGGCACCCAAAGGTGCTTGAAGGGTATAGTGACTCAAACTGGATCTCAGATGTTGATGAGATAAAGGCCACGAGCGGATATGTATTCACTCATGGAGGTGGCGCTGTTTCTTGGAAGTCTTGCAAGCAGACCATCTTAACGAGGTCAACAATGGAAGCAGAACTCACGCACTAGATACAGCTACAGTTGAAGCAGATGGGCTTCATGCTCTTGAATGACTTGCCGGTTGTTGAGAAACCTGTACCGGTGTCCTTATGAACTGCGACAATCAAACTGTGATCACAAAAGTGAGCAGCTCAAAGGATAACATGGAGTCATCAAGACACGTTCGAGAGAAGGTTAAAGTCTGTCAGGAAATGAAAAACTCCGGAGTTATTGCGTTGGATTATATCCAAACGTCTAAAAATCTGGCAGATCCTTTTACTAAGGGTCTATCGCGTAATGTGATAGATAATGCATCGAGGAGATGGGTATGAGACCCACAATATGAGTTGTTCACGGTGGTAACCTATTCTTTGTGATCGGAGATCCCGTGAATTAGATGTGGAAGACAAGCTGTTGGTCAACTGAGAGGAGAGTATCCCTACTATTCCCAATACCACTCCATGAAGATGCAATACTCTCCTAATCTGCATGGCAGGTTGATGTATATCTTAATGTGTTCTAAGTGGCTTATTTAAGCAGAGATGTTATCCTGCAAAACATCTTTTGAAGAACACACCTATATGAGTCTGATTGTTAAACGTCGCAATCTATGAGAGTAGGGTTCTCTCTAGTAAACTCATGAAAGGTCTCGGAGTATGACGCATAAGCTCCACCCGCGGGGAAGACCCACGGTAGCCACGTATCGGTCAAGGCTTTATGTGAAGCTAGATTCACAGAAAACTTGCAGTTCAAGGCCCAGTCCACTGTTCAAGTTGCTTACTAGTGTAGCATAGAGTTCTAGGTGGAAGTTCAACTTAACAGTCTCCACTGCGATACCGGTATATAAAACAGTGTTTTGGAACCAAAGGCAAATTTCGTGTGCCTCGGGATCCGGTGGGGATTGCTGGAATTTAGTCTATATTGGGGCAGCCCAATAACTATTTCAGAAATTCCTAATAAATCCTAGAGGCCCACTTAGCCCATTTGTGCAAGGCAAGGGATACTACTAAAGTTTAGTCCCACATTGCTAGTTGAGTGGGAATTGGACCTCCTTATAAGGGAGGTTCTTTCCCCACTTGTATGAGCATGAGAACAAGAGGGACATCCACGCGCGCTCCTCCTCCGCCGCCCGCCTCGCCACGCCACACCTCGACACGACACGACACGACGCGCCGCGGGTTGCGGGAATGAGCCGAGCCGATGTCTAAATTTTTGCCACGCACTACGGGTATGCTAAAGGTCACTCGGAAGCTGAAACATTTTTGCTGTGCCTGGACACTGAATCCGAACGGCGCGCCTCTTCGGCTGCTGTCTACTCGTTTCGTCTCCCGCATTCCCTTCAGCTCCCGGCGCAACCTCTCGCCTCCTTCTCTTGCTCCTATAAAAGGGAGGCCGCTCCTCTCAGAGAGACGCACCAGAATCTCTTCCTCCTCTCGCCACAAGTTCCTGAGCACTGCGCTGCTGTTACGTTCTTCCTCATCCCGGCTTGCGGCGTGCACCGCTGGTCGGGACAAGAGGCCTCCGGAACCGCACCCTTTGAGTCTGTCACGGAGAAGGGTGATAAGGTTTTTGGGGAGCGTTCAGCGCGACTACTGGCTGCTTCATCACGGACGATCCGGTCACCGACGACTACTTTCCCGACGACGACTTCTTCCCCGACGTCCACGACCTCCTCGACGACATGGCAGGCGAGGACACCGACCCCAAGTCCAGCACCCTGCTGCACTTTGTGCCGTCGTGTTCTTCTCCTTTACATTAGAAGTCCTACTACAGTTCTTGGCTCTAGTTTCTGCCCTATGTATGTTAGACTCTATTTCATATGTGCAACCTGCTATCTTTATACGCTCTAGATATGTTTAGTTACGGTTCATATATGAACATGCTGTTTACCTTCTCTTTGTCAAATCACATGGCTTATTTTATCACTGCTATACTAGCCATGTTTTATCTACTATTTCTGTTAATAAAATCATTCGGTAAATTGCTCATATTTCCAACACTTCTAAGCTCCTGCGTATAAGCATTTCCCTAGTAGTGTAAGGGATATTAAGGCCTTCTTTTAATAGAAAACCGGGACAAAGCATTAACTCAAAGTGAATACATGAACTCTTCAAACTACGGTAATCACTGGAAAGAATCCCAATTATTTTCACCTTGGCGTATGCAGATCATAACACGTAATAGCTGCATCTAACTTGCAAGATCGGATCAAGAACATAGTGTTGGGGAACGTTGCATAAAATAAAAAATTTCCTACGTTCACCAAGATCCATCTATGAGTTCATCTAGCAACGAGTGAGAGAGATGCATCTACATACCCTTTGTAGATCGCGCGTGGAAGCGTTCAAGAGAACGGGGTTGAGGGAGTCGTTCTCGTCGTGATCCAAATCACCGGAGATCCTAGCGCCGAACGGACGGCACCTCCGCGTTCAACACACGCACGGTCAGCGTGACGTCTCCTCCGTCTTGATCCAGCAAGGGGCAGGAGCGGTTGATGAAGATCCAAAGCCTGACGGCGTGGTGGTGGATGCAAGAAGATACTCGGCAGGCTTCGCCAAGCAACCGGTGAGGAGGAAGAGGTGTAGCAGGGGAGGGAGGCGCCAAGACTCAGTGCGGCTGCCTCCCTCCCCCTCCTTTATATAGGCCCCAGGGGCGCCGCCCTGAGATCCAATCTCCCAAGGGGGCGGCGGCACAGGGGTGGAGTGCCCCAAGGCAAGTGGGCGCTTCACCCTAGGGTTTCCAACCCTAGGCGCAGGGGGCCCAAGTGGGGCGCACCAGCCCACCAGGCTGGTTCCTCCCACTTCAGCCCACGGGCCCTCCGGGATAGGTGGCCCCACCGGTGGACCTCGGGACCCTTCCGTGGTCCCAGTACAATACCCAGTAACCCCGAAATTCTCCCGATGGCCAAAATAGCACTTCCTATATATAATTATTTACCTCCGGACCATTCCAGAACTCCTCGTGACGTCCGGGATCTCATCCGGGACTCCGAACAACATACGGTTTGCTGCATACTCATATTCATACAACCCTAGCGTCACTGAACCTTAAGTGTGTAGACCCTACGGGTTCGGGAGACATGCAGACATGACCGAGACGGCTCTCCGGTCAATAACCAACAACGGGATCTGGATACCCATGTTGGCTCCCACATGCTCCTCGATGATCTCATCGGATGAACCACGATGTCGAGGATTCAAGCAACTCTGTATACAATTCCCTTTATCGACGGTATGTTACTTGCCCGAGATTCGATCGTCGGTATCCCAATACCGAAGTTCAATCTCGTTACCGCAAGTCACTTTACTCACCGTAATGCATGATCCCGTGGCGACACTTGGTCACTTTGAGCTCATTATGATGATGCACTACCGAGTGGGCCCGGTGATACCTCTCCGTAATCGAAAGTGACAAATCAGCCTCGATCCGTGTCAACCCAATGCAGACACTTTCGGAGATACCGTAGTGCACCTTTATAGTCACCCGATTACGTTGTGACGTTTGGTACACCCAAAGTACTCCTACGGTATCCGGGAGTTACACGATCTCATGGTCTAAGGAAAAGATACTTGACATTGGAAAAGCTCTAGCAAAACGAACTACATGATCTTGTGCTATGCTTAGGATTGGGTCTTGTCCATCACATCATTCTCCTAATGATGTGATCCCGTTATCAATGACATCCAATGTCCATAGTCAGGAAACCATGACTATGTATTGATCAACGAGCTAGTCAACTAGAGGCTCACTAGGGACATGTTGTGGTCTATCTATTCACACGTGTATTACGATTTCAGGATAATACAATTATAGCATGAATAAAAGACAATTATCACGAACAAGGAAATATAATAATAATCCTTTTATTATTGCCTCTAGGGCATATTTCCAACAGTCTCCCACTTGCACTAGAGTCAATAATCTAGTTACATTGTTGATGAATCGAACACCCATAGAGTTCTGGTGTTGATCATGTTTTGCTCGCGGAAGAGGTTTAGTCAACGGATCTGCGACATTCAGATCCGTATGCACTTTGCAAATTTCTATGTCTCCATCTTGAACATTTTGACGAATGGAGTTGATGTTGGGGAACGTAGCAGAAATTCAAAATTTTCCTACGTGTCACCAAGATCTATCTATGGAGAAACTAGCAACGAGGGAAGGAGAGTGCATCTACATACCCTTGTAGATCGCTAAGCGGAAGCGTTCATGAGAACGGGGTTGAAGGAGTAGTACTCGTCGTGATCCAAATCACCGGAGATCCTAGTGCCGAACGGACGGCACCTCCGTGTTCAACACACATACAGCCCGGTGACGTCTCCCACGCCTTGATCCAGCAAGGAGAGAGGGAGAGGTTGAGGAAGACTCCATCCAGCAGCAGTACAACGGCATGGTGGTGATGGAGGAGCGTGGCAATCCCGCAGTCGCCAAGCACCAAGGGAGAGGAGGAGGAGGAGAGGCGGGGCTGCACCAAGAGGAGAGAACTCATGTGCATTGGGCAGCCCAAAACCTCAAGTATATATAGGGAAAGAGGGCTGCGCCCCTTTAGGGTTTCCCACCCCAAGGGGTGCGGCCAGCCCTAGATGGGACGTGGGGGGCGGCCAAGAGGGGGAGGAGTGCCTCCCAAGTCAAGTGGAGGCCCTCCCCCTTAGGGTTTCCCCCTTCCCATGCGCATGGGCCTTGGGGGGGGGCTGGTGCCCCTGGCCCATTAAGGCTAGGGCGCCCCCTTACAGCCCATGCTACTGTATTGGACGTGGTGGAACAATTTCCGGACCTCCGGACCTCTCCGGAATCCTCCAGAACCTTCAGAAGCTTCCCGGTACAATACCGAAAAACCCGAACTTTTTCCGGAACCCGAACAACAACTTTCCATATATAAATCTTTACCTCCGGACCATTCCGGAACTCCTCGTGACGTCCGGGATCTCATCCGGGACTCTGAACAACATTCGGTAACCACATACAAACTTCCTTTATAACCCTAGCGTCATCGAACCTTAAGTGTGTAGACCCTATGGGTTCGGGAACCATGCAGTCATGACCGAGACGTTCTCCGGTCAATAACCAACAGCGGGATCTGGATACCCATGTTGGCTCCCACATGTTCCATGATGATCTCATCGGATGAACCACGATGTCAAGGACTCAATCAATCCCGTATTCAGTTCCCTTTGTCTAGCGGTATTGTACTTGCCCGAGATTCGATCGTCGGTATCCTGATACCTTGTTCAATCTCGTTTCCGGAAAGTCTCTTTACTCGTTCCGTAACACATCATCCCGTGATCAACTCCTTGATCACATTGTGCACATTATGATGATGTCCTACCGAGTGGGCCCAGAGATACCTCTCCGTTTACGGAGTGACAAATCCAGTCTCGATTCGTGCCAACCCAACAGACACTTTTGGAGATACCTGTAGTGCACCTTTATAGTCACCCGATTACGTTGTGACGTTTGGTACACCCAAAGCATTCCTACGGTATCCGGAGTTGCACAATCTCATGGTCTAAGGAAAAGATACTTGACATTAGAAAAGCTTTAGCATACGAACTACACGATCTTTGTGCTAGGCTTAGGATTGGGTCTTGTCCATCACATCATTCTCCTAATGATGTGATCCCGTCATCAATGACATCCAATGTCCATGGTCGAAACCGTAACCATCTATTGATCAACGAGCTAGTCAACTAGAGGCTTACTAGGGACATGGTGTTGTCTATGTATCCACACATGTATCCGAGTTTCCTGTCAATACAATTATAGCATGGATAATAAGCGATTATCATGAAGAAGGAAATATAATAATAACTAATTTATTATTGCCTCTAGGGCATATTTCCAACAGTCTCCCACTTGCACTAGAGTCAATAATCTAGTTCACATCATCATGTGATTAACAACGATAGGTCACATCGCCATGTGACCAACACCCAAAGAGTTTACTAGTGTACGTAAACTAGTTCACATCATCATGTGATTTAGACTCAATGAGTTACGAGGTTTGATCATGTTTTGCTTGTGAGAGAGGTTTTAGTCAACGGGTTTTAGTCAACGGGTGCGAACCTTTCAGAACCGTGTGTGATTTGCTAATTTCTAGGTCATATTTTAAACACTGCTTCCACGATCCAATTGGAGCTTTTCCAAATGGTTTCTCCAATATACGTATACGGTTTGCTACTCGAGTCACTTCGGATAGGTGTTAAAGCTTGCATCGACGTAACCCTTTACGCCGAACTCTTTATCACCTCCATAATCGAGAAACATGTCCTTGTTTACTCCAAGGACAATTTTGATCATTGTCCAATGATCCATTCCTGGATCATTCTTGTACCCTTGATCGACTCATGGCAAGGCACACTTCGATGCGGTACACAGCATAGCATACTATAGAGCCTATATACGAAGCATAGGGGACGACCTTCGCCCTTTCTCTCTTTTCTGCCGTGGTCGAGCTTTTAACTCTTAACTTCATACCTTACAACTCAGGCAAGAACTCCTTCTTTGACTGATCCATCTTGAACACTTTCAAGATTATGTCAAGGTATGTGCTCATTTGAAAGTACTATTGAGCGTTTTTGATCTATCCTCATAGATCTTGATGCTCAATGTTCAAGTAGCTTAATCCAGGTTTTCACTTGAAAACACTTTTCAAATAACCCTGTATGCTTTACAGAAAATTCTACATTTTTTTCTGATCATCAATATGTCAACAACATATACTCATCAGAAATTCTATAGTGCTCCCACTCACTTCTTTGGAAATACAAGTTTCTCATAAACTTTGTATAAACCTAAAATCTTTGATCATCTCATCAAAGTGCACATTCCAACTCCGAGATGCTTACTCCAGTCCTTAGAAGGATCGCTGGTGCTAGCATACCTTTTAGCATCCTTAGGATCGACAAAACCTTTCTGATTGTATCACATACAACCTTTCCTTACGAAAACAGGTAAGAAAACTTGTTTTGACATCCATCTGCCAGATTTCATAAATGCAGCTAATGCTAACATGATTCCGACGGACTTAAGCATCGCTACGGATGAGAAAATCTCATCGTAGTCAATTCCTTGAACTTGTGAAAAACTCTTCGCCACAAGTCAAGCTTCATAGATGGTGACATTACCATCCACGTCCGTCTTCTTCTTAAAGATCCATTTATCTCAATGGCTTACCGATCATTGGGCAAGTCCACCAAAGTCCATGCTTTGTTCTGATATATCGATCATATCTCGGATTTCATGGCTTCTAACCATTTGTCGGAATTTGGGCCCACCATCTCTTCTCCATAGCTCGTAGGTTCATTGTTGTCTAGCAACATGACCTTCAAGACAGGATCACCGTACCACTCACGAAGGCGATGTCGTCCTTGTAAATCCCACGAGGTTCGGTAGTGACTTGATCCGAAACTTCATGATCACTATCATAAGCTTCTACTTCAATTGGTGTATGTGCCACGGGAACAACTTCCTGTGCCCTGCTACACACTAGTTGAAGTGACGGTTCAATAACTTCATCGAGTCTCCACCAGCCTCCCACTCAACTTTTCGAGATGAACTTTTCCTCGAGAAAGGACCCGATTCAAGAAACAATCCCTATTGCTTTCGGATCTGAATTAGGAGGTATACCCAACTGTTTTTGGGTGTCCTATGAAGATGCATTGTGTCCGCTTTGGGTTCGAGCTTATCAACCTGAAACTTTTCCACATAAGCGTCGCAGCCCCAAACTTTTAAGAAATGACAACTTAGGTTTCTCCAAACGGTGTCGTCTCAACGGAATTACGTGGTGCCCCATTAAAGTGAATGTGGTTGTCTCTAATGCCTAACCCATAAACGATAGTGGTAATTCGATAAGAGATATCATGGTACACACCATATCTAATAGGGCGCAACTATGATGTTCGGACACACCATCACACTATGGTGTTCCAGGCGGTATTTATTGTGAAACAATTTGCACAATGTCTTAATTGTGTGCCAAACTCGCAACTCAGATATCCATCTCTATGATCACATCACAGACATTTTATCCTCTTGTTACGAAGATCTTCAACTTCACTCTGAAATTACTTGAACCTTTCAATAATTCAATCTTGTGTTTCATCAAGTAAATATACTCAACATCTACTCAAATCATCTGTGAAGTAAGAACATGACGATATTCACTGCATGCCTTAGCACTCATTGGACTGCACACATCAAAATGTGTTACTCCCAACAAGTTGCTATCTTGTTCCATCTTACTGAAACCGAGGCTTTTCAGTCATCTTGCCCATGTGGTATTGATTTGCATATCTCAAGTGATTCAAAATCAAGTGAGTCCAAACGATCCATCTGCATGGAGTTTCTTCATGCGTATACACCAATAGACATGGTTCGCATGTCTCAAATTTTTCAAAAACGAGTGAGTCCAAAGATCCATCAACATGGAGCTTCTTCATGCGTTTTACACCAATATGACTTGCATGGCAGTGCCACAAGTAGGTGGTACTATCATTACTATCTTATATCTTTTGGCATGAAAATGTGTATCACTACAATCGAGATTCAATAAACCATTCTTTTAGGTGCAATACCATTGAAGGTATTATTCAAATAAATAGAGTAACCATTATTCTTCTTAAATGAATAACCGTATTGCGATAGACATAATCCAATCATGTATATGCTCAACGCAAACACCAAATAACAATTATTTAGGTTTAACACCAATCTCGATGGTAGAGGGAGCGGGCGATGCTTGATCACATCATCCTTGGAAACACTTCCAACACATATCGTCGACTCACCTTTAGCTAGTCTCCGTTTATTCCGTAGCCTTTTATTTCGAGTTACTAACACTTAGCAACCGAACCGGTATCTTAATACCCTGGTGCTACTAGGAGTACTAGTAAAGTACACATCAATATACTTCTATCGACCTTGCCAGCCTTCTTATCTACCAAGTATCTAGGGTAATGCTGCTCGATGGCTGTTCCCCTTATTACAGAAGCACTTAGTCTCGGGTTTGGGTTCAACCTTGGGTTTCTTCACTAGAGCAGCAGCTGATTTGCCGTTTCATGAAGTATCCCTCCTTGCCCTTGCCCTTCTTGAAACTAGTGGTTTCACCAACCATCAACAATTGATGCTCCTTCTTGACTTCTACTTTCGTGATGTCAAACAACGCGAATACCTCAAAGGATCATCATCTCTATCCTTGATATGTTATAGTTCATCACGAAGCTCTAGCAGCTTGGTGGCAATGACTTTGGAGAAACATCACTATCTCATCTGGAAGATCAACTCCCACTCGATTCAAGTGATTGTTGTGCTCAGACAATCTGAGCACAAGCTCAACGATTGAGCTTTTCTCCCTTAGTTTGCAGGCTAAGAAAATCGTCGGAGGTCTTATACCTCTTGACGTGGGCACGAGCTTGAAATCCCAATTTCAGCCCTCGAAACATCTCATATGTTCATGACGTTTGAAAAACGTCTTGATTGCCTCAACTCTAAACCATTTAAGCGAACTATCACGTAGTTATCAAAGCGTGTATGTCCGATGTTCGTGACATCCACAAACGACGTTTGGGGTTCAGCACCTTTGGCGGTGCATTAGGGACACAATCTTTCTACTGTCCGCATAATCGCCATCACAACTTTCAACTATATTTTCTCTAGGAACATATCTAAACAGTGGAACTAAAGCGCGAGCTTACGACATAATTTGCAAAAGGTCTTTTGACTATGTTCAAGATAATTAAGTTCATCTTATGAACTCCCACTCGAATAGACATCCCTCCGGTCATCTAAGTGATTACATGATCCGAGTCAACTAGGGCTGTGTCCGATCATCACGTGAGACGGACTAGTCAACATCGGTGAACATCTTCATGTTGATCATTATCTACTATCGACTCATGCTCGACCTTTCGGTCTCCGTGTTCCGAGGCCATGTCTGCACATGCTAGGCTCGTCAAGTTAACCCCAAGTGTTTTTGCTGTGTAAATCTGTCTTACACCCGTTGTATGTGAACGTAAGAATCCATCACACCCGATCATCACGTGGTGCTTAGAAGCGACGAACTGTAGCAACGGTGCACACTCAGGGGAGAACACTTCTTGAAATTTGTAAGGGATCATCTTATTTACTACCGTCGTTCTAAGTAAACAAGATGCATAAACATAATAAACATCACATGCAATTATATAGTAGTGACATGATATGGCCAATATCATATTGCTCCTTTTGATCTCCATCTTCGGGGCGCCATGATCATCATTGTCACCGGCATGACACCATGATCTCCATCATCATGATCTCCATCATCGTGTCTCCATGAAGTTGTCTCGCCAACTTATTACTTCTACTACTATGGCTACCGGTTAGCAATAAAGTAAAGTAATTACATGGCGTTGTTCAATGACACGCAGGTCATACAATAAATCTAGACAACTCCTATGGCTCCTGCCGGTTGTCATACTCATCGACATGCAAGTCGTGAATCCTATTACAAGAACATGATCAATCTCATACATCACATATCATTCATCACATTCTTCTTGGCCATATCACATCACATAGCATACCCCGCAAAAACAAGTTAGACGTCCTCTAATTGTTGTTTGCATATTTTACGTGGCTGCTATGGGTTTCTAGCAAGAACGTTTCTTACCTACGCAAAACCACAACGTGATATGCCAATTGCTATTTACCCTTCATAAGGACCCTTTTCATCGAATCCGTTCCGACTAAAGTGGGAGAGGCGGCACCCGCTAGCCACCTTATGCACCAAGTGCATGTCACCGGTGGAACCTGTCTCACGTAAAATGCGTGTAAGGTCGGTCCGGGCCGCTTCATCCCACAATACCGTCGAAACAAGATTGGACTAGTAACGGTAAGCATATTGAACATCATCAACGCCCACAACTACTTTGTGTTCTACTCGTGCAAAGAATCTACGCAATAGACCTAGCTCATGATGCCACTTTGTTGGGGAACGTGGCAGAAATTCAAAATTTTCCTACGTGTCACCAAGATCTATCTATGGAGAAACTAGCAACGAGGGAAGGAGAGTGCATCTACATACCCTTGTAGATCGCTAAGCGGAAGCGTTCATGAGAAGCAGGGTTGAAGGAGTCGCATCGTCGTGATCCAAATCACCGGAGATCCTAGTGCCGAGCAGACGGCACCTCCGTGTTCAACACACGTACAGCCCGGTGGCGTCTCACGCCTTGATCCAGCAAGGAGAGAGGGAGAGGTTGAGGAAGACTCCATCCAGCAGCAGCACAACGGCATGGTGGTGATGGAGGAGCATGGCAATCCCGCAGGGCTTCGCCAAGCACCAAGGGAGAAGAGGAGGAGGAGAGGCAGGGCTGCGCCAAGAGGAGAGAACTCATGTGCGTTGGGCAGCCCAAAACCTCAAGTATATAGGGAAAGAGGGGCTGCGCCCCTTTAGGGTTTCCACCCCAAGGGGTGCGGCCAGCCCTAGATGGGACTTGGGGCGGCCAAGAGGGAGGAGTGCCTCCCAAGTCAAGTGGAGGACCTCCCTTAGGGTTTCCCCTTCCCATGCGCATGGGCCTTGGGGGGCTGGTGCCCTGGCCCATTAAGGCTAGGCGCCCCCTACAGCCCATGCTACTGTATTGGACGTGGTGGAACAATTTCCGGACCTCCAGACCTCTCCGGAATCCTCCGGAACCTTCTGGAAGCTTCCCGGTACAATACCGAAAAAACCCGAACTTTTTTCGGAACCCGAACAACAACTTTCCATATATAAATCTTTACCTCCGGACCATTCCGGAACTCCTCGTGACGTCCGGGATCTCATCCGGGACTCCGAACAACATTCGGTAACCACATACAAACTTCCTTTATAACCCTAGCGTCATCGAACCTTAAGTGTGTAGACCCTACGGGTTCGGGAACCATGCAGTCATGACCGAGACGTTCTCCGGTCAATAACCAACAGCGGGATCTGGATACCCATGTTGGCTCCCACATGTTCCACGATGATCTCATCGGATGAACCACGATGTCAAGGACTCAATCAATCCCGTATTCAGTTCCCTTTGTCTAGCGGTATTGTACTTGCCCGAGATTCGATCGTCGGTATCCCGATACCTTGTTCAATCTCGTTTCCGGCAAGTCTCTTTACTCGTTCCGTAACACATCATCCCGTGATCAACTCCTTGATCACATTGTGCACATTATGATGATGTCCTACCGAGTGGGCCCAGAGATACCTCTCCGTTTACGGAGTGACAAATCCAGTCTCGATTCGTGCCAACCCAACAGACACTTTTGGAGATACCTGTAGTGCACCTTTATAGTCAACCAGTTACGTTGTGACGTTTGGTACACCCAAAGCATTCCTACGGTATCCGGGAGTTGCACAATCTCATGGTCTAAGGAAAAGATACTTGACATTAGAAAAGCTTTAGCATACGAACTACGATCTTTGTGCTAGGCTTAGGATTGGGTCTTGTCCATCACATCATTCTCCTAATGATGTGATCCCGTCATCAGTGACATCCAATGTCCATGGTCGTGAAACCGTAACCATCTATTGATCAACGAGCTAGTCAACTAGAGGCTTACTAGGGACATGGTGTTGTCTATGTATCCACACATGTATCTGAGTTTCCTGTCAATACAATTATAGCATGGATAATAAACGATTATCATGAAGAAGGAAATATAATAATAACTAATTTATTATTGCCTCTAGGGCATATTTCCAACAGTTGAAGCGACGCTTGATGTGCCTGGTCTTCTTGTGAAACCTGGGCTCCTTGGCAAGTGCAATAGCTCCAGTGTTGTCACAGAAGAGTTTAATTGGCCCCGACGCATTGGGTATGACTCCTAGGTCGGTGATGAACTCCTTCACCCAAATTGCTTCATGCGCTGCCTCCGAGGCTGCCATGTACTCCGCTTCACACGTAGATCCCGCCATGACGCTTTGCTTGCAGCCGCACCAGCTTACTGCTCCACCATTCAACATATACACGTATCCGGTTTGTGACTTAGAGTCATCCAGATCTGTGTCGAAGCTAAGCGCCGACGTAACCCTTCTGACGAGCTCTTCGTCACCTCCATAAACGAGAAACATGTCCTTAGTCCTTTTCAGGTACTTCAGGATATTCTTGACCGCTGTCCAGTGTTCCTTCCCGGGATTACTTTGGTACCTTCCTACCAAACTTACGGCAAGGTTTACATCAGGTCTTGTACACAGCATGGCATACATAATAGACCCTATGGCTGATGCATAGGGGATGACACTCATCTCTTCTATATCTTACGCCAGGTGGGACATTGAGCCGAGCTCAATTTCACACCTTATGTCTGAGGCAAGAACCCTTTCTTGGACTGATCCATTTTGAACTTCTTCAATATCTTTTCAAGGTATGTGCTTTGTGAAAGACCTATGAGGCGTCTCGATCTATCTCTATAGATCTTGATCCCTAATATATAAGCAGCTTCTCCAAGGTCCTTCATTGAAAAACTCTTATTCAAGTAGGCCTTAATGCTATCCAAAAGTTCTATATCATTTCCCATCAAAAGTATGTCATATAATATGAGAAATGCTACAGAGCTCCCACTCACTTTCTTGTAAACGCAGGCTTCTCCATAAGTCTGCATAAACCCAAACGCTTTGATCATCTTATCAAAGCGAATGTTCCAACTCCGAGATGCTTGCACCAGCCCATAAATGGATCGCTGGAGCTTGCATACCTTGTTAGCATTCTTAGGGTCGACAAAACCTTCCGGCTGCATCATATACAGTTCTTCCTTAAGATAGCCGTTAAGGAATGCCGTTTTGACGTCCATTTGCCATATCTCATAATCATAGTATACGGCAATTGCTAACATGATTCGGACGGACTTCAGCTTGGCTAAGGGAGAGAAAGTCTCATCGTAGTCAACCCCTTGAACTTGCCGATAACCTTTAGCGACAAGTCGAGCTTTATAGATGGTAACGTTACCATCCGCGTCCGTCTTCTTCTTAAAAATCCATTTGTTTTCTATCGCTCGCCGATCATCGGGCAAGTCTGTCAAAGTCCATACTTTGTTTCCATACATGGATCCTATCTCGGATTGCATGGCTTAAAGTCATTTGTTGGAATCCGGGCCTGTCATCGCTTTTTCATAGTTCGAAGGTTCACCGTTGTCTAACAACATGATTTCCAGGACAGGGTTGCCATACCACTCTGGTGTGGAACGTGTCCTCGTGGACCTACGAAGTTCAGTAGTAACTTGATCCGAAGTACCTTGATCATCATCATTAATTTCCTCTCCAGTCGGTGTAGGCATCACAGGAACATTTTCCTGAGCTGCACTATTTTCCGGTTCAAGAGGTAGTACTTCATCGAGTTCTACTTCCCTCCCACTTACTCCTTTCGAGAGAAACTCTTTTTCCAGAAAGGATCCGTTCTTGGCAACAAAGATCTTTCCTTCAGATCTAAGGTAGAAGGTATACCCAATGGTTTCCTTGGGGTATCCTATGAAGACACATTTTTCCGACTTGGGTTCGAGCTTTTCAGGTTGAAGTTTCTTGACATAAGCATCGCATCCCCAAACTTTTAGAAACGACAGCTTAGGTTTCTTCCCAAACCATAATTCATACGGTGTCGTCTCAACGGATTTAGACGGTGCCCTATTTAAAGTGAATGTAGCTGTCTCTAGAGCGTATCCCCAAAATGATAGCGGTAAATCAGTAAGAGACATCATAGATCGCACCATATCCAATAGAGTGTGATTACGACGTTCGGACACACCGTTACGCTTGAGGTGTTCGGCGGCGTGAGTTGTGAAACGATTCCACATTTCCTTAAGTGTGTACCAAATTCGTGACTTAAATATTCTCCTCCACGATCTGATCGTAAGAACTTTATTTTTCGGTCACGTTGATTCTCCACCTCATTCTGAAATTCCTTGAACTTTTCAAAGGTCTCAGACTTGTGTTTCATCAAGTAGACATACCCATATCTACTTAAGTCAATGCGTGAGAGTGAGAACATAACGATATCCTCCATGAGCCTCAACGCTCATTGGACCGCACACATCGGTATGTATGATTTCCAACAAGTTGGTTGCTCGCTCCATTGTTCCGGAGAACGGAGTCTTGGTCATTTTTCCCATAAGGCATGGTTCGCATGTGTCAAATGATTCATAATCGAGAGACTCTAAAAGTCCATCAGAATGGAGCTTCTTCATGCGCTTGACACCAATGTGACCAAGACGGCAGTGCCACAAGTATGTGGGACTATCGTTATCAACTTTACATCTTTTGGTATTCACACTATGAATATGTGTAATATTATGTTCGAGATTCATTAAGAATAAACCATTGACCATCGGAGCATGACCATAAAACATATCTCTCATATAAATAGAACAACCATTATTCTCTGATTTAAATGAGTAGCCATCTCGCATTAAACGAGATCACGATACAATGTTCATGCTCAAACTTGGCACTAAATAACAATTATTGAGGTTTAAAACTAATCCCGTGAGGTAAATGTAGAGGTAGCGTGTCGACGGCGATCACATCGACCTTGGAACCATTCCCGACGCCAAGATCGTCACCTCGCCCTTCGCCAGCCTCGGTTTATTCCGCAGCTCCTGCCGTGAGTTACAAATATGAGCAACGACACCGGTATCAAATACCCGGGAGTTACTACGAGTCTTGGTAAGGTACACATCAATTACATGTATATCAAATATACCTTTAGTGTTGCCGGCCTTCTTATGCGCTAAGTATTTGGGGCAGTTCCGCTTCGATGACCCTTCCCTTTGCAATAAAAGCACTCGGTCTCGGGCTTGGGTCCATTCTTTGACTTCTTCCCGGCAACTGGCTTACCGGGCGCAGCAACATCCTTGCCGTCCTTCTTGAAGTTCTTCTTACCCTTGCCCTTCTTGAACTTAGTAGTTTTATTGACCATCAACACTTGATGTTCTTTCTTGATTTCAACCTCTTGACTTCAAAGCATTGAAAATACTTCAGGAATAGTTTTCACCATCCCCTGCATATTGTAGTTCATCACAAAGCTCTTGTAGCTCGGTGGGAGCGATGAAGGATTCTGTCAATGACCGCCTCGTCCGGGAGGTTAATGTCCAGTACAGGGAATGACGGTTGTGCAAACCAGACATTTTGAGTATGTGCTCACCGATGGAACTATTTTCCTACATCTTACAACTATAGAACTTGTCGGAGACTTCATATCTCTCGACCGGGCATGAGCTTGGAAAACCATTTTCAGCTCCTCGAACATCTCATATGCTCCGTGTTGCTCAAAACGCTTTTGGAGGCCCGGTTCTAAGCTGTAAAGCATGCCGCACTGAACGAGGGAGTAATCATCAGCACGAGACTGCCAAGCATTCATAATGTATTGGTTCTCCGGGATGGGTGCTTCACCTAGCGGTGCTTCTAGGACATATTGTTTCTTGGCTGCTATGAGGATGATCCTCAGGTTCCGGACCCAGTCTGAATAGTTGCTACCATCATCTTTCAGCTTGGTTTTCTCTAGGAACGCGTTGAAGTTCATGGTGACATGAGCGTCGGCCATTTGATCTACAAGACATTTTGCAAAGATTTTAGACTAATGTTCATGATAATTAAGTTCATCTAATCAAATTATTTAATGAACTCCCACTCAGATTTGACATCCCTCTAGTCATCTAAGTGTTACATGATCCGAGTCGACTAGGCCGTGTCCGATCATCACGTGAGACGGACTAGTCATCGCCGGTGAACATCTCCATGTTGATCGTATCTTCCATACGACTCATGTTCGACCTTTCGGTCTCTTGTGTTCTGAGGCCATGTCTGTACATGCTAGGCTCGTCAAGTTAACCCTAAGTATTTTGCATGTGTAAAACTGTCTTACACCCGTTGTATGTGAACGTAAGGATCTATCACACCCGATCATCACTGGTGCTTCGAAACGATGAACTTTAGCAACGGTGCACAGTTAGGGGGAACACTTTCTTGAAATTATTATAAGGGATCATCTTATTTACTACCGCCGTTCTAAGTAAACAAGATGCATAAAACATAATAAACATCACATGCAATTATATAAAGTAGTGACATGATATGGCCAATATCATATAGCTCCTTCGATCTCCATCTTCGGGGCTCCATGATCATCTTGTCACCGCATGACACCATGATCTCCATCATCGTGCCTCCATGAAGTTGCTTTCGCCAACTATTACTTCTACTACTATGGCTAACGCGTTTAGCAATAAAGTAAAGTAATTTACATGGCGCTTCTCAATGACACACAGGTCATACAAAAATAAAGACAACTCCTATGGCTCCTGCCGGTTGTCATACTCATCGACATGCAAGTCGTGATTCCTATTACAAGAACATGATCTCATACATCACATATATATCATTCATCATTCATCACAACTTTGGCCATATCACATCATAAAACACTTGCTGCAAAAACAAGTTAGACGTCCTCTAATTGTTGTTGCAAGTTTTTACGATGGCTGCAATAGGGTTCTAGCAAGAACGTTTTCTTACCTACGTGAAAGCCACAATGTGATTTGTCAACTTCTATTTACCCTTCATAAGGACCCTTTTCATCGAATCCGCTCCAACTAAAGTGGGAGAGACAGACACCCGCTAGCCACCTGATGCAACCAGTGCATGTCAGTCGGTGGAACCTGTCTCACGTAAGCGTACGTGTAAGGTCGGTCCGGGCCGCTTCATCCCACAATACCGCTGAAGCAAGATAAGACTAGTAGCGGCAAGAAAGTTGACAACATCTATGCCCACAACAAATTGTGTTCTACTCGTGCAATAGAGAACTACGCATAGACCTAGCTCATGATGCCACTGTTGGGGAACGTTGCATAAAATAAAAAATTTCCTACGTTCACCAAGATTCATCTATGAGTTCATCTAGCAACTAGTGAGAGAGATGCATCTACATACCCTTTGTAGATCGCGTGCGGAAGCGTTCAAGAGAACGGGGTTGAGGGAGTCGTTCTAGTCGTGATCCAAATCACCGGAGATCCTAGCGCCGAACGGACGGCACCTCCGCGTTCAACACACGTACGGTCAACGTGACGTCTCCTCCGTCTTGATCCAACAAGGAGAAAGGAGAGGTTGATGAAGATCCAATGACGACGGGCGTGGTGGTGGATGCAAAGATACTCGGCAGGGCTTCGCCAAGCAAGCTGGGGAGGAGGAAGAGGTGTAGCAGGGGAGGGGCGCCAAGACTCGGTGTGGCTTCCTCCTCCCCCTCCTTTATATAGGCCCCAGGGGGCACCGCCCTGAGATCCAATCTCCCAAGGGGCGGCGGCCAGGGGTGGAGTGCCCCCAAGGCAGAGTGGGCGCCCCACCCTAGGGTTTCCAACCCTAGGCGCAGGGGGCCCAAGTGGGGCGCACCAGCCCACCAGGCTGGTTCCCTCCCACTTCAGCCCACGGGCCCTCCGGGTAGGTGGCCCCACCGGTGGACCTCGGGACCCTTCCGGTGGTCCCGGTAGAATACCGGTAACCCCCGAAATTATCCCGATGGCCGAAATAGCACTTCCTATATATAATTCTTTACCTCCGGACCATTCCGGAACTCCTCGTGACGTCCGGGATCTCATCCGGGACCCCGAACAACATTCGGTTTGCCGCATACTCATATTCATACAACCCTAGCGTCACCGAACCTTAAGTGTGTAGACCCTACGGGTTCGGGAGACATGCAGACATGACCGAGACGGCTCTCCGGTCAATAACCAACAGCGGGATCTGGATACCCATGTTGGATCCCACATGCTCCTCGATGATCTCATCGGGTGAACCACGATGTCGAGGATTCAAGCAACCCCGTATACTATTCCCTTTGTCAGACGGTATGTTACTTGCCCGAGATTCGATCGTCGGTATCCCAATACCGAGTTCAATCTCGTTACCGGCAAGTCACTTTACTCGTACCGTAATGAATGATCCCGTGACCAGACACTTGGCCACTTTGAGCTCATTATGATGATGCACTACCGAGTGGGCCCAGTGATACCTCTCCGTAATACGGAGTGACAAATCCTGCCTCGATCCGTGTCAACCCAATGACACTTCGGAGATACCTGTAGTGCACCTTTATAGTCACCCAGTTTCGTTGTGACGTTTGGTACACCCAAAGCACTCCTACGGTATCCGGGAGTTACACGATCTCATGGTCTAAGGAAAAGATACTTGACATTGGAAAAGCTCTAGCAAACGAACTACACGATCTTGTGCTATGCTTAGGATTGGGTCTTGTCCATCACATCATTCTCCTAATGATGTGATCCCGTTATCAATGACATCCAATGTCCATAGTCGAGAAACCATGACTATCTATTGATCAACGAGCTAGTCAACTAGAGGCTCACTGGGGACATGTTGTGGTCTATCTATTCACACGTGTATTACGATTTCCGGATAATACAATTATAGCATGAATAAAAGACAATTATCACGAACAAGGAAATATAATAATAATCCTTTTATTATTACCTCTAGGGCATATTTCCAACACATAGATATGAAGGTGAAAACATAAACGGTTCAGATCTGAAATCATGACACTCGGGCCCTAATGACAAGCATTAAGCATAGCAAAGTCATAGCAACATCAATCTCAGAACATAATGGATACTAGGGATCAAGCCCTATGAAAACTAACTCAATTACATGATGAATCTCATCCAACCCATTATCGTCCAGCAAGCCTGAATTACTCACTCCCGGCGGTGAGCATCATGAAATTGGTGATGAAGGATGGTTGGTGATGACGAAGACGGAAGATCCCCCTCTCCGGAGCCCCGAACGGACTCCAGATCTGGCCTTCCGATGAAGAAAAGGAGGTGGAGGCGTCTTCGTATCGTAAAATGCGATGAAACTTCCTCTCCTATTTTTTCTCTCTGAAAATAGGATTTTATAGTATCCAGATTAGGGTCAGCGGAGCCTCGTGGGCCCACTACCCAACAGGGCGCGCCAGAGGGGTGTGGCGCTCCCTGGTGCCTAGTAGACAGCTGCCCCCCCTCCAGTGGGTCTTGGTTCCAGTATTTTTATTTATTCCAAAATAATTCTCCAAAAAGTTTCGTCCAATTCCGAGAACATTTATATCTGCACAAATATAACATCATAGTAGTTCTGCTGAAAACAACGTCAGCCCGGGTTAGTTTCATTCATATCTTGCAAATTAGAGTTCAAAACAAAAGCAAAAGCGTTAGGTAAGTAGATACGATGGAGACGCACGTATCAAACCATACCTTCCATCCACGAACCACCAGCCCAGCCCATGTTCCTTCATCTAGATGTCGTCGATGCATATCACAATCTGCATTCGCTCCTTGACTACCTCCCAAGCTCTGCGCTGACGTTGGAGCAAACACCGTCACAACGGCGGAGCCCGAGGACATATGTTCACCACAAGGATGCCGCCGGCGCCACGACATCCCCGCTTGCACGGACTGGTTCCCAGATCCTTCACCGACCAAAGAGACGCCCGCCTCGCCGAAGAAGAATCCGGAGCTTCTTTATTCAGCATCGCCGTCATCGCCGCCGAAGCCAAGACGTCGAACGATACAAAACCCTAAGTTTCTTGGGCTCTAAAACCTAAAGCTAAAACGATCCACAAGCGTGGGATCCGGCGGCCCCCTCACTACTGACGATCAAATTTGTTTCCACCGGAAAGCACCGTTCCGTATTTGTTTTCGTTTTTGCATAAAAAAATTCATTTTCATTTTCATATTTCCTTTTCATTTCCATTTTTTCTTTGGAAAAACAAAAAGTTTCCACTCCATTTTCGTCCCTACCTCTCAGCACAACCAGAAGCAGCAGACGTCACCCATGACACGAGCGAGGGATCTGTAGCAGCTGGTGGACGAACGACAAGAGGAGACCCACTCGCAGGTACACAGAAGCGGCCCGGCAAGGAATCAATTGATCCAGTAAAAGCAGACCGCCAGTAGCAGCCAACGGCAGCAAAAGTAAGATTGGCGGGTCATGTAGGATGGGCTCCTTTTTAAGAGGAACTATTGATAGATGCGCTGTGTCTGCTCCTCGGAATGGGACCGAACAGGAACAGATTGAGGAACTTTCTGGCTCATCTTGGATGCTGTGCAGATAAAACTTTGTTCAATCTTTCATGCTGTGCAGATATAAACCTTTTGTTTAATCTATAACTAAAATAAGTCTAGATATAACCATTTTAAGGACAAGTATTCGGACGGAGAGAGTATAAATCTTTCTAGATATTCCAACAAGTCACTACATACGGAGCAAAATGGATGAATCTACACTTTAATATGTCTACATGTGTCCGTATGTTGTAGTCCATTTAAAATGGCTAAAAAGACTTATATTTAGAAATGGAGGGAGTAGAAGCAGAGCTGGTTTTCCAGAAACTACCCTTGAAACAAGAAATTACTGATCAGTCCTTGGAGATGTGGAGAAAGCCAAGTTCACTGGAGAGCATGCACCACTACTTTTTGATCTAAAGCAAAAACTGATCTGCAAGCGGGTGAGACCGAGCTTCCGTAAAAAATAATAATAAAAAAAAAGGACCGAGCTAGCTTAAAACTACTTGACGAGACGCATGGGTGGGTGGTAGCTTCATTCTAACTATTCACGAGGCATTTCTTTATCTTTTTTACACAAGCCACAAAAAACGTCGTTTTTCACTGAAACCTTGTGAACGCACATAAAATATTCGGATATACACGTGGGATTTTTGTTTCGAATTTTTCAACTTTTCGAAATGTGCATTTCGACAATGGGTGCATATGCTCTTACAAATTCTAAGATACTCTAATACGACCATGAAAATGTACAAATGAGTCCATAGGTTCTAGCCTATTTTAATAATACCATTCATATTTGCACGTACTTATGCATGTTAATTAAATCAGTAAGTACGGGTTATTTGTCTTATTATTACTTGTAGATGTGCCCTTGCATTTCAACTGAGTGTGAGTTGATGGATATCCCGCCAAACAAATTTGTGTCCCTGTACGTATCTGACAACAGATTTATGAATGAGGTAACAGTAACTACCGCTTGTGACCCTGCAGGCGAGACCACAACCTTTGAGGTCAGTTGGCATTTTAGGCATGCACAACCGACTTGGACTAATGTGCACTTTGAATTTTTTCTGACATTTTTTCATGATGGTTTGATCTTTTGCTTTTGCTCCTGGTGTTGTGGCATGTTTATTATCCGGTAGCCGACCCGACCGAGAACCAAGGTGACCAAAATTTCATTATCTTTTACTTTAGTCGTGCTTATATGAGCTCAAATATGATACCAACCATGATTGCTTCAGATGATCGACACAAGTGGGCATGGGCTTCGTACTCCGTGTGCAATGGATGTGCATCCAACAAAACCTTGGTAAGCCGGTGCTTCTAGCGATATTAATTGTTTGGTGTGGATGCCATCCGAGCATATACTGCAGAAAAAGGTCCATAGTACCTTCCATAAATCACTACTTAATCATTTTTATTTGGAACACAAGATTTGCACCTAATTTGGAGCACAAGATTTGCACCTAATTTGGAGCTGCATCCTTATTTTGGATGCTAGGCGTACGTACAACTAGAAGCAAACCATTTGGTTTTTTTTCCGATAAGGAAACCATTTGGGGTTTTTTGGGTAAGGAAACCATTTGGGGTTGTTTGTATTAAAAGAGTATCTGGTGCAACCAATCTCGTGGTGTATTTGGTGCATTTGTGACCATAACCAATTGTTAAAATAGAACCAACCATTGGTTGGATGGATAGGTGGGTGCACTACCACAATGAACGATGGCCGTCGGCATAGCCCAGAATCCCGTTGGGGTATGCCTATGCCGACGGCCACCGTCAGCATATGGCCGTCGGCAACATATACGTCGGCGTACCCGGGATGCCGTCGGCATAGATGCCAATCCAGACGGTGGTTGTACGTCTATGCCGACGGTCCTGGCCGTCGGCAAAGTTTCACGCCTGACGATGGCTGTCGGCACCGTCGTCAAGTGCAGCCCAACCAGTGGGCGCCACATGGCGAAACTAGGCCGACGGCCCCCGTTAGCTCCGTCGGTGTAGGACTGACGCCATCAAACGGCCGTCGCTGACCGGGTACCCGGGCCCACGGCTATGCCGATGACCCGACATATGCCGACGGCCACTGTAGGCGTACAACCAGCGCTCCCGACGGCTTTGATATGCCGACGGCCCCCGTCGGCATAGGTGGACATATGCCAACGGCTTGCCTACGCCTACGGCATGACCAAGGCCGTCGGGATATATCCATGTATGCCGACGGGGGCCGTCGGCATAGATATATATGGCGGTCGGCAATTAGGTAAATTCTGGTAGTGGTGATTGTACCCCTAGCGTACCAGGGATCAAAACCCAGGTTTGACGTTTATGTCCGACTTTAATGCCAGCAAGTCATTTGTGGTGACTTCGTCAATCATGAAGTTCCGCGTCTCTAGTCTTCAGTAGACATTGTATGAGTGTGTGTGTGTGATGGTGGTGTGCGTGTTGTACTCAGTGTTTCTAAAAAAACACAATTGCTAAAAGTAATTAAAATTTTGGAAATTAGTTGAGTATATACACAACACACATCTATCATGTAACAAAAATTCAATTTCAAATTCAACTCACAACTGGAGAAACAAAGCATCAAAATGTAATGAATAGTAAAAAAATAAAGCTGAGCTGTGAATCGAGCCCATTAACACTATCGTAGTAGAATTTGTTGTTTCTTGAACCATGCGTTGAATTTGGATTTAAATTTTGTGACATGGTACACTAGTAGAAAAAGGGCCTTTTGTCCCCGTTCTAGAGGGCCTTTAGTCCCGGTTCTGAAACAGGGACTAAAGGGTCGTTACTAAAGGTCCCCCCTTTAGTCCCGGTTCTTATATGAACCGGGACTAAAGGCCCTCCACGTGGCTGCTGCCTGGGGGTCCACCTTTAGTCCCGGTTGGTAACACCAACCGGTACTAAAGGATTTTTCTATTTTTTTTAATTTTTTTTGAAATTGTTTCCCGATTTTTAAATTTCTGAATTATTTTAACCTCTAATCTCTAATCACCCCTCATCACTGCTCAATTTAATCTCTAATCACCCCTCATCATTCCAAATCATCTAATTTTTCAAACGGTCAGCCATCCTCCCACTCCCCCAGCCTGAGCACGCTTAACTTCCGGGTTCTATTCTCCCTCGTTTCCAAGTCTGCACTTGTTGTTTTCCTGACAATAGTAAGATGTCAATCTTATTAGCCCTCAGGAGTTTAGCTTGAGCATTAAGTCACACATTTCACTGTTTGAGTTTGAAACTATTGTTCTAAAAAACAATAATTATTTAGTAACACTAATATTTCTTGAATAAATTGTTTGACCATTGTTTGACCACAGTTTGACCAGATTTGATCAAAATTCAAAAAAACTGAAATAATTATTTAGTAACACTAATATTCTTGAATAATTATTTAGTAACACTAATACTTCTTGAATAAGTAGTTTGACCATAGTTTGACCAAATTTAACAAAATTAAAAAAAACTGAAATTTGAGCATAACTTTTTTTCCTTTTGGAATTTGAGGATTCTAAAAATTTTCAAACAGGCCGTAGGCGGTCAAAATCGGATGCGGATTTTCGTGCTGAACATTTTGATATATTATACGTTTTTTTCTGACATCGTGTGCAAAAGTTATAGCCGTTTTACATTTTCCCTATACTTTTTGCAAAACATGTCCAAATTTAAGTTTTTAAATTTTCCTAACTAGTAGATGTGGTAACATAACTACATCTCGAAGGATTTTAACTTTTGAAGTTTTTATCATTTTATTTTTCTTTTTAGAAAACTGAAAAGGCGATAGGTGGGTGGGGGGGGGGGTAGGATTTGAAAATTACACCATTAGTACCGGTTCGTGGCACGAACCGGTACTAAAGGTCTCAACCCCAGCCACAGCAACGGCCGTTGCCGCCATTCCTGCCCCGGCTGGCCCGGCATCCTCGCCACACCCCGGGCACCATAGCTAGAGCACGCTGTGACCGTGCACGTGCACCACGCACTGCACATCTCCTGTCTCACCTCCCAAGTCTACGCAGATGCGCGCACGCACCCCAGAGCAGGGACTTCGCCCCGAGCCTCAACCCGAGCACCACCCCACCGGTGTCAGATCTGGGCGATGGATCCCCATATCCGCCACGCCCCATCTACCATCGTCGCCTGCACCATTACGCTGTCGAGAAAGAGAGCCGACCAAGCCCTAGGGCTACTGCCCTTGCTTCCGCTCGTTGCGAGCTCCAGCCGCCGCCCTCCAGCTGCGCCTACCGTCCTCCAGCGACCCCAACCAACGGAGGGAAGCGACTTCCCCGCAACCTTTGGCTGTGGGACCCGCCTCTACCTCGGCATGAGCCAGCGGCAGCGGCCACGCGAGCTGGCCGGAGGGCTTCGAGCGGCGGCGGGCCAGGTATTGTCCATGTGTCGCCCTGAGGGCAACAGGGGATGAGGCTATGCCAAAATAAGAGTAGTGGTAAACTATAGAACAAGTAAAACAGATAATATAGTTTTGATGAAAAAGTGTGATTTGTAGTATTCAATACTTTTCATCTTTTAAGTACCTTCTTCTGCCACACAGGGTTTTGCTAGGTCATAGCAACGGAGATGTCTCCCTTTGGAACCATCAGACCAAGGTACGTAGCCTTTTTATATCCTCCAGTGCACATGGAGGCATGAAGCCATGCACGGCAGTGTGTAACAATATATAGATGTTGTAAATTTACATCCCTTATTACGAAACACGTCCAGAAATACATGACCTTTTTCAAACCTAAAGTCTAGATTTAATTAAGTCAACTTGTCGTATCATATAAGAATCTATTTATATTAATTTATCAACAGTTAAAATGACACGAGTAGCAAACTAGTAGTACTTTCGTAGTTTTAATATATTTTAGTTTTTTTTGCGAGGAAATATATTTTAGACTAAGCAGGCTGTTCACATAAAAGGTAACTGTTGTGGTTACATATTGATTGATCAACTCCAAAATGACATGAGTAGCAAAACTAGTATTTTCATAGTTTTAATATATTTTAGGTTTAGTACGATGTTCCCATAAAAGGTAATGGCGTGGTTACACATTGCAGAGCACGTTAATGTCTAATACTTTTGCGTATCGATCTTTGGCAATACGAAGCACATAGTTGTGCAATGAGAATTAGTAGCCAAAGGCAGAAAAGTTGCGGAATTACTTATATCATCAATATCTAAAACATCATATATTTACAGACGAGGAGAGTATATATCAAACTGATTAAGGAATTACATTTCCTACGTCTCTCGGCAGGAAATCATGACGAAATGGTGCGACATAGAAGAGAAACGCAATCTGCTTTATGCGGTTAAATTCATCGCACGGAAGAATTGGTTTGTGATCGGTAGTGAAGATGGGCTCATCCAGGTGTATTCATGTAACAAAGCACTGGCCAGGCTAAATCATTCCAGAGCCGGCGGTGGCTGGGGTGTCGAGTCACTGGCGGTTCACCCGAGCCAGCCATTGGTGCTGTCAGCGTGCGGCGGGCTGATCAAACTATGGAACTGGGAGACTGGCTGGACATGCATTAGGACATTCGAAAAAGCACACTCAGACCACGTGTCGGAAGTCAAGTTTAATCCGCAGGATGCGGGCAACACATTTGCTAGCGCTTCCTGGGACAGAACAGTAAAGGTTAATAATTACTAACAAGTGCATAGTACCCCTACATTGTGTAGTACTACTATCTCCGTCTTGGTTTATAAGTTCCTTTTGAATTTTGTACCAAATTTCGACTAGAGATTTAGCTAACAAATAGTAATGAATGTCACCAAAAATTATACTCCCTCCGTCCTAAAATAAGTGACTCGACTTTGTACTAGTTTTGTGTATGCTGGATTCGTATTTTAACATGCATTAATATTTTGTTAGTTAAATTTAAGGTTAATATTTTTTTAACACAGAATACAAAAGGACTAATAAACCAGGATGATGGTAATACTATATAACAAGATTTTGTTTCCTTTTCTCCTTCTAATTTGCACCAACCAATGCACAGATCTGGAGCATCTATTCTGACACGCCTATCTCAACGTTGGACTGTGCTTCGGATCCATTACATACTGTTGATTATTTTATTGCTCGTGGTGGTCGGCAGTATATTGTTGCGGGGACTCCTGGCGACAATCTTTTTTTTACCAAGAATACTGTTCCAGAGCCTATTGATAGTTCTGGGTCTGCACATGTAAGCCCGTCTTCGTTATCCCGCAACAGCTGTAAATGCATCGATAGTACGAGTATTATACTGACATAATGCATCGATCTCCTCCGTATCTTCTTCTTTTATCAGATCTGGGATTTGCAGTCAAAAGCATGTATTCGAAAAATCAAGGGACTCCAAAAAGGGTATAATACTACTACTGTTGTCGGCCGGCCCCCGGGTCATCAGATTTTGGTCACAGTTTCAGAAGACAGTACTCTTTCTTTCTGTGACTCCACTACCCACAGGTAACGCTTCTAGTTTTTTTTTTCTTTTTGAACAGGAGACGGGTCCCCAAGGACCCAGCAACATCTCATTAATTTTGCAACCCAGTACAACGTAAGGTTTCACTGGGTTTTTTGTGTTGTTTTTTACACCACATTTCTTCGTTTCTTTCTCTATTTTCACTGTTTTTTTTGTTTTTCTTTGTTTCTTCATGGTTTTCATTGCCTTTTTTTTTATTTTCTTTCTTTTCTCTTCGTTTTTCTTCGGCTTTGTTTGTTTCTTTCTCGTTTTTCATTTTTTAGTTCTCTCAGTTTTTACTTTTTTTTGTACACATTTTTTTATATATCTAATACATTTTTCTAATACACGTTTAACATTTTTTAAATACAAGATCAATATTTTTTAATACCTGGTCAACATATTTTCCATACCATTTGATATTTTTCAAATGCTTGATTCACATTTTGTAAATACAAGATTACAATTTTTAATACATGGTCAACATTTTATATTTAGACATTTAATATTTTTCAATTGCTTGATTATCAATTTTCAAATACAAGTTTAACACCTTTTGAATACAATACAAGATTAACATTTTTGGCATACATGATCAACATTTTTTCTATACACATTAAACATATTTCAATGCTTGATTAACATTTTTTTACAAATGCTTGATTAATTTTTTTTAAATACATGATCAACTTTTTTCACAAACATTGTATATTTTTTTATACATTTCTTGTATAAATGGTCACCATTTTTTCTATACGCATTTAACATTTTATAAATGCATAATTAGCATTTTTATATCAATATGTAAAGTATATTTTTGTAATATATATGTTTATAATATTTGGAAGCGTAAATAAAAGTAAAAAATTAAATAAAAAAATAGTGAAAAAAGGAAAAAAAGGAGGCAGTGACCTCCCGCGCACTGGGCCGACCCATTCGCGTTGTCGTTCAGCGAGACCTGGCTCTGTCTCGCGTGACGAGACATAGTCGCGCCCATAAGATTGTACATCCACGCACATACTACATGAGCTAGGCTCATTTCCTTCTGGATCGCCCTTTCCAGGTCAGCTGCGTTTTTTATTTTTTGATAAAAGGAGGTCTTTATTAACTCAAAATGTAGCATTAAAAAAATACAAATCATGATGAGTAACACCCTGTCAGCTGCGTTTTTTGTTGGTCTTGTTCTTTGATTCCTTCACTGATACTACGAATACACACGAACAGCACTGGTTCCCAAACAAAATCGTGTTGTCCTTGTCATTTTCCTGTTGCGCTTTTGTTTGCTGGTGGAAAATCGCAAGAGCGACTGGGGACAAACTCCATGAAGCAGAACAAAAGAAATAAAAAATTAGTGACATCTGCTCTTAGATCTACTCCACCCCTTCACTGATACGAATATACACGAACAGTATTTCTGCTTCAATCGAAATCGAATGAGCTGTACAGGAACGCAACAGAAAACAAATTTTTTCGGTATAGCGAGCACGCCCAGGACCACTATGGAGACTGCATACAAGATTTGATCTAATCTGTACCGACTCGAAGCGCAGCGGAAGAAGAGTCGGTGTAGATCGTCGGTGCAGATCCCCGCAGCTAGGATTTACAACCTCCCAGCCGAGAGGATGTACTCCCTCGTCGGACAGCCCTTCGGGAGGCGGTCGGACAGTCCCTCCGATGATGTCGCGGACAGCCTTTCTGGAGGACCCTCAAAACTCAAACGGTAACTCGGACAGCCCTTCGGGAGGACACTCGAACAGCCCCTCGGGCAAAAGATCGAAACTACAATCTCTCTACAGGGTTGCACACATACGGTGTCAGCTATCCGGCAGGGCTTTGCCGTCCAGAACTAGTTCCTGCCGGAACCCAGACAGCCTTTCGGCTTTACGAAACTATTTTACTGGTAGGGAGAGAGAGAGCCAGATCATGCATGGCTTGTGTATGTGAGAAAGGAGTCAGTGTGGAGAGTGCATCTCCACCTCTATTTATAGGAAAACCCAAGGGGAAGGGTGGGACATGAAAAACCCAAAATACCCATGTTTTATGTCACACATAAAGGGCATTATGAGGAAGAAAGTGGGGCTCCATGGAGCAGCCCCTCTTGGACGTCCAAAACCCTTGTGGGACCCCCCAAAAAGGGTTCCTATCCTTCCATGCCATCCCTAGATCTTTTGGGGCAAAGCCCCAAAAAAGAGGCTTTCCAAAAAGTAACCATAAAGCTAATTTTACTATTCACGACGGCATTTTTCAGCGTCCGTTAAATCCGAAAATATTTTTGCGGGTCTTAGAACAATTCCAGTACCCACTAAAATGATTTTGGATTCATTCCGAAACAGTTTCGCATTAGTGAATTTCACCTGCGAAAAGCAACCAAACCGGTCCCGGCAGCTCCGGAACATTTCCGGTTTTTATCTCGAAAAATTCCCAGAAGTTTCCAGAATGATTCTAGCACCCTCTGAGAATTATCAGGCGTGTGCCGATTTTTGTTGACTTAATGGTATCCCCTGAAACAACTTTTCAGTTTTACCGAAACTATTCTGGTGTCCTCTCCGGAACGTATCCGATGCGTCCGCAACTTTTCTGGTGATTTTCTATCAAACTCCCTGTCTAGTATTCAGCAGATAGATGACCCTTAAGCGTGTGACCCTATAGGTTCGATGAAGCATAGACATGACCTGGAACACTTTCCGATCAATGATCAATATCGAAGCCGTGGACACCCATATTGACCCCTATACCCACATGAATGGATATTCGAGTGAACCTCCAGTTGCCATGTGCTATTCCTATTGCTTCGTGATATGTTACAAATACCCAAGGTGAGATTTTCTGCATCCCTGTGGATCAACAACTTGTCCACTATGCCAGGTACCTCGTTTCCGGTTTTGTTCTTTTTTCTCGTTTCTGTGTTCTGGCATCCCTATGATCGAATCACATTGTGTCTGGCCAGACGATGATGGATACGGTAACACCGAAAGGGCCCGAGTATATCTCTCCACCGTCGGAGGAGCAAATCCCAATCTTGAGCTATCCCGTTACTTGCCATACTTTTCCATGAACCTGTAAGTCGCCGTAATAGCCACCCAGTTACGAATGACGTTCAACAAACCCCAAAGTTCACGAAGCAAGTACGAAGGAACTTGATACTCTCATGGTCTAAGGAATTATGCAAACATTAACTATCTTTGTGTTATTAACCATTAACTTGTGACGAATGTATCTCATAGCATAACATCAATTCGGGTCGATTCAACACAAGTGTTCTACCAAGATTGTGCCCTCAAAATTGCTGGCATAGTCATGCCCATGATTAGGAAAACATGATCATCATGCAATACTTGAGCAATTCTTAGTGGCAAGACCAGGAATACATTTTACCATTTCTTATACCACACGTGCATATGAGTTACCCTCCGAGCCTCGTGGATATTGCAGACTCGAGAATCATTGCAGTTATAGCATGGATCATAAACATTCATTACAAACTTGGAGATACAAAATAATTGTTATTACTTCCTCTTGGGCATTGAAAAACTCTTCTTCAACGAGTCTTTTATTTCGCTAAGAAAATTCACATCATTTCCAATCAATAATATGTCATCCACATACAAGATTAGAAATGCTTTTGTGCTCCCACTAAACTTCTTGTAAAGACAAGATTCTTCGTCATTCCTGATGAAGCCAAATTCTTTGACCACTTCATCAAAACGATGTTCCAGCTTCCCTTGACGCTTGTTTCAGACCATAAATGGTTTTTTGAAGTTTGCATACCTTTCCAGCATCCTTATGAACGACAAAACCTTCTGGCTGTATCATGTATACATCCTCTTTGAGGTTTCCATCTAGGAAAGCCGTTTTGACATCCATCTTCCATATTTCATAATCGAAATAAGCACCAATTGCTAGTAATATCCAAACAGACCTAAGCATAGCTACAGGCGAGAAAGTCTCGTCGTAGTCCACTTCTGGAACTTGTGTGAACCCTTTCGCGACAAGTCTAGCTTTGTGGATAGTAATGTTACCATCCGCGTCCGTATTTATTTTGAAAATCCATTTACAACCAATCGGCTTTACGCCTTCTGGAAGTTCTTCCAAGTTCCAAACTTGGTTTTCGTACATGGATTCCATTTCGGATTTCATGGCCTTGTGCCATTCCTTTGAGTTGGGCCCCGCCATCGCTTCCTTGTAGTGCGCAGGTTCATCGTCTTCAAGAATGAAGTTTCATTATGAAACCACTCAGGTGGCTGGATAGCCCTACCCGATCTGCGCGGTTCAGTTACAACATTGTCGGAAGTCTCCGCATTATATGCGACAAATTCCAGCTTAGTTCTAGGGATAATTAGCGGAATTTCTTCCGGTTCCTTAGCCACATCAATGGTTTCCGAAGATTCACTAATCTCATTAAGTTGTACTGTCCTCCCACTCACTTCTTTAGTGAGAAACTGTTTCTCGAGAAAGATTCCGGTTTTGGCGACGAACACTTTGCCCTCGGATGGGTGGTAGAAGGAATACCCAAAGGTTTCCTTGGGATAACCTACAAAGTACCATTTGTCTGATCTGGGATCGAGTTTTTGAGGCTATAAACGTTTTACATATGCTTCACAACCCAAAATCTTGAGATGCGACACACTGGGTTTCTTCCCATACCATAACTCATATGGCGTCGTCTCAACAGACTTTGACGGTGCTTTGTTTAGTGTGTAAGCGGCAGTTTCTGGTGCGTGACCCCAAAAAGATATCGGTAGATCTGTAAGAGACATCATCGACCTTACCATGTCTAACAGGGTTCGGTTACGTCTTTCCGACACTCCGTTTCGCTGTGGAGTTCCGGGAGGCGTAAGCTGTGAAACGATTCCACGTCACTCAGATGTTGGCCAAACTCATGACTAAGATATTCGCCTCCGCGATCAGACCGCAGAAACTTAATCCTTTTGTTACGATGGTTTTCTACCTCATTCTGAAATTCTTTGAACCTTTCAAAGGTTTCTGACTTATGCTTCATTAAGTAGATATAGCCATACCTACTCAAATCATCAGTAAAAGTCACGAAGTAGAAATACCCACCCGTTCGACTGTGCTCATTGGACCACATACATCACTATGTATTATTTCCAACAATTCACTCGCCCGTTCAGGATGACCCGTGAACGGCGTCTTGGTCATTTTCCCCATCAGGCAAGCTTCACATGTGTCAAATGATTCAAAATCAAAGGACGGTAAAACTCCATCTTTATGGAGTCTTTGCATGTGTTTCTTTCGGATGTGGCCAAGCCGACAGTGCCACATGAAAGTGGTGGTGGTATCAGCCTTCTTAAGGCGTTTAGCATTCTCGTTAAAGACATCATTTCCACATTCAAGGTTTAGAATGAAAAGGCCCCCAACAATGTGTGCAAATCCATAAAACATATCCTTACAATAAAGTGAACAACCATTGTTCTTAGACTTGTACGAATACCCATCGTGTACTAAACATGATCTAGAGATAATGTTTCTACACAACAGTGGAACAAAATAACAGTTACTTATTTCCAAATAAATCCTGAATGGAGACATAGAGGCATAATGCCGACGGCTTGAGCGGCGATCCTAGCGTCTTTCCTGACATGCATCACGACTTCATTCTTTGCCAGCTTGCGCACCTTCTGGAGCCCCTGTATCGAGTTGCAAATGTGAGCAACCGATCCTGTATCAAATACCCAAGACTTAGAACTTTCGCTAGCAAGCAAAACGTCAATGACAAGAACTTGTATAATAATTATACCTTTTCCGGTTTTCCCAGACTTCTTATCTTCCAGATACTTCTTGCAGTTTCTCTTCCAGTGTCTTGTGCCCTTGCAGTAGAAGCACTCAGTTTTATTCTTAGCTCCGCCCTTAGAGTTGCACTGGTAGCCGGTCTTACCGACAACCTTGCCCTTCTTTGGCTTGCCTTTCTTCTTTTTGAAATGGGCGGTTTTATTCACAAGTAACACTTGCTCGCGATTTTTCCGCAGTCCTCCTTCCGTAGTTTTCAGCATGGCGAGCACCTCTTCTGGTGACTTCTTCATCCCACTCATGTTGTAGTTCAAGACAAAACCGTCGACGGTGGGAGTGAAGAAAGCAACATGTCCATCATATGGCCAGGTGGAAGTGGAAATTCCAGGGTTTTAAGCCTTTCAGCATAGCCAATCATTTTGATGACGTGTTCGCCAACTGAACTACCCTCAGCCATCTTGCAATCCATCAAAGTTTTCATGATATCTGATCGTTCAGACTTTGTGGTTTCCTTGTACAGAGCATCCAATTCCCGGATCATATCATAGGGTTTATGGAATTCAAAATGTTTTTGAAGCTCTGGACTCATGCAAGCTAGCATGAGGCACTGCACTAAGTTGTGATAATCATCCTTAGTGGCCTAGACATTTTGTTCATCTTCCGGGGCCTCTGCCGCCGGTTTAGCTGGAAGAGCAGTTTCAAGCACACACATTTTCTTAGTGATCCCGAGGACAATCCTCAGGTTGCGGACCCAGTCCGCATAGTTATTTTCAGTCGCATCTAACTTCTCTTTCTCTAACATCGGGCCTAAGTTGAACGTGGTGTTGCGAGCCATCTGATCTACAACGGTAAACACAAGTTTCACTTAGACTTTGTTCATAATAAAATTACACTAGTGAATAAACAATTTTATTCTAAAATGCGCTCCCACTCAAATCAACATCTCTCAAAATTGATTATGAGTGATACAAGACCCAAGTTTTGATTGTTCGCCACGATGGTAGCATCACAGATGACGAAAATCCCAACCGGTAGGCCAACTTGCCAATCACATCTTTACGTGATTCTTGTTCATCTTTCAACACATGTGTTTCGAGCTCAGGACTTTCCTGCCTGAACGTCAAGACAACCAAGTGATCTTGCAGTGAGGTCTGACCTCACCCTCCTTATACTTTCCAGTCGTTCGTGCCCATGGTAGCATATGGCACCCCGAAAGGATACATGTTGTGATGGTGCTACACTTGGGAGAACACTATTTACTTGATATTTTTAGTGAGAGATCACCGTAATAAAAAGCGACTACCGTGCAATCAAGAAGGGTACATCAAGAGGGATAAACATCTCAGGCAATTCATAATAGCATGATATGGTATAGCCCCTTCTGACGGAGAAGTCAAGTATTTCTTTGTCTTCGGCATTTGCGTCGGTGTTCACCTTCGTGAAGATTTCCACCACCTTGTCGATGCACCAGATAATATTGCTCTCTCTTTAGATTATAAAATTAAGTGCATTACTTAAGGTTGACACGCAGGTCATTAAAGTGATAATCATATGGCTCCAGCCATCATGCTGAATCACGACACGCAGGTCATGTTAACAATTTACATCATATAGGCATCTCATACATAATCGAATTAATATGAGCACTGCTATACCACATCACATGCCATCCCGCAAAACCAAGTAAGACGCCTCTAGTCGGTTTATGCAAAATTTTATTTTACGTGGCTTCTAAGGTTTTGACTTAAACCGCAGCTATCAACGTTTATCATCAAGTATGATTATTCAAGTCGCTAGATTAACTTTGCAGGGTGTATGAAGCACGAGATAATAAAATCTCGAACCCCATACTAAACTTCGTCATACGCATGACCCCCGTGCAGATCATATCGACTATGGTGGAACCCAAAGAACTAATAGCACTTCGTTGATCAATCAGGATCGCGGATTGCCAGAAATTTGTCAAATTCCACCATGCCGTTTCAAGATCAAAAATACGAAAATTCTAGGGAAGCAACAAGAACATCGGGCCTGCATAAATAAGTTTCAGCAATAGATCTCATCTACTCCAAAATTATATTATGCAATACCCATACATCTCTATGTATTCTAGATCACAACCTGCATCTATGCATAGGAAGGCTCTTGATGCCACTGTAGAGGAACGCAACAGAAAACAAATTTTTTTGGTGTAGCGAGCACGCCTAGGACCACTATGGAGACTGCATACAAAGTTCGATCTGATCCGTACCGACTCGAAGTGCAGCGGAAGAAGAGTCGGTGTAGATCCCCGCAGCTAGGATTTACAAGCTCCGCGAGAATGTACTCCCTCGTCAGACAAGCCTTTGAGAGGCGGTCAGACGGTCCCTCGGACGATGTCGCGGACAGCCCTTCGGGAGGACCCTCGAAACTCAAACGGTAACTCGGACAGCCCTTCGGGAGGACACTCGAACAGATCCTCGAGCAAAAGATCAAAACTTCAATCTCTCTACAGGGTTGCACACATACGGTGTCAGCTATCCGGCAGGGCTTCGCTGTCCAGAACTAGTTCCTGCCGGAACCCAGACAGCCTTTCGGCTCTACGAAACTATTTCGCTGGGAGGGAGAGGGGGAGAGCCAGATCATGCATGGCTTGTGTATGTGAGAAAGGAGTCAATGTGGAGAGTGCATCTCCACCTCTATTTATAGGAAAACCCAAGGGGAAGGGTGAGACATGAAAAACCCAAAATACCCATGTTTTATGTCACACATAAAGGGCATTATGGGGAAGCAAGTGGGGCTCCACGGAGCAGCCCCTCTTGGACGTCCAAAACCCTTGTGGGACACCCCAAAAAGGGTTCCTATCCTTCCATGTTATCCCTAGATCTTTTGGGGCAAAGCCCCCAAAAAAGGAGCTTTCCAAAAGGAACCATAAAGCTGATTTCACTATTCACGACGACATTTTTCAGCGTCTGTTAAATCCAAAAATATTTCTGTGGGTCTTAGAACAATTCTAGTACCAACTAAAATAGTTTTGGGTTCACTCTGAAACAATTTCCGATTAGTGAATTTTATCTGCGAAAACAACCAAACCGATCCCGGCAGCTCCGAAACATTTCCGGTTTTTATCTCGAAAAATTCTGAGAAGTTTCCGGAATGATTCTGGCACCCTCCAAGAATTATCAGGCGTGCGCCAAAAACAATTTGACTTAATGGTATCCCCTGAAACAACTTTTCAGTTTTACCGGAACTATTCCGGTGTCCTGTCCGAAATGTATCCGATGCGTCCGAAACTTTTCCGGTGATTTTCTCTCAAACTCCCCGTCTAGTATTAAGCAGATAGATGAACCTTAAGTGTGTGACCCTATAGGTTCGATGAAGCATAGACATGACCCGGAACACTTTCCAATCAATGATCAATATAGGAGCCGTGGACACCCATATTGACCCCTGTACCTGAAGGAAATATGCCCTAGAGGCAATAATAAAGTTATTATTTATTTCCTTATATCATGATAAATGTTTATTATTCATGCTAGAATTGTATTAACCGGGAACATAATACATGTGTGAATACATAGACAAACAGAGTGTCACTAGTATGCCTCTACTTGACTAGCTCGTTAATCGAAGATGGTTATGTTTCCTAACCATAGACATGAGTTGTCATTTGATTAACGGGATCACATCATTAGGAGAATGATGTGATTGACATGACCCATTCCGTTAGCCTAGCACCCGATCGTTTAGTATGTTGCTATTGCTTTCTTCATGACTTATACATGTTCCTGTAACTATGAGATTATGCAACTCCGTTTACGGAGGAACACTTTGGGTGCTACCAAGCGTCACAACGTAACTGGGTGATTATAAAAGAGTACTACAGGTGTCTCCAAAGGTACTTGTTGGGTTGGCGTATTTCGAGATTAGGTTTTGTCACTCCGATTGTCGGAGAGGTATCTCTGGCCTTCTCGGTAATACACATCACATAAGCCTTGCAAGCATTACAACTAATGAGTTAGTTGTAAGATGATGTATTACGAACGAGTAAAGAGACTTGCCAAGAATTTAGATTGAACTAGGTATTGGATACCGACGATCGAATCTTGGGTAAGTAACATACCGATGACAAAGGGAACAACGTATGTTGTTATGCGGTCTGACCGATAAAGATCTTCGTGAAAATGTAGGAACCAATATGGGCATCCAGGTCCCGCTATTGGTTATTGACCGAGATGTGTCTCGGTCATGTCTACATTGTTCTCGAACCGTAGGGTCCGCACACTTAAGGTTTCGATGACGGTTATATTATGAGTTTGTGTATTTTGATGTACGAAGGTTGTTCGAGTCCCGGATATGATCACGACATGACGAGGAGTCTCGAAATGGTCGAGACATAAAGATTAATATATTGGACGGATATATTTGGACACCGGAAAGGTTCCGGAGAAGTTTGGAGCTCCGGAGGTTACGGAACCCCTGGGAGGTATATGGGCCTTATTGGGCCCATGTAGGAGGAAGGGAGAAGGAACAAGGGAGGCGCCCCCAAGCCCAATCCGAATTGGGGAGGGGCGGCCCCTTTCCTTTCTCCTTCCCCCTCTTCCTATTCCTACTACTAGTACTACTTCCTAAATACTAGTACTCCTTCCTTCCCCCTCCAAATAAGATAAGGAAAGGAGAGGGAAACCTACTTGGAGTAGGTTTCCCCCTCCCTTGGTGCGCCTCCCCTTGTGGCCGGCCACCTCCTCCCTCCCTCCTTTATATACGGGGAGGGGGGGCACCCTAGAACACACAAGTTGATCCTTGAGATCGTTCCTTAGCCGTGTGCGGTGCCCCCTCCACCATATTCCACCTCGGTCATATCGTAGCGGTGCTTAGGCGAAGCCCTGCGTCGGTGAAACATCAAGATCGTCACCATGCCGTCGTGCTGACGGAACTCCCTCTCCCCGGAGCTTTGCTGGATCGGAGCCCGAGGAGCGTCATCGAGCTGAACGTGTGCCAAGAACTCGGAGGCGCCGGAGTAACGGCGCTGGGATCGGCTGGATCGCGAGGAGAACGTCGACTACTTCCTCTACGTCATCATCGACTCGGAGGTGCCGGAGTAACGGCACCTTTGGGATCGGCAGGATCGCGAGGAGAACGTCGACTACTTCCTCTACATTGTGATCGCTTCCGCCACGGTCTCACGAGGGTACGTAGACAACACTCTCCCCTCTCGTTGCTATGCCATCACCATGGTCCTGTGTGTGCGTAGGAAATTTTTTGAAATTACTACATTCCCCAACAGTGGCATCCGAGCCTGGTTTTATGCGTTGATGTCATATGCACGAGTAGAACACAAGTGAGTTGTGGGCGATACAAGTCATACTGCCTACCAGCATGTCATACTTTGGTTCAGCGGTATTGTGAGATGAAGCGGCCCGGACCGACATTACGCAGCGTGCGCTTACGCGAGACTGGTTTCACCGCTACGAGCACTCGTGCTTAAAGGTGGCTGGCGGGTGTCTGTCTCTCTCACTTTAGTTGAACTGAGTGTGGCTACGCCCGGTCCTTGAGAAGGTTAAACGGAGTCTATTTGACGAAGTATCGTTGTGGTTTTAATGCGTAGGTAAGAACGGTTCTTGCTCAGCCCGTAGCAGCCACGTAAAACTTGCAACAACAAAGTAGAGGACGTCTAACTTGTTTTGCAGGGGCATGTTGTGATGTGATATGGTCAAGACGTGATGCTATATTTTATTGTATGAGATGATCATGTTTTGTAACCGAGTTATCGGCAACTGGCAGGAGCCATATGGTTGTCGCTTATTGTATGAAATGCAACGCCCGTAATTGCTTTACTTTATCACTAAGCGGTAGCGATAGTCGTAGAAGCAATAGTTGGCGAGACGACAACGATGCTACGATGGAGATCAAGGTGTCGCGCCGGTGACGATAGTGATCATGACGGTGCTTCGGAGATGGAGATCACAAGCACAAGATGATGATGGCCATATCATATCACTTATATTGATTGCATGTGATGTTTATCCTTTATGCATCTTATTTTGCTTTGATTGACGGTAGCATTTTAAGATGATCTCTCACTAAAATTATCAAGTAGTGTTCTCCTGAGTATGCACCGTTGCCAAAGTTCGTCGTGCCGAGACACCACGTGATGATCGGGTGTGATAAGCTCTACGTCCATCTACAACGGGTGCAAACCAGTTTTGCACACGCAGAATACTCAGGTTATACTTGACGAGCCTAGCATATGCAGATATGGCCTCGGAACACGGAGACCGAAAGGTCGAGCGTGAATCATATAGTAGATATGATCAACATAAGATGTTCACCATTGAAAACTACTCCATCTCACGTGATGATCGGTTATGGTTTAGTTGATTTGGATCACGTGATCACTTAGATGACTAGAGAGATGTCTGTCTAAGTGGGAGTTCTTAAGTAATATGATTAATTGAACTTAAATTTATCATGAACTTAGTCCTGGTAGTATTTTGCAAATTATGTTGTAGATCAATAGCTCGCGTTGTTGCTTCCCTATGTTTTTATATGTGTTCCTAGAGAAAATTGTATTGAAAAATGTTAGTAGCAATGATGCGGATTGGATCCGTGATCTGAGGTTTATCCTCATTGCTGCCTGTAAGAATTATGTCCTTAATGCACCGCTAGGTGACAGACCTATTGCAGGAGCAAATGCAGGCGTTATGAGCGTTTGGCTAGCTCAATATGATGACTACTTGATAGTTTAGTGCACCATACTTAACAGCTTAGAATCGGGACTTCAAAGACGTTTTGAGCGTCATGGACCATATGAGATGTTCCAGGAATTGAAGTTAATATTTCAAGCAAATACCCGAGTTGAGAGATATGAAGTCTCCAACAAGTTCTATAGCTAAAAGATGGAAGAGAATCGCTCAACTAGTGAGCATGTTCTCAGATTGTCTGGGTACTTCAATCGCTTGAATCAAGTGGGAGTTAATCTTCCAGATAAGATAGTGATTGACAGAATTCTCTAGTCACCATCACTAAGTTAGTAGAACTTCGTGATGAACTATAGTATGCAAGGGATGACGAAAACGATTCCCGAGATCTACGTGATGTTGAAATCGACGAAGGTAGAAATCAAGAAAGAGCATCAAGTGTTGATGATTGACAAGACCACTAGTCTCAAGGAAAAGGGCAAAGGGAAGAAGGGGAACTTCAAGAAGAACGGCAAGCAAGTTGCTGCTCGAGTGAAGAAGCCCAAGTCTGGACCTAAGCCTGAGACTAAGTGCTTTTGCTGCAATGGAACTGGTCACTAGAAGCGGAACTACCCCAAGTATTTGGCGGATAAGAAGGATGGCAAAGTGAACAAAGGTATATTTGATATACAGATCATTGATGTGTATTTCACTAGTGTTCGTAGTAACCCCTCGGTATTTGATACTGGTTCAGTTGCTAAGAGTAGTAACTTGAAACGGGAGTTGCAGAATGAACAGAAACTAATTGAAGGGGAAGTGACGATGAGTGTTGGAAGTAGTTCCAAGATTGATTTGATCATCATCACACACTCCCTATACTTTCGGGATTAGTGTGGAACCTAAATAAGTGTTATTTGGTGTTGAGCATAAATATGATTTGATCATGTTTATTGCAATACGGTTATTCATTTAAGTAAGAGAATAAATTGTTGTTCTCTTTACATGAATAAAACCTAATATGGTTACACACCCAATGAAAATGGTTCATTGGATCTCGATCATAGTGATACACATATTCATAATATTGAAACCAAAAGATGCAAAATTAATAATGATAGTGCAACTTATTTATGGCACTGCCGTTTAGGTCATATTGGTGTAAAGCGCATGAAGAAAACTCCATGCTGATGGACTTTCGGAATCACTTGGTTATGAATCATTTGATGCTTGCGAACCGTGCCGTTTGGGCAAGATGACTAAAACTCCGTTCTCCGGAACAATGGAACAAGCTAAGTGTCACTAGTATGCCTCTACTTGACTAGCTCGTTAATCGAAGATGGTTATGTTTCCTAACCATAGACATGAGTTGTCATTTGATTAACGGGATCACATCATTAGGAGAATGATGTGATTGACATGACCCATTCCGTTAGCCTAGCACCCGATCGTTTAGTATGTTGCTATTGCTTTCTTCATGACTTATACATGTTCCTGTAACTATGAGATTATGCAACTCCCGTTTACCGGAGGAACACTTTGGGTGCTACCAAACGTCACAACGTAACTGGGTGATTATAAAGGAGTACTACAGGTGTCTCCAAAGGTACTTGTTGGGTTGGCGTATTTCGAGATTAGGTTTTGTCACTCCGATTGTCGGAGAGGTATCTCTGGGCCTTCTCGGTAATACACATCACATAAGCCTTGCAAGCATTACAACTAATGAGTTAGTTGTAAGATGATGTATTACGGAACGAGTAAAGAGACTTGCCAGTAACGAGATTGAACTAGGTATTGGATACCGACGATCTAATCTCGGGTAAGTAACATACCGATGACAAAGGGAACAACGTATGTTGTTATGCGGTCTGACCGATAAAGATCTTCGTAGAAAATGTAGGAACCAATATGGGCATCCAGGTCCCGCTATTGGTTATTGACCGGAGATGTGTCTCGGTCATGTCTACATTGTTCTCGAACCGTAGGGTCCGCATAATTAAGGTATCGATGGCGGTTATATTATGAGTTTGTGTATTTTGATGTACGAAGGTTGTTCGAGTCCCGGATATGATCACGGACATGACGAGGAGTCTCGAAATGGTCGAGACATAAAGATTAATATATTGGACGGATATATTTGGACACCGGAAAGGTTCCGGAGAAGTTTGGAGCTCGGAGGTTACTGGAACCCCAGGAGGTATATGGGCCTTATTGGGCCCATGTAGGAGGAAGGGAGAAGGAACAAGGGAGGCGCGCCCCAAGCCCAATCCGGGTGGGGAGGGGGCGGCCCCCTTTCCTTTCTCCTCCCCTCTTCCTATTCCTACTACTAGTACTACTTCCTAAATACTAGTACTCCTTCCTTCCCCTCCAAATAAGATAAGGAAAGGAGAGGAAACCTACTTGGAGTAGGTTTCCCCCTTGGTGCGCCTCCCCTTGTGGCCGCCACCTCCTCCCTCCCTCCTTTATATACGGGGAGGGGCACCTAGAACACACAAGTTGATCCTTGAGATCGTTCCTTAGCCGTGTGCGGTGCCCCCTCCACCATATTCCACCTCGGTCATATCGTAGCGGTGCTTAGGCGAAGCCCTGCGTCGGTGAAACATCAAGATCGTCCTGCCGCGTCGTCTTGACGGAACTCCCTCCCCGGAGCTTTGCTGGATCGAAGCCCGAGGAGCGTCATCGAGCTGAACGTGTGCCAAGAACTCGGAGGCGCTGGAGTAACGGCGCTGGGATCGGCTGGATCGCGAGGAGAACGTACGACTACTTCCTCTACGTCATCATCGACTCGGAGGTGCCGGAGTAACGGCACTGGGATCGGCAGGATCGCGAGGAGAATGTACGACTACTTCCTCTACGTTGTGATCGCTTCCGCTTACGGTCTCACGAGAATGCGTAGACAACACTCTCCCCTCTCGTTGCTATGCCATCACCATGGTCCTGTGTGTGCGTAGGAAATTTTTTGAAATTACTACGTTCCCCAACAGTACCCACATGAATGAATATTCGAGTGAACCTCCAGTTGCCGTGTGCTATTCCTGTTGCTTCGTGATATGCTACAAATACCCGAGGTGAGATTTTCTGCATCCCTATGGATGAACAACTTGTCCACTATGCCAGTTACCTCGTTTCCGGTTTTGTTCTATTTTCTCGTTTCCGTGTTCCGGCATCCCCGTGATCGAATCACATTGTGTCTGGCCAGACGATGATGGATACCGTAACACCGAGAGGGCCCGAGTATAAGGAGCAAATCCTGATCTTGAGCTATCCCGTTACTTTCCATACTATTTCATGAACCCGTAAGCCGCCTTAATAGCCACCCAGTTACGGATGACGTTTAACAAACCCCAAAGTTCACAAAGCAAGTACGAAGGAACTCGATACTCTCATGGTCTAAGGAATTATGCAAACATTAACTATCTCTGTGTTATTAACCATTAACTTGTGACGAATGTATCTCATAGCATAACATCAATTCAGGTCAATTCAACACAAGTGTTCTACCAACATTGTGCCCTCAAAATTGTCGGCATAGTCATGCCCATGATCAGAAAAACAGGATCATCATGCAATACTTGAGCCAGTCTTAGAGGCAAGACTAGGAATACATTTTACCGTTTATTATACCACATGTGCATATGAGTTTCCCTCCGATCCTCGTGGATATTGCAGACTCGAGAATCATTGCAGTTATAGCATGGATCATAAACATTCATTACAAACTTGGAGATACAAAATAACTGTTATTACTGCCTCTAGGGCATATCTCCTACATGAGCCCCATCGCATGGCTCAGGTGTTGAGGCTCTCCTCTGCTGCCGTCCATGGTTTGTTCGTTTCTAATGGAGAGACATTACTTCTTGTGTGCTTAGTTGAGTGACACCATGCACCAATGGTAGCAATGATATCGACGAAGACTTGAGTTCGTTTTGTCATCTAGGGCACATAGGCTAAATGATGTAGTAAGATTTTTAGACTAGAAAATAACGGTTTATATGCTTGCAGGTATGAGACAAGGGTTCACTTTACCAACGAATTCATTTGGTATATTGGATACATTAATAGCATTAAAAGGTAAAATCTCACTAATCTTTAATTTTAGAGTATAGCATCAAGTACTTTTCGTAGCTTCTTTTTTCAACAGTAGGAGTATATAATCTATATACACAAAAAGAAAAAAAAATATTTTTGATGCCCCGATGTTTGTTTCCCAACTTTGGATACTTTTGTCTATATCTAACATCTCTATTGATGAAGCCTGACACATCAAAGACATTTTGAGGTGTAGCCACCTTCTGACCCAGGCAATGGCGGAGCTATGTTTGGGCCAGGGGTGCTGCTGCCCCCCAGCCTTTGATCAACTCATGAAGAAAAATTATTTAGGGAGGTTAGATTAGAATATTTTTAGCATTTGGCTCCCCCAAACATTGAAGATTTTTTTGTTTCGCACCCCCAGTGATTTCCGGCTAGCTCCGCCACAGGACCCAGGACTTAAAAAACATAACTATTCCCGTATGATGGATCCTGGTACACTAGCTAATATAACACGTATGGACCTGGTACATGTATGGGAAGGGAACTAGCTATTCCCACATATGATGAAAAAGCTAAAGTTTCGGCAGAATTGAACCTGGTATAGAATCTATTGATCCAACAATTAACAAACAGTTTTGTTAACAACTGTTCATTTCTAGCCTAACTACTCGTGATATTAATATATATTTTGGGGAATATGATGGGAGTTGTTATGTTTAATAGAAGTGTGTGAAATAAATGCGAGATAAATCAGGCTAAAAAAGAGAAAACACCATATGATGCATGCCTTATTTTCTGAACCAGTCGTTAACAAACTATATGATTTATTATTTTCTGATATGGCCTCAATATTTACTAAAAGTATTGCATATACGCAATAAGTGGGTAAATGAATGTAAAAAACTGGACAACAATTTTGAGCATTAGTATATAACTAGGTGTTTAGTAAATACACCCTCTTCGCTAATCTATCCACAATAGAATAATCTACATGTTCTTGACATGTTTTGTCTTGCGCACTATTATATGTTGTCTATTGGAATCATTTTCGATAGTTTCAAGTTTCTCACCAGGGTAAAATATATGTGCAGTCTTGTTATTGGATTTGAAGGTGGATTCGCAATCATGGAAACAATGAAATAGTTTCCACGAAGATGCTACTTCTAACAAGGAAAACCCCCCAGGAATACAAATAGTGAATGATATACGAGCAGAAATGGCGTTTTTCTTTGCCGGGAAGTAGGAATGGGCTGTTTGAACGGTAACAATGGAAATTGCCCCCGTGAATGTTTTTCCTGCTGTATTTTTTATGTTAACTTAGTACAATTCAATGTACGATGCTATATGTCCTCTGCCGTTTTGGTACCGAGATTACGCTGTATTTGATCCTGTGTGCTCCATTTTGTATCTGCCGGGTGTGTGAACCCAGATTTTTATGCGTATTGTCACCTCGTCTGTAATAAACAAACAAACACATGTTCCCTAAAGAAAAAACAAAAAACAAACACATGTTTACTAATTTTCGTGGATTTACATCAGACACACCAGGCCATGCACATTGGAGGAGTGTTCATGCATATTTTCATTTTTCGATAAGGGACGCTTTATTACTTAAAAGGTTTAAGTATTATAGTCGGCCTCTGTATAACAAAGATGCACACAGCCAACCAAGTCCAACCTTCAAAAGTAATTTAAAAAAAAAAAAGGAAGATACAAGCAATCATGTAGAGACCGTATATCACCTACAACGAGGGATGACCAATTCGAAGATCATGCTGCCATCCATGTCGGGTAAAAGTATCCCTCACCGTAACCTTCAATCGTGTACGCACCTCCGTAAACAGGTCTTGATTCTCCACACGTTGTAGAGACGACCACATGTCTTGATTCTTAACATGTTGTACAGACGATCATAAACGGAGCATACCGGTACATCTGTAGATAACCTGCAAAAGAGAAGAACTTTTATCGTTAAAGACGTTATCATTTCTACACTGCAAAAGTGACCAAATAACGGCAAGCGCTCCCATCTCGAGAAGAATTCTAAACTTGTGCACAATCCCATGTAACCAGTTGCCAAAAATATTGGAAACACTACATGGAGGATACAAGGCAGAAGCTACTTGGATGACTGACCATATAAATCGAGCCAATTTACATTGAAAAAACAAATGTTTTATTGTCTCATCATGATGACAAAAAACACATTGCGTACTTTCATGTCAATTTCTCTTTGCAAGGTTATCTTTTGTAAGAATAACTCCACTACGAAGATACCACACAAAGATTTTGTTTTTGAGCGGTATCCTCATCTTTCAAATCATTTTATTATTATCAACTGGCACGTCCGGCTGTATTAAGGCTCTATACATGGACTCCACCGAGAATTTACCACTCGCGTGCAAGTTCCAACGAAATTTATCGGTTCCTTGTGTCAATTGCACCATGGAAAGGTGCGGTACCAAAGTGTTCCCCGATGCAAGCCTGGGACTAATCAAATCTTTTCTGAACGTAACATTCGGTGGAAAGGATTCTAGAACTGTGGCGATAGTATCACCTTTGTGACGCACAATATTGTATAGAGCTGGATATTATTCCCGGAGTGTAGCATTCCCTAGCCACTTATCCTCCCAGAATCTAATTTCTAAACCGTCTTTGATAGCAAAGGAACCATAGCTGAAGAAGTGTTTCTGTGTAGCCATTAGTCCTGCCCAAAAGTGTGAGTCTTCAGACTTCCAATATACTTGTGATACTGTCTTTGAGTCCACATATATGCGCCTTAGGAGGGTTTGCCATACACCATCTTCCGACAGTAACTTAAACAACCATTTGGCAAGGAGGGCAGTATTCTTAAGCTCAAGGTCATGAATACCCAGCCCACATTGGTCTTTAGGACGGCAGACCACACTCCATTTAGCCAATTGATATTTATTTTTCTCACTATCTCCTTGCCAAAAGAATCTTGATCGAAAATAATTCAATCTATGTAAGACTCCTCTCGGCAATTGGAAGAAGGAAATCACAGTACCGTATTACTTAGTACTGAATTTATAAGAACCAATCTTCCTCCCACAGATAGTAATTTACCTTTCTAACTGCTTAACCTTTTTTGTAGTCTCTCCTTAACATGTTTTCATTCAGCATTTGTGAGTCTCCGACAATATATCAGTATCCCCAAATAACTGATCGGAAATTGATATAGCCCGCAGCCAAATAAATCAGCGTACAGGTGAGCCTGATCTTGAGCCTCGCCAAAAAAAATATAATTCACTTTCACTACTAGGGAAAAGCCTAGCAGTAGCGCGGGTATTTGGTGTATCAGTAGCGCGGGGTACCGCGCTACTGATACGGCGCTACAGCTAACATGTATCAGTAGCGCGTGTTGCCCCACGCTACTGCTATACATGGCTAGCAGCAGCGAGCTTTAGTTCAACGCGCTACTGCTAATAGCTGCAACGCTTTTAACTAGGGCGCGCTACTGGTAAGAGCGCGCTGCTGCTAACTTTATCCCCCTCGCTACTATTAGTTTTATTAGTTTTTTTTCTGCATATTTGTTTTGTATTTGAACAGACTTTATACAATAATCTTTAGCATATCATACACACTAGTAGAAAAAGGGCCATTTGTCCCGGTTCGTAAGGCCCATTTGTCCCGGTTGGGGAACCGGGACTAAAGGGTCGGTACTAAATCCCTATACCTTTAGTCCCGGTTCTTACACCAACCGGGACAGATGGGCCTCCACGTGGCCGCTGCGGCGAGCCTAGGCAGGAGGGCCTTTGGTCCCGGTTGGTAGCACCGACCGGGACCAAAAGGCATCCACGCGTCAGCAGCTGGCAGGAGCTGAGGTTTTTGTTTTTTTGAAAGGGGGTGGGTTTAGGGGGTTTTGGGGGGTTAATTTAGGTGGTTCATATATTGTGTTATCTAGCTAATTAATAGAGAGAAGTGTCCTCTCTTATCTCCGTGCTTGGTCGATGCTACGTACTATACATATAGAGAGGACTCGACACGCTAGCTAGTAAGCAAATGAAGGAAACAGAAGATCGTCATGAACATATGCATACAGAGAGAAGTGATATCGACCTCTCCTTCTCCGAGAGATTGGTCGAACAACAAGTTTTCGTATATCTATCCGCCGCTACTGGCTACATATATACAATATAATATCTCTTACAATATAATCCCCTAATTATATATGAACTCAACGTCTACATGGTATTCTCCGTCTTTATTGATCACGTGGTCAAGAAAGAATGCCACCAATTCCTCTTGAATTGCTCGCATGCGATCTGGTGCTAGGATTCATCCCGCATCTGAAACATCTATTAATTTGAAGAAGGGGGTCAATACATATATATGAATGAATGAAACTCAACCCAAATGATGGTAATAAAATAAAATTGTGAATATTATTGCTTACGTACTTCATATTGTTTTTTAGAGTAGTCCCGCTCACAGGTCGTGTGGCGGATGGACTTGCAAACGTAGTATCCATAATAATTATTCCCAGCTTCCTGCCACAACCACTTTACAAGAAACAGAGGTCAATCAAACTGATAAGCAATCATGCTAAATGGTATTGATGAAACTAGTGCTTGAATCACTAGGAGATGCGCAGAACTAGCTAGTAGTACTTACTTTCGGGTGTCTAAATCGCAGCTTCGCCAGCAGTCCCGGATCTTTTGCGGTGAATTTTTTCCAAACCCTGCCAGACAAAGAAAACAATTACTTGATATCAGGAAGTGAACAAAGTTTCCGATATGGTGTGATAATGATCGATTTAACTTACTTCTCGAGTACTTCAGTCATGTCCGCATACTCCTGGGGATCTTTTCGTCTCGAGTCTAAGACGGTTACTAGTCCCTGCTCAAGCTTAATCTCTAGGAGAATATAGTGGAACCTGCGCACGCATGCATAACTCATAAATTACATTACTATAACCTCGACTAATAAGGGAAACCGAATATGCACAAGACAGTAACACTCACTTGAAGTTGTAAGGAAAGAGTATTGTATCTTTGTTTTGATTTATTACCAACGGTGGTAGCAAGTTGGCCTCGATATCTTTGGCCTGAAATTCAACCGTAAATTGATCTATGAGATTTGTGTTAATGAACCCAATATCACCGATTTGTCTTTTCTTCAATTCGGCGATCTTCAATCTGCATAATATAGTGAGGATAATTATATATACATGCAATGAAAGAGCTGAGCTATATATAGAGACTTAATGACAGAAGTAGTACTTACAGACAGTAGCAAGTGACCGTTAATTTATCGAGGGCCTTTTGATTGAAAAACCGGAAGAACTCCTCAAATGGAACAAACAACAGTTTAATTCCAACGAGGTCATGCTCCTCTTTAACTCTCAGCGTCAAAGTATTCTTCCCCCCAGACTCTGCAGGTGTTCATGTACCAATCACGGAATATTCGCATCATCGTTGTTAGAGATCTTTCATCTTTGACAAGAGGCTTCCCGTAATGGTATTTTTGTGTCGTCCACCTCCAAGAAATCATAATGTACATCGTCGGGCAGGTAATCTCCAACATTGGTACCGGGCAAAATCTCCGGATGATTAGCGACGATATCGCTAGACACCTTGAGCGGGGGGCACGATTGGTTCGCTTGTTCGCCGAGCTGGGCAATTTTTTTCCCAGCTCGTCGTTCTGCTAACCTTTGATCACTAATAGTACTTCCCGACCACTCCGCTTCGATATATGACCTTTCAATAATGCGATCATAGTTGGATTGCGGCAGAGAAGGTGGGGTCGCTTCAGGGCATCGATAGTGCGCTTCGCTTTCACCGGATCTATCTTCTACCCCGGAGGTGGATGTTTCTTTGCTTTCACTGCTTGAAAGAAGTCCCTCACTTCGGCTTCCATGATCACCTTGTTTTCCTCCATGGTCCTCTCGTATGGTAACTTCTCTAGAGGCTTGAGAGATGGACCGAATCTGTATTGCCTCCCACCTCTGGCTGTACTGCTAGACGCCGGAGCAGACGAAGCGGCCGCGGCTGTCTTCTTTCCTTGCTTACGAGGCGGAGGAGAAGGACTACGACGCGCCGGAGCGGCGGAGGGTCTCTTCTACCCTTGCTGACGAGGCGGAGAAAGAGGAGGCTGGCTGCTCGGGCGCGCTGGCGCAGGCGGAGAAGGAGGCGGAGTGCCGCCACGCGCCGGAGAAGGAGGCGGGGTGCATTGATCACTCACTGGAGGAGGAGGCGGAGGAGGAGGCGGAGTGCCCTGACTCGCCGGAGGAGGAGGAGGAGGCGGAGGCGTCCAGTTCGGAAGGTTGATGAGCTCCTTCCGCCATAGGCATGGAGTCTTCAGAGCAGAACCCAGCCGAGTCTCCCCTTCACCAGTAGGGTGGTCAAGCTCGAGGTCCTCAAATCCCTTCGTTATTTCGTCCAACGTAAACCTAGCATATCCTTCTGGAATCAGACGGTAGTGAAAAGTTGCGCCGGGTTCAGGAGGTCGAACAGAGTCGACAACCGCCTTGACTTTGAATTGCTGCCATTGCGTCATAAGGTGGCAATGTTGAGACTCCGTGATAGCATCCACGGGGTAGCTAGCAGGAGCTGTCAAGACAGGCTCCTGAAGCAGCTCGGTGGAGCTGCTTCTCCGCTGAGATGGCGGGGTAGCTTCGGCAGGTCGCTTGCTGCGAACTACGACTCGTTCCTCTAGCGCTTGTACCCTTGCGTGCAGCTTCTGCAGTTGGGTCTGCTCCACTTTCTTCCTCCTCTCTTGGCATTTGTAACCGCCTGCGTCCGGAAACCCAGCCTTCCACGGAACGGAGCCTGGCGTGCCTCGTGTCCGTCCAGGGTGCTCAGGATTACCGAGGGCCATTGTGAGATCGTCGTTCTCTCTGTCGGGAACGAACGTCCCTTGCTGCGCTAAGGCGATATAGTCCTGAAGCTTCATGACGGGTATTCGCAATTGCTCGTTCGTCCAAACGCACTTCCCTGTTACAGGGTCCAAGGTTCCGCCAACCCTGAAGAACCAAGTCCGACAACGGTCTGGCCAGTTCAATGTCTCTGGTTCGACCCCTTTATCAAGCAGGTCATTCTCAGCCTTGGCCCACAACGGCTGGGCTTTGAGGTAGCCACCTGACCCCGTGCGACGGTGATGCTCCTTCTTTGCAGCATTTTTCTTGTTTGTCGCTGACATCTTCTTACTCTTCTCTGATGTCGTGTGGGCCACAAATGCGGGCCAGTGATCTCTGATCTTCTCAAATCGGCCGGTGAATTCTGGAGTCTTGTCTTTGTCGACAAACGTTGTTTTCAGCTCATTCTTCCACCTCCTGAATAGATCCGCCATCTTCTTAAGATCATGAGCCTTGACCAATGGATCTATAACTGGCTTCTCCGGATCCTCCTCCGGTGGTAGGGTGAAATTTGCCTTCAGCTCGGTCCAAAGATCATCTTTCTGCCTATCGTTGACATAAGACACCTCAAGGTGTTCCTCCTTAGGCTTACACCATTGGTGGATGCTGATCGGGATGATGTCCCTAACAAGAACCCCGCACTGAGCAGAAAATGCTTCTTTGGTCCGGATGGGTGCAATTGGTTGGCCATCGCGCGCGATTTCTGTGATCATGAACTTTTCATCCGAGCACAATTTTCTCTTCGGGCCTCGTCTCTTTACCGAAGTTGTGCTCGATCCAGAGGTAGAAAAAAGAAAAAAGACGAGAGTTAATATGTGTGCGTACCAAAACAATGAATGCATCTAGACAGCACAGGCTTAATTAATATATATACCTGGCCGGACTCCGTTCGGTCACCGGAGCCGACGTCACGGTGTCCTTCTTCCACCGACATTCGGTCACCGGAGCCATCATAATCATGTCCCTCCTCCTCCATTGTTCGATCACCGTAGCCTGCTTCTTCACCCTGTCCTTCCAGACCATGATTGTCGTTAAGATACGATAAGACATCAGCTCCGGCTAAGATCATGTCCCCCAACACCTCTTTTGCTGCCTCATCTCGTCCGTGCTCCATTGTTTCTGCAAATATTACAACATGGCAATTACTATACAAACATGACAACAGGTGGATATATTAGTGGCAAACGTAGACCTAGCTACCTAATCACAACAAGGAATCATATTAGTGGCCTCAATGCTTCTCTAGGGTTTCGGGTGGCCTCGGCAACGCTTATAGGGTTCGGGGTGGCCTCGACGACAACGCTCTTTTAACTTGGTAACTTTGGGTGGCCTCGGCAGCGTTTCTAGGGTTTGGGCCGGACCGCCTCTCTCATGATTGTCCGACGTCCGGGCCGACAAGGGATTTAACAAAATGGCGATCCTCGACCCTCGGCCCCTCGACGACCCTCGACCCTCGAACCCTCGGCCCCTCGACGACCCTCAAACCCTCGACCCCTCGACCCTCGAACCGTCGGCGTCCCTCGACCCTCTACCCTAGCTTGTTCCCGACCCTCTCCCCCTCGAACTGTCGTCGACCCCCTCTCTCCTCCTGTCGAAGTTATCGGGGAGGGGGTATATCAACAGCCCCCTCATGTTGAAGTTATCGGGGAGGGGGGTATATCGACAACGACATACGCAATAAAAAATAAGAAGACGAAGAATAAAAAAAGAGGAGAAGAAGAAAGGAATAGAGGAGAAGATCGAAGAAAAAAAGAGGAGAAGAAGAAAGGAATAGAGGAGAAGAAGAATATTTTCTATTATTTCTTCTTCTCCTCTATTCATTTCTTCTTCTCCTCTTCTTTTTCTTCTTTTTTCCTCTTCTTATTTATTTCTCCTCTTCTTCCTCTCTTCTTCTTCTCCTTCTTCTTCTCCTTCTTCCTCTTCTTATTTTCCTTTTTCCTCTCCTTCTTTTTCTTCTTCTTCCTTCTTCCTAGATAAAACTTTTCTAAAAATGCAACTTTTGCATATATAGAAGTTTTTCTTCTTCTTCTTCTTCCTTCTTCCTTCTTCCTAGCAAGATATATAAAACTTTTCTAAAAATGTAACTTTTGCATATATAAAACTTTTTCTTCTTCTAACTTTTGCATACATAGATAATTTTTTTCTAAAAATCTAACTTTTGCATATATGAACATATATACACAGAGAACATACATACATATATACATTTTTATAAAAATGCAAAAAAAACATAAATAAAATACATTTATACACATACACACATATACACATATATACACATACACACACATATACACAAATAAATACATGTATGAAAAAAAATGCAGGGCAGGGGCGGCGGGGCGGTGCGCGGCGCCAGCGAAGGGCAGGGGCGGCGGCAGCGCGCGGCAGCGATGGCGACCAATACAAGGAGGAGGAGGAGGATCGGGCGCTCACAGCGAGGTGGCGTCGTGACGAGGAGCATGCTCGAGGCGGCGAATGGCCAAGGCGCCTGGGACGGGCGGCAGGGGCGCTGGGCTCGGGACGACGGGCGACGACGAGGCACGGGCGACGGCGAGGGCGTGGGCGGCGGACGGCGTCGGGGCAGCTGGCGGCGTCGTTGGGGCAATCTGGCGATGAAAACCAAAATTTTCACAAGTGTTTCTTATATAGTAAACCCTTTGGTCGGTTGGTGGCACCAACCGAGATATCTTACTGGTCGGTTACGTGGCACCAACCGGGACCAAATGTCTCTTTCAGCAGCCCAAAGGGCAGGAAACAGAGACCTTTGGTCCCGGTTGGTGGCATGAACCGGGACCAAAGGGGTGTATTCGTACCGGTTCGTCCCACCAACCGGGACCAAAGGGTGGCACAGCGGTGGTATGGTGGGTGTTTAGTCCCACCTCGCTAGCTGAGAGAGCTCAGCACCTGTTTATAAGGTGCGTTGCGGCTCAGGTGCTGAGCTCCTCTCTAATATGCAGGCAGTACTTGCCTACCCATGTCACTGCCATGTTGGGCCTATTGGGCCTGCGGGCCTACATCCTGGCCCATGTACAGATGGGTTTCTAGTCGATGCAGGCCGTGTGGCCCGATGGCGACATTTTTTCCATTTTTTGTTTTTTGAATTATTTATTTTCTTTTGTTTTTTGCTTTATTTTTTTCTTTTTGCTTTTAGGTCAGAATAATTATAAACTTTCTGTTAGTGCCATTAGTTTCCAAATTTGAATAGTTTAAATTTGAATTCTTTGATATTTGTGTGAATCACTAGTTTGTGAATAACTTCACTATAAAAATATATTTTGAGTGATTCTTTTTCCTGCTATTTAATATTACTGCATTTTATCATTATATTCAAAAACAGATTTTGTTATTTTAGTTTCTATGAAAAAAATTCTTTATGAATTTTTTTTTGCTACTTAAGTTTCTAAAAAAAAATTCTTTATGATAATTCTTTCTGCTTTTCATGTTTTGAACAAAAAATACTTTGATAATTTTAGTTGCATAAATTTTATATAATTTTATTTTAAAAAATACTAGAGGTTTATAAAAGCTTTTTAGTTGATTCCTTTTGCTATTAGTTGATTTTCTTTTTGCTATTGAAGAATATTATAGTTTTATTTTAGTTGATCATAACAGAATATTTTAATTGATTATTTTTAGTTCATTCTTTTAGCTACTAGTTCATTTTTTTGCTATTAGTTCATTCTTTTTTTATATTAGTTCATTCTTTGAGCTAAATGACCCTGAAATTGAAAAACACTACAAATGAACTCTGAAAAGGTTGAATGTTGACATGGTATCCTTATTTCACCCACATAGCATGTGCTAAAAAGGTGAGAGGGTTACGGGAAAAACTGGATGCACTTCGTGTACAAAATGTACAATCTCTTTCGAAGTATCAGGGTTTCGGACGAAAACTCATCTGTTACAAAGGGATTTCATTTTTTTGAACTTATTTGAACTCCAGACTTTTTGTGTGTTCAAAATGCACCATTCAAATCCACATCATCAATTTTCAACCCTTTCTGACTTCATTTGTTATTTTTCATGCATTTACTGATTTTTTGAGCTAAATGACCCTGAAATTGAAAAGCACTATAGATGAACTCTGAAAAGGTTGAAAGTTGGCATGGTATCATCATTTCACCCAAATAGCATGTGCTAAAAAGTTGAGAGGGTTACGACAAAAACTAGATGCACTTCGTGTACAAAACGGACAATCTCTTTCGAAGTATCAGGGTTTCATACGGAAACTCGTCTATTAGATGGATATTCTAGATCAAAGGCATCATCATAATAGTCGAGAAAGTCTTCACTTTTTCTTCGCTTCTGTCCTTTGCTTATTGCGCCGTAACCATGGATAATCTTCATCATTTAACATGGTGCTTGGGTCAGCCTTGACTTCGAAGGGAGGAATTTCATGAAACTTTTTATAATCTTCGGACATGTTTGTCTTGCCCTCCACTCGCGCAATGTCTCTTTTTCCTGAAAGAACTATGTGGAGCTTTGGCTCATCGTATGATGTGTTCGCTTCCTTATCTTTTTCTTTTTCTCGGTTTGGTAGACATGTCCTTCACATAGAAAACCTGTGCCACATCATTGGCTAGAATGAGCAGTTCGTCTGTGTACCCAAGATTGTTCAGATCCACTTTGTTGTCATTCCGTCGTGGGTCTACCTGTACCCGCCTCCTGACAGATTGACCCATTTGCACTTAAACAAAGGGACCTTAAAATCATGTCCGTAGTCAAGTTCCCATATGTCCACTATGTAACCATAATATGTGTCCTTTCTCCTCTTGGTTACTGCATCAAAGCGGACATCGCTGTTTTGGTTGCTGCTCTTTTGATCTTGGGCGATCGTGTAAAATGTATTCCCATTTATGTCGTATCCTTTGTAAGTCAATACAGTCGAAGATGGTCCCTTGGACAACGAGTACAGTTCATCAGAAACATTGTTGTCACCTCTGAGACGTGTTTCCAACCAACTGTCGAAAGTCCTGATGTGTTCACATGTAATCCAGTCGTCACACTGCTCTGGATGTTTGGAGCGCAGACTGTTCTTGTGTTCATCGACATACGGGGTCACCAAGGTAGAGTTCTGTAGAACTGTGTGGTGTGCTTGAGACCAAGAATGCCCGTCCCTGCATATTATTGAGTCCCCTCCAAGCGTGCCTTTTCCAGTCAGTCTCCCCTCATACCGCGATTTAGGGAGACCAATTTTATTAAGGCCAGGAATGAAGTCAACACAAAATCCAATGACATCCTCTGTTTGATGGCCCATGGAGATGCTTCCTTCTGGCCTAAGCAGCGATTCTTGACATATTTCTTTAGGACTCCCATGAACCTCTCAAAGGGGAACATATTGTGTAGAAATACGGGGCCCAGAATGACAATCTCGTCGACTAGATGAACTAGGCTGTGCGTCATGATATTGAAGAAGGATGGTGGGAACACCAGCTCGAAACTGACAAGACATTGCGCCACGTCACTCCTTAGCCTTGGTATGATTTCTGGATTGATCACCTTCTGAGAGATTGCATTGAGGAATGCACATAGCTTCACAATGGCTAATTGGACGTTTTCCGGTAGAAGCCCCCTCAATGCAACCGGAAGGAGTTGTGTCATAATCATGTGGCAGTCATGAGACTTTAGGTTCTGGAACTTTTCTTTGGCATATTTATTATTCCTTTTATATTCGTCGAGAAGCCAGATGGGACCTTCATACTGAGCAGGCATTCAAAGAAGATTTCCTTCTGTTCTTTGGTAAGAGCATAGCTGGCAGGACCTTCATACTGCTTTGGAGGCATGCCGTCTTTTTCGTGCAAACGTTGCAGGTCTTCCCGTGCCTCCGGTGTATCTTTTGTCTTCCCATACACGCCCAAGAAGCCTAGCAGGTTCACGCGAAGGTTCTTTGTCACGTGCATCACGTCGATTGAAGAGCGGACCTTAGGTCTTTCTAGTAGGGTAGGTCCCAAAATATATATTTCTTCTTCCACATGGGTGCGCGTCCCTCAGCGTCATTCGGAACAGATAGTCTGCCAGGACCCTTTCCAAAGATTATGTGTAAATCATTGACCATAGCAAGTACGTGATCACCGGTACGCATGGCGGGTTTCTTCCGGTGATCTGCCTCGCCTTTGAAATGCTTGCCTTTCTTTTGACATTGATGGTTGGTCGGAAGAAATCGACGATGGCCCAGGTACACATTCTTCTTGCATTTGTCCAGGTATATACTTTCGGTGTCAGCTAAACAGTGCGTGCATGTGTGGTATCCCTTGTTTGTCTATCCTGAAAGGTTACTGAGAGCAGGCCAATCATTGATGGTTACAAACAACAACGCATGCAGGTCAAATTCCTCCTATCTGTGCTCATCCCACACACGTACACCATTTCCATTCCACAACTGTAAAAGTTCTTCAACTAATGGCCTTAGGTACACATCAATGTCGTTGCCGGGTTGCTTAGGGCCTTGGATGAGAACTGGCATCATAATGAACTTCCACTTCATGCACATCCAAGGAGGAAGGTTATACATACATAGAGTCACGGGCCAGGTGCTGTGATTGCTGCTCTGCTCCCCGAAAGGATTAATGCCATCCGCACTTAAACCAAACCATACGTTCCTTGGGTCACCTGCAAACTCAGGCCAGTACTTTCTCTCGATTTTTCTCCACTGCGACCTGTCAACGGGTGCTCTCAACTTCCCATCTTTCTTACGGTCCTCACTGTGCCATTGCATCAACTTGGCATGCTCTTTGTTTCTGAACAGTCGTTTCAACCATGGTATTATAGGAGCATACCACATCACCTTCGCAGGAACCATCTTCCTGGGGGGCTCGCCGTCAACATCACTAGGGTCATCTCGTCTGATCTTATATCGCAATGCACCGCATACCGGGCATGCATTCAAATCCTCGTACGCACCACGGTAGAGGATGCAGTCATTAGGGCATGCAGGTATCTTCTGCACCTCCAATCCTAGAGGGCATACGACCTTCTTTGCTGCGTACGTACTGTCGGGCAATTCGTTATGCTTTGGAAGCTTCTTCTTCAATATTTTCAGTAGCTTCTCAAATCCTTTGTAAGGCACAACATTCTCTGCCTTCCACTGCAGCAATTCCAGTATGGTACCGAGCTTTGTGTTGCCATCTTCGCAATTGGGGTATAACCCTTTTTTGTGATCATCTAACATGCGATCGAACTTCAGCTTCTCCTTTGCACTTTCGCACTGTGTCCTTGAATCAACAATGACCCGGTGGAGATCATCATCGGGCACAATATCGTCTGATTCCTCTTGATCTTCAGCAGCTTCCTCCGTTCCAGCATCACCATATTCCGGGGGCACATAGTTGTCATCGTCCTCTTCTTCTTCGCTGTCTTCCATCATAACCCCTATTTCTCCGTGCCTGGTCCAAACATTATAGTGTGGCATGAAACCCTTATAAAGCAGGAAGGTGTGAAGGATTTTCCGGTCAGAGTAAGACTTCGTATTCCCACATTTAGGGCATGGACAACACATAAAATCATTCTGCTTGTTTGCCTCAGCCACCTCGAGAAAATTATGCACGCCCTTAACGTACTCGGAGGTGTGTCTGTCACCGTACATCCATTGCCGGTTCATCTGCGTGCATTACATATAATTATGTGTGTCAAAAACCATTACAAATTCACATGGATAGATAAGTGACCAAATTAATAGAAGTTCATCATCACATTAAAACCAAAGTACATACATAGTTCTCATTGAACAACATATAGCTCTCCGAGCATCTAATTAAACCATACATTGAAACTATGTAAAACCTTTCAATGCAACAACAAATGCGATCATAATCACAACCAAGGTAACAATTGATCCAGCGGCATAATGATACCAAGCCTCGGTATGAATGGCATATTTTCTAATCTTCAACCGCATTGCGTCCATCTTGATGTTGTGATCATCGACGACATCCGCAACATGCAACTCCAATATCATCTTCTCCTCCTCAATTTTTTTATTTTTTCCTTCAAATAATTGTTTTCTTCTTCAACTAAATTTAACCTCTCGACAATAGGGCCGATTGGAATTTCCGGTTCAACTACCTCCTAGATAAATAAAATCTATGTCAACTTGATGGGCATAATTGTCATAAACACTAAATGAACCAAATAGTTATAAAAGATAATATATACCACATCCGAATCATAGCCAGGACGAGGGCCGACGGGGGCGGATACGAAAACCATCGCACTATATAATAACAAGCAATAATAAAAGTAAGAAAATTAGACAAGTATCCATCTAAAGTAAGAATTTTTTTCTTTTAGAAGAAGATAAGAACAAGAGGCTCACCACGATGGTGCCGGCGATGAGATCGGAGCGGGCGATCGACGGCAGTGAAGACGGGGACGGGACGTGACGGACCGCTAAACCTAGACAAATCTCGGGTAAAATGGAGCTTGGAGGTCGAGCTTTGAGAGCAGAAAGCTTAACTAGTGTGGCTCGGGCATTTCATCGAACACCTCATGTGCATAGGAGGTGAGCTAGAGCACCACAAAGCTCTCCCCTCGCCGGCCAGAAAAAACAGAGCACTGTGGAGTGCTCTGCTCGCGGGCGAGGGGTATATATAGGCAACTCATTGGTCCCGGTTCGTGGCTGGAACCGGGACTAAAGGCTCCCCTTCTGTCCCAGTTCTAGGCACGAACGGGACCAATGGCTGTGGGCCAGGAGCGAGGGCCATTGATCCCTATTCATGCCTAGAACCGAGACAAATGCCTCCCGAGGCCCGACCGGCCCCGTGGGGGCACGAGCCGAGACGTATGCCCCCATGGGTCCCGGTTCATGACAGAACCGGGACTAATGGGCTGGCCAGGCCCCAACCAAAGCCCTGTTTTCTACTAGTGACACATACAAATGTAATCATAGCATCAAATCATGTCATCATCATATTCATCATCCAACACAAAGTGGTCTCTCATCATCATCTCGAAAATAGTGATACGCGAGAAGAGCTATCACTATGAGTGAGAGCGGAACTATGCAGTACATGAGTTCGTATCCCTCTCTCGCACTAGCGTGAACCTAAACTAACTACCGATTGTTGCTCGGAAACCGGAAACCGGTACACCTAGGCCTGACACTCCAGCCACTCGTCGTATACTCCTGGCGTAGCACTTCTTCGCCATCGATGATCTATGCACCAGCATTGTCACATGAGTTGATGATATGCAACATATATAGTTTAGCAACAGAAAGAGACATAGAAGCAACATATCATAAGCATAACTAACAAATTTTTCATCATACCCAAAATGCCCTAACTAGAGTGATCTTCGCTAGTCGAGGAGGACGGTTTAATTACATCACAAATAAAGTTTCGTCGTGCATAACTCAAAGTTTCATCATACAGAAAGTATGGACTAAACGGACACATTGTCATATATCGACAATCACTCCAACATGTCGTGGCATCCATCCAAGTCAGAGAGGTAGTCCCCGAGCTTAGTGAAAGGCTTCATGTCGACACGCTGAGAGGCTACGCGTGTTCGGACGTCTTCCCACGACATTTTCCCTTCCTTGTAGAACATCCCTGTTTTTTCAAGGACCTCCTTCATGATGATTTGGGAAAGTTCACGCTGGATGTGATAGAACTCATCTCGAAGTCGATGATCCAGGATATCTCCTACGTTCATTGCCCATTGCAGAATATGGGCATCGCCGGATGTAGGTGACATGCGAAGGTTCTGCTGATCCTGTCTGTACAGCATGTGGTGTGGGACATAGAATACATCACTAAGAGTATCACTCAGTTGCTGGATGCAGCACAAGTCATGCCGAAATTCACGGAAAATTTCGGCATGACCTTTGCTAAAAAGTGGACAAATCGAGAACCTGAAATTTGCCGGAACGGAAATGAATCAACATTTCGGCAAAACATAGGCCACTCGGCTTCATTCCCTGGAAAAAAAGGCCACTTGGGCACAATCAAACCACTTCAATGTTGCATCTCCTAGTGTGAGACACTTCGAGAAAATCTACACAAATCTCATGCTCTCTCAAACTCAATTCAAAAACCAACTATAGATTATATTTAGTTAACTACTGAACTAAATTTTACTCTAAACTAAACCCTACTGCCCTAATTAACATCTAGTTAAACAAACTCAATTCAAAAACTTAACCCTACTGAACTAATTAACACCTACATTATCTACTACTTAACTTCTATTATTACCCTAACTAAAAAACATCTACTTTTAACCCTACTACTAATTAACATCTACTACTACTGCTAATTAACATGGTAGGAAGAAAATGCAGAGAGAGAGAGGAGGGGTGGGGGGATTATAGAGAGGGGAGACACGGTGGCGGGGAGGTGCTCGACGACGGAGGCAGGGGCAGCGAGGGCGGGCTCGGGCTCGGCGGCGGCGGTGAGGTCGAGGGCGGCGATGGTGAGGTCGAGAGTGGCCTCGGGCGGCAGCGGTGAGGTTCAGGGCGGCCTCTGGCGGCGGCGGTGAGGTTGAGGGCGGCCTCGGGCGGTGGCGGTGAGGTCGAGGGCGTGCGCAATCGACTGCGGCGATAGAGGAGTTGGGAGATCAGGGTGGAGAGGGGGGGGGGGGGAGACTTAGCAAAATTTTGAGCCCGCACGGTGGTTAAGTCGAACTAGCAGTAGCGCTGGTTGAAAAACGCGCTATAGCTAAGTTAGCTATAGCGGTCTCCAGCAAAACGTGCTACTGCTATGGGAAGCAGTTATTTTTTTCATTTCTTTTGTTTTATCTTTACATTTTCTTTTTTTCATTTCTCCTTTTTCTACTTCTTTCATTTTCATTTACTTTTCTATTTCTTTTCCATTTTATTTTCTTTTTTAGCAGTAGCACCCTACGCGGGAAACGCGCTGCTACAATGCACTTAGTGGTAGCGCGCTTTCTATGGCATCGATACTACTATTCCTAGCCTACCGCCAACACGATGAGAATTATAGTGGTAGCGCTTTTTTCAGCAGGCGCGCTACTGCTATAACTATAGTTGTAGCGCTCTTTGTTGGAACGCGCTACTACCAACTAGTAGTAGCGCCCTTTTTTAACCAGCGCTACTGCTATACCTCTGTGTATAAGGTTTTCCCTAGTAGTGTTTGATGGAAGTTTATCTTTAGACCTAAGAGATGCTCGAAGGCTCATAAAATTATTTTCAGATTTCTCGCTTTGTCTAGGTCATGGTCCATAAAGAGAATCGTATCGTCAGCATATTGAAGGATAGATAATCCACCATCAACAAGATGATTAACTACTCCATTAATTAGGCCATCAACCTTTGCACGCGCAATCGTGAAGCTAACATATCCGCCACTATATAGAATAGCATGGGCGATAATGGGTCACCTTGTCTCAGTCCTTTCTTCATTTGGAAGTAAGGGCTGACGTCATCATTAACTTTAATGGCCATGCTACCTCCAGAAACAAAGCTGTTTGTTGGAGGAAAGAATATTTAACTTCATCATTAACTCTGCAGAGAAGCCTTTCATTCTGGGTGTTTTGTTGGAGGAAAGAATATTTAACTTTATCATACGCCTTTTCAAAGTCAATTTTGAGGAGTACCCCATTCAACTTCTTTCGATGTAGTTCGAGGACTGTTTCATGAAGGATTACAACACCATCAAGGATGTTTCTATCTAGCATGAAAGCTGTCTGGGAAGGACGAACCACATGGTCAGCCATCGAGTTAAGCCTAATCATCGCAACTTTCGTGAAAATTTGAAAAAATTACATGAAGGAGGCATATTTCTGTATTGTTGGATCCTTACAACCTCATTAAGTTTAGGTAATAAAATTATCTCACCGAAGTTTAGGTGAAACAATTCTAGTTGTCCAGTATGGAGGTTACCGCACAAATCTAGAAGGTCTGTTTTGATAACCTCCCAAAATTCTGATAGAACTCAGCTGGAAGGCCATCCGGACCGAGGGCCTTGTTGTGTTCCATGAGGAAAAGCGCCTTCTTTACCTCCTCCTCAGAGTAAGGCATTGTTAGAAGATTATTTTCCTCAATAGAACTCTGGGGAATGTCATCTGTTCGTGACTTATCCGTCAAGAAGTTACCTTCTTGTGGGGCCCCAAATATATCTTGATAATAATTAGTGATATAAGATTTGAGTTGCTCATGCCCCTCAATTTATCAGCTTCTTCAATGTTCACTGTTTTCTTCTACCCATTATTACACTAATTTATTTTTGTTTTTGCATGTGTTACCTCAATCATTAATAAATAGTCTAATGTTCCTTTTGCTAAAATTATTAAGAAAATGTATTGTTTGATCACCAATAGAAACTTTTTTTCCAACTAAAAAAAGATAATTTTTATTCTAAGGGCATCTCCAAAGAAGACCCTCAAAGCTCTAGTATATGTCCAGGTTGTAGTGTCCGGACCGTTTGTGTCAACTTTTGTCATCCAATGGGGAACCCATCAGTCCATGAAGTGGTTCGGCCGTCCGTTTCCGGCAAATCGAAGACAAACGTGGGGGAGCTATACCGGTGTCCGGACATCCACTTTTTTTCCGCGAGGACTCTAGACATCTACTTACCAACAAAAAGCCACCACGTGGTCCTCCTCTCTTTTCTCTCTCCACACATGGATGGTCCCCTCTCCTCTCTCTCCTCCCAACCGGACAAATAAGGATTAGTTTGTGAAAAGTTTTGGATTGCTCTCTTCCACATCATATCCGCGGACCACGTCCAAACATAAAAACGGACATATACAGGAGGCATTTGCCGATCAGCTTTGGAGATGCCGTTGTCGTTGTTGTTGCATCACTCATGGCTCATGTCTTGCTCAGGCTTAGGGACTTTATTTCTATGCTCTGCTCGGTGGCATTTGGAGATTGATTGAACACACTTGATATAAAACAATTCAACTTGTATAAATGAAACTATACTTGTCAAATATCTGAGTATCACTGCTGAATCATAACTTCTTTCTGCTTCAGCTGTCATTAAGAAAAACACTTATCTTCATCGAAATTACTTCACGTATTACAACCTATGCCTATGATCCGATTTTCATCATACGACCAGTAAGCCAACGATGCTGCTCCACTCAGCATACGTGATGGAAGGCTCTGTTCGATTGTCGTATGAGATACTAGTAATGCTCATGTCTACGTGCTCATGCTTTTCTGTACACTGAATAGGTATCTAAATCAAAGATCTTTGCAATTCTTTTCCCTTGTTACCATCAAACCATCTTCTTACAATTGCATGTTTGGATCTCCAGATGACCAAGCCCAACGAGGAAGCAGTTGCTCATCACTGAGGACAAGTAGCTCCAGCGGGTTGACGCTGGAGATTCACAATGTACCTTCTATATCCCCATCCGGTTCTGTGATTTGTCTCTTGAAACCCAAAAAAACCGCAGGCCCATGTGGGAGTTGAAGCTTAGTTTTTTGCTTGTGGAAAATAATATCCTCGGCTGAATCGACTTGAAATCAGGAAGAGTGAAACTTGAAATCCGTTGGACCTAGTTTTTGTTGTGTCATCTAGTTTTTGCTCTGCAATCTGATTGGCTGGTCTAGTGAGCATCTTGGTGACTGAATTTATGTGTATTTTCTTTTCAATATATTGCTAGCTCCATATAGACCTCATAGTTTAGCCAAATGCCACTAGTATAAAAAGGGTCAACTGTTCAGCTCATTAGTCCCGGTTTGAATTTGAGCCGGCACTAATGTGACCATTAGTGCCGGTTCCAACGGCTAGGCGGGCCGCCTCTCATTAGTACCGGTTCGTTTAGAACTTTTAGCACCGGTTCGTGCCACGAGCCGGTACTAAAGAGAGTGGTGGCAGGATGTTGTCAGTCCGGGCCCCCTCAAGCACCTTTAGTACCGGTTCGTGCCACGAACCGGTACTAAAGGTCGTCCTATATAAACCCTTCGTCCACCCGCACTCTATTCTTCCCCCTTTCCCCTCTCCTCTCAGTTCTTCCCTTCTTCCTCTCGAGCTCAACACAAATTTTGCCCAAATTTTGTCAAGATTTGAAGGCCCCCATCCATTCAAATGATCACAAAGGTTAGCAACTTTGTCCTTTCATCTCTCATTGCTAGATTAGCTCTTGCATGGTTTATATGGTGATTAATTTGTGGGTATTACTAATTTGGGAGGAATTATATGTGGTAGTATTTGATTTATATGCAATATGAGGTCAACATAACACTTAGTTTGCATATGTAGGTGTGGTTTACTTAGTGCCTTCTAAATCTCCGTCGTAACCACCGTCGATTGCCCGCACCGTGCCGTCGCCGGCACCACCTTGTGGTGAGCCTCTTGTTCTTATCTTTTTTATATAAAAAATTCATGTTTGTGTGATTTGGATATATAGTTACTCGTATAATTATCTTACCCGTACGTTGTTTGTTATACATAGTGCCATGATTTTGATATCCGTCCCTGTCGGCCCTCGTCCGTGTTATGATTCCAATGTGGTATATTCTCTTTTAAAACTATTTGTTGCATTTCGTGTTTATGAAAAATTATGCCCATCAAGTTGACATAGATATTTTTATCTAGGAGGTATGTGAATTGAAAATTCCAACCGACCCCATTTTCGAGATGTTAAATCTAGTTGAAAGAGAAAACGAGTATTTGAAAGAAAAATTGAAAAGAACTGAGGGGGAGAAGATGGAATTGGAGTTGCATGTTGCCGATGTCGTCGATAATAACAAGATCAAGATGGAGAAAATGCGCTTGAAGATTAGAAAGATTAGAAAATATGCCATTGATAGTGAGGCTTGGTATCATTTTGCTGTTGGATCAATTGTTACCTTAGTTGCGATCTTGATCGCATTTTTTGTTGCATTTAAATGCTTTAGCGAGAGAGTTATTTGTTTGTTGCAGTTAAGTGTTGTATGAACTTTATGTATGAACTTGTATTAATTTGGTCTTTTCGGTGTTGTGTAATGAAGATGAGCCGACAATGGATGTACGATGACCGATGCTCTCCCGAGTTCATTAATGGCGTGCATACTTTTCTGCTTGCGGCTGAGGCAAACAAGCGGGCGGATGGTTTTATGCCTTGTCCATGTGCTGGCTGTAAGAATGATCACAATTACTCTAACTCAAGAACCATTCACATCCACCTATTTGAGTCCGGTTTCATGCCCCACTATAATGTTTGGACCAAGCACGGAGAAAAACGGGTTATGATGGAAGACAATGAAGAAGAAGAGGACGACGACAACTATCCTGGACATGGGTTCCCTGAATATGATGATACAACAATGGGGGAAGAAGCTAAGCTGGCAATGGGGGAAGAAGCTGAGCCGGTAATGCGGGAAGAAGCTGAAGAAGAGGCATCAGATGAGCCCGCTGATGATCTAGGTCGGGCCATTGCCGATGCAAAGAGAAACTACGCAAGTGATTTGGAAAAGAAGAAGTTGCAGCACATGTTAGAGGATCACAAGAAATTGTTGTACCCGAATTGCGAAGCTGACAAGAAAAAGTTGGGCACCACACTGGAATTGTTGCAATGGAAGGCAGAGAATGGTGTATCTGACAAGGAATTTGGAAAGTTGCTGGTAATGATAAAGAATATGCTTCCAAAGGATGACGAATTGCCCGAGAGTACGTACGAAGCAAAGAAGGCTGTCTGCCCTCTAGGGTTAGAGGTGCATAAGATACATGCATGCCCTAATGACTGCATCCTCTACCATGGTGAGTACGAGGATTTGAACGCGTGCCTGGTATGCGGTGCATTGCGCTATAAGATCAGCCGCGACGACCCTGGTGATGTCGAGTGCGAGCGCCCCAGGAAAAGGATTCCTGCCAAGGTGATGTGGTATGCTCCTATAATACCACGGTTGAAATGTTTCTTCCAAAACAAAGAGCATGCCAAGGCGATTTAATGGCACAGAGAAGATCGTAAGAAAGACGGAAAGTTGAGAGTACCCGCTGACGGGTCGCAGTGGAGAAAAATCGAGAGAAAGTACAGGGAGGAGTTTGCCGGTGACGCAAGGAACGTATGGTTTGGTCTAAGCGCAGATGGCATTAATCCTTTTGGGGAGCAGAGCAGTAACCATAGCACATGGCATGTGACTCGATGTAAGTATAACTGTCCTCCTTGGTTGTGCATGAAGCGGAATTTCATTATGATGCCAGTGCTCATCCAAGGCCCTAAGCAACCCGGCAACGACATTGATGTGTACCTAAGGCCATTATTTGAAGAACTCTTATAGCTGTGGAATGGAACATGTGTACGTGTGTGTGATGAGCACGTACAGGAAGAATTTGACCTAAAGGCATTGCTGTTCGTGACCATCAATGATTGGCCTGCTCTCAGTAACCTTTCAGAACAGACAAAAAAGGGATACCGCGCATTCACGCACTGTTTGGATGATACTGACAGTATATATTAGGATAATTGTAGGAAGAATGTGTACCTAGGACATCGTCGATTTCTTCCGAGCAGGCATCCCGTAAGAAAGAAAGGCAAGAGTTTCAAAGGTGAGGCGGATCACCGGACAAAGCCTCGCCACCGTCATCGGTGCTGATGTACATGATATGGTCAAGGATTTGAAGGTAGTCTTTGGAAAGGGTCCTGGCGGACAACCTGTTCCGAATGACGCTGACGGAGGCGCACCCATGTGGAAGAAGAAATCTATATTTTGGGACCTTCCCTATTGGAAAGACCTAGAGGTCCGCTCCGCAATCGACGTGATGCACGTGACGAAGAATCTTTGCGTGACCCTACTTGGCTTCTTGGGCATGTATGGGAAGACAAAAGATACACCGGAGGCACGGGAGGACCAGCAACGTATACACGGAAAAGACGGCATACATCAGGGTCTTGCCAGCTGTGCTCTTACCAAAGAAGAGAAGGAAATCTTCTTTGAATGCTTGCTCAGTATTAAGGTACCGTCTGGCTTCTCGTCGAATATAAAGGGAATAATAAATATGGCAGAGAAAAAGTTCCAGAACCTAAAGTCTCATGACTGCCACGTGATTATGACGCAACTGCTTCCGGTTGCATTGAGGGGGCTTCTACCGGAAAACGTTCGATTAGCCATTGTGAAGCTATGTGCATTCCTCAATGCAATCTCTCAGAAGGTAATCGATCCAGAAATCATACCAAGGTTAGAGAATGATTTGGTGCAATGTCTTGTCAGTTTCGAGTTGGTGTTCCCACCATCCTTCTTCAACATCATGGCCTTGCGTCCTAGTTAACCTATCTTGAAGAGATTAGCGTTCTGGGTCCTGTATTTCTACACAATATGTTCCCCTTTGAGAGGTTCATGGGAGTCTTAAAGAAATATGTTCATAACCGTGCTAGGACAGAAGGAAGCATCTCCAAGGGCCATGAAAATGAGGAGGTCCTTGAGTTTTGTATTGACTTTATTCCTGACCTTAAGCCGATTGGTGTTCCTGAATCGCGGCATAGGGCAGACTGGATGGAAAAGGCACGCTAGAAGGGGATCAAATAATATGTATGGATGGACATTCTCTCACTCAAGCACACTACATAGTTCTACAGAATTCCGCCTTGCTGGCTCCGTATATGGACGAACACAAGAATTTTCTATGCTCCAAATACCCGAAGCGGTCTGATGACTGGATTACACGTGAACAAACGGGGACTTTCGCCGACTGGTTGCAGACACGTGCCATGCATGACGCCGCTATTGAAGATGGCCTGTACTTGCTGTCCTAGTTACCATCTTCGAATATAATGACTTTCAAAGGGTACTAGATAAATGGGAATACATTTTACACGATCGCCCAAGATAAGAAGAGCACCAACCAAAACAGTGGTGTCCGCTTTGATGCAGCAACCAAGGCGGGAAAGGAAACATATTATGGTTACATAGAGGACATATGGGAACTTGACTATGGACGTGGTTTGAAGGTCCCTTTGTTTCGGTGCAAATGGGTCAATATGACACGAGGCGGGTAACGGAAGACCCGCAGTACGGAATGACAATAGTGGATCTCAACAATCTTGCGTATGCAGACGAACCATTCTTCCTAGCCAATGATGTGGCACATGTTTTCTATGTGAAGGACATGTCCACCAAGACGAGAAAAAGAAAAGATAAGGAAGCGAATGCATCATACGATGAGCCAAAGCGCCACATAGTTCTTTCTGGGAAGAGAAACATCGTGGGAGTGGATGACAAGACAGACATGTCAGAAGATTATGAAAAGTTTGATGAAATTGCTCCATTCACAGTGAATATTGTCCCGAGCATCCAGTTAAATGATGAAAAATTTCCATGGTTACGGCGCAAAGGGACACACGCGAAGAAAAAGTTTCACACCCAAAGATCTGGGATGTGATCAGCTTCACTATCATCACTTTCTTTTGTGTTTCACACCCAGGAGGGAATCTCAGTAATAGTTAGGGTAGTTATGTGTTTTGGCATTTGAAACGCGAAGAAATTTTATGTGCAAACAAATTCTTTCATGCATTTACTGATTTTTTCAGCTAAATGACCCTTAAATTGAAAAACACTTTCAATGAACTCCGGAAAGGTTGAAAGTTGGCATGGTACCATAATTTCACCCACATAGAATGTGCAAAAAAGTAGAGAGGGTTACGGCAAAAACTGGATGCACTTCGTGTACAAAATGGACAATCTCTTTCGAAGTATCAGGGTTTCGAACGAAAACTCATCTGTTTCAAAGGTATTTCATTTTTTAAATAACCTAAGTATTACCAAATTGAATATAATGATAAAACACACTAATATTAAACATAAGAAAAGAGAATCAATAAAAAATTTATTTTTAAAGTGAAGTTATTCACAAACTAGTGATTCACACAAATTTCAAATAATTTAAAATTTAAACTATTCAAATTTGAAAACTACCGACACTAACAAAAAGCAGAAAAGAAAGAATAAAAAAGAAAATATTCACAAAGAAACTCTAAATACAGCAAAAAACAACTAAAAAATAAATAAAACAAACTAAATAAAGCAGAAAAGAAAAAAAGAAAAAAAAAACTAAATGAAAAAAGCCCGCCTACTGGGCCATAGCGGCCTGCATATGACTAGAAACCCAAATTCTAGTTGGGCCAAGATGCAGGCCCGCTAGCCCAGTAGGCCCAACAGGGCATCGTAGCAGAGGTAGGCCCAGAAGGCCTGCTTTAGAGAGGAGCTCAAGACAGCAGTGGCGGCGGGGCTTATAAGCAGGTCCGAGCGCCTCTCAGACAGCTAGTTCCGGGTCATGGCACCAACCGGTACTAAAGACCCCCTCTTTAGTACCGGTTGGAGCCACCACCCGATACTAAAGGCCTGCCCTTCCCGCCGCTTGGCCTGGCCAAAACAGGCCTTTAGTACCGGTTGGTGGCTCCAACCGGTACTAAAGGTGCCTCATATATAAGAAACACTTCAAAAATTTCAGTTTCTCATCTCCCACTTCTCTCTGCCGGCGCCCCGTCCCGCGCCGTCCCCACCCCCGTCGCGCCGTCCCCGTTGATTTCGTGCCGCCCCCGTCCTCGTCGCGGCGTCCCCTTTGACCCCGCGCCGCCCCCGTCATCGGCCCGTCCCCGTCGCCGCACCGGCTCGTCGCCGTCCCCTCGCCTCGCCGTCGCCGTCGCCTTGGACCTCGCCTCGACGTCGCCGTCGCCTCGACCTCGCCCGCGCGCGCTGTGAGCCCCTCTCCCCCGGCCCCTCTCCTCCCTCCAATCTAAGCCAACGCGCCACCGGCGCCGTAGCTAGGTTCACACACGCGCACACACACACACACTACACACTACACGCGCACACACACACACAATTTTTCTATTTTTAGTTTTTAGTTTTTTGTGTTTTTTCTGTTTTTCATACAAAGTTTTAGATGATTTAATTAACTAGATTAGATTAATGTCAAATAGTATATAGAAATGTTAGTTATAATATAATGTCAAAGGTTTTTTCTGTTTTTTATACAAAGGTTTTCTGTCAAATAGTATAATGTCAAAGGTTTTAGATATAATAATGTTATAGAAATGTTAGAAATGTTATAGAAATGTTAGTTATATAGAAATGTTAGAAATTTTAGAAATGTTAGTTTTAGCTAGATGAATTAGATTAACTAGTCGTGAACCGGTGCGTTTGCACGGGCTAGTTGCAAAATATTAACTTAGAATCTCATAGCATAGGAAATCAAAATGTGTTGTGTACAATCACATTGCCCAGATATACCATGGGAACCTAAAGGATTTTAGATATCAGGACTAATTCAAAAGGGAATATATTTCTGTGACTAAGTGATGGATACGTCTGACTAACCATAAACTAAATTTCCACAAAAACTACACATCTTAAGATAGCATGCTGACATTATTTATATTGTTTTTGTTTCCACTATATAAAGAACAGGAATTAAGAATCAAAAAACCATTTACTGTATGGCTAGTCACATTGGCCGAAAAATTGCGTCGTTTGAGGAGCATGTGGAGTGGTTGAATACATTAATTACTATGCACATGCTAGCTAAATTAATCATATTTACACATTCAGTACCATCAATTACTTGTAAAATCTCTTAACAAATTGGAATATAAGAATTTTGTGAATACATATACTAAATATTACTATATAGAACATGTAACTGTTGGCAGTATGATTAGTAGGACATAAAGGTACATTTATCTTCGATAAGTTCAATTGTTTTCTGCAACTTTATCAGCATCATCATTTCACTAGGATCGGCATGTATACAATCTATTGTTGTAGATTACACATATCATTGTCTGCATTAACAGGAGAAAGGAAAAATATTGTTTAGGACACAATCATAAATCTCAGGTTTTGACGTGGAAGTAATATGCTTATTTAATCAAATTACAAAGGATCGTTTGTAAAATAATTGGTGGTTCCGGTTGGATATTATTAAAAAAGGCACACCATTGATGTAACGCCCGGATGATTAAGCTACAGTAAAACTCTGCTAATGGTGCCACGTCACCCTTGCTACTGTTGCTAATCTATCGTTAGATCAAAAACCGGTCCAAAATTCAAATTCAAAATTTGGCAAATAATAAAAGTTTTCGAACATCAAAACTAAAATGTTTGTTGTGTACCAAATAATGCACAGGTAATTGTGGTGGAGAAACCACACCTTTATAGAATATTTAAATACTAAAAGATAAATAAAACAGTAACGAAAACTATTATTTAAATGCTTTAATTATTAAATAATTATGAAACTATTTTAGCTTGGGTAGCAAGTTAATGTGGCAGTGGCATATTTGGTAATATCAAATACGGTGCCATTTTGGTATCTTGCTAAAACAAAAATAAAAGGAAACAAAAATAAAACAGAAAAGAAAGAAAAAGAAAAAGAAAAACAAAGAGAGAGAACCCCCTGGCCATCTGGGCCTCGACCCAGCAGGCCGACGGGCCACCAGGCCGGCCCACCCCGGGCCCCCTTATCCCCCCACGCGACCTAACCCTAGCCCTAACCCCGCACCCCACTCGCCCCCCGATCCCCACTCCCACTTTCTCTCTCGCCCCCCACTCTCGCTGGATCCGGATAGGGAGGGCCCAATCCCGACGCCCCTCGCCACACCACAACCTCGCCGGCGCCTCCTCCGCGCCAGGATGCCGCCGCCGCTCGGAGCTTCTCCGCAGGCCCGCTTCCCGTCTCCGGCGCACGTCTCCGTCCTCCTCCGTCGAGCCCGCTGCCTAGACCCCACGGCCCCGTGGTGAGGCCTCGGCATCTCCTCCTCTTCCCCCTGTACTCGCACCGCGCGCGCATCCCGCGCCTCATTTGCCCCGCCTACGCACCGTCCGGCGCCGCCGCGCCACCGCGGCTCCCTGCACCGCCCCATGCCTGCTGCGCCTCGCGCTGCCTCCGCCCGTCCGGGCGAGCCCACTCCTTGCTCCTTGCCTCCTCCCTCGCTTCGCCGCGCCTGCGCGTGGCCTCGCCCGCGCATGCCCGCACCCAGCGCTCGTGTGCGCTCACCGCTCGGCAGCGCCAGCATCGCCGTTCAAGTCTCGCCGCAGCGCCGCTCCGTGCTCGGCGCCATCACCGCGCCGCCCCTGCGTCGCCTCCGTCTGCCGTGGGCGACCGGCGAGCCCGCCGTGTACGGCCTCATCCAGCGTCTGGCGGGCGGTGCCTCGCCAGCGCCCGTCGGGTTCGTCCCGCACTTTTTGGGTGTGTGCCCACTCGGGCTGCGCCCATCGCCCGCTAGCGTCCGGCGCCCGTTAGGCCCCCTAGGGCCTATGACAAAGGGGGCCCGCCCAGAACGTTTACAAAAAAATATATTAATTAATTAATTAATTAATTAACTTAATTAATTTTGATTAATTAAACTAATCAAATAACTAAACTAATTAAACTGTTAGGTAATTAATTACTCAGCAATGACAGTGGGGCCCACCCCTAATTAATCCTGATTAGGTTAATTAATATGTTTAATTAAAATGTGTCACTGACTAGTGGGACCCACTGGTCAGGTTGACCAATCAACCCCTGTTGACTTCTGATGTCAGCATGACATCATGCTGATGTCATAAATCCATTTTTTCAAATTAAATTAAATAATTAATTAAATTCCAGAAATTAATAATTTTTTTAGAAAATCATATCTTTTAATCCGTAACTCGGATTAACTTATTTTCAACATGAAAATTGCTCAGAACGACGAGACGAATCCGGATACGCAGTCCGTTCATCCGCCACACGCCCCTAGCATATCGAACACACAACTTTCCCCCTCCGGTACCCCTGCCCGAAAACGCGAAACACCAGGGATACTTTCCCGGATGTTTCCCCCCCTTCGTCGATATCACCGCTTACCGTGTTAGGGCACACCAAGCAGCGCTCTTTGTCATGTCATGCATCGTCATGCATATGTTTGCATTATATTTATTGTGTCTTCCCCCTCTTCTCTCGCTAGACACCGAGACTAACGCCGCTACCCAGTACGACTACATCCCCGACGACCCCTCCTTGCCAGAGCAACCAGGCAAGCCCCCCCCTTGATCACCAGATATCGCCTACTCTTCTCTATACTGCTTGCATTAGAGTAGTGTAGCAATGTTACTGCTTTCCGTTAATCCTATTCTGATGCATAGCCTGTCCTTGCTACTACTGTTGTTACCTTTACCTGCAATCCTACCTGCTTAGTATAGGATGCTAGTATTCCATCAGTGGCCCTACATTCTTGTCCGTCTGCCATGCTATACTATCAGGCCGTGATCACTCGGGAGGTGATCGCGGGTATATACTATATAGCTTATACATGATACATGTGGTGACTAAAGTCGGGTCAGCTCGTAGGAATACCCGCGAGTGGATCTTTGTGGCGGAGCGACAGGGCAGGATTGAGACCACCTAGGAGAGAGGTGGGCCTGGCCCTGGTCGGCGTTCGCGGTTACTAAATAACATGCTTAACGAGTTCTGGGTATTTGATCTGAGTCTGGCCATTTGGTCTATACGCACTAACCAGCTACGCGGGAACAGTTATGGGCACTCGACGTCGTGGTATCAGCCGAAGCCTTCTTGACGTCAGCGACTGAGCGGCGCGCGCTGGTTGGACTGGTACGCCTACCAGGCTAGGTCTGCTTTCGGCCGCCCTCGCAACATGCAGGTATGCAATGGGCGATGGGCCCAGACCCCTGCGCCATAGGATTTAGACCGACGTGCTGACCTCTCTGTTGTGCCTAGGTAGGGCTGCGACGTGTTGATCTTCCGAGGCCGGGCATGACCCAGGAAAGTGTGTCCGGCCGAATGGGATCAAGCGTGTTGGGTTATGTGGTGCACCCCTGCAGGGAAGTTTAATCTATTCGAATAGCCGTGATCTTCGGTAACAGGATGACCCGGAGTTGTACCTTGACCTGATGACAACTAGAACCAGATACTTAATAAAACACACCCTTCCAAGTGCCAGATACAACCCGGTGATGGCTCTCTAACAGGGCGACGAGTAGAGGATCGCCGGGTAGGATTATGCTATGCGATGCTACGTGGAGGACTTCAATCTACTCTCTTCCACATGCTGCAAGATGGAGGCTGCCAGAAGCGTAGTCTTCGACAGGGTTAGATATCCCCCCTTATTCTGGCATTCTGCAGTTCAGTCCACTGATATGGCCCTTTACACATATACCCATGCATATGTAGTGTAGTTTCTTGCTTGCGAGTACTTTGGATGAGTACTCACGGTTGCATTTCCCCTTCTTTTCCCCTTTTCCCTTCTATCTGGTTGTCGCAACCAGATACTGGAGCCCAGGAGCCAGACGCGACCGTCGACGACGACTCCGACTACACTGGAGGTGCCTACTACTACGTTCAGGCCGCTGACGACGACCAGGAGTAGTTTAGGAGGATCCCAGGCAGGAGGCCTGTGCCTCTTTCGATTGTATCCCAGTTTGTGCTAGCCTTCTTAAGGCAAATTTGTTTAACTTATGTCGGTACTCAGATATTGTTGCTTTCGCTGACTCGTCTATGATCGAGCACTTGTATTCGAGCCCTCGAGGCCCCTGGCTTGTATTATGATGCTTGTATGACTTATTTTATTTTTAGAGTTGTGTTGTGATATCTTCCGTGAGTCCTCGATCTTGATCGCACACGTTATGCGTGTATGATTAGTGTATGATTGAATCGGGGCGTCACAAGTTGGTATCGAGCCGATTGCTCAGAGAATCCCCTTCCACACTCCTTGGTCGAAGTCGAGTCTAGACATTGAATTTTTTTTACTAACATGGCTGTGTGCCTTACGGGCCCACGTCGCCAATTGGGTGGTACTAGGATCTTTTACTCCTCGACCTTTACTCTGGGACTCTGAACTCTCTCCTTCTCGGGTTAAACGATTTTACTAAAGCTAACACTAGGATCCCGTGACCACATTCACCCTAAAGTTGGATAAGCCATAGTTATTCCTTAGAATAGTTGTTTGAATATTGTCCACATTGTCGTTTGACTCCTTTGAAACATCTTTGTTTTTAGATGGAACCCACGAGGCAGGTCATGCGCCACACGACGACCATTGGTGCCTCGGGATCACCTGCTGTGCTAGCTGCGATGATGACCTATCTGGGTTATCGCTGGCACCCTGAGTACACCGTCTACGAGGAGTACCAGGACTTTAACCAGGAGCAGTACCGTGCCATCGTCCACCTCTACTCTCGGGAGTATGATTCCACTACTGTGCTGCACACGGCTCATGGTGTTGGAGTGACCATCGATATGGCAGTTCACGATGCTGCTTATGCTGCTCTGACACGTCTTCGTGGAGAGTATCGGGAGTTGGACACCTCCCCTTTCAGGCACATTGCTATCGCATTCGATGTTGGTGCGGAGGGATACTACACTGCTGCCTACTCCACTGTCACCCGAGAGCCCTTCTACCATCAGAACCTGGTTCTGCATGCTGATGGGATGGATCGAGCTAACCGAGCTCTTCGCCACGAGTTGTACACCACCCGACAACACCTTTACCGAGCTTTGATGCTGTTGCACCCCCGTGTCCAATCTGGTGATCTGCCGCGTACTGCGGTCTACCCAGCTAGGACTGTGATGCCCCAGGGTGTCGGTTGGCCAGATGTGGGAGGCTACTCTCCCCCACTTGGTCCTCTTCTGCCACTTGATCGTCGGGTTCTGCACCAGAGTATCCGCGGACCCCAGGATGCTGACGTGGAGTTCCCGATGCGACACTACCAGCTTTCAGGCTACACCTACCTCCACAATTCCTCCTGGGACTGATGTAGTCTTGCTTATTAGTGTTAGGTGCCTTCGTCGCGAGCCTGCGTGCCGCCTATGATGTCTTTAGACTATGTACTGAACTCTGTGCATGACCCCTTTTGTAAGTTATGTCGACTACTATGTAGTAGCTATCGTGCTCCTTTCATTATGCATGTTTCATCATGAATGATTCCTGTCTTTGCAAATTTCTCAATGCTGAATTACCCCTGTTATATATTAGCAGGATGGTTAGACCAAGCGGTCGTGGTAGTGGTGGCAACGCCCCACCACCGCCTGAGTACATGGCTGGTATGATCCAACAGTTCGAACTGAACCGCCAATTCATGGAAAATATGATGGCTCAGTTTCCTCGCCCCAATATGAACCAACAACCAGCCCAAGTGACTCTGCAAGATTTCACGCGCCTCAACCGAACCATCTACCGCAGCTCAACTCAGCCTCTGGATGCTGATGACTGGCTTCGTGACATCACCTATGAGATGGAGTCTGCTGAAGTAGCCCTTGCTCGCTATGTCACCTTTGCTTCCTTCTTCTTGAAGGGACCCGCACCTCAATGGTGGGACAGCCACAGGCGTACTCTGCCAGCTCGAACAATCATCACCTGGCCAGACTTCCAAGCTGCTTTTCGTGCCCGCTTCATTCCTCAGGGAGTCATGGACCGGAAGAAGCGTGAGTTCCGCAATCTCACCCAAGGCAACAAAACTGTCGAAGCTTATCAGCGGGAGTTTCTGGACTTGTCCCGTTATGCTGAAGAAGACGTTGCAACTGATGCTCGCAAACAGGAGAAGTTCCGTGATGGACTACAAGCTGACATCAAGCTCGCACTTCTAGTGCATGACTTCGCCGATTTCGCCACCTTGGTGAATAAGGCCATCAACGTCGAGACTGGTCTGCAGGAATACCAGAGCTCTCAGAGGTGCAACCGTGACGGGCTCATCTTCGGGCCCGCCCTCGCAGAAGCGAAAGATCTGGATCCCGAACAGCATGTACCGTCCAAATGCACCTGCCCCAAGGCAGACCTATGTTGCACCTCGTCCGCCTCCCCCGCCATCAAGGCAGCCAAGACTTCCAGCTCCACCACCACAAGCTCCTGTTCCCACTGCCAATAATGGTCTATGCTTCAGGTGTGGTCAACCAGGACACCGTGCTAAGGAATGCAACCAGAATCGGAATCAACCGGCCCTTCACGCAGTTGGCCGTGGAAACAACCAGCCCCGCAACAACAATGCCAAGTCTTATGGTCGTTTTCATGCCAACCACGTTGATCTCAATGAAGCTCAAGACCAGCCTGCTACTGTGATGGGTACTCTTCTCGTAAATTCAGTACCAGCATCTGTTTTATTTGATACAGGTGCATCACATTCATTCATGTCAGAAGAATTTGCATTCATGCATGGAATTAAAAGTGAAGATATGAATGCTTCGCTATTAGTACACACCCCTGCGGGCCAATGTCGGACCTCCATGATTTGCAACGACATCCCGTTGAAATCGAAGGACTGGAATTCCTTGTCTCTCCCATCTTATTGAAGTCCTGTAACATTGATCTTATTCTGGAAATGGACTGGTTGAAAGCGCATACTGCTTCTATAGTTTGCGCTAATAAGACCGTCCATCTGCTACACCCTTCCGATGAAATAATAAGCTACAATGCTCGTCTGGTTCAGAATGTTGAGGCAAGAATTTATGCGTTGAATGCATTGAATGCTGCACCACTCGAGGGCATTGAAAACATCCCTGTCGTGCGCGATTTCCTCGACGTCTTTCCTGAAGAACTTCCAGGGATTCCCCCTGCTAGAGCTGTTGAATTCATAATCGATTTGAAACCAGGCACCACTCCTATAGCCAAGCGACCGTACAAGATGCCGCCGCATGAACTCATTGAGCTTAAGGAGGAAATCGACAAATCTCTTCGCAGTGGTTTCATTCGCCCAAGTTGCTCTCCTTGGGGAGCACCTTCTCTCTTTGTTAAGAAGAAGGATGGGACAAACCGATTAGTCCAAGACTACCGTCCTATAAACCAAGCTACCATTCAGAATAAATATCCTCTTCCTCGGATCAATGATCTGTATGATCAATTTGCTGGTTCGTCAGTATTCTCGAAACTCGACTTGAGGTTGGGTTACCACCAGATCCGTTCTCGTGAAGAGGATATCCCAAAGACCGCCTTCGTGACTCGTTATGGATCATACGAGTACACCGTCATGTCTTTCGGCTTAACCAATGCTCCAGCCACCTTCTCTCGTCTGATGAACTATATATTCATGGATTACCTCGACAAGTTAGTGGTGGTTTATCTGGATGATATCCTGGTATTTTCCAAGAACGAAGAAGAACATGCTGAACATCTTCGTCTTGTGCTGGAAAAGCTACAAGAGCATCAACTATATGCCAAGTTCTCCAAGTGTGAATTTTGGCTTCCCGAAGTAACCTATCTAGGGCATGTCATCTCTAAGGATGGTATTTCCGTCAACCCCGAGCGAGTTCAGGCTATTCTCGATTGGACTCGTCCGAAAAACGTTAAGCAAGTCAGAAGTTTTCTCGGTCTCGCCAGCTATTGCCGTCGATTAGTCGAGAACTTCTCTAAGATCGCCAGGCCTCTGACTAACCTGTTGCATAAGGGCATCAAGTTCCAATGGACAGACAAATGTCAGGAAAGTTTCCAGGCACTCAAAGACAAGTTGACTTCTGCCCCAGTGCTAGCTCCACCTGATACTAAGAAGGACTTCATCATTTACTGCGACGCTTCGCGTCAAGGATTAGGCTGTTTCCTAATGCAAAACCGCAAAGTGATTGCTTATGCCTCTCGACAATTGCGCCCTCACGAAGAGAACTACCCAGTTCACGATCTCGAGCTTGGTGCTGTCATTCATGCACTAAAGCAGTGGCGACATTACCTTCTCGGTAATCGTTGCGAGATCTTCACCGATCACCAAAGTCTGAAGTATCTGTTTACTCAGCCAGACCTGAACCTCCGTCAGCAGAGATGGATGGAGATCGTTCCAGACTTTGACATGGGTATTTCCTATACACCCGGCAAGGCTAATGTAATGGATGATGCCTTGAGCCGCAAGTCTTACTGCAACCACCTCCAGGTTCACAAAGTTCAACCCTCGCTTGTTGAAGAATTCAGAAAGCTGAACCTCCATATTGTTCCTCCGGGTGCACTCGCTCCCCCTCCTAAGGAGTTTGGTAAGATGAACCTCCACGTTGTTACCCAGGGTTCTCTCAATACCCTGGTTGCTAAACCAGATCTCGTGGACAGCATCAAAAGGCTACAGAAGTATGACTCTCAAGCCCATAAGATTAAGCGCTACCTCACTGAAGGAAAGCCCTCATTCTTCACTGTTGCTGTTGACGACACCTTGTACTTCAAAGGCCGCCTAGTGGTGCCGAGTAAGGAGAAAAACCTGGATATGACTCAGGAGGTTATGAAAGAAGCTCATGATACGCCTCTGTCTATTCATCCCGGTAGCACCAAGATGTACCAAGACATTCGTCAAAGATTCTGGTGGCCTAACATGAAGCAAGACATTGCTCGTTATATTGCTGAGTGTGACGTTTGCCGTCGTATCAAAGCAGAACATCAAAGGCCTACTGGAACTATGCAACCTATCTCTATCCCTGAATGGAAATGGGACCATGTTGAAATGGACTTCGTCACTGGATTTCCCAAATCGTAGAAAGGTAATGATGCTATTCTTGTCGTCATTGACCGGCTTTCTAAGGTTGCAGATTTTTTGGCGGTCAAAGAAACCATCACTGCTAGTCAACTTGCAACCCTCTATATGTCCAGAATTGTTTCACTTCACGTTATTCCACTGGTTATCAGTTCAGACCGTGGCAGCTTATTCACTTCAAGATTCTGGGCAAGTTTCCAAGAAGCTATGGGAACTCATCTGTCATTCAGTACTGCATTTCATACTCAGTCGCAAGGGCAAGTTGAACGTGTCAATCAAGTTCTCGAAGACATGCTTCGAGCTTGTGTTATTTCTTTTGGCAAGAAATGGGAGGAATCTCTCCCGTATGCTGAGTTCTCCTATAATAATAGCTATCAAGCTAGTCTGAAGATGGCCCCCCTTCGAAATGTTATATGGACGAAAGTGTCGAACCCCTCTGAACTGGTCAGAAACTGGGGAACGTTCACTCTTTGATCCGGATATTATCCAACATGCCGAAGAACAAGTCCGCATTATTCGCGAGAATCTTAAGACTACTCAGTCGCGTCAGAAGAGTCAGTATGACCGTCATCATAAAGACATGGTCTATCAACCTGGCGAAAAGGCCTATCTTTGAGTTACACCAATGAAGGGTGCTCACCGCTTCGGGATCAAGGGCAAGCTAGCTCCTCGCTATATTGGCCCATTCACTATTCTCGAAAGGCGTGGAAAAGTGGCATATCAACTGGAGCTTCCGCCGAACCTTTCTCAGGTTCACGATGTGTTCCACGTGTCACAACTTCGCCGTTGCTTCAAGGACCCAATCCGAGCAGTGGATCATGAAGTGCTCGAATTGCAACAGGACCTCTTCTATAAATGCATCCGGTCCGCATTCTCGACCAAGCTGAGTGCCGCACACGTCAGAAGGCTATCAAGTTCCTCAAAGTCCAGTGGTCGTACCATTCTGAAGATGAAGCCACTTGGGAACACGAGGATCACCTGCGTGATGAATACCCCGCGTTGTTTCCTTCTACCTCCTAAATCTCGGGACGAGATTTCTTGTAGTGGAGGAGATTTGTAACGCGCGGATGATTAAGCTACAGTAAAACTCTGCTAATGGTGCCACGTCACCCTTGTTACTGTTGCTAATCTATCGATAGATCAAAAAACGGTCCAAAATTCAAATTCAAAATTTGGCAAATAATAAAAGTTTTCGAACATCAAAACTAAGATGTTTGTTGTGTGCCAAATAATGCACAGGTAATTGTGGTGGAGAAACCACACCTTTATAGAATATTTAAATACTAAAAGATAAATAAAAGCGATGTGAAAACTATTATTTAAATGCTTTAATTATTAAATAATTATGAAACTATTTTAGCTTGGGTAGCAAGTTAATGTGGCAGTGGCATATTTGGTAATATCAAATACGGTGCCATTTTGGTATCTTGCTAAAATAAAAATAAAAGGAAACTAAAAGAAAACAGAAAAGAAAGAAAAAGAAAAAGAAAAACAAAGAGAGAGAACCCCCTGGCCATCTGGGCCTCGGCCCAGCAGGCCGACGGGCCACCAGGCCGGCCCACCCCGGGCCCCCTTATCCCCCCACGCGACCTAACCCTAGCCCTAACCCCGCACCCCACTCGCCCCCCGATCCCCACTCCCACTCTCTCTCTCGCCCCCACTCGCTGGATCCGGATCGGGAGGCCGATCCCGCCCTCGCCAGACGACAACCTCTTGGCGCCTCCTCCAGCCAGGCGCCGCCGCTCGGAGCTTCTTCGTCGGCTTGCTTCCCGTCTCCGGCGCACGTCTCCGTCCTCCTCCGTCGAGCCCGCTGCCTAGACCCCACGGCCCTGTGGTGAGGCCTCGGCATCTCCTCCTCTTCCCCCTGCCCGCGCCTGCTGCCGCTCAGAGGCCGCCGCCTTCCCCAGCGATCGCGCGTAGCCCGCGCTCCGGGCCGTACTCGCCACAGCGCATCCAGCGCCTCGTTTGCCCCGCCTACGCGTCGTCGACGCCTGGCGCCATCGGCGCTCCCGTGACCGCCCCCACGCCATTGCGCCTCGCGCTGCCTCCGCCCGTCCGGGCGAGCCCGCCACTCCTTGCCTCCTCCCCTCGCTCGCCGCCCGGGGCGCGTGGCCTCGCGCCAGACGCCCGCACCCGCGCTCCGTCGCTCACCGCTTCTGCGCGCCGGCGCCCGTTCAAGTCCTCGCCAGCGCGCCGCTCCATTCTCGGCGCCATCGCTGCGCGCCCGTCCGCCTCCGCTGCCGTGGCGGCCGGGCGAGCCCAGCCGTGGCCACGGCCTCATCCCGCGTCCTGGCGGAAAGCGCCCCGCCCGCGCCCGTCGGGTTCGTCCGCCCGCACCTAGGTGTGTGCCCGCTCGGGCCGCGCCCTTCGCCCGCTTGCGTCCGGCGACCGTTAGGCCCCCTAGGGCCTATGACAAAGCGGGCCCGCCCACAACGTTGACAAAAAAATTTAAAATAATAATTAATTAATTAAAGAATTAATTAACTTAATTAATATTGATTAATTAAACTAATTAAATAACTAAACTAATTAAACTATTAGGTAATTAATTAGTCAGTCAATGATAGTAGGGCCCACCCCTAATTAATCCTAATTAGGTTAATTAATATGTTTAATTAAAATGTATCACTGACTAGTGGGACCCACTGGTCAGGTTGACCAGTCAACCCCTGTTAACTGCTGACGTCAGCATGACATCATGCTGATGTCATAAATCCATTTTTTCGAATTAAATTAAATAATTAATTAAATTGCAGAAATTAATAAAATCTTTAGAAAATCATATCTTTTATTCCGTAACTCGGATTAAATTATTTTCAACATGAAAATTGCTCAGAATGACGAGACGAATCCGGATACGTAGTCCGTTCATCCGCCACACGCCCCTAGCATATCGAACACACAACTTTCCCCCTCCGGTACCCCTGCCCGAAAACGCGAAACACCGGGGATACTTTCCCGGATGTTTCCCCCCTTTGTCGATATCACCGCTTACCGCGTTAGGGCACACCTAGCAGCGCTCTTTGTCATGTCATCCATCGTCATGCATATGTTTGCATTATATTTATTGTTTCTTCCCCCTCTTCTTTCGCTAGACACCGAGATTGACACCGCTGCTACCCAGTACGACTACATCCTCAACGACCCCTCCTTGCCAGAGCAACCAGGCAAGCCCCCCCCCCTTGATCACCAGATATCGCCTACTCTTCTCTATACTGCTTGCATTACAGTAGTGTACCAATGTTACTGCTTTCCGTTAATCCTATTCTGATGCATAGCCTGTCCTTGCTACCACTGTTGTTACCTTTACCTACAATCCTACCTGCTTAGTATAGGATGCTAGTATTCCATCAGTGGCCCTACATTCTTGTCCATCTGCCATGCTATACTATCGGGCCGTGATCACTTGGGAGGTGATCGCGGGTATATACTATATAGCTTATACATGATACATGTGGTGACTAAAGTCGGGTCGGCTCGTTGGAGTACCCGCGAGTGGATCTTTGTGGCGGAGCGATAGGGCAGGATTGAGACCACCTAGGAGAGAGGTGGGCCTGGCCCTGGTCGGCGTTCGCGGTTACTAAATAACACGCTTAACGAGTTCTGGGTATTTGATCTGAGTCTGGTCATTTGGTCTATACGCACTAACCAGCTACGCGGGAGTTATGGGCACTCAACGTCGTGGTATCAGCCGAAGCCTTCTTGACGACAGCGACTGAGCGGCGCGCGCCGGATTGGACTGGTACGCCTACCAGGCTAGGTCTGCTTTAGGCCACCCTCGCAACGTGCAGGTGTGCAATGGGCGATGGGCCCATACCCCTGCGCCATAGGATTTAGACCGGCGTGCTGACCTCTCTGTTGTGCCTAGGTAGGGTTGCGACGTGTTGATCTTCCGAGGCGGGCATGACCGAGGAAAGTGTGTCCGGCGAATGGGATCAAGCGTGTTGGGTTATGTGGTGCACCCTGCGGTGAAGTTTAATCTATTCGAATAGCCGTGATCTTCGGTAACAGGACGACCCGGAGTTGTACCTTGACCTTATGACAACTAGAACCGGATACTTAATAAAACACACCCTTCCAAGTGCCAGATACAACCCGGTGATGGCTCTCTAACATGGCGACAAGGAGAGGATCGCCGGGTAGGATTATGCTATGTGATGCTACTTGGAGGACTTCAATCTACTCTCTTCCACATGCTGCAAGATGGAGGCTGCCAGAAGCGTAGTATTCGACAGAGTTAGATATCCCCCCTTATTCTGGCATTCTGCAGTTCAGTCCACTGATATGGCCCTTTACACATATACCCATGCATATGTAGTGTAGTTCCTTGCTTGCGATTATTTTGGATGAGTACTCACGGTTGCATTTCCCCTTCTTTTCCCCTTTTCCCTTCTATCTGGTTGTCGCAACCAGATACTGGAGGCCAGGAGCCAGATACCACCGTCGACGACGACTCCGACTACACTGGAGGTGTCTACTACTACGTTCAGGCCGCTGACGACGACTAGGAGTAGTTTAGGAGGATCCTAGGGAGGAGGCTTGCGCCTCTTTCGATTGTATCCCAGTTTGTGCTAGCCTTCTTAAGGCAAACTTGTTTAACTTATGTCTGTACTCAGATATTGTTGTTTCCGCTGACTCGTCTATGATCGAGCACTTGTATTCGAGCCCTCGAGACCCCTGGCTTGTATTATGATACTTCTATGACTTATTTTATTTTTAGAGTTGTGTTGTGATATCTTTCTATGAGTCCCTGATCTTGATCGTACACGTTTGCGTGTATGATTAGTGTACGATTGAATCGGGGGCGTCACAATTGATTTCTATTATTAAGAAAATATATAGCATCTTTACTACCATGTGTATGGAGTAATTAACGTCTCAAATGAAACACTTAAGTACTATGCAAAGATCGTCCTGACTGTCCAAAGGCAGAATAATTACAAAATACCAAGTCTGGAAAGAATAATTATTAAGAGGCATGTATTCACCATATTAGAATTTTCAAATTTTATAGAATGCTGGAAATAATATTTGCACTCCGTGAGATTGAGAATCACGTATAATGAAAAGAGAAGAAAAAAAATTCATGGTTAAGAAGAATCAAGGAGAAAAAGCACTACCTGTGAAGTATCGGAAGTATGTGATGGCAGAATCCTCATCATATTTGTTCTTGTTCTCTTAGAATGAGAGACAAAAAGGCACACTCTGCAATATAAGTGAAGACAGTAGGACACCAAGATATATGTTCAAATTATTCTGAAAAGAAATGGTAAAAATAGCTTGAGTGTTCACTGCTTGCTAACTCAAGCATCTAGCAAGACGTTATCAGGCAAACAGTTTCTAAATTTTGCAGTGGAGAAGGGAAATATCAAATATATGAAATTAAGATTCGCATTGAAGGTGCCAATCCAGATATCCAACTATTTTATTGTTGATAGTCTTGCATCCGTAAGAGTAATGGAGAGTGTGATACTTGGCATGTGGAATAATTATAGCAAATGAAATAGAAGATATTTCTCACAGTAATGATCACTGATCTATACCTTCATTAAATCATGTCCGGGTAGAGCACTGAGATCCTTTGCTTTTGTTTATTCAGAACCGTCTTGCTGACCCATTGGGACGACCCACTGCCAATGCAAATATGAAACTATCTAAAAGTAATATTATAGCATTGTTGGAGCCTTTGTTGTTTCATCTAAATAGAGAATAACCCATTATGTGTACCCGGTCGTTACTTTCTCCTATTCCCTTCGGCCTGCAGATATGTAAGGAAACATGACGTAATATATTAGTCAAACTGAAAACACATGCTATGTTTAAAAGCGAATATAGAGTTTACGCGTGACAGTCACTGTTTTGTGTCTATTCTTTTTTCTTTTTTTGCGAAATTACGGAATAGAAGAATATATGCAGAACGAAATTTCAATTTTTGTTGTATAGTTCGTTCCCTAAAACAAATCGCTTTACAGTAGACCGTGGAAAATTTATACTCATAATTAATTTATTACCTTTATATCTCAAAATATCAGATATAGAGTATAAAATGAGAGCAACTTACATAACAAATAAGATTATTAGCACTAGTAGAAAAAGGGTCTTCAGTCCCGGTTGGTGAGGGCCTTTTGTCCCAGTTCGTGAACCGGGACTAAAGGGTCGTTACTAATGCCCTAGCCCTTTAGTCCCGGTTCTTACACGAACCAGGACAGATGGGCCTCCACGTGGCCGGTGCGGCGAGCCCAGGCAGGAGGGCCTTTGGTTCCGGTTGGTGCCACCAACCGGGACCAATAGGCACCCACGCGTCAGCATTTCAGGGGCTGGGGTTGTTTTTTGAGGGGGGGGGGGGGGGGAGTTAGGGAGTTTTGGGGGTTAATTTATTAGGTGTTTAATATATTGTGTTAGCTAGCTAATTAATAGAGAGAAGTGTCCTCTCTTATCTCCGTGCTTGATCGACGCTACATATACGTATAGAGAGGACTAGACACGCTAGCTAGTAAGCAAATGAAGGAAACAGAAGATCGTCATGAACATATGCATACAAAGAGAAGTGATATCGACCACCTCTCCTTCTCTGAGAGATTGGTCGAACAACAAGTTCTCGTATATCTATCCGACGCTACTGGCTACATATATACAATATAATTATCTCTTATAATATAATCTCCTAATTATATATGAACTCAGCGTCCACATGGTATTCTCCGTCTTTATCGATCACGTGGTCAAGAAAGAATGCCGCCAATTCCTCTTGAATTGCTCGCATACGATCTGGTGGTAGGAGTTCATCCCGCATCCGAAATATCTAATTTGAAGAAGAGGGTCAATACATATATATGAATAAATGAAACTCAACACAAATGATGGTAATAAACTAAAATTGTGAATATTATTGCTTACGCACTTCATATTGTTTGTCAGAGTAGCCCCGCTCACAGGTCGCGTTGCGGATGCACTCGCAAACGTAATATCCACAATAATTATTCCCGGATTCCTGCCACAACCAGTTTACAAGAAATAGAGGTCAATCAAACTGATAAGCAAGCATACTAAATGGTATTGATGAAACTAGCGGTTATATCACTAGGAGATGCGTGGAACTAGCTAGTAGTACTTACTTTCGGGTGTTTAAATTGCAGCTTCTTCGGCAGTCCCGGAGCTTTTGAGGTGAATTTTCTCCAAACCCTGCCAGACAAGGAAAACAATTACTTGATATCAGGAAATGAACAAAGTTGCCGACATGGTGCAATAATGATCGATTTAACTTACTTCTCGACATTTCAGTCATGTCCGCATACTCCTTGGGATCTTTTCGTCTCGAGTCAAAGACGGTTACTAGTCCCTGCTCAAGCTTAATCTCCAGGAGAATATAGTGGAACCTGCGCACACAAGCATAACTCATTAGTTACATTACTAAATCTCGAGTAATAAGGGAAACCGAATATGCAAAAGACAGTAACACTCACTTGAAGTTGTAAGGAAAGAGTATTATAGCTTTGTTTTGATTTAATACCAACGATCGTAGCAAGTTTTTCTCGGCGTCTATGGCATGTTTTTCAACCTGATAATCATCTATGAGATTTGTGTTAATGAACCCAATATCACCGATTTGATTTTTCTTCAATTCGACGATCTTCAACCTGCATAATATAGTGAGGATAATTATATATACATGCAATGAAAGAGCTGACCTATATATAGAGACTTAATGGCAGAAGTAGTACTTACAGACAGTAGCAAGTCATCATCAATTTATCGAGGGCCTTTTGATTAAAAAACTCGAAGAACTCCTCAAATGGAACATTCAACAGTTCAATTCCAACGAGGTCATGCTCCTCTTTAACCCTCAGCATCAAAATATTCATCCCATCAGACTCTCTGCAGGTTTTCATGTACCAATCATGGAATCTTCGCATCATTGTTGTTAGAGGAGGACTTCCATCTTTGACGAGAGGCTTCCCGTACTGGTATTTGTGTTCGTCCACCTCCAAGAAATCATAATGTACATCGTCGGGCAAGTAGTCTCCAAGATTGCTATAACCGGGCACCATCCCCGGAGCATTAGCGACGCTATCGTCGCTATGCACCTTGAGTGGGGGGCACGTTTGGTTCGCCTGTTCGCCGAGCCGGGCAATTTTTTTCCCAGCTGCTCGGTCTTTTAACCTTTGATCACTGACAATACTTCCCGACCGCGACACTTCGAGATATGTCTTTTCAGTAATGCGCTCATAGTTGGTTTTCGGCGGAGACTTTGGTGGTTTCCTCAGGGCATCGATAGTGCGCTTTGCTTTCACCGGATCTACCTTCTCCTCCGGAGATGGATGTCTCTTTGCTTTCAACCCTTCAAAGAACTCCTTCACCTCTGTCTGCACGATCTTCGCGGTTTCCTCCGGGGTCCTCTCGTACGGTAACTTCTCTATAGGCTTGAGAGATGGACCGTATCTGTATTGCCTCCCGCCTCTGGCTGTACTGCTAGACGCCGGAGCAGACGGAGCGGCTGCGGCTGTCTTCTTTCGTGCTTGCTTAGGAGGCGGAGGAGAAGGACTACGACGCGCCGGAGCAGCCGTGGCGGCGGTGGGTTTCTTCCGCCCTTGCTGGCGAGGCAGAGAAGGAGGAGGCTGGTGGCTGCTTGGCGGCCCGGCCTTGAGCGGAGAAGGAGGCGGAGTGCCGCCACGCGCCGGAGAAGGAGGCTGAGTGCCCTGATCGTCACTCGCCGGAGGAGGAGGCGGTGGAGGAGGCGGAGTGCCCTGACTCGCCGGAGGAGGAGGAGGAGGCGGAGGCATCCAGTTCGGAAGGTTGATGAGATCCTTCCGCCATAGGCATGGAGTCTTCAGACAAGAACCCAGCCGAGTCTCCCCTTCACCCGTAGGGTGGTCAAGATGGAGGTCCTCAAATCCTTCTGTGATTTCATCCACCATCACCCTAACATATCCTTCTGGAATCGGCCGACAGTGAAAAGTTGCGCCAGGTTGAGGAGGTGCAACAGAGCCAACAGCCGCCTTGACTTTCAATTCCATCCACTTCGTCATAAGGTGGCAATGCTGAGACTCCGTGATAGCATCTACGGGGTAGCTAGCAGGAGCCATGAAGACAGGCTCCTGCTGAACTAGCTCGGTGGAAGCCTGGCTGCTTCTCCGCTGAGATGGCGGGGTAGCTTCGGGGGTAGTTTCGGCAGGTCGCTTGCTGCGATTTGCTTCCCGTTCCTCAATCGCTTGTACCCTTGTGTGCAGCGCCTGAATTTGGATCTGCTCCACTTTTTCCCTCCTCTCTTGGCATTTGTAACCGCCTGCGTCCGGAAAACCAGCCTTCCACGGAACAGAGCCTGGCGTGCCTCGTGTCCCTCCAGGGTGCTCAGGATTCCCGAGGGCCATTGTGAGCTCGTCGTTTTGTCTGTCTGGAACGAACGTCCCCTCCTGCGCTGCATTGATATAGTGCTGAAGCTTCTTGACGGGTATTGCAAGTTGCTCGTCCGTCCAGCAGCACTTCCCTGATACAGGGTCCAAGGTTCCGCCAGCCCCGAAGAACCAAGTCCGGCAACGGTCTGGCCAGTTCATTGTCTCTGGTTCGATCCTTTTATCAAGCAGATCATTCTCAGCCTTGGCCCACTTAGGTCGGGCTTTGAGGTAGCCACCTGACCCCGTGCGATGGTGAAGCTTCTTCTTCGCAGCATTTTGCTTGTTTGTCGCCGACATCTTCTTACTCTTTTCTGATGTCTTGTCGGCCACAAATGCGGGCCATTGATCTCTGATCTTCTCATATTGGCGATGAATTCTGGTGTCTCTTCTTTGTCAACAAACCTTTTCAGCTCATTCTTCCACCTCCTGAATAGGTCTGCCATCTTCTTAAGAGCATGAGACTTGATTAATTGCTCTATAACTGGCTTCTCCGGATCCTCCTCTGGCGGTAGGGTGAAATTTGCCTTCAGCTCATTCCAAAGATCATCTTTCTGCGTATCATTGACATAAGACACATCAGGGTCTTCGTTCTTAGGCTTATACCATTGGTGGATGCTAATCGGGATCTTGTCCCTAACAAGAACCCCGCACTGAGCAGAAAATGCTTCCTTTGTCCGGATGGGTTCAATCGGTTGGCCGTCGCGCGTGATTGCTGTGATTTCAAACCTTTCATCCGCGCGCAACTTTTTCTTCGGGCCTCGTCTCTTTACCGAAGTTGTGCTCGATCCGGAGGGCTAGAAAAAAGAAGAAAGACGAGAGTTAATTAATATGTGTACATACCAAAACAATGAATGCATCAATTAGCTAGTCAGCACAGGCTTAACTAATATATTTACCTGGCCGGACTCTGTTCGGTCACCGGAGCCGTCAACACGGGCTCCTTCTTGCACCAGCATTGGGTCACAAGCAGTATAAAAATATTTTTTTCCAGTTTTTTTGTTTTGTTTTTTGCATTATTTATTTTCTTTTGTTTTTTGCTTTATTTTTTAATTCTTTTTGCTTTTAGGTCAGCAAAATTATAAACTTTCTGTTAGTGCCATTAGTTTTAGAAAAAATATAAACTTTCTATTAGTGCCATTAGTTTTTAAATTTGAATAGTTAAAATTTGAATTCTTTAAAATTTGTGTGAATCACAAGTTTGTGTTAACTTTACTAAAAAAATGAGCATAGATGCGCCTATAGAGAGAATTCAACCTAAATTCATAATAAATTTTTATGAATTTCAAAGAAATTCACTATGAATTTAGGTCAAATTCCCTGTATAAGGGCATCTATTCTCACTTTGAGAGGAGCTCAACAAGGCAGAGAGGGACGGGCTTATAAACCGGTGTGAGCGCCCTTCGGTTGGCGAGGTGGGACTAAACTCTGACATAGCGAGGACCAACCCTTTAGTCTCGGTTTGTGGCACAAACTGGGACTAATGGTCATGGGCGAGGCGGCGCGTGGTCCCGGTTCGTGCGTGGAACCGGGACCGAAAGGTCCAGACGAACCGGGACCAATGGCCCACATGGCTACCCTCTTTGAGTGTTCTTGGTGAGAACATAGTTGACAAGGAGCGAACCGGGATTAATGGTATTACGAGGGCCGAACCATAAGACATTAAAGCATTTCAAATGAACTCTGAAAAAGTTGAAAGTTGGCATGGTATCATAACTTCACCCACATACCATGTGCATGAACAAAACGGACAATGGTATCATACTCGTCTTTTACAAAGTTGGCATGGTATCATCATAATAGTTGCGGGAGAAAGTCTTCACTTTTTAAACATTGTGTCATTTGCTTATTCTTGTAGTAACCATGGATAATCTTCATCGTTTATCAGGATGCTTGGGTCAGCCTTGACTTTGAAGGGAGGAATTTCATGAAACTTTTCATAATGTTCAGACATGTCTTTCTTGCCCTCCACTCCCACGATGTCCCTTTTTCCTGAAAGAACTATGTGGCACTTTGGGTCATCGTATGATGTATTCGCTTCTTTATCTTTTCTTTTTCTCGGTTTGGTAGACATGTCCTTCACATAGATAACCTGTGCCACATCATTGGCTAGGACGAACGGTTCGTCGGTGTACCCAAGATTTTTCAGATCCACTGTTGTCATTCCGTACTGTGGGTCTACCTTTACCCCGCCTCCTGGCAGATTTACCCATTTGCACTTAAACAAAGGGACCTTAAAATCATGTCCATAGTCAAGTTCCCATATGTCCACTATGTAACCATAATATGTGTCCTTTCCCCTCTCGGTTGCTGCATCAAAGCGGACACCGCTGTTTTGGTTGGTGCTCTTTTGATCTTGGGCGATCGTGTAAAGATGAACTAGGACGTGCGTCATGATATTGAAGAAGGATGGTGGGAACACCAGCTCGAAATTGACAAGACATTGCGCCACATCACTCCTTAGCCTTGGTATGATTTCTGGATCAATCACCTTCTGAGAGACTGCATTGAGGAATGCGCATAGCTTCACAATATTAGCTAATCGGACGTTTTTCGGTAGAAGCCCCTCAATGCAACCGGAAGCGATTGCGTCATAATCACGTGGCAGTCATGAGACTTTAGGTTCTGGAACTTTTCTACGGCATATTTATTATTCCCTTTATATTCGACGAGAAGCCAGTCGAGACCTTCATACTGAGCAGGCATTCAAAGAAAATTTCTTTCTCTTCTTTCGTAAGAGCGTAGCTGGCAGGACCTTCATACTGCTTAGGAGGCATGCCGTCTTTTTTGTGCAAACGTTGCAGGTCCTCCCATGCCTCAGGTGTATCTTTTGTCTTCCCATACACGCCCAAGAAGCCTAGCAGGTTCACGCAAAGGTTCTTCGTCACGTGCATTAGGTCGATTGAAGAGCGGACCTCTAGGTCTTTCCAGTAGGGTAGGTCGAAGAATATAGATTTCTTCTTCCACATGGGTGCGCGTCCCTCAGCGTCATTCGAAACAACTAGTCCGCCGGGACCCTTTCCAAGGATTACGTGTAAATCATTGACCATAGCAAGTACGTGATCACCGGTACGCATGGCGGGCTTCTTCCGGTGATCTGCCTTGCCTTTGAAATGCTTGCCTTTCTTTCGACATTGATGGTTGGTCGGGAGAAATCGACGATGGCCCAGGTACACATTCTTCCTGCATCTATCCAGGTATATACTTTCGGTGTCATCTAAACAGTGCGTGCATGCGTGGTATCCCTTGTTTGTCTGTCTTGAAAGGTTACTGAGAGCGGGCCAATCGTTGATGGTTACAAACAGCAACGCGTGCAGGTTAAATTCCTCCTGTTTGTGCTCATCCCACGCACGTACACCGTTTCCATTCCACAACTGTAAAAGTTCTTCAACTAATGGCCTTAGGTACACATCAATGTCGTTGCCGGGTTGCTTAGGGCCTTGGATGAGAATTGGCATCATAATGAACTTCCGCTTCATGCACATCCAAGGAGGAAGGTTATACATACATAGAGTCAACGGCCAGGTGCTGTGATTGTTGCTCTGCTCCCCGAAAGGATTAATGCCATCCGCGCTTAAAGCAAACCACACGTTCCTTGGGTCACTTGCAAACTCAGCCCAGTACTTTCTCTCGATTTTTCTCCACTGCGACCCGTCAGCGGGTGCTCTCAACTTCCCGTCTTTCTTACGGCCCTCACTGTGCCATCCCATCAACTTGGCATGCTCTTTATTTCTGAACAGTCGTTTCAACCGTGGTATTATAGGAGCATACCACATCACCTTCGCAGGAACCCTCTTCCTGGGGGGCTCGCCGTCAACATCACGTGGGTCATCTCGTCTGATCTTATCTTGCAATGCACCGCATACCGGGCATGCGTTCAGATCCTTGTATGCACATGATAGAGGATGCAGTCATTAGGGCATGCATGTATCTTCTGCACCTCCAATCCTAGAGGGCATCGACCTTCTTTGCTGCGTATGTCTTGTCGGGCAATTCGTTATCCTTTGGAAGCTTCTTCTTCAATATTTTCGGTAGCTTCTCAAATCCTTTGCCAGGCACAACATTCTCTGCCTTCCTTTGCAGCAATTCGATGCAGTACCGAGCTTTGTGTTGCCATCTTACGCAATTGGGGTACAACCCTTTTTGTGATCCTCTAACATGTGATCGAACTTCAGCTTCTCCTTTTGACTTTCGCATTGCGTCCTTGCATCGACAATGACCCGGCGGAGATCATCATCATCGGGCACATCGTCTGGTTCCTCTTGATCTTCAGCAGCTTCCCCCATTGCAGCATCACCGTATTTAGGGGGCACATAGTTGTCATCGTCCTCTTCTTCTTCGTCGTCTTCCATCATAACCCCTATTTCTCCGTGCCTCGTCCAAACATTATAGTGTGGCATGAAACCCTTGTAAAGCAGGTGGGTGTGAAGGATTTTCCGGTCAGAGTAAGACTTTGTATTCCCACATTTAGGGCATGGACAACACATAAAACCATTCTGCTTGTTTGCCTCAGCCACTTCGAGAAAATCATGCATGCCCTTAATGTACTCGGAGGTGTGTCTGTCACCGTACATCCATTGCCGGTTCATCTGCGTGCATTATATATAATTAAGTGACCAAATTAATAGAAGTTCATCATCACATTAAAACCAAAGTACATACATAGTTCTCATCTAACAACATATAGCTCTCCAGAGCATCTAATTAATTAAACCATACATTGAAACTATGTAAAACATTTCAATGCGAAAACAAATGCGATCATAATCGCAACCAAGGTAACAATTGATCCAACGGCATAATGATACCAAGCCTCGGTATGAATGGCATATTTTCTAATCTTTCTAATCTTCAAGCGCATTGCATCCATCTTGATCTTGTGATCATCGACGACATCCGCAACATGCAACTCCAGTATTATCTTCTCCTCCTCAAATTTTTTACCTTCAAGAATTTGTTTTCTTCTTCAACTAAATTTAACCTCACGACAATAGGGTCGGTTGGAATTTCCGGTTCACATACCTCCTAGATAAATAAAATCTATGTCACGTTGGTCGGCATAATTTTCATAAACAATAAATGAACCAATAGTTATAAAGATAATATATACCACATCCGAATCATAGACAAGACGAGGGCCGACAGGGGCGGATACCAAAACCATCACACTATATAATAACAAGCAATAAAATAGTAAGAAAATTAGACAAGTATCTATCTAAAGTAAGAATTTTTTCTTTCAGAAAGAAGATAAGAACAAGAGGCTCACCAAGGTGGTGCAGCGGCAGATCGGCCTTGGCAATCGACGGCAGTGAAGACGAGAATGGGACGTGACGGGCCGCTAAACCTAGACAAATCTCGAGGAAAATGGAGCTTGAGGTGGAGCTTGAGGAGAAAGCTTAACTAGTGTGGCTCGGGCATTTCATGGAACACCTCATGTGCATAGGAGGTGAGCTAGAGCACCACAAAGCCCTCCCTCGCCGAGAGAAAAACAAAGCCTTTGGAGTGCTCTGCTTTCATGAGCCGAGGGTATATATAGTCACACCATTGGTCGGTTCAAGCCACCAATGGGACCAATGGTGGTGAGGAGCGAGGCCCATTGGTCCCGGTTCGTTCCACCAACCGGGACCAAAAGGTCCAGACAAACCGGGATCAATGGCCCACGTGGCCCGGCCGGCCCCCTGGGCTCACGAACCGGGACCAATGCTCCCATGGGTCCCGGTTCTGGATTGAACCGGGACTAATGGGCTGACCCGGCCGAACCAAAGCCCCCTTTTCTACTAGTGTAGTAATCTCATCCTGCAACTATAAAGAATCAAATGATTGACCCGGTCCCGGTTCTGTATTGTACACAGCTATGAAGCATCAAATGAATGAGTAGTCTAAAGATATAATTATGATCAGAAATACAGAAAATGCAAAGTTCTCAATTTTTGGCCTTTGTACCCAGATCCAACATAACTGAGAGCAGGCCTACAAAACGAAAAAAGGGTCAATAGTACTTTCCGTATTAATCTGTTTACCTACACACCTTGTATAGCATTCCATCCTTCTCACCAGCGGACTGCACTCCCATATCTGACCAATTCCAGAAGGTATATGCAAGTTCAGCTAAATGAAAGAATTTGAAAAATTAAGACTTAAAAACTGAATTGATGTACGTCAGAAAGGCAGTAATAAGGAGTTACACTATAAAATGAAAGCTTCCCTGGTTTTACGTGGAACCATAAAGCAGTAGATGTCTATATATCAAGGACGCCGGGATAAGGGCTAGTACTAATACGGTTGTGAATGTAAAAATTCAACATTGAGGAGATAAAATTACACAATATAAACTATAGGTCATTTGTCTCAGCTTAATCATAGGTGATGCTATCAGAAGAACTTCCTGTACTCTTTTCTATAATGCTTAGCACGTCGTGCGTAATCTAGTGGATGTCCAGCAATCTTCCCCCATGTTAAGCTCGAACGCTATCCTTTACTCTTCGTTAACATAACTAAGTCCTCATGACTACAGCATGGAAAAAAATCACATACCCATATTGCTTCTGGCGAAATTTTCCAAAAGAATTGAGCAATCGTGGTCCATTTACTTTTGAGAATCTTTACGTGCTCGAAGTGTACATGCCCCAAGAGGGATCCCTGTATGTGGAGCCGGCGTGGGTCTTCTTTGCTAGCGGGAGGAGGTTGAGAGGGACTGCTGTGAGGAGTCCCGCAACTGCCATGTCTGCAGTAAATTGATGTCGATATGCCTTCTCTGCTGCATCTACCAATCATGGGAATCGATCCTGCAAAAAGATGCTAAATTTGTAAACTGGTCGAAATTGAAGCTGGGGAAATTCAGAGATTGGAAAGGAAGGGGTTGGATTGAAGCTAGAGTTCATTTGGCCTGATGGAATTTATCAGGATGAACTGGATGGTGCTGCAATGCTGATCATGTGGACGAACATCATTATGGTTCGCAGCATGATGTGTGGCGAGAGAGGCGAAGTGAAGATGTCCATTGGGAGAGATGTTGGCGTGTGCTCCCGACTATCCAAGATTGAGAGTCGAGGCCATATAGAGTCCAAACGTGAAAAGGTGTGTTCTCCCTAGATTCAGTCGTGGAGGCCATATAGAGTCCACCCTGATACAGTTATGTGAGTTCTCTGCAAAAAGAAAAAGATCACATGGGTTAATCTCCCTAGATTCAATCGTGGAGGCCAAGGAGCTTAAAGAAATCCTGGACGCCATAGCTCCAGTAACCTGCTGAAGTTGATGTAACAACTCATGCTTTATAATGCTTGTAAAATTGATGTTACTCGACCAAGGGCGTCGAACAACATGCATCTGCATGTCTAGTTCATTCACACCGAACATATAAATTCTGCGCTGGCACACCTGTGCATCGATCGTGCAGCCGGCCAGCCGGCCGGCGATGTGGCAGTGTAGGATCTGCTCTTGGGGTCATGCAAGAATAGTAGGGAAAACCGCGGACGTGAGGAATCGAGGGGCAGTTTTTTTAGGATAGAGAGGTAGGGAAAACTGACGTGATTTTAGGAGAGATGTTTTCTTGAAACCTAGATGAAGGAGAGGACTCACGTCAGTTTTTTAAATAGAGTATAAGCCGTGAGGGGTTGGGAGAGGACCGATTTTTGATAGAGGCGTTTCTTGGATACACGTGAGAGATCAGAGAGACGTGAGAGAGATGGATGCGTGAGAATATATTTTTTATAGTTGGACAACACGTAAGAAACTGAGCCGTGGTAGATTGACCTAATTGATTAAATAGTAATGATAAATCATTTTTTATTGTGGGAGTTGGGTCATGGGAGAGATATACGTGGGAGAGAGAGATGCTTGACTTTTCATATGTGGCGGAGAGATACATGTTTTTTTTTCTTGTGAGTCGATCTACACCGTAATAATTTGGTCCCATCAGATTAACGGCTCGTAAAATCTAATTAACATGATAATTTCTAGGGAGTCATAAATTAGTATAGGTATAGATATAGATATAGATTTCAAATTGTTAGACGATTATCGATTGTTTTTAGTTTCTTATAATTTTATTTATAGAAATTTAGATTTTGCATATAAGAAATCACAATCCAATCATTTAAAAAATGTTATGTTTGCATATAGTATTTGTTTTCGACGATGCCCGGCCCGCATCCTCGCCGTCGACCCGCTCGCGACGACGTCCTGCTTCAGAGGACCCATGTCCGGGACTGGGCTCCACCGGGCTGGCACTGGGAGGTGCTACCTTCAGGGGCTCGCCGCTTGGTGAGGAACCCGGCCCCGGGTCCCGTCGTCGATCCTGATCTCCTTTGGTGGTGTTCACGTGGGCCACGTCCGGTGCAGAGGGAGCCGGCCCCGCCGGAGGTGGTGCGTTGCCGTGTCAGGGAGGAGGACGAGCACGTCCGTCGCTACATGGCTGCTTTGGACGTCAGGTTTCTCCAATACCTGGCAGGTTCTTTGGTGAGATGACCGGAGCTATGATCCTATGATGGTTCCTTCTCTTGTGGTGTCTACCGCCCGCGCCTCAGGAACCGCGATTGGCCTAGATTCTTCTGTAGTATTCGATCTTTATTAGCTAGCTAGCTAGTGATGTATTCGATATATAATATTCGAGACGATGTATTTGAGATTATATATTATTCGAGACGATGTATTCGAGTTTATATATTATTCGAGACGATGCATATTATGTACTATGATTCAGTTTTTCCTTATTGATTGCATCGATGCATTGTAATTTGAATACTAAATTGTTTGACATTTCTTCTGGATTAGTTAAATAAAAGCTATGGCGGACAATACCGACAGAGAGGGAGAAGAGGCCCTGTTCGAGATCATACGCAGCCCTCGCGGGCCAGATGATCAGAATGAAGAAGATAACGGCTCCAAATATCTGAACAATACCGGGGAGGGTGATGATATGATATTCGATCGTGACGACCGAATTGATGAAGTCATGAACTATGATTATGATGACGCAGACAATGTTGATCTTGAAATAACAGAGACCGGCGAGGTATATTTATATAAGCAGGCATCTGGTGATCATCACATGTTTTTTTATTTGAAGATATATTAACGAATCGATCTTTCTTCTTTCAGCCCTCCGGATCGAGCAAATCTGCTTCTACAGGCAGCAGGACAGTGCGAGGCCCGGGCAAAAAGTTGAAAGAGGGTGTAAAGTACAACATCAATGCCATCAAAACTAATGGTGAACCAAGCACGCCTAAGAACATTGCGAACAAGTTCATTCATCAGTGCGGATTTCTTATGAGGGACCAACTCCCTCTCTCCATTCAAGAATATAAAGAGCCAACAAAGATACATCCAGATTTTACTTGGGTCAACGACAGAGCAAAAAAACGCTTTGGGAATCTCTCATGGAACATTTCACCCTACCAGATCATTTCACTAATGCAGATGTGCAGAAAGTCAAGGACGCTGCTCTTAGGAAGATGGCAATTGCATTCAACACCCACAAGAAAACTGTATGGCCAACTACGTCGCATGAGGAAGGAAGACTCAAGAATTCAAGGGAACACTGGAGAAGCAAAGAGAACACTGGCCTGCTTTCATGAAATTCAAGGAATCAGAATTATCTAAGGAACGGTCGAGAAAAAACAAGGCCAATGCCACAAAATGAAGCAGTTCCATAGGCTGGGGCCAGGTGGCTACGCGGTGGCAATGCCTAAGTGGGATAAGTCTGAGCAAGAGATGCTGGATGCAGAGGTCACTCCAGTTACTAAGAGCTGGCCCCCCAGGTGCAGAACTTGGTTCTATGCGCATGGGGGGCGTTGGACCCGAAGACAGGCCAGGTTTCGAAGAAGGCATGTCTTAAAGGAGCCGAAGATAAGTTACTTGATGCAATAGAAGATGCTCGAAAGGGGGTGTTCACGCCCAACAGAGAGAACGACGAGCTTCTGTGGCATACAGGAAATCCTGAACACCCGGGAAGAACACGAGGCAAGGGCGTTGTTCTGTGGTATGAGGGCTTTTCGGACTGGAATGCCGACTACAGAAGCCATGCGAGAAGGAAGAAGCTGGAGGAGGAGCAGAGGAAGCAGGAAGCAGAACGCCTTCAAGGCCTATAATCAGCGTACGCGGACTTGGCACTCAAATTCTAGCGGCAGCAGCAGGAGATCAACTCACTTAGCCAGGAAAGGCGGTCTCAGCAGCGGCAGCAGCTAGCGGATGATCCATCATTGGATAGAACCGTCCCATCCATGCCGAGAAGTAGCGTGGGTTCCGCCCCGGGCGACGCACTGCTGGATAGATACCCTGTGGATGACATCATGGAGAACACTAAATGTGATACACTTCAAAATGAAGAACATATCCATGAAGTTGGCGGATGCCATTGCTTATACAAATCCCCCCGAAGCAACCTTCCATTACAACCCGATTCCAGCCGGCTATGCTCGTGTCGTGGTTGATGAGGTGGTGGACCAATATTCGGGGCTAGAGCTTGACATTCCTGGAGGTGACGAGGAGCACACACTGGGAGAGGCCATACATCGTATCATCCTATGGAGAAAGGATTGCATCATCTTTCAAAGGCCATCGACACAGCCTCAGCCGACTCCTCCTCGAAGTCCGCCACCGCGTCAGCAGACTCCCGCTCCTCCAAGTCCACCAACGCGTCAAGCCACTCCTCCTCATTCAAGTCCGGCACAGCGTCAGACCACTCCTCCTGCTTCAAGTCCGGCACAGCGTCAGGCCACTCCTCCTGCTTCAAGTCCGACACCGCGTCAGGCCACTCCTCCTGCTTCAAGTCCGGCACAGCGTCAAGCCACTCCTCATGCTCCAACTCAGCCACGTCAGCCGTCTCCACCGCCTCAGCAATCGCGGAAGAGAGCCGCTGCAGCGATGGTGCGTAGCGGTATGAGTCGAGGTAGTACATCAGGTACAGGCGGAGGCAAGTGGTATCAATATGGTCCAAGCCTCACTCCTCTTCCTCAGAGGCTTTACGACATGACCGAGGAGCAAAACACAGCTAATACGTCTCCAACGTATCTATAATTTATGAAGTATTCATGCCATGTTTACAATAGTTTTATATGATTTTGGTATGGTTTGATTAAAACTAACCCGGACTGACGCTGTTTTCAGAAGAACTACTGTGGTGTTGTTTTTGTGCAGAAATAAAAGTTCTCGAAATGTGATGAAAATCAACGGAGAATTTTTCTGGAAAATATAAAAAATACTGGAACAAAAATCTACCGGAGGGGAGTCCCGTGGGACCCACGATGGTGGGGGCGCGCCCCCTTATCTCGTGGCCACCTCGGGGACCCCCCTGACTTGTTTTCGACGCCATCCTCTCCTATAAATACAGAAACCTTCGGAAAATAATCTAGATCAGAAGTTACGCCGCCGCAAGCCTCTGTAGCCACGAGAAATCAATCTAGGCCCTCTCTGGCACCTTGCCGGAGGGGGCCATCATCACCGGAGGCCATGGAGGAGGATCCTGGAGGGGCCATCATCGCCATGAAGGCCAAGGACCAGAGGGAGAACCTCTCCCCATTAAGGGGGAGGCCATGGAGGAGGAAGCACAAGGGGGAGAACCTCTCCTCCTCTCTCTCAGTGGCGCCGGAGTGCCATCGGGAGGGGAATCATCGCCGCGGTGATCGTCTTCATCAACATCACCATCCTTATCTATTTTACGCGGTGCACTCTCCCGCACCCCGCTGTAATCCCTACTTAACATGGTGCTTTATGCCACATATTAAGATCCAATGATGTTTTGCCATCCTATGATGTTGTCAGTAGATATCCTTTGTCTTTGGGTTGATTGATGATCTAGATTGGTACGAGTTGTATGTTTTATTTTGGTGCTGTCCTATTGTGCCCTCCGTGTCGGCATAGCGTGAGGGATTCCGTTGTAGGGTGTTGCAATCGTTCATGATTCACTTATAGTGGGTTGCTTGAGTGTAGAAGCATAAACCCGAGTAAGGGGGTTGTTGCGTATGGGATAAAGGGGACTTGATGGTTTAATGCTATGGTTGGGTTTTACCTTAATGATCTTTAGTAGTTGCGGATGCTTGCTAGAGTTCCAATCATAAGTGCATATGATCCAAGAAGAGAAATTATGTTAGCTTATGCCTCTCCCTCATAAGAAATTGCAATGACGACCACCGGTCTTGTTAACAATTGCCTAGCAAAATTCCGCACAACGATCCATCATTATTCCATAGTCGCTATTTATAATATTTTGTAATATATTCTAACTTTATGATAACAGCACCTACTTTTATATTTTGGCTCTTCGATACCATGCAAAGTTATCCTCTTCATTCCCACAACGTACTTTTATTTCTCGTTTCTAGTTGGAAGCAAATGTTCGATGTACGTAGAGTCGTATCAGTGGCAGATAGGACTTGAGAGAATATTGATCTTACCTTTAGCTCTTTGTGGGTTTAACACTCCATACTTATCACTTCCACCATTGGGAATTGCTACGATGATTCCCTGCACTTGGGGATTATCAAGCTCTTTTCTGGCGCCGTTGCCGGGTAGCAATAGCGTGGGGTTGATATTCTCGTGTGTGCTTATTTGCTTTCTTCACTAAGTAGATTTTTTTAACTTTTTGTTTCTGTTTTGTTGTGGGTGAAACATACAATTTTTTTTAAAAAGAATGAAAATACAAAAAAATTTACTTGCCTCTCATGCCAAAGTTTTTTTCAATAAGAGAAGTGATTGGAAGGTTATGCATTGGAGAAGTGAGGGTCGACCTTGAGCACTTGTGTTCATGCTCATGGAAACAATGTAAAAAAATTCATGGAAGCTTCTCTGAAAATAATTATCCCCTTGTATATATCCATTGTATTATAAAAATAATGTGCCAAGCTTTGGTTTTAGGATGATTAGATTGCTTGTTTACTATGTGCAGTACAAAAACAGAAACTTTGGCTGTAGTGCGTGAATTTAAATTTTTTACTGGAAAGTCAAATGGGTCTGAAACTTTTTTCACATTACTTCTGTACAAATTTTTTAAATTTTCATATATTTTTTAGAATTTATGGAGTTACATAAGTTTACTAAACTTCCAGATTACTACAGACTGTCCTGTTTTTGACAGATTCTGTTTTCTATTTGTTGATCGCTTATTTCGAAGAATCTATGGTTAGTATCTGGAGGTATGAACCATGGTGAAGTTGTAATAAAGTAGATAAAGTGCTAATATGAAATTGAAATGAATTTTCAACAGTACCTAAAGGTAGTGATTTGCTTTAGTATACTAACGGATCTCACAAATTTTTTGTTAAGTTTTTGTGGATGAAGTGTTCGAAGAACGAGGAGTTACCGATGTGAAAAGAATAAAGAGAGGCAAGAGTTCAAGCTTGGGGATGCCCAAGGCATCCCAAGTAAATATTCCAAGGATACTCAAGCATCTAAGCTTGGGGATGCCCCGGTTGGCATCCCATCTTTCTTCTTCAATAATTATCGGTATACCTCGGTTTTTTGTTTTGTTCACATGATTTGTGTCCTTTGTGTTTTTCTTTTTCTTTAATAAACATGCTAGTATGAGATATCCCTTCATCGATTTATAGAATGATTCATGTGATTCACTTATATCTTTTGAATATGACCTTATAGAATGCCCTTTGCGCTTCACTTAAATCTTTTGAGTATGGTTTATAGAATGCTTCGTGTGCTTCACTTATATATTTTGAGCTTGGATATTGCTTATACTATATTAATTTTAGAATACTCCATGAACTTCACTTATATATTTTGGAGTATGAATGATACTATCATCTAGAGTGGGTTTGGGAGAGTGTCAACTTTAGGAATTAGTGATCCCACTATTCCGAATGAGAAGAATTTTGCTTATGTGGAGAGTAGTAAAATTTCTATGCTTGTAGATCATGAAAAGAATGCTTTATGTGATGGTTATATTGTTGAACTCATTCATGATGATACTGAAAATTATTATGAGGGAGGAATACATGCTTGTAGGAGTTGCAATAATATCAAGTTTCCTCTCTATGTGCTTAAAGTTTTGAAGTTATACTTGTTTTGCCTTCCTATGCTAGTTGATTCTTGTTCCTATAAATTATGTGTTCACAAAATCCCTAGGCATAGGAAGTGGGCTAGATTCAAATGTGCTAGTCATATTCTTCATGATGCTCTCTTTATGTTTCAATTCTTTTCTTTTATGTGAGCATCATTGAAATCATCATGCCTAGCTAAAAGGCATTAAAGAAAAGCACTTGTTGGGACACAACCCAATATTTAACCTTACTGTTTTTGTGTGATTACATGATTAAGCTACTGTAGTAATCATGTTTTATAGCTTTTTTTTCAATAAAGTGCCAAGTAAGACCATTGGGAAGACTTGGGTGAGAGTTAATGTGATCTTGCTGTAAAAAACAGAAACTTTGCGCTCACGGGATTAGCTACCATTTTTTACAGAAGAGTGATTTTGAGTTGATTATTTTTTCAGAGGATTAATAGACAAATTCCTCACGTCCACCAATTTATTTCATAATTTTTGTAGTAGCAGAAGTATGGTTTCTGTTCAGATCATTACGGACTGTTCTGTTTCTGACAGATTCTGTTTTCATTGCTTAGTTTGCTTGTTTTCTAGTTTCTATGGCTTATATTTCTCAATATAAATTGTATAAATGGTATGGTACAATAGGCATTGTGTGAGAACAATTATCAACCTTGTCTTTGACAGTACCAAAGTGAATGGTTTACTCTTTATCATACTAACCTATCTCACGAAGTTCCGTTAAGTTTTGTGTGATTGAAGTTTTCAAGCTTTGGGTGAGATATCAATATGAGGAGAATAAGGAGTGGAAAGACCTAAGCTTGGGGATGCCCAAGGCACCCCAAGGTAATATTCAAGGAAGACTCAAGCGCCTAAGCTTGGGGATGCCCGGAAGGCATCCTCTTTCGTCTTCAAAACTATCGGTATACCTTACTTGGAGCTATATTTTTATTCGTCACATGATATGTGTTTTGCTTGGAGCGTATTTTCAATTTTACTTGCTGTTTCAATAAAATCATTGGATCTGAAATCTTGAATGAAAAGGAATCCTCCCATGGCTAGTTAATTATTTGACTACTCAGTGTTCTTCACTTATATCTTTTGGAGTAGTCTGTCATTTACTCACGTGCTTCACGTATATCCTATGAGTAAATGGTTGAATAAATTGAATATCATAAATCTGAATTTATATATGTTTCATATGCTTATAACATGGGAGTAATGACTTCACACATAATAAGTATAGGTAGTAAACTTATTGAAAGTTAGCAAACGCAGAATTGGTAATTTGAACAATTCATGAAAGAATATTGAAGGAAGAGAGATTTCACATGTAAATACACTATCTTGGACACCTTTTATAATTGTGAGCACTCATTAAAATATGACATGCTAAAAGGTTGATGTTGGACAAGAAGACAACTTAATGGGTTATGTTTTCCTATATCCGAAATGTTATATTGTCTTGGATCTTCCAAAATGTTGAGTTTGCCTTTCCCTCTCATGCTAGCCAAATTCTTTGGACCAAGTAGAGATACTACTTGTGCGTCCAAACATTCCTTAACCCAGTTTTGCCGTGAGAGTCCACCATACCTACCTATGAATTGAGTAAGATCCTTCAAGTAAGTTGTCATCGGTGCATGCAATAAAAAATTGCTCTCTAAATATGTATGATCTATTAGTGCGACGAAAATAAGATTTATACGAACTTGTGATAGGGAAGAAATAAAAGCGACAGACTGCATAATAAAGGTCTTTATCCCAAGAGGCAATTTAAAGTGACGTTCTTTTGCATTAAGATTTTGTGCATCCAACCATAAAAGCGCATGTCAACCTCTGCTTCCCTCTGCGAAGGACCTATCTTTTACTTTTATCTCCTACCCTTATACAAGAGTCATGGTGATCATCATCTTTTCTTTTTACACTTTTTACTTTGGCAAGCACTTTGTCTTGGAGCGATCCGGATATATATATATATATATATATATATATATATATATATATATATATATATATATATCCACTTGGATGTAGGTTTTCATGAGTTATTATTGTTGACATTACCATTGAGGTAAAAGGTTGGGAGGCGAAACTATAAGCCCCTATCTTTCTCTGTGTCCGATTAAAACTTTGAACCCATAAATATCACATGAGTGTTAGCAATTGTGAAAGATTAGACGATAGTTGAGTATGTGGAGTTTGCTGAATCAAAGCTCTTACATAGACCCTTCCCGAAAATAAGATGAATTGCAATTGTTTGATGACTAAGAGCACGGTTTGCTAGTTTTCAAGAAAGTTTATGATCTATACTTTAACATGTGAATAACTTGTTACTTGATCATCAGAAGTTTTATGAGTTGAGCTCCTATTATGATATATAATCATGCTAGAAAAAGTGATTGGAATTACCATTGATCAAACTTATGCACTTGCTAGCATTCACACTTCATAGATTATTTATTTTATCATTTACCTACTCGAGGACGGGCAGGAATTAAGCTTGGGGATGCTGATACGTCTCCAACGTATCTAAAATTTATGAAGTATTCATGTCATGTTTACAATAGTTTTATATGATTTTGGTATGATTTGATTAGAACTAACCCGGACTGACGCTGCTTTCAGCAGAACTACCGTGGTGTTGTTTTTGTGCAGAAATACAAGTTCTCGGAATGCGATGAAAATCAACGGAGAATTTTTCTAGAAAATATAAAAAATACTGGAACAAAAATCTACCGGAGGGGAGTCCCGTGGGCCCCACGAGAGTGGGGGGGGGCGCCCGCCTATCTTGTGGCCACCTCGGGGACCCCCTGACTTGTTCTCGACGTCATCCTCTCCTATAAATATAGAAACCTTCGGAAAATAACCTAGATCGGGAGTTCCGCCACCGCAAGCCACGAGAAATCAATCTAGGCCCTCTCTGGCACCCTGCCGGAGGGTGCCATCATCACCGGAGGCCATGGAGGAGGATCCTGGAGGGGCCATCATCGCGATGAAGGCCAAGGACCAGAGGGAGAACCTCTCCCCATCTAGGGGGAGGCCATGGAGGAGGAAGCACAAGGGAGAGAACCTCTCCTCCTCTCTCTCGGTGGTGCCGGTGTGCCATCGGGAGGGGAATCATCGCCGCGGTGATCGTCTTCATCAACATCACCATCATCATCATCACCATCCTTATCTATTTTACGCGGTCCACTCTCCCGCACCCCGCTGTAATCCCTAATTGAACATGGTGCTTTATGCCACATATTATGATCCAATGATGTGTTGCCATCCTATGATGTTTTGAGTAGATATCCTTTGTCTTTGGGTTGATTGATGATCTAGATTGGTACGAGTTGTATGTTTTATTTTGGTGCTGTCCTATTGTGCCCTTCGTGTCGCGCAAGCGTGAGGGATTCCCGCTGTAGGGTGTTGTAACACGTTCATGATTCGCTTATAGTGGGTTGCTTGAGTGACAGAAGCATAAACCCGAGTAAGGGGGTTGTTGCGTATGGGATAAAGGGGACTTGATGCTTTAATGCTATGGTTGGGTTTTACCTTAATGATCTTTAGTAGTTGCAGGTGCTTCCTAGAGTTCCAATCATAAGTGCATATGGTCCAAGAAGAGAAATTATGTTAGCATATGCCTCTCCCTCATATGAAATTTCAATGACGACCACCGGTCTTGTTAACAATTGCCTAGGACAATTCCGCACACCGATCCATCATTATTCCACACTCGCTATTTATAATATTTAGTAATATATTCTAACATTATGATAACAGCACCTACTTTTATATTTTGGCTCTCCGATACCATGCAAAGTTATCCTCTTCATATCCACAACGTACTTTTATTTCTCGTTTCTAGTTGGAAGCAAACGTTCAGTGTACGTAGAGTCGTATCAGTGGCAGTTAGGACTTGAGAGAATATTGATCTTACCTTTAGCTCCTTGTGGGTTCGACACTCCATACTTATCACTTCCACCAATGGAAATTGCTACGATGATTCCCTGCACTTGGGGATTATCAACAACCATAGTGAAGGCCCAAGTGGACGCCCATTTTGGACCGAAACCGGCACCGCCGCTAAGGGAGAAAGTGCCTGAGGAAAAGATTGTTATTCGTATGGCTAGATCACCAGCTCCCAAGCCTGTTGACTCAGACTATGAGCGCCAAATCAGGAAGGCACATCGGGCACGACTACAGAAGGAGTGGAGCTCGAGCTCGAGCCAAGAAGCTGGCAAAAAATTGGGGAAACCGTTCCCCAGCTGGGAGAACAGGCGGCGCAATCGATCTCCCCGATTGTTGTACCAACACATGAGAGTACCGACGCCAGTCAGCTGGTAATAACCGAAGAGCATAGAAGGCAGGCTAAAATGCTCGGTATCACTGTTGGACAACTCCTCGAGGTCGAGCCCATGTATCCGCTTAGAGAGAAGGACATAAAACGGAAATATGTCTGCGGCCGACCTTTGGTCGAGCCTGAGGAGGTCAAGAACCTCCCAACGAGAATGTATGAATTGCATGATTGGTACATGAAAATTACCAAGAGTTCCAATCGAGAGTCCCTCATGGTGAACGTCAAGGAAGAGCATTACTTCCATAAGCTAGCTCTGTCCGTTGAGTGTTCGGAACTATTTCAGTTATTCAATCAAGAAGCACTCGACAAATCTCTCGTCAGTTCCTATTGTGTGTAAGTGATTTCTTTCTGTAATTGAAGTCTCAAGCTAGCTGTAGTGCTCATTGATTGATCATTACCTATAATTATCCTCACTATATTCTTTTCTGTGGTATTATGCAGGATGAAGATGTATGAAATGAAAAAAGCTGGACGCTATGGCATTGGGTTCATTGACCCAAATACCATTAATGAACACACATGGAAATTGGATTGGTATAAAGCAGATGTAGAGAATAAAATGCTAGAGTTCTTGAAGCGCCTCAATACCAATGAAGATATACTACTTCCTTACAACTTCCTGTGAGTCACACTGTCTTGTACTACAAATTCTGTTTTTGCTTACTATCTAGCTAGATGTTGATTAGTGTTATGCACATGCCGGTTAATTAAAACATGCAAACGTGTGCGCATGCAGTTACCACTGGATCTTGTTAATCATTAAAGTTGAAGAATGAACAGTTGAAGTACTGGACTCACTACTTAAAAGAGAAAGTGACTTCACCATCTTGAAGGGGATAGTCGACAGGTAATTTCAATCATTATTAACTATATCTCGGCCTATTTAGTTCGTCATTTCCTGATATCAACTATTTAATAACCCCTTTATTCATTTTCTTTGTCGGCGGGCAGGGCTTGGGCAAAGTTCATCAAGGTGACTCCAGGCAAATGGCGACAAAAGCTGTTTTGGTTTCGACCCGAGGTAAGTAATTAAGTAGTACTAGCTAGCTACCATCTTTTTAATTCTTGTTTCAATACCATTAATTAATTATCATGCTTGATTAGTTATTATCTGATTAAATTCTATTCTCGTAAAGGCCCTGAAGCAGGCACCGGGGACTGAAGTGTGTGCATACTACGTTTGCAAGAAATATTCGTATGATGGCGTCCGAAAGGAGAAAATCTGATAGACAGCAATGGGTACGTTTGCCAAAACACTATTCACAATTTTTACATGATTATCGATATCTAGTCACACAACTAATACACATGCATATTGATCTCCTTCTTAACAGTTCAAAGACGTGCGGGAGCAGCTCCTACCAACGAAGCGCATACGAGCACTTCAAGAGGAAATAGCGGGATTTTTGCTCGACCAGGTCATAGATCCTAAAGGAGAATACCATTACCCGCTACCGCCCCCATGAACCACTCCCAATTGTCATCGTGCTCCGAAGGCACCAAGGCAACATGTAGAAGAAATTGTATATATACCTAATTGTATGTGTGACATTCGATCATATATATATATATATATATATATATATATATATATATATATATATATATATATATATATATATACGTGTATAATATGTAGTATCGTACAATACCAGCAAACGAAAAAATAAATAAGTGGAAAACACCAAATTAAAGAAAAAGCAATCATGAGCCCAAAACCCCCCAAACATTTTAGTACCGATTGATGTTACCAACCGGTACTAAAGTGCTCACCGCCACCGGCGCTTGCTCGTGCCACGTGGTGGCCCTTTTACGGCGGTTCGTGCATAAACGGTACTAAAGGGGGACCTTTAGTCCCCACCCTTTAGTGCCGGTTATAGAACCGGTACTAAAGACCCTTATAAACCGGTGCTATAGCCCTGTTCTACACTAGTGTGCAGTGATCCGGCTCATGAATTAATTGCCAACCAAGTTTATGTCCTCTATGGTCAATCTCTAGAAAGGTGTCCTATCGATTATGAATGTGGCGAACTGGATGTGAATTTTGATATGTATGCGCACCATTGGAATAGATGGCGGTTAATTAACTAGTAAGATTGTTTTTGTAGGCAACTGTTGCTAGAAATGCCAGTCAAATTCCCAGCGTTCCTGCTCGGGCGGACCTAATCATCAAATCCATTTACATTTGCAAGAAAAGCTCAGGCATTATGATTTTTCGAGAACTCATGTATCAGTTTATCACCGGGAGGAAGCTGCTATCATCATGCTCATGCAACCGTAGTGTGTGTGTTTCTTTACCCTGCTGTCCGATTTCGAATAATGTGCTCCAGCTGAAACACCACAAATCAAAAGTCGACTTCTTTCGGATCGACTCTGGAGACAGAGTTGCAGGGCAATCCAGCAAAGCTTGAACAACAACAACAAAGTCTTTAGTCCCAAACAAGTTGGGGTAGGCTAAAGGTGAAACCCATAAAATCTCGCAACCAATTCATGGCTCTGGCACATGGATAGCAAGCTTCCATGCACCCCTGTCCATAACTAGCTCTTTGGTGATACTCCAATCCTTCAGGTCTTTATTAACGGACTTCTCCCATGTCAAATTCGGTCTACCCCGCCCTCTCTTGACATTCTCCGCACACTTTAGCCGTCCGCTATATACTGGAGCTTCTGGAGGCCTGTGCTAAATATGCCCAAATCATCTCAGACGATGTTGGACAACCTTCTCTTCAATTGGTGCTACCCCAACTCTATCATCATTCTGGACATGGTCCTTCCTCATGTGGCCACACATTCATCTCAACATACGCATCTCCGCCACACCTAACTGTTGAACATGTCGTCTTTTAGTCGGCCAACACTCAACACCATACAACATTGCGGGTCGATCCGCCGTCCTGTAGAACTTGCCTTTTAGTTTTTGTGGCACTCTCTTGTCACAGAGAATGCCAGAAGCTTCGCGCCACTTCATCAATCCGGCTTTAATTCGATGGTTCACATCTTCATCAATACCCCCAACCTCCTGCAGCATTGACCCCAAATATCAAAAGGTGTCCTTATGAGGTACCACCTGGCCATCAAGGCTAACCTCCTCCACACACCTAGTAGTACTGAAACCGCACATTATGTACTCAGTTTTAGTTCTACTATGCCTAAACCCTTTCGATTCCAAGGTTTGTCTCCATAACTCTAATTTCCTATTTACCTCCGTCTGACTATCGTCAACCAGCAAAGCTTGAAGCCAACGGTAAATAAAAGTACCGCATACAAACAGCGACTCGCCTGGACACGACCGTATTATTGGCAGCGACAAGGGTTCCTATTGTTGTCCTCTGCCAAATCATTCCTTGAATGGAGTTAAGTCGACCTTGAGCGGTTTCTTCCATTGCTGACTCGCTTCACACAAAGAGAGAAAAACGGTGAGCGCTTAGAGAGAGATTTGGTGACTATACATCATAGTTTTAAATAACCGGCTATAGCTTCGCTATAGTCTTTTTAGCAGGGTGCCGTTAAATGGCCGTCTTCACAAATAGTCCGCTTTAGCCCGCTATAGCTGATTTTGAGGGACGCCGCTATTTTCCATAGCCCGCTATTTGAAACATTGTTATACATACCCAAGCAAGGATGTTCTCTAACTTACAACGATCGCAATCAATTCTTCCAACAGCTCCTCCAAATTGCACAGTGGCTACAAACAAATGCGCACAACGGTAGTAAGCGAGCATATCATCATCACACATCATGGTTGGAAATGTAGTGATGGAGAGGTTACCCATTGAGTTGGCCCGTCACATGGTGAATTCAGGGGATCATCATGTACATGTCATAGGATTGTGAAAATGATCTTACAAATATTGTTGTATCTCTATGGATGGATCATAGCAAAAATGAAAGGTACAAGGAGCAACAAGCAACATGATAGCAGCTTCATCGACCTACCTCCAGGAAAATACCATCAACACCAACTGCAACAACAGTCCTTGCGATGCATCGTATGAGTTCTCGTAAGCCCCCACTTGCAACCCCGCCACCATCAAGCTTACAAAACAGAATCAATGCCCGGTTGAGCAAAATTAAAATCCTCAAGAGACAGTTAGTTTGGAAGAGGTTTAATTAATCAGGTCATCAATGTTTTAGTAGTTGATCACACCATCTTATGATATGGCTATACAGAAGAACCAAAATATAAATAATCAAAAGTCTGAATTGCCTAGATATCATCACACCATGCATGGTTTTTGAGCTTTGGCCATGGATCATGGTTGCAGAAATATACAGGGACGGATCAGGTTGGGCCATTGCCACGTATCATATAATCCCTCCCAGTCCATATAAGTATGATGTCTGGGACATAGTTTTCATCAAACTTTTAAAACTTTCACCATCATTTTTTTTGTAAACATATGATTCGATTGGATATGTGAGAAATCATATTTACAGATTGGTATTAGAAAATACATTCATAACATAACAATTTTATTAAATTTTAGCAATACTACAGTAGAATTAGGTAGCAAAATTACGTTATGAACACGGTGTAGACGCCTTGATTTCCAGCAAGTCTAATTTTCTCCGCAGAGTTGGCCATAACCTGTTAAGGTACAGCCATACATGATCTCTTAATTTTCTCCGCAGAGTTGGCCATAACTGGAACTGATAGTTTGTTTTACAGTTAGTTAGACATCACGTTTTTTCTAATGTTAGATTAATAAAGAGTATAGAATAATAAAAGGTCCAAACAAGCGCAATTAGCTTCAACTTTGCCTGACCATTCAATCTCATAGAGAAAGAAATGACATGATGTGAAACTTCCCTACACAAGGACATTATTGAACAAACTAAGCATGAGTTTTTTGAGCTAACGCTAAAACAGACAATGGCACCAGCAATAACGCAGATAGTGGCAACAATAGTACTCCCATTTTGAGTTGTATGAAGCGCCCATGAAACATGAGATTCTATCTTTCTAATATTTGACCAATAGATAGTCAAACAATATAAAGTAAATATGCCCCGTGTTTACATGTGCTTTTCTTGCTGTAATAATTTTCTTGATAGGTAGAAACAGTATATTGGAAAAGAAATTTATGGTTAAAGTTTAATGTTGTCAAGGTGCCAACTCAAACGCACCTTATAAGAATCAAAAGATGGAGTACTACATTCCAAATTTGGGAAGACTGCCAGATAGAAATGCAACTTACAGACGGAGCACAGAATTGTCCTTTCTTGATATTGATAGTCTTGCCAGTCTTAGCCGCAGCCACTAGAAGGTCAGTCTGTTGCCACAGATACTTATATTAGGCACGTTGAACAAGATATTAAAGCAGATTCATGCTTGATCTAGTAGTAGTGCAGTTTTCCCCAAAACATGCATACATTAAATTTGTACCTGGCGACAGAGGAAAGCTGGAATCACTCACAGGAGGCATATGATTCAAGTTGAGCAATGCATAGCAGTACATAGAAGGAAGGAAATCACTCACAGGAGGAGCTAATGCTTACCTCACCTCAGGGAGCGGAGATGTGAGCTTCAGGAGCGCGAAGGCGGAGCTATGCGGGTGGAGTTCGGAGATGGATCCCAGGACGGGCGACGACCAGGGCGGGGTGAGGTGGCTCGGCAGGATGCCGGGGGTGAGCGCCCGCTGGATGTCAGGGGGGTGGACGGCGCGTCCATGAGACGCGGCTTCGCTGAAGCACGGGAGCTTCTGCGCGCGACGGGCCGGCCCACTTCGCCAGTTAGAGTAGTGCCAGGCAAACCGGTTTTGGGAACCGGTTTCTTACTTTTTTTTCTTCTTTTTGCCAGTTTTGTGATTTTTCCTGTTTCTTTTATTCTTTTTTGTTGCTGTTTTTTATTTTGTTTCTGTTTCTTTTTATTTTTTCCTTCTCTTTTTATTTTATCTTTTTTTGTTTTCAAAAAAGTTTGAAATTCTATATTTCCTTCATTATTTCAGAAAAAATCACGGTTTTTAAATTTTGTTCACAATTCAAAATTTGTTCAGCATACATTGCAGAAATGTTCAACGTATATTTTAAATTTTGTTCGGCATATACCAAAATGTTCAGTATGTATTTAAAATTGTTCAGCGTATAATAAGAAAATGTTCAGTATGCATTTAAAATTGTTCAGCGTATAATAAAAAAATGTTCAATGTATATTTCAAAAATTGTTCATCTTTTTGGAATTTCGAAATTTTTGTTCAACTGTTCAATAATTGTTCATGTTTGAAAAGTTTGTTTGAATTTCAAAGATTCTTCATGGTTTTAAAAAGGGTTTCGCGTTTCTCAAATTTTGTTCATAATTTTCTTTTTTTTTGTTCTCGATATTCGTGAATTGTTCGAATTGTTCGAAAACCAGTAGAACGTATCAGCTCGATTGGTTAGTTCAATACTTCTCGAGCGGGGACGTCGCAGGTTCGATCCCTCGCCGCTGGTACGGTGTAATTTCTGGCAATCATTTTTAACGCGCTCAAACTCCTGACCTCTAAATGGGCCGGCCCATCTGCACCTACCTTCAGTGAAAGCTCCACTTCTTGACGCTAACGAGCGTCAGACAGTAGCTCCCGTTGGGGTGGAGCTCGGGGGCGGCTGGACGGCGGCAATAGCGGATCGAGCGTGAGGGCTGGGCCAGGTGGGCTGCGGGAAACGGCAAGCAGGCCTCTTTCTCCCCCTCTGTCTTTTCTTTTTTTCTTTTTGTTTAAAAATAACCACAAAGCTAAAAGGAAAAGTTCAGAGGTAAAGAAGAAAAGTTGGTGCAATGTGATAATTTCCCTGATCTTGGTAAAAAGTGTGTGAACCAAGAGAAATGGAATGGGACATGTTTGAAAGTTTAAATTCAAGCTCCTTTGAATTTAATTCAAATGGGTTTGAACCAGGGCTAGGTGTGAAGAGTGTCCAAAAAATATGAAATTTTTGGCGGAGCATGGGAAGATGCAAAAAATTGGGCAGAGTTTGGAGAACAGACTTGAAGTAGAAAAAGGCATGGGATTTTTGAGAGATGCAAAAGGACAATTGGAAAACCGAAATGTTTAATAAAATTGGCAGCTCAAATTGCAAAATTGATTTTTGAAACATATGTGACATAATTTTAGGTGAATTATAAAAGCGTTACAAGAAAAAATAAATCCATAAATTACCCAACCAAACTTATATAACAATCCAAATTATAATGCGAAAGGCCGGGGTTTTATGTTGGGGCTGTTCAAGACTTGGTGCCTATACCCAAGACCGCACGGGGCCAAACACTGGGCCCTTCCAACACCGCACGGGGCGGTGCACACAAGACCGGGTTTTTGGAAGGGCGGTTAGGCCTCTGCCAAAACCAGAAGGTCGAGTAGCTGAGCCATAGCCGCGCGGAAGACCGAAAGAGAGCGTCGACACGAGAGGCGTTGCCCATCTCATCCTACGCCAGGCCGGCTCTAAGCAAGATACACCAAGAGCCAACCAAATCAGGGTAGGATGTAATAAGCAGGCTCTCCTGGATAATTCATAATATGAACATCCTTAATCGTGTTGTCCATATCTTGCTTAACTTTTTGTTTGCAGTTGGTCTTTGCGCCAATGGCGCAACTGGCCATCTAGTTACTACAGTTAATGCGACACCCATAGCAAAACTGAAAATATAGTGTAAAACATATAATCGCTGTAAAAAATATTTTATTTTACGTAAAATTACACATGTAAAAATATAGTGTAAAATATACATAAAATGCAATTTTTCTCGTCTTGTGACCTATATTTTTTTATGTCAAATTTTACATGGTGAGTCAATATGAATGTAACTATTTGTATTTCGAATGTAATTTATTTGTGAAACAATTGTAAGATTATCTCGGGTGAAGAATAACTTGTTGTGCACCCTAGGTGATGAATAGTATTATGAATGTTATATATGTTGGAAAATTAGGCAAAATCATAATTAATTTCAGTAAATAATTCATGACTAGAACAGATACTAGCATGCAACAATCTAGCAAACTAGAAAAACAACAAAACATGTGTGGTCTTCCCTTTCTCTCCTCAACACACCACTTAGAGTGGTGGAGAGAACCCACTATATAAAGAGGTCCAACTCTTCTTCAACTTCCGGGATGAGACTAAACTTTAGCACCACAATTTGTCTTTTACAGATGGGTCACTATTTGAGATTTCAGAAATTGCCGACTAGCCCATTAATTCTAACAATATATATATATATAGGGTGGGTCTATTATGATAACATCCCTTAAGACCTTATTCTGCACACCTAATTTTATTCTGCACACCCAAACTAACCCACTGTACCGACCCAACGCGAACTGCACGCACCTCGGCTTATTCTCATAACACATCGAAAAATACCACCCCACCCCACTAGTGCCCACCCGACCCACCCCCACGCTCCTCTCCCACCTTCTTCCTCCTGCGGTTGCGAGAGCCCCGCATCGCCCTGCCTTCCTCTGCACAGCATGACCACCAGCCACCTCAAACCCCCGAGCCACCGTAGCCACCTCCGCCATGTCCCGCCGCCAACACCTCCCACCGTAGCCACCGCCGCCAACACCTCCCACCGAGCCACGCGACCACCACCACCGAGCGCGCCGGATGCCGATCTGCCCGCCGCCACGCCGGACAACCATAGCAGCACCGGCCAAAGGCCGTCCCCTCCCACCCATCGGTACCTCCCTCCACCCCTTGTTCCTTCCCCCAACGCACGGAGCTCGTCCCCACCTGCTCCGGCCACCTTCCCGGACCCCGCCGCCGGGAGCTACCACCACCCCTCGCTCACGGGGCCCCTCCATCTTCCTACCGCGCCTGCCCACCGCCCCCGGGCTGATCGAGGTGCGCCGTCTAAGCGTCAGGCTGCTGCCGCGTGGATCCGCTCTTGGCGGAACCTGTCGCAGTGCATCTCCCGGTAACAGATGGGCGGAGGACGGGGCGACCAGTTGTTGCCGCGCCGCCGCCCCGGTGCTGCACCTCCCTGACCAGCGTCGTTGCCGCCACTCCGGCCTTACGCCTCGCTGCAACCTGCCCTCCTCCAGGCCGACCACTGGATCTGACGACCGAGCCGCCACACGGGTCAAACAGGTGGGCCACTCCTCCGTCCACATCCTCCGATTGCCATTCTTGCAAATTGCAATCTTCCTCCACCGGCGGTTTGCAGGCACCGCCGTGACCCTCTTCATTCCCTGATCCAACTTCCAAGGAGCATGAGGGTGTCACCGATAGCCTTCCTCATCTCCTCTTACTCGAGCTCGGGCCGACACCTGGCTTGGCCACACACCGGCGCTTCCCTCCCCTCTACACGTGCCTCCCCGCCAGCCTCGGACCTTACCTCCCTACCAACAGGGCGCAGCAGCCCCTACGGTATCTGATGGCGGGTCCTCCTGGCCCGATGCGGCGGCAGCTGTCAACAATGAACCCCACATGCAGTTCACGCGATGCGTGTCTGTGGTGCGGAGCTCATCTGCGTGCCGTTCGTTTCCCCCTCGCATGCCTGCAGTGCAGTTAGATTGCCGGTGGTGTTCATCAATTTCGCCAGCGACGTGCGCAAGCACCTCACTATCTAGACCAAGTGAACTGAAGTTCACAAAAAAATACGAAGTATGATTGAAGTTCCCAAAAAAGCCGTTAGAGAAAGTTGTTAAAAAAATAAGGTGCTCGTGAAGTTCAGTTTATCTTTTCGAGACAAAGTGCAGTTTACTTGCCTTGTCGATTCAGAATTTGGCTTCCTTCTTGTGTGCGCCAGCCAAAGAATTTGTGTATAATATACCTTTTGTTCCAATCCGAGCTGACCGCTAGATTTTTGCTTCTCTGTCTTTGATTTCTGTTTGTTTTGCAGAAACCGATGAAAAGGATTCCTGGGCTAGTGCTCATCAATCTTGGGTGACTACGTGATCTCACTCCCCTATAAAAATTTCATCGTTTTCTACCTATGGCTATGGTAATTCCTCCATCAAACCACCTGACTTCAGGTTGCCTTGCCCACCATGCAGTTTTGCGCACGTAGGAGTGCAGCTCGACCAACGGGAAGTGCAGTTTGGCCCATGGCGTCGACGGTTTTTTGGCGAACTCACGTGTGCACGGGCAGTTCCCTTGGACTATGCACACGTGGTCGTTTTATGAGGGGTTCACTCTGTATGTTGGAGAGGTTCGCTCCTCCATGGGGGTCATCTTTTTAGGTAGTCCGCTTCCTGAATTGTGTTAACACTTTTTTGTTTTTGTTTAAATCCGGTCTAGTGCAGTTCCTTTGTTATGTTGGAGATGTTCATTTTCATGAAAAAAAGGTTGATGCAGCCCACTTCGAGGAGTACTGTGGTCCACTTCAGTCAAATGTATTTTTGTTTGGTAAAAATAGATGCATTCCGTTCAGGCACGGCTTGCGGTTTGCACGGCTCGTGTGTGAAGTTCTTTTTTGTACTTTGTATCTTTTTATGTTTTTTATGAAATGTCGTGCACTCGCTCAGTCCATGCCGTCCACTCTACTGATCTACATGCAGTGCCTTTGGTCCTTGGATATGGTTCACTTTTGAGAGTGATGTCGTTCACTTGCGCCCTACATGAAAAGTGCGAAAAATTTAAAACAAAACAACATGATAGCAATGAGGTTCACTTCGACACATGTTGCGGTTCATTTGCCCTCGTCTCTGCGGTCCACTCTCATTCATAAAAAAAGTAAAAAAACAACAAAAACTCGTCCGACAAAAAAAATTATGCAGCTCGCTTGCCTATCCGATGCAGTGCGGTTTTTCATTCTGAAGCAGTGCGGTCGGCTGAATGATGTTGTTCATCCCGTAAAGTGCAAAAAAATTGTTACGAAAGCGAAAAAAAAGTAATGCGGTTCACTTCTTGATAGTGTTGTGGTTCATTTACACCCGATGTGAAGTGCACTCTACTTTCTCGTTCTTGAAAAAATTACGTTTGAATAAAAGAAACCATGCAGTTCTCTTACCCGTGTGATGCAGTGCGATTTTTCGTCCGTTGCAGTGCGGTTTTCAGTCGGATGAAGTACCCACGTCGACTCGGATGTCCCAAAAAACAGTGTCCGCATTTTCGGTAAATTCAAAATTCCTCTTAAACCATAAGGAATTAGCGGAAGTGTTCTACATGAAAGAGTTGCGTATCGTCGATATCTTTCCAACAGCGTATCGTTTGAATCATTCCAACCAGCGGTTTGCAATTTTTTTGCCAAAAACGGCCGCTGCCACTCGTTGTCCGTCGCACGATTTTCAAAGTTAACTTAGAACCGTAAGGAATTTCAAAACTATTTCAACATATGAAAGTTGCGCCTCGTTCGTAGCTTTCCAACGGCGTATCACACTCCTCGTTTCGATAAACGGTTCAAAAACTGGAGCGAAAACAGTATCAAAAATTTGAAATTTTTGAAAAAACAGAATTCCGCGATTTAGTAAATTTGAAACTGCTCTTAAACCGTAACAAATTACAGAAAATAATAGATATGAAAAAGATGCGACTCGATCATATCTTTCCAACGGCGTATCATTTGCTTTATTCCGATGAATGGTTTAGAAAAAATCGCGAAAATACGCTCGCTGCCACTCGTCGTCCGCCGCGCCGTTTTTGAAACTGCTCTTAAACCGCAAGGAATCTCGAAAAGTGTTCAACATGGCGAAGTTGCGCCTAATCCATAGCTTTCCAACGGTATATTATACGCCTCGTTCCGATAAACGGTTAAAAAACTAGAGCGAAAACAGTACCAGAAAAACACTGCATGCAATTTTTTTTACGCGAAGTTCATTAGTCTTTATTGCAGTGCTCGTCGTCAAAATGATGCAATGCGCTTCTGTTGAGCGTGCAGTGCCGAAGTGGTGTGCAGAATAGTTATTCTGCTAATATTAGCAGAATAGACCGTCTATATATATATATATATATATATATATATATATATATTAGTTGAATTTTAATATGTGTGCATGCCTTTTTTTCATTGCGATGGATGGAGTATTAGAGCAACGCTATGCGTACGATAAAATCCTTGTGATTTAGTACGACACCATTTCCACCAGCCATCATACCAAAATTGGAGCACAATGCGTCCTACGCGTAGGTAGGATTGAAGGTAGCACAACCCTTGATTTCTCAAGCCGTTCACAGCGCATCACAGGATTGGACATCGTACAATGATTGTACAGACAAAGTGTCATATGCAGAGTAGTTCGGTTCTCCAGTTGCCTCCAGTTTGTTCCATGCTCTTCTCCCTCTTCATGCTATAATATGCATGCTGTTAGGATAAATAAAGGGACCGCCTAGATTCGATCTGAATTTTCCCAACCATTGGATCAGAAATGAACCGCTGGATGTCTTCCTCCTCGTATTTCTTGGCCAATCCAACGATCAGATGAATGGACCCAGTGGTCTCTCTCAGCCAATCAGATTTTCTTCCATACCTGGTCTTTGGCGAGCTTCTGCCCAAGCCCTCGCTGGCGGTGCCGCGGTTGTCCACGTCATCCCCGTCTCCGTTTGGGGCTCTGTTATAGCTCAGACTCAACTCCGCATGCGACACCATGACCAACCACATCATCCCTGGCTTCGGTTCGCTCGTCTTGGCCTTGTTGTGATTCGCTGCGCCGTCTTAGGCTCGTGCTGCCCCCCTCTTGCTTATCTCTCTCATGTTGTTTCCTCTAGCCGAAATCGACTGATCACAAAAGTTTTGTTTGTTGCCTAAGGAATGGTAGAACCATAAGTTAAAAGGTGAAATAAATCCATTACACATTGTAACTAATGAAGGCACAAACTTCATTTCTATCATTTCAACGTGTGTTAAGGCGTGCCATCATGTGCGAGTGGGATAACCAAAATCATTGATCATCTACCTTAAAAACGGGCCACGATCTCCATATTGATGGGACGTGCCAATGGAGGAGATGCCTCGAAGCACGAATCGAGTTATCACACTGGTTCAATGTTTATGGCCGGTTGTGACCTTTCGCCAAAAGTTGTTAGGCGAGGCCACTATTTACACTTGAGCGGTTGGCCTTCGAGGCTAAGCAATGTTCACAATGCGAAATCATGACATAATACGGATAACTCATGGCTGAACTTGGATAAGTTGCCCTTGAAGGTTTGGCTGAGGAGGATTGCTTACATGGCATGAACGCCGGTGAAGGAAGGAACTGGTCTACGAAGCCAATGATTCCCGCACGTACCTCGGCCCCGAAGAGTAGTTCGGGGGGCTACTGAGGGAGTCCTGGACAAAGGGGTCCTCGGGTTGCCGGCCTATCTCTTATGGGCCGACAGGTGGGCTGCTTTGAGACTACTATAAGGCCGAGCTATAAGGCGACTCCGTATCCAGACAGGAAACCTTCAGAGCCTTGGTGTGTCCTTCAAGTCAAGATAAGAGAATCAACATGTTTATTACTTCATTGTAACCGACCATTTGTAACGCTAGTACCCCTGGTGTCTATATAAACTAGAGGGTTTAGTCCGTAGAGGCTAGAAGAAGAACCATAATCCTATTCACCTAGGGTTTAGTTCATCTAATCTCGTGGTAGATCGACTCTGTAACCATCGTATCCACTTCAATATAATCAAGCAGGATGTAGGGTTTTACCTCTTCGAGAGGGCCTGAACCTGGGTAAATATCATCTCCTTCGTCCCTTTTTTCCCCATGGATCCAAGATCCACAGCTCGGGACCCTCTAACAGAGATCCGCCAGTTTTGAGACCGCCAGTCGTGGCTCTAGATCTGCAGATTATGCCTGAGCTGCGGGAGCTTTGTGGGGAATCATCTATGGTGCTACTGATGGAGGTGGAGTCCTTGGCGGTGGCCATGACGCCCTCACCACTACCACCATCGTCAGAGTATTGTCAGTCGCCCGCCTTTGTGGACATTGGAGGCTTGGTTGGTTTTGTCAGTCTCTCATCTATGACCATTGGGCATGTAGAGTCTTTGAGTGATGAGGTTGATGAGATAGGTGTGTTGGCACCTAACTCTGAGGCTCTGTTTTGTGAGCAACTTGAGGTGCCTGAATCCATCATGCCGGTGGTACCTGCGGTTGCTGATGTTGCGGCGGTTGATATGTTGGCGCCTGATCTCTTGGAGCCCACACGACCGCTCACCTTTGTGGAGTGTGGAGGTTCAGGTGTCGCGGTCACTCACTCACATCGGACCATTTGGGCAGGTTTCTGTGCGTGATAAGGTCGATGAGATTCTCTTCAGGATAGAACTTCACAACTTGCTCAAACGTTTGGAGAGGGTTAGCCTGGATCTGCCAAGGCCATTGTGGAGGAGGCGCTCAGGAGCAAAGGAAAGAAGAGTGATGCCACAAGAAAGGCGTCCGCAGCTGCTTGATGGATGGTCATGGGTATCTTGGGTTGTCCTTATGGACTGACTTGTCTTCATGGCCCCATGGTCTTCGTCCGAGTTACTCTGGTTAGGGCTATCTTTGCGATGTTGCGGTGTGAGGGTTGGTGGTTGTTACATGTTGCATATGGTTGTCGAGCTGATCACCTGCTTATAGCGTTGCATGCTCTCTGGGTAGTCATGTGGTTGGTTTTATCGGTTTTTGTTCGGTTTTCCGTTAATTAACTGGGCAATTCTCTTCTGCTTAATTAATCGATGAGGCAAATCTTTTGCCTCCGTTTCAAAAAAAAAATCTTGTATGCTTTATATGCTTTTTGTATCATTCTTGGGACTAACCTATTAACTCCGTGCCTAGTGCTAGTTGCTGTTTTTTGCTTGTTTTTTTACTAACCTATTAACTCAATACCCAGGACCATGTCAGATCGGACCTCGGATAAACTCCAACTGAGCCAACTCTCAATCAGAGTATGGGCCAAGCCAATGACGGTGCAATATACCGTGGGTACCTGACCTCCGGGGAACAAGGTTGCCAAGCCAGCCTCGGAGGTCGGGCGTAGCCCAAACATCTCGCCCCACTAGTGGGCCTCCTCCAGAAGGATATACCATTAATTGTACCAAAAAACAAGGGTTTTCCTATTCGACGCATTACGCGTCAAAATGTCTAGCCGCCGCACACGCCCGACAAAGATGGGCCGGCCTGTTTTGTGTGCGAGGCGTGCGTTCCACCTATCCAAATTTTGGGAACCTTCTGGAAGGTTCTAGCCAGTTTTGGGAAAGGTTCCTCAGCCGGTTTTTCTGTTTCTATTTTATTTTTTATTTTATTTTCTTTTCTCTCCTTTTTTCTCCTTTTTTATTTTTCATTTCTCATTTCTTTTTCTTTTTTCCTTTTATGTCTCTCTTTTTTCTTTTTCTTTTTCTTTTTCTTTGTTCCTTTTTTCTGTTCCATTTCCTTCTTTATTTTTTGTTTGTTTGTTTGTTTTCTAGTTTATTTTATTAATGATCATCTTGAAATTGTTTGGAATTTCCAAATGATTTTTTTGTATTTTAAAAACGTTCAAACTTTCAAATAAAATTCCTATTAAAAATTGTTCTATTTTTTAAAATGTTTGCATTTCAAATGGTTTTTGGGGTTTTTTCAAGATTTCTTTTGTCTTCTTTCTTTCTCTTTCTTTCCTTTTTCGTTTGTTCTATTATTAGTTTTTGGTTTTTCGTGTTTATTTTTATTTTCCAGATTTTAGGATTTTTCAAATTTTTATTTGGAATGTCTAAACTATTTCTTGTTTCCCAAATTTGTTCACATTTTTCAAAAAATGTCCGCAATTTTAAAATTTCGTTCACATATTCATAAAATATTCTTGATTGCAATTTTTTTTCACAATTAAAGAAATAGTTTGAAAATTCCAAATTTATTGTTGATGTTTTCAAAAATTGCTTCCAATTTCAAAAAAGAGTACCGAGAATGAAAAATTGTTTGTGTTCTTCAAAACAGTTTTGAAGTTCAAATTTTGTTCTGGTTTCTAAAAATTGTTCAGTTTTCAATTTTCTTGCAAATTCTAAATATTTGTGTTTTCAAAATTTATTCAAATTCGTGATTCTAAAAAACCTTCCCATTTTTTTAAAAATGCAATTCTTTTAAAGAAAATTCCAATTCTCCAAGTTTGTTCACAAATTCAAAAACGCTCCTTGTTTAAAAATTTATTCACAAAATAAAAAAGTTTACATTTTCTCAAAACATGTCCGTGATTGTTGAAAACTGTTTGATATTTAAAAAATGTTTTCCTTTTTCAAGATATGTTCACAAATTCAAAAAACATGTTCTTGATTTTTACCAGAAACCCAATTTTTTTCACATATTTTAAAACTTGTTCATCTTTATCAAAATTGGTTGGAATTTAAAAAAATGTTTGTGTTTTTCAATACTTGTCAACAACTTCAAAATTGTTCCTGTCTTCCAAATTTGGTTACAAATCCGAAAATTTGTTCTCTTTTTATGAGAACTCATGTGGGTTTTTTCCAAAACTTTCGGAAGTATTTAAAAATATTCAAATTTTTCAAGAAATGATTAAAGCAAGGCAAAATAATCTGATCCGCCTATCTGGCTACTTCTAAAGAGTTCACGTTGTCTGTTAACTTCAATATGAACTAGCCGCAGTGGCTAGCGGCCTCTGTTTACCAGAGCACGATCATGAGCTCGAATCCCATCTTATACGTTGCGTTTTTCCTTTGATTTTTTACACCTCGCAGCCTGCTTGGGCTAACCCAGTCAAGGTAGTGCCTGTGTGAACCCTCGACATTCTGCTGCAGAATGCGGCAGATAGGAGGTCCCGTATGCACTCTAGTAGAAAACGTGGGTGTAGGTGCTCCCGATCTTCGGGGAACAAGGTCGTCAGGCCGGCCACAGAGGTCGGGCGTAGCCCAGACCCCTCGCCACACTAGTGGGCCTCCTCCAGAAGGATATACCATTACTCGTACCAAAATACATGCACTATAGTAGAAAGCTTGGGCGTCAAGACATGCGAACCGAGTTGGGCCATGTAACCCTAGCCCTCACCCAGCTATATAAGGGGAGGTAGGGGCTCCCTAGGCGGCGATCAACAGAGATCCAATCTCCACAGCCTCTCTCAAACAGATCCACCATATGTATCCCTGATACGAGGCCACATCAATACAACACGACATGTAGGATGTAGAATGTTACCTCACCATGAGGGCCTGAACCTGGATAAATTCATTGTCCCGTGTGTACCCCAATGCGATCCTCTACGCACGCTGCCCCAGTTTGTATATATAAGAATGATTGAAATATTTGATGTCATAAGAAAGGATACAAATGTTTATTTAATACTCACTAAAACTTACATAACTTACAAGAAAGATATGATACAGGTGAGAAAATTTAAAGTGCAATCTTATTCGGTATATATTGGATTTGTAGATATTGACTGGGGGTTCTTCTGGTGCAGAGTTATAAGGATGTTCTGGTGGCAGAACACACCAATCCTTTGGGTGTGGTGATCATAAGAGAAGGGAGGATCAATGAGACTGAACTAGTGAAGGCCTTGGGAGAGATGTTTGACTGGGGATGGCAATGGAGAGTGAGGGAATTTGGAAAAAATGGGTATATGATGAGATTCCCCAACAAGGCAAAGCTGGTGGAGTTGTCCAAGTTTAATGACTTTAATTTGCTAGGAACAGGGGTAGTGATCAAAGTTCAGCCCTGGTCCCTTGACCGTCAGGCTGTTGGCAAAATGCATACTGTTTGGGTCAGACTGGCCAAAGTACCAGATTGCTTTAGGCATTTCCTAGGGATTTGTGAGGTGGCTGCTGCAGTGGGGCCTGTCCTGGAGATTGATATGGACACTATTAATGAGGAGAAAGTTAGAGCAAAATGTGGAATCAGGGATGTGGAGAAAATCCCTACTCAAGTAGAAATTACTTCACCTGATCTTCTCATGTTCAGAATTGAGGTGGAGCCTGAGAAAGTAGTGGAAATTGGTTGGTACAGGGAAGAGAAGAGGAAAAATGACAGCAACAATATCTCAGAAGTGGGAGAGGAAGAGATTGACAACAGAAAAAGAACCAGATTAGAGGATAATGAACACAGAGGGGTTTCTTTGGGATGCTTATCCCTGAAACAGAGTGAGGAGGTTGACAGTAAGATTGAAAAAATGAAATCCCAGTTGGAGGAAAACATGATGCAATGGCAAAATGAGATGACTTTGGAAAGAGGAAGATGGCAAAAAGAAAGTGAATTCATGCTCAGTAAAATAAAAGCTTTGGAGGAAGACAAGATCAGAAGCAATGCTTTGTGGGCAAAGAATGAAAACAAGATCAGAGAGCTGGAGAAGATTCAGATAGAGTTGCAGGAGACTAGTAAAAAACAACTAGAAGAAATACAGAAGCTGGCACAAGAGGCTGCTAATAGAGAGGAATATGAAAGGGAATTAGCTAATATAGACCTTGAAGATTATGAGAAAGAGGCTCAACAGAAAAAAGATGACACAGACTCTGGGAAATATAATGAGCCCACTGATTATAATGCTAGCCAAGAATCTGTTGGAATTTTGTGGGAGAAGATGGCTGAAATACATGGAATTGAGGTTCTAGACAAAGAAGGGGATGAAAAAGATGTGGAGATCAAGAGAAGTCTTAGAAACAAAGGGAAGGAAGATAAGAAAATTGAAGATATGGCTAAGAGCAGAGCTGAGGAAAGAGACAACTATGGTAAGAATTCTGAGCTGGTTATTGCTGATGCTTCTTTACTACATATTAGTTCTTTGGTGGGGATTGATTTAGGGTGTTCAATAGATATGATCGATAAAAACATAGACATTATTAACAAAATGGAAAAAGCTAGAAGAGAGATATATTTCCAGAATGTTAAAAGAGAGGAAAGGGAAAAGAAAGGGGGGAAAATGAAGAGGATGAGATCTGCAAAAAGATGTCCCAGTATATATTAATACTGGAGATATTACTCTTGAGGAACTCTGTTCAGATTATGAACATTCTGATGTGGGCATTGAGGAACAACAAATGAAAAAGCTGAGAGGAATGTTCTCGGGGAGAAAAGCGAAGAAATGCTCACTGACAATTGGTGTGTGAAGCGATCGATTGGGATTGGGGTCCTTCGAAGGAGAAAAGGAATTAAGTAGAAAAATGAGGGGGGTTTTCTGGAATGTAAGGGGTATAGGCCAGGATCACAAAAAAAAGGTACGTTAGAGAGATGATTGTAGATCAGAAGCTAGACTTTGTTGGACTCTCTGAGACCATAAAGCAAGACTTCACAAAAAATGAGTTGCACAATTTGTGTGGAGGGAGGAACTTCCAATGGAGTTGGAACCCACCCAGAGGCATGTCAGGGGGGATTCTGATGGGGGTTAATAAAGATATGTTTAATGTGGAAACTATTGAAAAAGGACAGTATTTTTTGAGAATGTTAGTATTTGATAAGAATATCAAAATGCATTGGAATTTGGTTAGTGTGTATGGGGATGCCCAGAAGGAAGGGAAAGCTAGTTTCCTAGCTGAATTGGCAAGATTATATCATGATAATCCTCTGCCTTGCTTGGTAGGGGGAGATTTTAACATTATCAGAAATGGGAAGGAGAAAAACAAGCCTATGCTTAATGAACAATGGTCCTTTATGTTTAATGCTATTATTGAGCAAGCAGGGTTAAGGGAGCTGCCTTTGAATGGAAGGCAGTACACCTGGGCTAATAATCAGGAGGACCCTACTTTTGAGAAGTTGGATAGAGTTTTGATGTGCCCTGCTTGGGAGGAAAAATACCCATTAACCATATTGCAGGCCTTTGCTAGAGAGGTATCTGATCATACCCCTTGTTCTCGGATACAGGGAGACTCGTGATCACAAATACATTTTTAGATATGAAAATGCTTGGATACTGAGAGAGGGTTTTAGAGAGCTGGTGTATAATACCTGGAATGGTAGATACTTTGGGGACATGTTAGATAGATGGCAATCAAGGTTGAGAAACCTTAGGAAAAAGTTAAAAGGCTGGAACAGAAATATGGATGCTTGGTACAGAAAAATAAAAATGGAAATATTAAAAGAATTGGATGATTTAGATAAGAGAGCTGAGATTATGGGCTTAGGTGTGAAGGATAGGGATGATCAGAAAAAGTTGAGAGCACAATTGAAAAAAGTAATGTTGCAAGAAGAGGTGAAGTGGTTGCAAAGATATAAAGATTCAGAGACTAAAGATGGAGATAGAAATACTAGATATTATCATGCCAGGGTGAATGGGAGGAGAAGGAAAAACAAGATTGTTTCCCTGGAACAGGAAGAAGGGGTTATAGAGGGAGATGAGAATTTAATGGAATATATCACCAAATTCTATAAAGAATTATTTGGACATCCTGAAGAATCTAGTATTTCGTTGAAGGAGATGGAGATGAATAAAATTAATGGACAGGAGAAAGAGGAGCTTTTGGCTCCTTTTTCCCTAAATGAAATCCATCAGGTGGTCTTTGGGATGAAAAGAAACAAAAGCCCTGGCCCTGATGGGTTCCCTGCTGATTTTTACCAAGATTTTTGGGAAGTGGTGAAGTGGGATCTGAAATCCTTGGTAGAAGGGTTTGCAAAAGGTGAGATTAATATTGCCAGACTTAATTATGGTATTATTACTCTTGTCCCAAAAACTAATGATGCTAAACAAATTCAGAAGTTCAGGCCTATTTGCCTGTTGAATGTCAGTTTTAAAATCATTACTAAAATTCTGATGAATAGATTGGCCAAATGTGTGGCCCCTGTGATTTCCAGAACCCAAACTGCCTTTATCAAGGGCAGATACATTATGGAAGGGATTGTGATCCTGCATGAGGCCCTGAACTCCTTTCACAAAAACAAAGAAGATGCCCTGGTTTTTAAAGTGGATTTTGAGAAAGCTTATGATAAAATCAAATGGCCTTTTGTGATACAGATGCTGAAAATGAAAGGATTCCCTGATAAATGGTGTGACTGGGTGATGGAAACTATGAGAGGAGGACATGTAGGAATCAAAGTAAATGATGAAATTGGCCCGTATTTTAAAACCTTTAAAGGACTGAGGCAAGGAGATGCTATGTCCCCTTTACTGTTTGACATAGCTGCTGATGCCCTGGCTTGTATAATGAGTAATGCCCTGGAGCATGATCTGGTTAAGGGGGTGCTGAATGGAAATGGAGAAAAAGGGGTTAATATGTTACAATATGTTGATGATACTATCTTCTTGATCAAGGATGAGGTGGAAAGTGTTAAAAATCTTAAACTTATACTTGGGGCTTTTGAGCAGATGTCTGGGCTCAAAATAAATTCTCATAAAAGTGAATTGCTATTATTTGGCAAAGCTAGAGAAAAACAATCGACCTATCAGGATATCCTAACGTGTAAGATGGGAGACTTGCCCATTAGGTACCTGGGGATGCCTGTTTCTGAGAATAGAGTTGGGAACTCACACTGGGAATGTGTGACGAATAAAATTGAGAAAAGGTGTGGATGTTGGCAGGGGAAGCTACTGGGTTCTATTGCTGGAAGAATCACCCTGGCGCAAGCCTGCTTGACTAACATGCCTTTGTTCATGATGTCCTTCTATGCTGTGCCTAAAGGGATCATAAAGAAAGCTGATTTCTTTAGATCCAGATTGGTATGGCAAGAAGATGAGAATGTAAAAAAGTACCATCTAGTGAATTGGAAAGAGTGCTGTCGACCTAAATACATGGGGGGTTTAGGGATACTGAATTTAGAGATTATGAATATTTTGCTTCTAGCAAAATGGTTTTGGAAAATGGAAAATGAAAAAGGTCTGTGGCAGGATGTTTTGGATAGAAAATATAGAAAAGGGAGATGTTTAGCTTTAGTAAGCAAGAAGCCTGGGGATTCCCAATTTTGGGCTAGTTTGTTGAAGATCAAGGAAATATTCTATAAATTTGTTAAGAAAAAGTGGGGATGGGAGGAATACTCGGTTCTGGGAAGATACCTGGGTGGATGATAAACCTTTGAAGGAGGCTTACCCTAGGCTGTATGATATATGCTTTGACCACAACATTACTGTGGAAGAGGCTATACAGAAAGGGTGGGGTGGGTTCAAATTTAGAAGAACATTGCATGGGGAAACTTTAGGGCTTTGGAATTGTTTGAAAAAAAGATGTGAGGAAATTCAATTGCAGGGAGGGGCAGACCAAGTTCTCTGGACCCTAACTGCAGACCATAAGTTTTCTGTGGGGTCCTTGTATAGGAAATTGATAGCAGTTGGGATAAACTTCCCACAGAAATACTTATGGAAAACAAAGTTGCCTGCGAAACTGAAAGTGTTTCTTTGGTTAGTTAATAAAAAAAGTATATTAACTAGGGATGTGCTTCTTAGAAAAGGCTGGAAGGGTGGGAAAGGGTGTGTGTTGTGTGGGGAAGATGAATAAATTGACCATTTGTTTTTTTCCTGCTCCACTGCTTCACTGTTATGGGGTTCGGTCAGATGTGTGTGTGGATTTAAAACTGTCCCATCAAATGTAAAGGACTGTTTTGGGGAGTGGATTAGGAAATTTAATAAAGAGGAGAAAAAAATGGTTCTGGTGGGGATTGCAGCCCTGCTTTGGGCAATTTGGAAAAGCAGGAATGCAATTGTCTTTGAAAACAAAAGGATAAATGATCCTTTGTATGTTGTCAAACTATTATGCAGGTGGTTGACTGACTGGTCCGTCCTGCAGATAAAGGAGTCGTCAAGAAAAACACTGGAGCTGGGAGCAAGGGTGCTAGAACAGGCAGCAAATGAGGTGTTCAATGCTAAGCAGGGATGGAGGATCAATGTGGCAAGGCTGAATGAAGCTTCTCTTGCGAGGGTGAACCTGATGTTTGTTGCTCCTGCTGACAGAACCCTTGTGTCCTTTCTTGCTTCTTTTGCTTTAGCTGTAATGATGATTTGGCAGTTTGAACTTAGGGGTTAATTTGTACTCATGTTGTTGGAATTTATGGCTAGCCCCTGCTGCTAGGGATTCCTGGTGGTGTTGGCAGATGTGTTCTTTTCTGTTCTTTTCTTTTTTTTATTTTTATCTCGCCTGTAGAACTCGGTGGTTTTCAGTAACGTAAATCGGAAGGAGCAAGGCCCTTCTTTGATAAAAAAATGTGTGGTGGACTCGTTGTTGACGGCATTTATTCTTCATGGTGGTACGCGTAGATGTGCATGCACTAGAGGCGTGCAAGCAGGTGCATGTGTATGGCGGCCAACTCCCGTCGGAAGGCATCGGCGTGCTCCGGCTTGACGCAGAAGGACACGACATTGACGCCGTCCTTGGCCTTGCATGGCGGGCACAAGACGCAGATGTTGGTCACCCTCCTCTCACGCCCAGCTGCTGACGGCGGTGGCATCACCCGCGCTGGTCCTCCACGCCCAAAGTCCACCTCATTGAGCCCAAGGTTCCTTAAGCTCGTCACAAGAAGCGTGTTGTACCTCGAAGGGGCCATCTTCAGCTGCTGATCCCCACCGCCACCAGGGCCGCCGTTGTTGGTGAGTATGTCCGGTATCTTCTCCTTGGCGAGCCTGATGAGCTTCACTAGGTCCTTGATGTCGCTGCTGGCCACCGTGCCGCTCTGCGCCTGGACCGGCTGCCCCATGACGCAGTTGCCGTAGTAGCCGAGCTTTGCACGTACGAGCCCCCGCATGTTGGTCGAGAAGACGAGGGGCGCCGGCTTGTCGGGGTCGGAGATGACCGCACGGGTGCGGCACTGCCAGAGCACGGCCGCGACGACGTCGAACACCGTGCACTCGTCGCCGCACTCGGCTTTGATGCAGCTGATCAAGCTCCATGAGATGGTGACGTTGATGCTCGCCATTTCCACCGTCCCGGCGAGCATCCGAGTCCTCATTGCGGTGACGAACGACGGCGGGAGGCGCGGGAAGGTGCATTCGGCTTCGGACCTGACAGGAAGGACGGACGGCGCTGGCATCCCTCGGGCGAGCTCGCCGACGGCCTGCAGGAACTGCGCCATCCCCGCGGCGTCGCCCAGGACGTGGTTCCACGTCACGCCCACGACGAACCCGCCGCAGGCGAACTCGGTCACCTGCATCAGCAGCATGGGGTCACCGGGAAGGCAGTACTCGGCAGGGTAGCGGACGGCGAGGTTCCCAAGCAGCAGCGGGGACGTCGTGAATTGGTCAAGCGCACAGCTAGCCGAAGCGCCCACGAACAAGACTCCCTCGCCCGTACACAAGATGTGGATCGGCTCGCCGTCGGGTCCGGTGACGAGGCGGCCAGCCATTGGTTGGTAGAGCACCAGTGCCTGCGACAGGGCCTTCTTGATTGTCTCAATGGGCTCGTTGATTGGCTGCTCGAAAATGAGAAGCAGCCCCGCAGGAACAGGAGCGAAACATTTGTCGAAAGAGGAGAGGTTGATGATGCCACCGGTTGCCGTCCCCAGCTCCGATGGGCCGGCGACAACCACCGGCGATGGCTTGGTCACTATGATGCTCATTATGCTATGGCTTCTCACACCTAATTAGTAAGATGCTCTTAACTCCCAGCTGCCCGGGCAGTGTGTGCTGTGTATATATAGGCAGGGAAGACTGTAGGCGTACTCTTGCTGTGGTCAAATTATGCAGGGAAACGTTTACGACCAGTGCGCTGGCGGAACTTTGCGCCGGTCCGCTGCACGCACGCCACAAAGACGTGGGTCCACACACGTCTTTATCCCCAGCGCCTCTTCGCCGACATAAATCTTATCCCCTGCATCGTCTTTTCTTCCCCTTTTTCATCTGCTGCTCGTCCGCCTGCATAGCTCCTCCCACCTTGCACGCGTTGACGCATCCTAGCTCCGGCGAGGCTACCGCAGGCGGACCTCCCCTACACGGTCGTGCTTCAACAAGCCATACCGTCGACACGAGTGCCGCCGCTGTGAGCGTTGCCATGGAGCTGACGCAGCAAAAATAGAAAGCTACCACCCGCGTCGGCCATGACGTGACGACGTTGCTCCGGGAAACGACCGACATCACATGCTGCTATAGTGGAGCCGTGGAGCACCGCCATGGAATCCGCCACCCCCGGAAGCCACAACCAGCTAAGACTGAAGCTGCAACCGTCGTTGAATTTTGCTACTACAGGTGAGGGATTTGCTACATCCATCATGGCAGAGTTGCGACCTACTACGGACGTTCTTTTATTTTGTTGCAACCATCCTCAGTTTTTGCTTCCACCAGCGAGGGATTTTGATATATTCATCATGGGGGAGCTATGACCAGTGACGGCGACGGAGATGATTTGCTACAACCATCATCTATTTTTGTACGTCCACTATTTATTTTCTGCTACAACCAATTGACCATACCACGCCTCGCAACGGGGCAACGACCAGTTTTTGTTGCAACCGCCGTCTACTTTTGCTACTATCGGCGAGACAATTTGCTACTAACAACGAGCATGATTTTTTGCTGCAACCGTCATCTACCCACCATCTGCTTTTGCTCCTACTGGCGAGGTCAATCTTTTTTCTGAAAAGTTGCAATCGTTGACATGAGAAGCTTCAACCCTATTTTTGAAAAGCTTCAACCCGGCGACAAAAAGCTGGAACTGGCTTCTCACCATTGATGCAACGGCGGCACTCTTTCGTCTGAGCTGCGCCTTAGCCAGCAGGAGCTCCATGCTTCGGAGCCGACGAGAACCACGGTGAACCGAGGGTGCTGCAACCGGGGGTGGGCCACGCTAGGAGCAAGCGACGGGACACTTGAGAGGAGCCGGCGGCTGGGAGGACGTCCAGGAGACGGGGGCGGTCGAGGGCGGCAGCCAGCGACGACGAGGGCGGTGGCCAGCGGCCGGCGGCAACGTGGGCGGCCGGTAAGCTGACTCACATCTAGCGGATCACAGAGACTACTCGGGATGAAATATGCGTCATATTTTTTTAACTAGCGAAATCAGTTGGGAAAAGAAGGCATCGTGTGGCTATTAGTGAGCGAATCGTACATACGCGGTGCGACCGGCCGAAATTTCGGCCGGCGCACCGGCGCCCATCACTCGCCAATTATGTAAGGATTTGTGTATCATCAGATGTCTCCACTATACTTTTTTATGGAAACTCCACTATATTTGTTATTTGCAGAATATACTTTTTGAATAATTGTTTAAGTTTTAAACCCGTTTAATTCCCACATTCGGCAGGGTCAACAGGGCATAATTGAAATGGTATTTCCTTAGTGCAAATACTCCCTCTGGAGGGGTTTATAAGTCGGGCATGAGTTTTTAGGTGTTCATTTTGACTAAGAAAACATTGATTATGTTGTACAAAAATATGCATTAGATTCGTTCTCAAATTTAGTTTCTAACCGTATAATTTTGCCGACATATTATATATGTTTTGTTTGTGAAATCAGAGACCTAAAAACACAAGCCCGACTTATAAACCCATCTGGAGGGACCATGCTATTTACAAAACAATTACTGGGGTGTGTTTTTCAACAATCTGTCCCCCCATCAAAAAGTTACCGGCATGTTTGTACATAGGTCATGGGGGGGGGGGGGTGTTTTTCAAAAATCTGCCCCCCCATAAAAAAATTACCGACATGTTTGTACATAGGTCATCAGGTCTAGGTGATGTATATTACCAAGCTATTTACACATGGGTTACTGGGTTATATTTTCTTTTCCTCGGGTTAAAGTTACCGCGGCTTTTGTACCTAAGTTATCAGGTCCATGATGCATATATTATCATCATATTTACAAAGTAGTTACCAGGGTTACTAAACAACCTTTTTTCAGGTCAAAGTTACCACAATTTTCTACCTAAGTTATTAGGTCTACAGTATGTCTATTACATCCCATCTATACAAAAGTTATCGGGGGTGTGCATTCAACAACTTTTTTTCACAGGTAAAAAGTTATCGGAATGTATGTACCTAAGTTATCACGTCCGCGGCAACTATATTACCGTGCTATTCTACACATCAGTTATTGGCGGTATCTTTGGAACAACTTCCCTCCTCCCATTCAAAAGTTACCGCGATGTTTATACCTAAGTTATCAGTTGTGCGGTGTGTCTATTACCATCCTATTTATACAGAAGTTATGGGGGGTGTGCAATCAACAACTTTTTTTCCACAGGTAAAAAAATTATCCCAGTGTTTGTACCTAAGTTACCATGTCCGCGGTATGTATATTAACCGTGCTATTTTACACAAAAGTTATCGGCGGTATGTTTTGAATAACTCCCCTCCTCTCGTCTAAAAGCTAGCACGGCGTTTGTACCTAAATTATCACATCTGCAGTATGTCCATTGCCATCATATATATACATAAGTTAACGGGTTAGTGTGTATTCAACAACTTTTTTTCCCAAGAAAATTTTACCGCAATGTCTGTACCTAATTTAGCAGGTCCGCAGTGTGTATATTACCGTGCCATTTTACACAAAGTGACTGGCGGTATGTTTCCTAACAACTCCCCCCCCCCCCCACCCCCCTAAGTTAGCGCGGGTGTTTTGTACGTAAGTTGTCAGGACCATGGGACATATGTTACCACACTATTTACATAGAAAGTTACCAGGGAGTATGTTTGGAGTAACTTTTCTCTCTAGGTCAAAGTTACCATGTCATTTGTACGTAAGTTAACAGATTGACCATGTATGTATTAGTATGTTATTACATGCAAGTTACCTGGTATTATTTTCAACAATGTTTTTTTTTTTGCAAAAAGTTAGTAGCCACACAAATCATGAAGAAGAGTCAACAAATCTTGCACAGGTAAATTCTTCAGAAGCATTTCACCGAACAATTCGAGTGCACGCGATAGATGAACAAGAAGAGAGTTTATATGGAAGTATTTTGCTGGATGGTTGCAGCATTTCGTTCACGTAGCACGAGAGCTATCAATTACATGAGCAAGACTCGATTCATCTTTGCCGAGGTCCGTATGGGAGAGGCTCCCGAGCAGCCTCTGGAGAAAGCGGCTCACCCGCGTCCCGAAACCATGGAGTCCCGAGGAGGTGCGAGAAGTCCTCGAAGCCATGGAGTCCCGGCCGCCGCAAATGCATGATAGAACAAATCTAAACAAGCAGAAATTTACATAATCACATATACTTGCAACAGAAGTTTACAAATGCAAGCTGCGTGTCTGATCATGATTAAAGAGTAAAAAGCTCTATGGATCATTGGATGTAATGTTGAGTAAGAGCTATGACAAGATTCCTTTTTACTGTTGAGTGTTCAGATATATACCACAACCATTAACAAATAATAGGCAGCAATTTCAACAAGGATGGTATTTTGTGTGCCACGAGAAAATCAAACTGAAGTGAAAAACGCATGATAGCAAAAAAACTACTTGACAATACGGAATCACGCTAATACTTTGCAACGGTTCTTCATTTCTATCAGAGCTAGTCTTTCCCTTATGGGCTGTATCAACAACTATGCACATTAGGCAACTGGTGATTAACATGTAACCGAGGGGCTTCCCTGCTGCACATCCTCTTGAAAACTAGAAGCAAACCAAGTACTCCTCTCCTGTGGTTGATGCCGAACGAAGATGGACAAGTGCACATCACACGATTGAAATCGAACGACAAATGAAGTGTTCTGATCTATCGCAAAAACACAGTGGCTAGGAAATTACATTTAGCGAAAAATTTATATCCATTATTTTTTATTCGTGTTGTTACAAAAAGTAGAACACTTGATGATCAGAATTTAAATAATTTAAATCATAGGAAGATTTTCTACATATATTTTTTTCTTTTAGGAAGAATGTGATTGTCGACTTTATATTAACGAAGCCCTTAGGGAATCTCCAATGCTAATCCTCAAACCATCCACATACATCCGGATCGAACTTTCTGGACATGTGTGATCCAACGCGACACTATATTGGTATGCCGAGTGGTCCGAACATATTTTTTTCACGAACCGGAGACAAACTTGGGGGGGGGGGGGGCTGCTTTGCGGGCGTCCGGACCGCTGCCACGTCCGCTCCTGACCTCCCTGACCCTCACAAAAATCCCACCCACCTCTGCCGTGCTTTCCATCGAAGTCGGCGACGCTTGCCACGTCGCATTCATGCCACACCAGACCATGCAGCGGTCGATCTTGATGCCAACGATTTGATTGTTCGGGAGGGCGCCGCAGACGGGCGACCCCTAACTGCCTGATTGAAGCGGTGCGCTGACAGAGAGCGCCACCCGCTGCTCGCCCGGCTGAACACGCCTCCTCGCCGCATTCAAACAGCCACAGACTGCCCCACTTCTTCCACTCAAACTCGCGCGTGTGCCGAGAAATCTACTCTGGGCACACGTACGTTCGTGAGAAGCCATTCATTAAACACAACGCTGGGTGGCTCCGGCCGTCCGTCCACTTTATAATGGTGTCAGATGCGGAGCAAAATCGCACCACATTCTGCTCCCATCTCCTCTTTGAGTCATTTTCTCCACAATCTTCATGGCATCCGGTGAATAGGAAGAGGAGTTCTCCGGCATAAAAGCCATCTCGGTGGCCTGTCGACCCGCCGATACGAGATAGGCAACTCTCTGCTCCATTACCCTCGACGTTCTAGGCCGCTGCAGGCCAGCTCGCGGATCCAGAAGCTCTACGTCGGCTCATCGTTCGACAACACACCGCTCCAAGCCTGCTCGCCGAGGAGTGGCAAGTTGCTCCAGGTTGGTACGCGTGGATGCATGACTTCATGGGCATTGTTGTTGTCGTGGACGACGCCGTGTTGTATCTCTCCTCCGCTGCCTACGACCGCGCCATCTGTCGGCCGTCAACGTACGCGTAACCGTGCCCTGCCGGCGGAGACAGAAGTCGGCTTCGCGGAGATGGACGAAACGATGTCCAGCACGTTCGCGCCCGCCGCCATCATCGAGGAGAAGTAGAACATGGAAGGACACCGCTGCTTGAGTCCCATAAAGTCCACCACCAAGGCGACGTCGGTGTATTTCCTAGTCGCAGACTACCGTTATCCCCTTTCCCTCGGGCTGAAGCACATCACGACAGTTCCACTCTGATGGGCGGAGCTACCGAACATTGGGAAGCAAGCCGCCCTTTGTGCTGAAGCATATACTTCTATGGGTCACGACAGTCCGATGAGCATGATGCCGGACATGGAGAAGACATTGGAGATCTGCTGCGGCCGGCCGTAGAATAGTTTTATCTTTGTCCGATATAGTTTTTCGTTAAAATTTGTTTAAAATGTAATAAATTTCGTTCGGTTTATATGAAATCAGACATGTATGCATTAATTTCATCCAGTTAGCTCAAACAGTGGTTAAAATATATGCGGACAACGTTGGACGATGGCCTTCGGCATCTGTGACAGCGGACTAGTCCCCCCATGTGCGCGGACAGAGCAAATTTAGCATTGGAGATGCCCTTACGACGTACATTACAACACAACACCACCCAACACAATCTATCTATATCTATATTTTCATCTATAGCTATATCAATATATATACTTACTAATAAACGAAGGTGTGTTTTCGTATTTTTTCTATTCGAGGTGCTACTAAATTTCCTTGCATCGTTTGCTGGAAAAGGAAATCGATTTGTCCCGAATTTTGTACATGGGGCGCACATTCTGGCCCAACGAAGCTAGCACACTTATTTTGCTGCTCACGTAGCTGGGAATACCCTCTTTTCCGCACAGGCGGTACATAGTCAGAGCTTCGCACATGGCGCCAAAGACTGGGCAGACCCATTGTCCTTTCCCTTTTTGTTTCCTGTTTCATTTATATTTTTTTCCTTCCATGTTTTCTTTTCTTTTATATTATTATTCATAAACTCCAATTTTTCAAAAAAAACATTCAGAATTTAGAGAAAAATGAAATTTTCAGAAAATGTTTTGAATTCCAAAAAAAAGCCTGTTTAGGAAAATGTTCAGAACTTTAAATTCCAAAAAACAATGATCAGAAAATGTTCAGAATTTTCATATGTTTCTAAACCATTATGAGAGAAAGCATCATGGCACTTATAAAAGGAGCATCGACTAGAGGAACTGGTGGTTCCCATTATTGGTGTGCAATAGTAGTTGTCATAATGTTCTCTGTTTTTTCGCGGGGTGCCATAATGGACTTTAATTACCAGTCCGTACATTAACTGTGTGGATGAAACGTTCAGCTTTTTGCTTCCTTTTCAAGTGGATGGGAGGATAGCAATTCAAGTCAGCAAGTAGGAGTACAATTTAATGACGAAGGCAGGAAGACATAACGATCACCTGATTGTACTAACAGCCATACGTGACATTTTTTCTAATGCCATACATACCACTCTTGGCAGATTTCAGCGCGGATGCTCGACCTGACGCTTGATTTTCCATGTAAGACGGTAAAATGATCGCGCTAGTGGATGGTAGAATTCGTGTATCCATGATAACTTGTGCTGGACCCCGTGAGCCACAGTGAAGAGTTGCCATGACTGTTTAGGACAAGTCTCTGCCTCTCTGACTCGACATCCTTGGAGGACTACCGAAGCTTGAGGGTCATCACTGGTCTGCTCTCCTCGGCAGCTTTGGCTTCATCAAAAATTAAATTAAGGTCAATGATTTTCATGGTGCCATGATTTCTAAAGAAACCTTCTCATTTCTCGATTTTAGCACAAAAAGGACATAGCCGTCACATCATAGAATATGATCTCATATAAAACTTTTTTTTGAGCCGAAGTTCATACAAAACTTGTTAATGCAGACCATTAATTTTTTTACCCGCAAGCAATGTTGAAGTTCATATTAAATTACATTCCATCTCACGGATTATTACTCCGTTCCAAAGTGTACCTCATCTTCTTCTGCTTGAGCACATGAAAAAACACCATGTTAAATTAAAATTTAGCAAACAAATTAAAGTATTTGAATAATAGGATCATGTGATAATAACTGACCTACATTGCTGTTTGCTTCCCAAACAAAATTACATTTCAAATTGCACATTAAATTCTTTTATTCAAGTTTACGGGATATTTGAGATTTCGATGAACTCACCAGCCCATGGACAGGACGAATACTTATACATGGACAAAATTTGATTTTGAAATGAGCTACGTACATCTCCAGATGATGATAAGAGTACAAAAGAGGCAACGACAAATGTGTGTCCAAATGAGAAAAGAAGCTACACTAGATTTTGCTTTAGGTCAGATCCATTCTTTTCAGGACTGATAAGGGAAATAAAACTCCCCACACTAGTTAATTTGCATTGCCATCACCATCATATTTTTTGTTAATCCTCATCACATTAGACAAGGTGGTACAACTTCTGTAACTAAGTTCGTAGCAATAACATGGCTCTTTCAGAAATGTAAACATGACCTTCCAGCATATTTATGGGAACTACAACAAGAATGAGGGTTTTCTACTTTCTGAATTAAACTTTTAAAATTGAATGACATTTTTCTAAACCATTACGAGACAGAGCATCTTGGCACTAAAAAAAGGAGCATCGACTATGAACTGGTGGTTGCCATTATTGCTGGGAAATAGTAGTCATCATAATGTTCTTTGTTTTCTTGCGGGGTTCCATAATGGACTTAAATTATTAGTCCGTACGTATACTGTGTGGATGAAAAGTTAAGCTTTTTGCTACCCTTTCTCGTGGATTACACGCAAGCACTTTTGGTATATACGTACCAAGGCATGTAGACTCAATATCACATGGTTGTACCAGCTGTGCGCGTTTAAGTGTCAATAGTCCTCCATAGTCGTGGATGCACATTGTGACACTAGACTTTCCAAGTACGATGGCGAAATGGCAGCGCTGGTGGATGCTCGAATTCTTGTGTCCATGATCAGCTGTGCTGGACTCCCCGTGCCACAAGGAAGAGTGATGCCGACATACTATTTAGGACAAGTCTATTGCCACAACGTCCATGGAGGACTACTGAGGCTTAAACGTCATCATTTCTTGTTTTGCTTGCCAGCTGTGGCTCCATCTAAAATTAGAGTCAGGGTATTGTTTTTCGTCATGGCATAATTTATGTTGAAGCCTTGTCATTTCACCGTTGGTAGCACAAAAATAACTTCGTAGTTACAGATAGAATATGCTTTCTTACGGAACTTGTTAATGAAGATCATTCAATTTGTTAGGTAAGAGACAAATGAAGTAGCCGCCACAGGCAGCCACCTCAGCTACAAAAAAGGCCTAGGGTTCCTTTGACTCCCGGCTGCACCGCCGCTAGTCCGTTTTGTCTCCGATGGCCTTAATGCCATGGGGCGCATTTGATGCCAGACCTTGCTAGTGGGAGGGCTCTGTTTTTACATGTTTCTTCTAGTTTTGTGAGGGATTGTGTCCTGCTCAGGAAGACAAGATGGTGGCGGATCCCAGAAGATGGAATCTCCTCGCCTACCCATGTCTCGGTGATGCATATAGCATCGCCGGTGTGTCTCTGTCAGATATGTCTTTTTTGATTTGCTGTAATGTATTTATCATTCCTTTACATTCGAGTCTCTTCAGGTTGGATCCTTCCGATCTACGCTACTCTTCATCGGCGGCAGTTGTTTTTCTGGTGCGCTGGTTCTATGGGGTCTTAGCACGACGACTTACCGATTGTCTACTACAACAAGTTTTCCCCGGTGGTCATTGTATGCGGCCTTAGCACGACAACATCCTGGTTTTCTACTACAACAAGGTTTGCCCAGCTCCGGCTAGGGAGGGACAAGGATGGTGGCATGCCTTCGGCTCGCTTTAGTGCTTGTAATCGCCGCTAGGAACATATCTGGATGTAATTTTTATTATTTTTGGTGTTCACTGCCATGATTGAAGATAATAGATCGGAAGTTTTCTCGCAAAGAAAAAAACATCTTTTTACCTATAATTAGTATTTGACGTACATATTATGTTTCATCCCAACTCAAGCATTATCACTCCTTTCTAAGCCAACCTCATCTACTTCTACATGAGCACTTGAAAAAACACATCATTTACTTTAATCTAGCAAACTAATGCACTGATTTTAATAACAAGATTATCTGATAAGAATTGACCTACATTGCTGCCCGCTTCCCAAACAAAATCACATTCGAAATCGCACATTGAAATCTTTTGTCTCAACAAATTTACTGGATATTTCATATTTCGATCGTCCATGAATTTATGTGGAGGAACAAAAGTTGAATTTAGCTGACGATGGATACGACTTATACTAGGATGAAATTTAAATTTGTAGTTAGTTACATGTGCCAATTTCATGATGATAAGAGAACAAAAGTGGCCAAGGACACACGTCAAGTATAGGTCGCGCGGACATTTTCTTTATCGTCAAATCAAATATTTAGGGGTGATATGGGAAAAAGAAACTCCGTACACAAGTTAATTTGCATTGAAAACACCACCATTATTTTAATTAACCCTCATCAGAATGAACTTGCTGGTCGAGTACATCTTTTCTAAATTAGTATGTAGAAATAACATTGCTCTTTCAGAAATGTGAACATGAACTTCCAACAAATTTAACTAAACTTCTCAAAGGAGCATCGACGACAAGAACTGGTGGTTGCCATCTCTTTCCGCAGTATTAGTCGCCATGATGGACTTTGTTACTTTGCGAGGCGAATGATGGTCATTAATTATTGGCCGTATATTAACTGTGTGGATGAAATGTTCAACTCTTGCTACCCTTTCATGTCGATGAGAGGCCAACACTTCTGGTCTGTACGTGCAATTCTTGTCAATAACAGTGTAATACTCCCTCCGGTCCCTTTTACTCAGCGCATAACTGCAGACCTGGATAGCAATGAGGACAGCGTTTTCGTTTTTGACTAGTAGTAATTTGCCGATCACTAGAGTAAAGCAATACGGAAGAGCTGGGCCGTAATAAATATGCATACATGATCTCTTCGATTGCCTATCCCGGTTCTTGGTTTGTCTCCCCCCACCAGCATAACAGTAGGAAGGAGAGCACATAATGCATGCATGGGATTGGTTGCATGAGAGCCGGAAGGTGCGGGGTAGAATAGGAAAACGCCCAGAAAAAAGGGAATGCGCAGAGCAATACGGAAAAAAAAACAAAAAATAGTTAGGCGTAAACTAAAAAGGAAAGGAGGGGGTAATAAAGGCAGAAGAGACTTAACGATCACATGATCATACCTGACCACGTGGATTTTTTTAAAGACACAATACATGCATACCAATCATGGTAGACATCGACGTGGATGCACCTCGGGAACCTCAAGTTTCCACGTGCAGAAATGGCCACACTATTGGATGCTAGACTGGAATTATTTTGTCATCTCGGTCTGCAGTAGTATCCGCCGTCATAGTCCTTCACTACCAGTCTGTATGTAAGTGTGTGGAAGAAACGTTCATCTTGTGGCTTCCCTTTCAGGTGCATGAGAGGATAGCAATTATAGTCAGCAAGCAGGAGTACAATTTAATGTTGAAGGCAGGAAGATATAACGATCACATGATTGTACCAATAACGCTACGTGGCTTTTTTTATAAACGCCATACATACCACTCTTGGCAGATATCGGTGTGGATACTCGACGTGACGCGTGACTTTCCACCTACAACGTTGAAATGACCGCGCTAGTGGATCCTAGAATCCGCGTATCCATGATAAGTTATTTTAGGACAAGTCTTGGCCTCACGTGCTACAACTTCCATTGAGGACTAACGAGGCTTGACCATCGTCGTTGTGCAGCTCTGCTCGCCAGGGTTGGCTTCATCTAAAATTAGATTAGGTTAATGATTTTCGAAATGCCATGATTTCTCAAGAAGCCTTCTCATTTCTCCATTATTAGCACAAAAAGGACATAGAAGACACACTAGAATTTGAGTTCATACAAAACTTGTTAACGCAGACCATATAAATTTTTTACCTGCAAGCAATGTTGAAGTTCATATTAAATTACATTCCATCTCACACATTATTACTCCCAATAAGTGTACCCCATCTTCTTCTGCTTGAGCACATGAAAAAACACCATGTTAAATTAAATTTAGCAAACAAATGAAAGGATTTGAATTGTAGGATCATGTGATAAGAACTGACCTACCTTGTTGTCCGCTTCCCAAAGAAAATCACATTTCAAATTGCACATTAGATTTTTTTATTTGAATCAAGTTTAAGGAATTTTTGAGATTTTGATGAACTCGCCGCACCATGGACACGACGAATACTTATACATGGAAACAATTTAAATTTGAAATGAGCTACGTACATCACTGGATGATGATAAGAGAACAAAGATGGCAACAACAAACATGGGTTCCAAATGAGAAAGAAGGCCACGCTTGATTTTGATTACGTCAGATCCATTCTTTTCAGGATTGAAAAGGGAAATAAAACTCACCACAGTAGTTAATTTGCATTGCCACCACCTTCATTATTTTTGATAATCCTCATCACATTGAACTAGGTGGTACTACTTCTGTAAATAAGTTTGTAGGAATAACATGGCTCTTTCAGAAATGTGAACATGACCTTCCAGCATATTTATGGGAACTACAACAAGAAAGAGGGTTTTCTACTTTGCAAATTAAACTTTTAAAATTGAATCATATGTGTCTAATCCATTTTGAGACAACGCATCATGGCACTAATAAAAGGAGCATCGACTACAGGAACTGGTGGTTGCCATTATTGGTGTGCAATAGTAGTCGTCATAATGTTCTTTGTTTTTATGCGGGGTTCCCTAATGGACTTTATTTATTAGTCCGTACTTATACTTTGTGGATGAAACATTAAGCATTTTGCTACCTTTTGTCGTGGATTATAGGCAAGCACTTCTAGTATATACGTACCAAGGCATGTAGACTCAAGATCACATGGTTGTACCCGTTGTGCGTGTTTAAGCGTCAATAGTCCTCCCTAGTCATGGATCCACATTGCGACACTGGACTTTCCAAGTGCGATGGCGAAATGGCATTGCTAGTGGATGCTCGAATCCTTGTGTCCATGATCAGCTGTGCTGGACTCCCCATGCCATAAGGAAGAGTGGTGACGACATACTATTTAGGCCAAGTCTCTTGCCACAACGTCCATGGAGGACTTCTGAGGCCTAAACATACGTCAGCACTTCTTGTTTTGCTTGCCAGCTATGGCTCTTTCTAAAATTGGAGTCAGGGTGTTGTTTCTCGTCATGGCATGATATATGTTGAAGCCTTGTCATTTCACCGTTGGTAGCACAAAAATAACTTCGCAGTCACAGATACAATATGCTTTCTTACGGAACTTGTTAATGAAGATCACTCAATTTGTTAGGTAAGAGACAAATGAAGTAGCCGCCACACGCAGCCACCTCAGCTACAAAAAAGGCCTAGGGTTCCTCTGACTCCCGGCTGCACCGTTGCTAGTCCGTTTTGTCTCCAATGGCCTTAATGCCATGGGGTGCATTTGATGCCCGGCCTTGCTAGTGGGAGGGCTCTGTTTTTACGTGTTTCTTCTAGTTTTGTGAGGGATTGTATCCTGGTCAGGAAGACGAGATGGTGGCGGATCCCAAACGATGGAATCTCCTCGTGTAGCCCATGTCCCGGTGATGCATATAGCATCGCCGGTGTGTCTCTGTCAGATCTGTCTTTGTTTGATTTGCTGGAATCTATTTATCGTTCCTTTACATTCAGGTCTCTTCAGGTTGGATCCTTCCGATCTACACTACTCTTCATCGGCGACAGTTGGTTTTCTGGTGCGCTGGTTCTATGGGGCCTTAGCATGACGACTTTCCGATTGTCTACTACAACAAGTTTTCCCGGTGATGGTTCTATGGGGCCTTAGCACGACAACTTCCTGATTTTCTACTACAACATGGTTTGCCCAGCTCCGACTAGGGAGGGACAAGGATGGCGGCATGCCTTCGGCTCGCTTTAGTGCTTGTAATCAGCGCTACGTGGTCCACATATCTGGATGTAATTTTTATTATTTTTTGTGTTCGTTGTATTGCCATGATTGAAGATGAATAGATTGGAAGTTTTACCGCAAAGAAAAAAACATCTTTTTACCTAGCCAACCTCATCTACTTCTACATGAGAACTGACCTACATTGCTGCCCGCTTCCCAAACAAAATCACACTCGAAATCACACATTGATATCTTTTATCTCAATAAATTTACAGGATATCTCATATTTCGATTGTCCATGAATTTATGTGGAGGAACAAAACTTGAATTTAGCTGACGATGGATACGACTTATACCAGGATGAAACTTGTGCATGATGATAAGAGAACAAAAGTGGCAAAGAACACACGTTAAATATAGGCCGTGCGGACATTTTCTTTATCGTCAGATCAAATATTTAGGGGTGATATGGGAAAAAGAAACTCCATACACAAGTTAATTTGCATTGCAAACACCACCATTATTTGGGTTAACGCTCCTCAGATTGGACTTGCTAGTCGAGTACATCTTTTGTAAATCAGTATGTAGAAATAACATTGCACTTTTAGAAATGTGAACATGAACTTCCAACAATTTTAATTGAACTTCTCAAAGGAGCCTCGACTACAAGAACTAGTGGTTGCCATCTCTTTCCGCAGTATTAGTCGCCATGATGGACTTTGTTATTTTGCGGGGCGAATGATGGTCATTAATTATCTGTTCGTATATTAATTGTGTGGATGAAATGTTCAACTCTTGCTAGTACCATTTCATGTGGATGAGAGGCCAGCACTTCTGGTCTGTACGTACAATTCTTGTCAATAACAGTGTAATACTCCCTCCGGTCCTTTTTACTCAGCGCATAACTACAGACCCGGATAGCAATGAGGATAGCGTTTTCGTTTTTGACTAGTAGTAATTTGCCCATCGCTAGAGTAAAGCAATACGGAAGAGTGGGGCCATAATTAATATGCATACATGATCTCTTCGATTGCCTATCCCGTCTCTTGGTTTGTCTCCCCCCACCAGCGTAACAGTAGGAAGGAGAGCACTTAATGCATGCATGGGATTGGTTGCATGAGAGGCGGAAGGTGCGGGGTAGAATAGGAAAACGCCCAGAAAAAAAGGGAATGCGCAGAGCAATACAGAAAAAAGAAAAAGTAGTTAGACGTAAACTAAAAAGTAAAGGAGGGAGTAATAAAGGCAGAAGAGACTTAACGATCACATGTTATACCTAACCACGTGGATTTTTTTAGAAACACAATACATACCAATCGTGGCAGACATCGACGTGGATGCACCTCGGGAACCTCAAGTTTCCACGTGCAGAAATGACCACACTATTGGATGCTAGACTAGAATTCTTTTGTCATCTCGGTCTGCAGTAGTAGTCGCCGTTATGGTCCTTAATTAGCAGTCCGTACGTAAGTGTGTGGAAGAAACATTCATCTTTTTGCTTCCCTTTCAGGTGGATGAGAGGATAGTAGTTCAAGTCAGCAAGCAGGAGTACAATTTACTGTTGAAGGCAGGAAGACATAACGATCACATGATTGTACCAATAACGCTACGTGGCTTTTTTATAAACGCCATACGTACCACTCTTGGCAGATATCAGTGTGGATGCTCGACGTGACGCATGACTTTCCACGTACAGCGGTGAAATGACCGCGCTAGTGGATCCTAGTATCCGTGTATCCATGATAAGTTGAGCTGGACTCCACGTGCCACAGTGAAGAGTGGTGAAAACTGTGTAGGACATGTCTCGGCCTCGCGCGCTACAACTTCCATTGAGTACTAACGAGGCTTGAGCATCATCGGTGTGCAGATCTGCTCGCCAGGGTTGGCTTCATCTAAAATTAGATTCAGGTCAATGATTTTCGAAATGCCATGATTTCTCAAGAAACCTTCTCATTTCTCCATTATTAACACAAAAAGGACATAGCAGACACAACATAGAATTTGAGTTCATACAAAACTTGTTAATGCAGAGCATTTAATTTTTTACCTGCAAGCAATGTTGAACTTCATATATATTTCCATTCCATCTCACGCATTATTACTCCCTTCTGAGCATACCTCATCTTCTCATGCTTGAGCATGTGACAAGAACTGACTTACGTTGCTGTCGAGCTTCCCAAACAAAATCACACTTTAAATCGCACATTAAATTATTTTATTTGAATCCAATTTACTGAATACTTGAGATTTCGATTGGCCATTAATTGATGAGCATGAACATTAGTTCAACCGACCAGTCCATGGACACGACGAGTACTTATACATAAAAAAAATCAAATTTGAAATAAGCTACATACATCACTGGATGATGATAAGAGAACAAAAGTGTCAACGACACATGGGGTCCAAAGGAGAAACGAAGCCACGCTAGATTTTGTTCTACATCAAATCCATTATTTCAGGGGTGATAAGGGAAAGAAAACTCCACACACTAGGTAATTTGAATTGCAACCACCTTCATAATTTTGGTTAATCCTCATCATATTCCACTGGGTAGTACAACTTTTGTAAATTAGTACGTAGAAATAACATGGGTCTTTGAGAAATGTGAACATGAACTTCCAGCATATTTAGGAGAATTTCCACTAGAAAGAGCTTTTTATACTTTATGAATTTAACTTTTAAAATTCAATTATATGTTTCTAAACCTTTATAAGACAAAGCATCATAGCACTAATACAAGTAGCATCGAATACAGGAACTGATGGTTGCCATTATTGGTGTGCAATGGTAGTCATCATGATGGTGTTTGTTTTTCTTTTTGCAGGGTGCCATAATGGATTTTAATTATCAGTCCGTGCTTAAAAATGTGTGGACAAAACGTTAAGCTGTTTGCTACCCTTTCTAGTGGATTAGAGGAAAGCACTTCTGGTCTATACATACCAATATAATTGTAGTCAACTAGGTGGTACCCCATGTGTTGCTGCGGGATTTTCTGGATAAGAGCTGGTGCAATGATATATGTTGTAATTTGAAAGCAAACATGTACTTGCATGCTCCATGCTTTCTATTTCTTGCCTGGCCTTAAGGCTTTCTCTAACATTTTGACAACTTTTGCTGATATATATATAGATGTAATCATTATTTTGGAGGCAATTTCATTGACTATTTTGACATGGCCTATCTTTATTTTTGTAACATTTGCACATGTAATAGGAAAATACTATATATATTAAGAACAATTATAGTAAAATCTACATGATCATCCCAATAAAGTGGATAGCAGCCCATATATACTTCACAACGAAACAACTCCCTAGCGATCGGCCGCTGCAGAGAGCGATCTAATCCGGTGTAAGTAACCAGCAGAAAAGACTTTCCGTTAAGGCCTACCACGTGAGACTTCGAGCGCGCACATGCAAACACTAGGGAAGGCGGGAGGGAGGCAGCCCCACCTCAATCAAAACTAATCGCCCCCCCTGATTTTCATGTGGGCCTGCCTCTAATTAATCCACGTAGTTAAGACACTTTCCAAATTGGGGCCTGTCGCTAAACGAGCATTGCAACGCTCGCGCGCCAGATATCGACGCCCACTTCACAATTCATATTTTCATAGTTCCATAAGGTGAATCCATATCTCACTACGTGCATAGGATCATCATGCAAATACTAATGGAAGTTCGACAGGGTTACAATTTTAGCAACAATATAAATAATTTAGATAGAAGGAAATGCAGAGCAGCCCATATATAGTTGCATAAGCTGAATCCATATTCATGCATGTGATCGTCCTAAAGTAGTACAAATGAGAGTTGGAATTGATTACAATTTAAGGAAAAATACATCAAATTTAAATGGAAGTGTAGTTCACTACCGCGTGCATGCGTGCTTGACGATAGCAACCCATATATACCTCTTGTCATAATATGGTAAAATACTGACATATCCATAGACAGAAACCCCAAGTGATGGATTACATGGAACATTAACCTAGTGGAGTAACACTTGAAGGGCATAATCATATTTTTACTAGGAAGGAGGTAATATTTGGTTGTGTTTCTATTATGGAATGTCAAATAGTTTCTCGAACAACATGCAAGGGTGGAAATTCAGTTTTCGTGGTTTGCTAATCTAAGCTGCCAGAGCTTGTAGACATTCCATGTTGAATTCCATGATACTCTTCTATAGCAATAAAACATATAATCTTACGACGGCATGTTCTGGTCAGTTAGTATGGTAGGCAGAGGTGGTATTTCAAGTTAAAAAAATACGAACTACTATTCTCTCTTCTCCATCTTCAGAACTGCATAGGACAGATTTGAGAGTTAAACTCTAGCATTGACAAATTATTCTTGTTAGAAATTAATACAATCAATCGTACTTGGAACACATACATATCAGAAAAAAATATAGGAACCACGAGAGGTTGTGATTTTTTCTTCTTCGATGAGCCAAGTACATGTCTGTCCGGAGTGCAAGCTGACAGATTCAAAAAGCATAAGCTCATGGATAGGAAAACTAGACGGTTGCTAAGAAGAAGGAGCATCCACCTACCAGAGTGGAGGGCTAGAGACGAAGAGTATATGGCTAGAGACGAAGAGTAGTGGAACTGTGTGTGCTCAGACACCGAGGACGAAATAACAGAAGAAGAAATGCTCTGGAGAAGATCGGGTTGGCCCCAACAGCGTACATGTGTTGGTATGGCTTTGGTGGGTTGAGACCGCCCAGCCGGGTGCTGAAAGGCCAAATCCCACACGTGCTATGTAAATAAACGATTGAATCCAACGATTGACTCACAAAAACGATCGAACCAGACATCGTATAAAAAGATTGACCCACGAATTAAACCAGGTGTCGTATGGAGAACTATGAAATCTTCCACCTTTTAATATTCGACCTCAAGACCTCTGGTTTTAAGGCAAAGTTGCGCTAGCCAACTGAGCAACCATATGTTTATGTGTAGATTAGGGCTTTGAGAATAATAGTGAAACTAGGAAATACAGAGGACACACAATTAAAGTGTCCCACCTTGGTCACATACAACGAAATCAATCAATTTATATTTGTTCGCTAACTACTCAAAATATCAATAGGTTGCCTCGGAAATTAACATCTAATGACCGAGAAGGAATTATTAACAATGTAATAAAGACTCAGAAGGAATTATTGGATGCCAAAAGAAATACCAAAAAGGAATTCATTAATATGCATAATCAAAGGATTGTAGGCTGCCAGAAGAAATTAACTGCCTAAAGATCCGGAAGGAATTATATGGGCTGCCAAAAAAAGACCAGAAAGGAATTAATGCAATTGCAGGATACAAATTAGCCCCATGAATGGCAAAGAAATTAATTATCCATATCCAAAGGAGGAGGGATTGTGGGCTGGCTTTCTTATAACAGCCACTAGCATATAATTCCTTCCGGATCTTTATTAGGCAGGATACTTAATGTCACTTTGCCATGCATGGGGGTTAATTTCTTCTGCCAGCCTATTATGCATATTAATGCATTCCTTACTGGTAATTGTTTTGGCAGCCAATAATTCCTTCCTGGTCTTCATTACATTGTTAATACTTCCTTCTCGATCATTAGATCATTAATTTCTGAGACGACCTGTTGATATTTCGAGTTGTTAGCGGATAAATATAAAATATTGAATTCATTGTATGGGACCGAGGAGGGACAATTTAATTGGGTGTCCTCTGTCTTTCCTAGTGTCACTATTATTCTCAAAGCCCTAATCTAAGACATGAACATATGGTTGCTCAGTTTGCTAGCGCAACTTTGCCTTAAAACGGGAGGTCCTGAGGTCAATTCCCAACAATCACATATTATTGTTAGCTAGTTCGAGCCTTCCCATGCAGGGTATGGATTGTGGGCCAAGGCCGAGGCCCATTGTAGTGATGTTGCGCCCGTGTTGCTATACTAGAATGAACCATTTTTCATAAAAAATTAGTACCACCTCGGACCAAAAAAACTAAAATAGTATGGGTGAACTATAAAATAATATAGATTACTTACTTCCCATATACAATATGTTGCGATCTAAGCAAAATCTAGACATGTTCTCATTTTTTATTCATGTGGAGGTCAGAAGTAACTAGATTGCTTACCCTTCTTTTCTTATATATCATCTCATACAACTAGAGGCTCCACCCACTTACAATACTCCTCACAATTTCAGCCACTAATTATGAACGGTGGAGCAAAAAATAGCCATGTTGCAGAGAAAAGAGCATGCAAAACAGATGATTGGCTAGCAAAGGTAAATATATGAGAGAACACATGCACACCAAAGAGTGTATGCAGATTGTGCTTCAAAGTTTATTGTTTTCATATAATAGTTGGTCCAATAAAGTGTATTTTACAAAGTAAGGAATGTAACTTGTTTACTGTATTAAGAAAAAAGGAGAACGCACGGGTATTCACGATAAAGTAGTCCCGCCTCATTCTCTTACATCAAATTCCCTTACTGGAAGTGGAAAGTTTGTACCTGCTGCAATTTTGAGTAGCTAGAAAATTTAGGTGGCATTTGGGAATATGAAATATTATCAACTTTCTAGAAAAAAAGAGAAATAGTATCAACGATATATATGGAATTTTCTCAAACAAACATTAGGTGATTCATGCATAACATGTGATGCATATCTAAATATCAGAATGAGAAAAGATAATAAATCAAAATCAATACTATATTGTTAACATGCACTTATTTGAATATGTGTTATTTTCTTACAAAAACAAATTACAAAAACATAATAAAAGACCGTTTCAATCAGTTACCAAAAAAACAGTTCTTAAAGTTTACACATTCCTTGAGCCGGCGCGGTTCAATGACACCAGTGTCAATTTCATCACCTTGGGATTGACCACATTCAGATGCATTTTCATCGTTTGGATACCAAGGCCATCTTCAGTGAAGATGGAAAGAAGGATAAGCGGCGATACGGGTGGAGCGCCACGTTGAATTAGTAGTTGGGACGAAGAAGGATATGCTTATTGGGTTCATGTGAATTTTTTTTCACCATTTCAACGTACAGGCATGTTTGCTAGTATATACACATGCAATGCAGGCTTCGCCTACAGCTGGGAATTTAGAGCTTCTTATGGAACATTTATAAGTTGTGTGACTAAACTACTCATCACCGATGACTTGATGACTTGTATGACTCATGATACATTGATCTCTTTCCAAGAGTCCAGGTCCATTCCACGAGTGAACCACCTTCACTGTAGCTGGCCAAAAGTGGCATATAAATAGCAATACCATATCCTCAGCTCGACCGCGTCCCCAACCAGAAAGACACACAAACGTTTCCTTGCGCACATACCATGCACGTGGCCATGATCTGGATGGTGGCAGCCGGCGTGAGTGTGGCGCTGGCCTCGTCGTGGATCCTCAGCGCGTTGTGGCGGTACGTGTTGAGGCCCCGCGCCATAACCAGGGTGTTCCGCGCCCAGGGCGTTGGCGGGCCGGACTACCGATTCCTGGTCGGCAACATCGGCGAGATAAAGCGCCTCCTCATCGAGAGTGCAGGCCTCGTGCTCGACCTAGGCTGCCATGACTACAGCGCCCTGGTGCAGCCCCACTTTCGCAAATGGATGGCCCAATACGGTACGTTACCACCACTTGCACGAGTCCATATTTTGCCTATTATTAGTTAATTTATTTTTTGAAGCATGTGTATTTATTGTTTTGTTTTTTGTCTTTTATTATAGGGTTAGTGGTTGTACAGTGGTGACCCTGGCATGCGTATTTTTTTTTCAGGCCAATGTTGTTCGGCTACTGAATTTTGAATAATAAATATATGATGATGTGTGTCACTGCATGCGGAAGCGAGCAGTTATATTCCTTTTTTCATAAAAAGAAAGAGCATACATTCTCTAGCACTCATTTACGTACGCGTGCAGGACGGACATTCGTCTCGTGGCCCGGGGAGAAGCCGGAATTGTTCATGGGGGATGTGAACATGGTGAAGCAGGTGCTCTCCGACCGCACGGGGCTTTTTCCAAAGAATCCCGTGAACGATCATTTCACCCGCTTGCTTGGTAAGGGACTCATCCTCATCGACGGCGACGAGTGGAAGCGCCACCGGAAGGTTGTCCACCCAGTGTTCAGTGTCGACAAGCTAAAGGTATACTGCCCTAGTGCTAGATACATATTTGGGCGACAATCTTTTTCGGAAGGACGGAGTATAATATAATTAGGATGAGGCAATTCTGCACCCGGGCTCATCTACATTCCGGTCTGAACAGTAAAATATAAACAAATAGCAGAAAAATTTAAAAAAAAATCAATTTTTTGTGGTGCAAGGTGCTCAAATGCCTATGTTTGGACATTCGAGGAGATTGTGCCAAAAAAAGGCAATTTTGAGCCCGAGCTCCTTGAATGTCCAAACCCGATTTTGTATTTTTTTTGCCACGAGCTCCTCAATTGTCCAAACAATCCAAAATTTTGCATGAACATCACGCATTTTATCATCTTGCACCACAAAAAACCCACGGAATTTAGAAGTTTTCCTGCTGTTTCTTTTGATTTTACTGTTCACCAGGTGTAGATGAGCCCTGCGCAAAATTGATTTTTTGATATATTGAGCGTCTGTGTGTCCTCGTTCAACCTAAGGTTGTAACAATAAATAAAACTCGATGACGTCCCATAACGTGTGCAATTGATTAAAATTCTCCATATCTTCGCCCACTAACTATAATAAAAGGGTGTCGCTGGATATCATGTTAGTGAGTCACCTGAGTGGCATCAGCATAAGAATTTTTTGCTGTTCCTTTTTGCTTTTCTTCTTCTTCTTTCATTTATTTTTTACTCCTTTTATTTCTTGTTTCTCCATTTTTTATTGTATCTATTATTTCCATAATATTCGTAAATGTAGTCGCACACGGATGGTGGACATGTAGATAATCATAGGTTGCGGGTGTGCAACTGCAGTTGCAATCGACCGGTAGACATGTAGTTGCAGACAATCAGTGGGCGTGCAATTGCAGTTGTGCGGGCTTGCAATTGTACCAGTGCGACAATGGGCGGGCGTCTTGCGTGTATAAAAATTACAAAAAATTAAAACCCACAAAAGGAACAAAAATCAAACAAACATCAAAGCAAAAACAATCTAAAGTGGAAAAGATATCTATGAAACAGCGTGTAAAATCAGACAGTGGATAGGCTGCGTGAAACTTAGTTAGGTCTATCTGTGTGAGGACGTGCAAACATGTTAATAAAAGCCCTACTAAAATTTTCGAGATACAGATTATACTAGTATATTCATTTACAATATATATTGAATAATAATTTACTAACATGTTTATCCAAGGAGACCATACATAACTGAAACTTAATCTATTTTCGAATGGAGAAAGTATTTCCTGGTATGGGACTTTTTTCTAACTCATTGCATGTGCCACGAGCTTTGGTTCCACAGATGTTGGCTATGACAGTGTCTGATTGTGTTGGGTTAATGCTGGCGGACTGGGAAGCAAAATTGGAGATGAATAGGGGTCATGTAGAGATTGATATTAGTAGCCAGTTCGAGGAGGTTGCAGCCGACGTGATCTCACACGTGGCATTTGGGATAAACCATAAAGAGGCCAAGGAAGTCTATCTGGTGCAGAAAGAGCTCCAGTTTCTTGCCTTCAACAGTATATTTAATGTTTTGAACCTCATCCCGGGCTTCAGGTACATATTCAACATCTGCAACCTCTTATGTATACCTTGTTATGTCTTGTAGTTTCAAATCAACAGGCAATACATTTTTTGACAAAGCACCATTTGATGAATTCTTTTTTATGAAACAAATCAGGTACCTTCCTACCAGCAATAACCTAAAGATGCATATGCTCGAGAAACAGGTAAGGAGCATACTCATGAACATCATAAAAAATCGGGTTAACTACAAGGACACTGTGGGATACGGGAATGACATGCTTGGGATAATCCTGAATGCATGCGCGCCAGAGCATGTGCAAAACCCCCTCCTGAGCATGGACGAGATCATAGAAGAGTGCAAGACTTTTTACTTAGCTGGACACGAGACCACCGCACAGCTGCTCACCTGGACTATGTTCTTGTTAAGCACGCACTCAGATTGGCAAGAGAAGCTCAGGGAGGAGGTGATGAGAGAATGTGGCAAGGATATCCCTACAGATGACAAGCTCAACAATATGAAGCTGGTCAACATGTTCATTCTAGAAACTCTCAGGCTATACTGCCCGGTCACAAACATCCAGAGGAAAACAGGCTCCAATCTTGAGCTCGGCGGCATCAAGGTACCGGAAGGCACAATTTTGTCAACACCGATCAAGACGATACACCGTGACAAGGAACTTTGGGGCGAGGACGCTGAAGAGTTCAAGCCACAGAGATTCGAGAACGGGGTGGGCAGGGCTGCGAAGCACCCATATGCATTTCTACCTTTTTCTATAGGGCCAAGGGCTTGCATTGGGCAGAACTTTACAATGATCGAGGCGAAGGTTGTGTTCGCGATGATCCTGCAGAGGTTCTCAGTCTCGCTATCCCCCAACTATGTCCATGCACCGATGGATGTATTCACGATACGGCCCAGATACGGTCTTCAAGTGGTCATCAACAGCTTGCAGATCTAGATTTGTGCTTTTATGGGGAAAATGTGTTGCTACCTAACATGGATTGTAGCACGGAACATGCAACTCAATCCATGATTGGCTATTAATAGTTCAATTATTTTATCATCTTCAATGTACTACAGCCTCCCCATTACACTTCAATAAAGGTGCTACTTAATGCATAGAAAATGATGGATTATGCACGTGGGTAGGTTTCAATATACAATCTTTATTGTTTTGGGAAAAAACTGGCTATTCCTCCTCTCTCTCTCTCTATATATATATATAAACCGAAAATACAAAGGTGAACATGGGTGCGCGCGCACCCACGTGAATAGTAAATCCATAAAAAATACTAGAAAAAATTAAAAATTCTGAAATTTCGCGGTATGAATCCTAATCGACCATTCTACTCATGTGTGAAGTTTCATGATGTATTGACACCTATGGTATTCTTAGTGAAGAAAATACAAACATGACCATACTATTCATTAAAAAGTGCTTTTTAATATAGCTTCGATTATCTCCGATTTTGTCATTTTTGCCCATATTACCACGGATGTGATTTCTTCATGAAACTTCATATGCAAGTACATCGGTTGACTATGTATATTTAAAAAATTAAGTCATATTTTTTTGATTTTTTTCAAGCATTTTTTTGTTTTTACTATTTATAAAGGGTGCACGCGCACCCATGATCACCAAATCCATATCCTCTATATACACACTAGTAAAATTTACCGTGCGTTGCAACGGGTTTCAACAATATCGCCATGTCACCATCGTGACATACGTCAGGCACTCCCAATGCATTTTTTTCTTATCACGCTATACGAAATAGTACTTCCTCCTATTACACTCAACAATAGTATTTTGGATCGAAGAGAGTAATAAATGTTCAGTGAAAACATCCGCATTGTACCTTAATTTTTGTGCTAAGAGAGTTCCCATTGAATTTATTTTGGGATCCTACATGCACTTTAACACTATGGTCTATTTGTGGCATGAAGTAACATGATATGTTTCATACACATGGTTGAATGCAAACAAAAAAAAAATAACAGTGTTCATACATAACTTGTTTTTGTTCAAACCTGTTGCGTATATAACAATAAGAAATTTTTTTCTTTGACTAAAAATAACATAATGGGTTGTGTGTTCTGCGTTGGTCCGATTAGAGTTCTTCTGTGAACAATCACACGTACTACATTTTAACATAATCTCTGTAGAACGTAGGCATGCCTGTGTGTTTGAGATAATGGAAGGACCATGGTCTAATCTACGTTGCATGATAGCAACAACAAAAGCTTGAGGCATATCATGCATGAAGTCTGAACTCTGTGCCACATCCATGCTTTGCTCATTATGTCACACCTTGGACGTGACATTTGTGTGCTCGCCGGGGAAGCTCTAGGAAACGCAAGGGCAGGTCCGCTACCATGCATTGTCCGCCACAGCACTGACCTGACTGCCTGACGCAGCATCCGCCATGGTGACCTGCAGCCTCATCGCCAGCGTGTCAACGTGCTCCTCCAGTGCCTCTTCCTTGACCCTGCTCTTCTCGTCTCCGTCGTCCAGCCGCTGCTACTTGACCTCATCACGCTGCTGGACGTGGCGTCCGCCATGGTGACCTGCAGCGCCTCATCGCCAGCTCATCACAGACTCACTGCGCTCCTCCAGTGCCTCTTCGTCGACCCTGCTCTTTTCGTCTCCGTCGACCAGCTGCCGTGGCTACATGACCGCATCACACTGCCAGACGTGGCGTCCTCCATGGTGACCTGCAGCGCCTAATCGCCACTGCGTCACCGTCCTCTCCAGTGCCTCTTCCAGACCCTGCACTTCTCTTTTCCATCGCCCAGTCGCGGCTACTTCTTATCACGCTGCCGGACATGGCGTTCATAATGGATGATCTGCAGGCGTGCCTACGTATGCAGAAGTTGTAGGAGCCGATACGTGATTGATGTGCAAATCTCTTTCCCTGCCATACCTCTCTGTCGCGCTCGTGTGCAGCCCTTTTCCTTCCTTATCTCTTTGACAAGTCTAGTCCTTCCTTCAGAGAGTTTAATTAACCCTAATTAGTCCTTCTTCCTATACAGAGACCTAAGGCCCAATAGGAAAGTGATTTGCTGGTCCCAGTTCGGGTTTGCTGGGTGGGTTAATCGGTCGGTGGTGTTCGTATGGGATAGGACCATTCGTACGCTTAGGGCAACTAAGCTAGGTAGATCTACTTTTAAATTTCAGCCGTCAATCTTTATGTTTAACACAAAATCAACGGATATAAAGAGATGACGTATGGAGAACTATGAAAGCCTCGGTCCTTTATTATTACGTATAGATGTAATATAAATATAGCTTTAAGTAACTTATTTTTCTTTCCTTTTTTCAGCGCATGTCTATAATTTCATCTTTTTTATCTACAGATCGTGTATGTCTAGGACTCTACCCATGATTCACTGGTTAATTTATTTATTTTCTTTCCTTGTTTTCATAGCACGTCTACAATTGTTTTGCCTGATCTACGGATCATATCTGTCATTTATTTAATTGATATATAGATTGTGTATTTCTAGGAATCCAACCATGTTCACTTGTCAATATGCACCATAGATCTAATATCTAAAGGTTTAATATGTGTTTCTAGTAATTATCGTGGAGACTTCATTGGTGCATCCAATTTTAGTACAAGATTGTACTACTTCTGTTCTGCTTTATTGGTCCCTTTGTAATTTGTGCCAAAATTTGATCAAATATTTACCTAACAAAATGTTAATGCATGTCAACAAAAATTTTATCGTTAGATTCGTATTTGAACATACTTTTCATTGATATAATTTTTTGTGGCATGCATAAACATTTTATTAGTTAAATTTATGATTAAAATTTGGCACAAAAAATAATAAGGACCAATAAATCAGGACGGAGGTAGTACTGAAGTTGAGACACTTATTCTGAGATGGAGAAAGTATACATTATGATATAGATATAAGATGTTCTCTCATTTCTTTTAGAAAATTAGGCCGTGTCTTCTGATAGATCTAGACCATTAAATATAAAATCTATTGGCCAATTTAATCTTGTGGATGTGGATTAACGCAAGAGCTGGTATGGTATATATGTTTAACCATGTATGCTCAGTTTTTTTTTGGAAGGGGAATATATGAACAGTGTTTTCAATTTTTTTTGAAAAGGAGGATATACCCCCGGCCTCTGCATCTCGACGATGCATGCAACCATTTTATTTATTTTTCACAAAGACCTTACATAGTAATACATCAGTATGCCTGAAGCCACCATCTTCGCAACACACACGTCGCTATTCCTATCCCCTTGACGAAGGGGTGCCCAATGGAGCCTAATATTAAACAGACATCGCATCAAATCCTAACATCTAAAGCCGGATGCCCCAACCAAACCACAATGTCAGGACTGGGTCACACACCGGTCTGGCGCACTCTCAGAGGCCGCCGCCACCGCCAACCACTGATCCATCTCTAGAGCAGGTACTGACGCACCAATCTTGCGAGGCCTGCCGTCGATGCCACCATGGTGTCGAACAATGCCACCATCCTACGTGTGTCCATCCACACGTGCCCATCGCCGAAACTCTGCAGCGCCATGCCACCGTGATCCGCCGTCGGCCTCGCGATAGATGTAACACCGCTCCTCCTCTTGTGACCTCTAGCCATCACTTTGTCCAAAACGATGCCCCAAGGAAGGGAAGCGATACTGAGAATGCCATCATCGTCCGATTCGGGAGACCCAGATCTAGGGTTCCCCCGGAGCATCCCGAGCCTGATGACGCAAACTGCAACGATGGTTCCTCGACAAGGAAATGACATCAAAGACGCCACCATCGTCCACCATGACTGTAGTCGGCGCGGTTTTCATCGGCAGTTGCACCACTAGGCGTGCGCAGCAGGCGTCGCTGGTCCCTTCAACCGGAGCAAACTCCAAAACGATGCTCTGAAGAGAGACTACGACGAAAAAGCACCGCCATCGCTCGATTCCAAGGAGATCTAGGGTTTACCCAGGAGTTGCCCGCGCTGTCAAGGACCAGACAAGGATGGAATCCCGCAAATCCACCTAGCTGCCGACGTGTCGCACTCACCACCGCGCCGACCGCGACCCGGAGACTAAGCCCACGCCTAAGCCCAGATCCGGCGGCGCGACCGCCGTCCCTGGCGACCGGGACGCCCCAGACCTTGAGCCGCCTGCCATGGAGGTATGGGATCGCCGGAGCGCCGCCTCCCCCCGCCGTGACACAGGGCCACACGCCACGCTCCGGCCCGCGCCAGCCCCTCACGAGCGAGAGGGCCTCGAGTCCCCGCCGCCGCCGGCAACGGCGAGGGAGGAGGAGGAGGAGAGCGAAAGATGGGCCGACGGGATCTGGGGCCTCCCGGCCGCCACAAGGGGGCGACTCCGGAGGGGCAGGGGGAGGGCGTTTTCGTGTGCTTACATCTATAATCTACTGCGATAAAACGGAGATGAAATGCAATTAAGCCAAAGGGATCAAGCAAATACTTGTATCGCCGGAAGTGAAGGCTTCCCGGTGGCCAACGTGGTGATTGGCTAGCGCGAGTCGGCCAGAAACGCTTTTGCCTTTAAATTAGCCGCATGCACCACTCGATCGCGCACCAACTAGGCAAGACCAACGACTCACCATGGAACTCTCCGGGACCTCATCCCTTCCCCTCCTCCTCCTTCCTCTCCTAGTCCTACCTCTTCTTTACTTCCTCTACCTGCGGCGGCAGGACCCCAAGAAGCAGCCTTGTGCCCATGGACTACTCAAGGTCTACCCAATCCTAGGCACACTGCCGCACTTGCTCAAGAACCAACACCGCTTCCTCGAGTGGTACACCGGCGTGATGCGGAGCAGCCCCACCCATACCCTGGTCATCAAGGTGTCGGGTCTCACCGGCGAAGCCATCACGGCCGACCCGGCAAACGTGGAGCACATACTCAGGGCTAACTTTGGGAATTACCCCAAGGGCGAGCTTACGGTGTCCATGTTCGAGGACTTCCTGGGCCACGGCATCTTCAACTCCGATGGGGAGCAGTGGCTCTGGCAGCGCAAGGCCGCTAGCTACGAGTTCAACAAGCGCTCCCTTAGGAACTTCATCGTCGATGTCGTCCGTTTCGAGGTGGTTGAGCGGCTGCTGCCGCTGCTCGAGCGCGCGGCGCACGACGCGCAGACCCTCGACCTGCAGGACGTGCTGGAGCGCTTTGCGTTCGACAACATCTGCCGTGTGGCCTTCGGCGACGACCCAGCCTGCCTCGCCGTCGCCGAGGAGGGCACGGCCGCGCACCAGAGCGCGGCGGAGTTCATGGCTGCGTTCACCGTCGCGCAGAACACCATCGTGGCCCGGGTCTTGTCGCCCACCAAGTGGATGTGGCGGGTCAAGAGGCTCCTCGACATGGAGCCGGAGAGACGGATGCGCTCCGCGCTCGCCAAGATCCACCGCTACTCCGAGCAGATCGTCCGTGACCGCATGGAGGCTGGGCGGGCGCGCAGAGACGACTTGCTGTCCCGCTTCGCCGCGGCTGGCGAGCACAGCGATGACAGCCTCCGCGACGTGGTCACCAACTTCATCCTCGCCGGCCGCGACACTACCTCGTCGGCGCTCACCTGGTTCTTCTGGTTAGTGTCCACGCGGCCCGACGTGGAAGCCAAGATCAAGCGCGAGATCCGCGCTTCAGGCCGCCGGTGCTCGGCGAATTTCAGCTTGGACGAGCTGCGCGAAATGCACTACCTCCACGCGGCCATCACCGAGTCGATGCGGCTCTACCCGCCGGTGGCTGCCGACGTGCACAGCTGCAAGGAGGACGATGTCCTTCCGGACGGCACGTTCATCGGTAAAGGGTGGCTGATGACATACTGCGCCTTCGCGATGGCGAGGCTGGAGAGCGTCTGGGGCGAGGACTGCCAGGAGTTCAGGCCGGAGAGGTGGCTCGACGGGGAGGGCGTGTTCCGGCCGGCGAGCCCGTTCAAGTACCCGGTCTTCCACGCGGGGCCGAGGATGTGCCTCGGAAAAGAGATGGCCTACGTACAGATGAAGTACATCGTGGCGTGCGTGTTGGAGAGGTTCAGCCTCCGGTACGTCGGCGGCGAGGGGCATCCAAAGCTCGTAATGTCAATGACGCTGCGGATGGGAGGCGGCTTGCCGATGCAGGTGAACAACATGGGAGGCTTGGAATAGTCTGTTTTCATTGCAAATCACAGTTGCTCTCTACTCCAGTTTCTACCGCTCTTCTTGTATCGTACTACTTGTAATAATGTATATCACTATTATGCTTCCTTTATAATGTAATTGTACTGGAGGCTAGTCCATTTAAAATTTTACTATGCTTCTAATAATGTATATCATTACTCGCGTGGAGTATTTATATTTACACCAATGGAATAAGATTATTGCATTGATACTTACTGCTTTTTTTTTGCGAATCTACTGCTTTTTGCTATGATGATAATTTGTTTCTAATTTTTTTTTGTGAATCTACGCTATAAAATATGTATATATACACCCGTATGTAGTCTTTATTGAAATCTTTAAAATGTCTTATATTTGGAAACGGAAGGAGTAAAAAAGTATCCTACGACCGAGCTGACCCCTAGAAACCGGATTCCCATTTCAAAAGCCTCCTGTGCATGTAAATTTTTCCCGCAAACATTGAGTTCTAAACTGTTTTTTGGGTATATATTGTAGAAGGAATAGAGAGGGAGATTGACGTACTGCGGTGGATTCTATTGTTGTATTGCTTGAGCCTCGTGGACTTGCATATAGGAGTACAATTAGAACAAATCTTAATATATCCTATATTTTCTAACAATCACAATACTCAACATCCCCCGCGGTCATAAAGGTAGCGATGCACCGGTGATAGTGGAGAAGAATCCTAAGGTAAGCCGACGGACACCCCCCCTCCCCACCCCCACCCCCTAGTCGTAACGATCGATGCATCGCAGAAGATGTGGCTGGAGTGAAAACCGATGAGGTTGCTGAAGCAAGGCGGTCCTTTGTGCCGATGTCAATGTAGCCAACAACGTAGGGTGGTGTATGCATGTTCGAGGTAGCCATGCGAGGGATGACAAGATTGATGTCGAGTCGGGGTGACCTATGTTGAGTTAGTCGCAAATCACAGTTAATAAGCTAGCTCCACTGCTTGGAAGACTCTGTTTTCATTGCAAATCACAGTTGCTCTCTACTCCATTTTCTAGCACTCTTCTTGCATCGTACTACTTGTAATAATGTAGTAGTATATCATTATTATTATGCTTCATTTATAATGTATTGTACTGGAGGCTACTCCATTTATAATTTACTATGCTTCTAATAATGTATATCATTACACGCGTCGAGTATTGTATTTACACCAATGAAAATAAGATTACTGCATTGATACTTACTGCTTCTTTTTTGCGTATCTACTGGTTTTTGCTATGATGGTAATTTTATTTCCATTGTTACTAATAATAAATATTTTTTTCCATTTCTTAATAAATCTAACCAACTCTCAGGTATATACGCATGTGTCAACTGCTCCCTCTGTATCCATGTTCGAGGTAGCCATGCGAGGGACGACATGGCCGATGTCGAGTCGGGGTGGCCGATGTTGAGTTTGTCGCCATGGCGCCGCGGGTGCAAGGAGGTGCCGCGTTATTCATGGGACCAGTGGTGTCGAGGTAGTGGTGCGCCAGAAAGAAGACGGTGTTGATAAGTCGTCACGCCATGTTTGTCAAGGCCGGGGACACGTCGTGGACGAAGGCACACGTCATTATTGCCAGCATCGGGCATGCATAGACGGACAAAGTCGATGTTGACGAGGTGCCACACCCGGCTTACCAGGCCCAAGGACACGTCATGGACGAAGGCACACGTCGGTGTTGCCAGCAAGCACTGGGCATGCCTAGATGAGGACCCGCACGAGTTGTACGCCATTGTAACACCCCTATGTAAGGAGCTACAGTGATCATCAGCATTAAGCTAAGCTTCTTTGATTAACTAGTCTTCATCATCGTTCATTCATATCTCATTTCAAATTCCACTTTAAATCAAATTCAAATTTAAAGAGAAATTAAGAATTTCACAAATAAGAAACTAAAAAGTTCCTGCAATTGCGAATAATCATTGAATAATTGCCATGGTGAAACCACCATTTTATAAAGTAATTAAATACCCTAAACCAATTAAAACAGGGGCCAAAACAATATTTTAGTTTCTTTTAAAATTATAAGAATTTCAAACTAATTTAAAATACTCCCAAACTTTTCATGGCATTCCCCAAAATTGCACTTCAATTAATGGGCCAAGTTCCTATTTTTACTAGGCCTATTTGCTATTTAAAATAATTACAAAACAAAATTAAATAAAAGAAAATAGAAAAATAAAAAGAAAAAGAAAAAGAAAAGTGGCACAGTGCCGGCCCAGCCGCGCAGTGCCGACCCAGCCCATCGATCTGGTCGACTTCAACCAAGCTACAGTGGCTGACCAAGGGCGCGCGCACCGCTCGTCCCCGTCGGACCACCTCACCGGCTCCGCCGTGGGAGGATAATGCCGCCGCCCCCACGGCCCCTCGGACTCCTCCCCTCTCACTCACTTGCCCACTGCTCGCGATACCCCTCTCCCTCTCGCTCCCTGCGTCGAATCGGAGAAGCGCCAGACACGGCCGTCGCCCCCGTAGATCGCGCAGCCACCTTCGCCCCTGCGCCTCGCCGTCATGCCATAGAGCTCCGCCGCAGTCTGATACACCGCCTGCTACCTCGATCTGGAGCCGAGGACCCCTGCAACGCCGCTCTCGAGCTCTTCTTCCTCAGCCTAAATATGTATGAATTAATCTTCCGCTTCATCCATTCTGCTCTCTTTAGTTAACACAATAACAGAAGATCAACAGATAATAGACACAAAGAGATGGACCGTTGGACTGCTCCTGTAAGTATATATATATATATATCAAATTCTTTGAACAAAACCAATCAAGTGGAGTACATATCAATAATAACATTTGCCTCCAGATCCAATAATTTGGAGAAAAAAATCCCATTCACCTTGCTGACTAAACATTGAAACCAAAGACAGAGGAGTTCAGCTTATCCATTGCAATGAAATCCCATGAGCTTCTGGCTCTAGTGATGTTGAAAGTCTTGAGACAACATAAGTGAAATGAGATATCCTTACCGCAAAGAGCTCTCTTCTTCCTCTCCAATTGCACGCCGCGCCGACCGACTCACCATGCTCCAAGCCGGAGCAAAGGCGGGATGGCTGAGGGGAGCCTCCCCCAAGCCCACGTTTGCACCTCTGCAGGATCCCCGTCAGATTCCGCTCGGATCCCCTCCGTCTCCCCCTTCCTTCCGCGCCATAGCTCGCCTCGCCGACATGGCCACACCCGCCGCCGCAGTAGAGCTCGCTGTCGTGGCCACTGCTGCCACTACTCACGTCCAAGCACACGGCATTGTGCTCAACTTCTCCCTAGCAACCCAACACCACCATCCATTACCCTTGCCGTGTCTCGTAGTGACGAACACGTGCTCGCCCGAACGCCACCGCCGCCGCCGATGATGTTCCGCTCAACTCCCACCTCCACCAAATGACGCGGCATCGCGTGATCTTTCGAACGAGCCAACCCACGGGTCCGGAGACTCCCTGTGCGCGTTTTCTGGTCAACCACCGTCAAATCTGGTTGATGGAGCCCCACTGGCGCCTCCACCGACGTGGCTGTCCTGGGGCCCACCCCTAGATCACTGCCAGTAGGCCTCAGGGGCCCAGCTGGCCCCGTTGACCCCGGTCAACTATGGGCAGCACAGTCACTGACTAGTGGGCCACCTCCTAATTAACTAAAATGTTAATTAATTTAATTGGTTAAATTTAACTAGACACTGAAAGTTGGGCCCTAATAACTAATTAGCTTAATTGATTAAATTGAAACTGTTAATTTTAATTGAGTCACTAATAATGGGGTCTAACTTGTCAGTTTGACCAGTCAACTACCAAGATTGACTACTGATTGGGCTTTGACTTGCCCCACATGTCAGCCTATGAAGCACATCACAATCCTAAAATCCCTTTTTTGGGTTTCATATTGGGATCTTGCTACTACCCAAAAATGGGGGTAGCAGGCAGGACGTGGAATTACCGCAGCGATGGTACATACATACATAAACAAAGCACACACTCTGTAACTCTGTCCTTATTGCCAATCTTCTTCTTACCCAATGGAGCTTCAGATCCCCATAACTAAGCTCGATTTCACCCCAAAATCCGAAAAACAAAACAAATCTGAATATATATGCACAAATTTGCCATAACACAGTACCTCAGAAAGTCAGAAGACCGAAAGTCCCCTGTGAATATAAATGTGCTGACCTCCATGGCAGGAACAAAATCAACACAGATGGCCTGAATGAACTGACGATGAGCAAGCCAACTCGGGGGGAGGCAATGAAAAGCCGGGGAGGATGATGTTGGGAACGCTGGCCGTAACTTACACCAGCCCATATGGGCGACGGCTGGTTCTCGCCTCCTCGCCTGCTGCTGACGAACCCCGACGGGAGAGCTCCGCCGACCTGCTCTCCGTACCACCCTTTCTCCTTCCTCCCTTTGATCCCCGGTAGCTGGTCGCGCTTCATGGCTGGGACACGGGGCCGCTGCTCGTCGGCGTGGGATCCGCGTCCCATCCACCCCCGGTAGGTGAGAGGGAGTAAGGGCAACATTTCTATGGCTTCTACTTGAAATGTTGACCTCGCTGTTACAGCTTTAAAACCAAAACATGAAGCCATAGAAAGATATGATTAACATCGAAATGATGCATCGATCAAATGTTGATGTGTTATCTTTTCTGAATCAAACATGTGGCTCATAGGACAAGGACATATATACCTGTGGATCGATCTTGCCCGGCTTACGGGTTTAATATATATTGTTGCTTGTCCGGCGACTTGCTGTTCATATCTTGTGCTGGAAGCCTAGTAGAACCATCTAGATCATCAGCACAGCAAGTCCAGACACAAATTAAAGAGAAGGCATCAGTTGGTGTGGCAAGAATTCTTTGAAAAAAAAATTAGATCAAGAAACAGCATGCGTGCTCTTACATATAAGGCGGACCAAAGAGAGAAGAGTCACATTGTGATGAATGAATGATTGCTAGGCGGCAGGCACATGCATGGCCGGCAAACCATGATCGGTCTAAGGGCCACCACGCACAGCTGCGCCGGGCATGCATGTCGACTGGTCTTAACTCGCTACGCATCTCTTGCGCGGCAGCGTGGTGCTAGCCGGACAACACATCGGCGTGGGCATGGCACAACCCTGAGCTGCCGGTGGATGTAGATGACGCTGCTTAGATCCACCGTCGCCATCTACAACGTGGAGATTGAGGAGAGGGAAGGAGTGTGGGGCGGGGCTGGTCGAGATCAAGGGGGCGTCCATTTATGGAGGAGAGGAGGGGAGAGGGGGAGCGTGGGCAGCGATGAGATGACCGAGCGGGCAACGCGGGGAGGCGTTGGATGGGAGTGTGATCCGCGTGAGGCATGTGGATTGGATCGCATGCGGACGGAGCGGGGGAGGAAGGGAGGGAGGGAGGCGGCGCATGGATGCATGGGGCAGTTAAATGCGGCGTCGATTGAAGGTTTCGAGGAGGAGGAAGCAGGCGTCGGTTTTGGGAGAGGATAGAATTGATGGGGTGCCTAGCTAGTTCCGAGGAGGAAGACGAGGGAATCAAGGGAGTCTCTCTTGAAGGAAGGAAGGAAGGAAGGAAGAGATGAATTCACCAAGCCGTGGAAAACGCTAGCTGCATGCAGTAATTATTCCTTTAATTTCCTTCCTTGACGCCAGATTGACTCTCTCTATGGTATGGTATGTACTGTACAGATGATTTAGTCCCAGCGCTCACAGAAATTACGCCGGCCACGTAAAGGTAGCCAGGCACTTTCCATGCGTGCAAATGATTTAGTATCAAGTTTCCTAGCGTCCCTCAATTTGTAAGATTTTATTATGTATGCAGCTGTAAGTTCTTCCCATTTGCTCTTGTCAGTTTTTATTTTTTTAGGGAATTTGCTCGTGTCTGTATCTTTATTTTTATCTGTTTGAAGGAATTTGCTCATGTAAGACAAGACTCGTTCTATATATATATATATATATATATATATATATATATATATATATAGGGAAAATCCATCCTACCATCCGGTGGTAGTTACCCCACATATCTTATATACTACCATGTGCTATTATATATATATATATATAGATATAGATATATAGCCGGGTGGGTTTTTCTATTCACAATTTGATTTTCTCATGTAAGATAAGACACCAGGTTTGCAAGTGCATTCCTAGCATAAAAACACCGGCTCCAATCCAATTACCAGGTTGGCAAGTTTCAAAGTCCCTGCATTGAACATTTTTTCATGACTTGTTAGATTATAATTGAAAAAACCCAGAGAACACTCATTCATTCTTGACACCGACAAACTCGGTACTCTCCTCTCCTAGGGCAATGAAAATTATCTTGTTTTACCATACAAAACACCGACAAACAGCTCAGGAATTCCTTGATGCAATTAATAATATGATCAACTTAACTCTTGATGCAGTTAACCGAGAAAGAAAATTCCCATAACGATGCACATCATTCCACATCCCAACCTTCACAATGAAGATGTTACTTCCACCAGATTTGATCAAACAGGAACACGCATGCATCAACTACTTCTCAGATGAGGTGATAAAAAACATCTCGAGTCCACTACACATCCCAGGAAGCACAGGTACTTCGCGTCCTTCCATCACAAACATTACAACATGACTGAGCCAAACTACTACATACATGTCTTAATTCTGAAACCTAACCCATCAACGGAGAAAGCTCGAGGACGACGCCGCCATCCAGTGCATCTTTATCAGCGGAGAAAGCCCGAGGACGACGGCACCATCCAGTGCATCTTCATCAGCGGAGAGAGCCCGAGGACAACGACGCCATCCAGTGCATCTTCATCAGCGGAGAAAGCACGAGGACGACAGCGCCATCCTGTGCATCTTCAAGCCCAAACCGCGTCAACTTCTGCAGCACCGCTTGGCAAGAGAAAATGACCGGTGTCGTGCGCGATGGAGATTTTCCATCATGTCCGGTAGGTTTGACGGACGAAAGGAGTATCTTCCTGAGGAATGCAATCTGGGTGGACATAAAAAGATCAGTCTAGTGCAGAGGCAATGTAATGCATCAGAGGAATGTCAGATTTCTCAACAGTAAGCCACACAACAATTCTCTTGTGTCAAAGGGAATTTATAGGAATTAACAAGACAACATCTTCCCCTCAAAACAATGCATGCTTATTCACCAGCCTAGGAATGCAAAGTGCTCGTTCCAGTTCCACACAATGAAAGTTAAGTGTTGGACCTGATCAAGACAAGACAAAATTGCCATAGATAGGCTCACTTGTGTGACCAGCAGAAGAATTTTCGCTACAAGATCTCATCTTGGCTTGTCAAATCTCATACTAGACAAATTGTTGGACACTAGTGAAAACAAGCAACATCTCCGGGTAATTGACGACCGGGACACGCAGGACATGAGAGAGAGAGAGAGAGCAAAGAGAGATACCTTGACGATCTCCATGGCGTCGGCAGCGGGGTCGGAGCAGCTGCTGCGTCCATGGAAGAGGCGGCACACAGTGGTCTACGCCTGTGGACACCAACATTATCAAGTTAGTATGTGTCGTTAGTATCAACCTGAAGATAAATCTGCTGCAGAGTTTTCAGTTTTCTGAAGAAAGAAGGAACTAAGAGTTTCAGGTTTCTGCAGTTTCGTTGTCTCTGAAGATAAGTTGCAGCAAGCAAGCAAGAGGGAGGAGGGTTATACCTTCCATTGCATTCTAGGCCTCCATCTATGGTGGAATCAACAGTGGAAGAAGGGAAGGGAAAGAAAACATGGAACACAAGAATTCTAACAGCTAACACACCGACTGGAACTGAATGGTACCACAAACACAAGCACTTGACAAAAGATTAAAGCAAGATTGCTTTGCGCTATGCACAATCACTTGACAGAGTAGCATCACAAGCTGCTTGAATCCAATATCACAAGCTATTGAGTTACAGTTAAGAGCATCGACGAAGGGGGCGTCCAGCTAGCTAGGGTTCTGCCATTCATTCTTCTGTAGCAAACAATATTTTTCGATCCATGTATACAAAGTAAAGTGATCAACCAGCCTAGGAATGCAAACTGCTTGTTCCAGCTCCACACACTGAAAGCTAACTGTTGGACCTAATCGAGACAAGACAAGATTGACATAGATAGGGTCACTTGTGTGACCAGCAGGAGAATTATCGCAACAAGAGCTCATACCCTGATGATCTCCATGTCGTCGGCAGCAGGGTCGGAGAAGTGGTGGCGTCCATGGTAGAGGTGGCACACGCCGGTCTGCGCGTGAGGGCACCTGAATATAAATATGCAGAGTTTTCAGTTTTCTGAATTAGGAACGAACTGAAAGTTTCACGTTCCTGCAGTTTTGTCGTCTCTGAAGATTAGTTGCAACAAGCAAATATGGGATGATGAATGCTGAACTAAGAGGAGGAGTACCTGCACTCACCACCCACATAGAAGGCAGTGACAAAATCCTCCCCTGGCAAAAGCTTCGGATAAGTGGTGGCACTTGTTCTTGCCTGTTGAGGATCCTCAATGGACAAGGGAAGGCGTCATCAGACCATCGTAGTCAAATTAATGTCAGACGGCCTGCACAAAGATCACAAGAGACATGCATGGTCAATGCTACAGAAAAACAAGACAAGTATTTGCTCAAAAGAGACAAGACACTAGAACTAGTCAAGTTTCTAACAGAGCCTTCAATTGCTCAAAAGGGACAATATGCATGCACAAGTACTCAAGCTTACTAGTTGAACATGGGTACAAATCGATCTCTCCGAATAACGAATACAATCCCAGCCACCAGTCCAAGGATTTGAAATGATAATTAACTAATATTCCCTCCCTGTACCATAATATGAGATCTTATTACATCCAATATTTTAACATATTGGACGTAATAAGATCTTATATTAAGAGACAGAGGGAGTATAAATGAGAATACTACAAAAAGTACCTATCGACGAGTGACATCATACACAAAAAAAAACAAATGAGACGTTTTTATTAATACGCATCTCTTGAAATTACATCAGAACCCAACAGAAGGACAGGAAGAACTATCCCATGTGTGTAATGACTCCCCAGAGGCAGAGGGACTTTTCTACAAGGAGGGTACTGTACACCCAAAGGTTCTAAAGTCAGAAAGGACCCTGTACAGATACGGTAAATTCTTCTCACCGAAGATGAGCTCTTCTAGTTGATCGTTTATACTACTAATGCCCAAGATACCACACATGGTTGAAACTTGAAAGACAAAATCTGAAGACATCAAATATATTTATCGATGTGACGCAAACTAATTGTCACAGTGCTCCATGGGCACAAACAAACTACTTTGAAGAAAAGAAAACAAAAACCATCAACCTCTTGCTATATCGTGGTTGATCATGTTGCTGTTGAGAGGCACAAGTAGCCATTCGCCATAGTTGCAACCATCACCCTGCTGTCCTGCAGGTTAAGGAAAGCCCCTAATAATGTTAGTGCAAAAAAGACGAATATGCTTGCTTATTTATTCAACTAAAACAAAACAGTAAACGCAGCATGCGTGCAATCACGTCCACCCTGGAATCCTATCCTATCCGTGCACGAGCGTGCTCTACTCCACGGACTAGCAAATTAGACTGCGGTTCAGAAGTCTAACACCATGGTAACTCGATGTTTTGGTTAACTCAACTAACCATACCAATATGAAGAAGCCAACTCTATTGAAATCTGGAACACCATGACATGGGACGGTGCCTACATTCATATATTTTTCCCTGTTGACTTAATAGCATGAATCAGAAGCATTGTTCGATCCTCCCCATGTTCCTGGTTGGATCGCGTTCATAGCTAGCTACAATGATTTGCAGATGCGTATGAACTAGGTAGGATAGGACCACCCCTCTCCTCTCTGAAGTAGGAATGAAAGCTTCAGTTTTCCCTCTCTGAATATAAGTTGCAGCAAGCAAATTGGATGGGCGTGCACAACCAGAGCATAGTGTTAGAGGGAGAGAAAGAGGAGGGTGATATATACCTCCCATTGTGGGAGCAGCGGGGACCCGTGAAGAAGCAGACCCGGAGGAGCGAAGCGGCGGTCTTCTAGGTCAAATCGAAACCACCACACAAGCACTTGACAAAGCAGCATCACAAGCTGCTGGAATGCAACATCACAAGCAATTGAGTTACAGTTAAGAGCATCGATGAAGGGAATGTCCAGCCATAGTAAGGTTGTTGCGATGGTGATTCGATAAAACATGACTTACTTTTTTGTACACATGGCTCCTCTTTTCGTCCTTGAGGGAGTTCCTCTCCTCCACCAAATCCTTCATCTCGTCTTCCAAAACTTTGTCATCAGCAGGATGAAGTGCTCCTTCCCCGAGGCGGGCGTCTGGAATGGCGGTTCATCATGTCCTGGATGCCCTGTACTCCACCTTGGTCATCATAGAGGGTCTCTGTTGGTCAAACATCAACGTCAAAGCAGAGAAATGGAGTCACACCAAGGAACATGGCAGCATTTAAGAAATGGAAATACATAACTAGTACTCCCTCTGTAAAGAAACTATAAGAGCGTTTACATCACTACTTTAGTGATCTAGACGCTCTTATATTTGTTTACGGAGGGAGTATATGTGGTGGTGTTACCAGTGCAAGAGAGAGAGAGAGAAATTGCAATCTTACGCAATTTGAATATCATCTTATCTTACTATTACAAGTGTGTGTTTATTATAAACGACATGGCAGGCAGCTCAGGTCTGCACCTGTCATCATTTTGCCCATACATATACATACATACATCAAGAGAAGCAAAACTTAGCAGATTGGAAGGCTTGTTGTACAGGGGCGTGATCACAAATGAAATAGTAGACTATTTCAGGATGGTGCTATATATTCTGTAGCAAACAAAGTTGTACGATCCATACAAAGTGATGCAATTAGACCATACATAATTGCCATAGAAAGGCTAGCATGTGGGAATCGCTACAAGAGCTCATCTTCTCTTGTCAAATCTCATACTGGGCACACACACAAATTGTTGTACTAGTGAAAACCAATAAGCAGCATCTATGGGTACGTAATTGATGGCCGGGACATGCAGGACATGAGAGATACCTTAAGGAGCTCCGTGGCGTGGACGCCCATGGAAGAGGTGGCACACGGCAGTCTGCGCCTGAGGACACCAGCATTATCAAGTTAGTATGCTTGGTTAGTATCATCAACCTGAAGATAAATCTGCTGCAAAGTTTCAGTTTTCTGAAGAAGGAAGGAACTAAAAGTTTCAGGTTCCTGCAGTCTTGTCTGTCTGTGAAGATAAGTTGCAGCAAGCAAGCAAAATATGGAGTATCAAGTTTCCTAGTGCTCCCTCAAATTGTAAGATTTGTTATGCATGCTCGTGTCAGTATTTTATTTTAGTTTTTGAAGGAATTTGCTCATGTGAAGACTTCGGTATGAGATACATGGAGATTTTTCAGAGTTGTTTTTTTCTTCTTCTGTAATACATGTGAAGACTTGGGTATGAAAAATGGTGTCGTTTTGTTGTTGCTCTAATCGGCATGTGTCTCATACTGGAAGACTTTGGTAATTGATGGTCGGGACATGAGAGAGAGCATAATGAGATGCCTTGACGGTCTCCATGGCGTCCGCAGCGGCAGCAGCAGCGGGGTCACGGAACAGCAACATTACCAAGTTAGTATCAACCTGAAGAATAATCTGCAGAGTTGTCAGTTTTTTCTGAAGAAGGAAGTAAAAGTATGAGAATTTTGCAGTTCTGTCTAGCTCCGTCCGAATACAAGTTGCAGCAGCAAGCAAACACGGATAGATCGGCGTTGACAAGCTCACCGTGATTATTTTGCAGCCAGTGCCGAACAACGCCGTGCCTCATTGGTCGAAGGGAGACACGCACAATGAGCCCCTTGTTCTCTGCATTAACCGGGGATGATGCAGTACCGAATCAATCATGCTGCTGCACAAGGGCATGATAAATAACAAATCTTGAGTCAAATGGAAAATCTTGAGCTCCAATCATAATGAGAGAAAAGAGGAAATCATGTCATGGGAAGGGGTCCATGGGGAAACAAAAGAATAGGAGTATTTTAGCATAAGGCAATGATCCTGAAAACAGCGGGCAATCGAGCTGTCTAAGCCCAAACAATAGCAAATGTTGAGAACACATTTGCAACACAGAGACACGCATTGGTGATTTCGTGCGGACATGTCAAGAGCACAGCACACACATGGGGTAGAGATGAACATGAGAAGAGAACATTACTACAGTAGAAAGCATGATGATATGTGGCAGCCTATATGATTGGGGCAGTAGCAACAAGGGAGCTGAATTACACGTCCTAACTAAACCCAGGACCAATGGCTCGGTTATGAGACAATTGACATGCAAGCCTAGCACATAGGCAAGCAGATTGTTGGCGCCACTCCTCTCTTCTTCTTCTACCTCGAGCTGCCTCACACAACTCTCTTCTTCTCTCATGAACACACACACATTCACATGGTGAAAACCTCTGCACACACACGCGCATACACCAAGGAGAAGCACAAGAGCTTTGCCGAGGCACTCTCTCCTTGATGAATACATTGGCTACATCTTTGGTGCTCTACGGCTTCTTCCATTACTGAATAAGATGACTATTTATACAAAGTTTGGCACTCAGCCAAGACCCACGCACTCACGCCGGCCATCACACCCGGCCACCACGTCTCCAGACTAGTTGCTCCACTAACCAACTAACTACATGCACTAACCCATGATCTTATCTTCTCCTAGAATCTCTCTAGGGTCCAAAGACTGGTACGTGCATGCAGCTGACTACTAGATAACTACTCCACGTATGCAGCTAACACCCTCACAAACACACCAATTCTCTTGGCTCCAACGTACTAATCCATCCAGCCGGTCTTGCTTCAACCCTTCCACGTGCTTGCCGTATCACACGACCTTGCCGTGTCATTCGACTCAACCTAAACCAACCCATCATGCTTCAGCCTTGTCGCGCCTTGCCGACTCTCATGGCATCACGGCATCACACGGCATAGTCGGCATCTCGTCGCGCTCGCCGCATCGCACGGCACCTGGCATCTCGCCTCCTCTGCGCATCTTCGCTGAAAGTTTGCTGGACTAGCTACTCTCTAAACTATGCTACATGCATAACGAAAGCAAACTAAAATGCTGATACAATAATATCAGGATTACTGCTAACACAGATTACTCTGAATTTCCTCTCCAACACATGTCTGAATCTGGCTGTTGCTATGTGTGGGCGTGTGTTGCGAAACTGAAACTATGAATTTCCTCTGGAATACAAGTCTGAATCTGGCCTACTCTCATTCTTGTACCTCACATCCCCCCAAATCGATCTCTTTACAGTTGCCAAACTGAAAGTTAAGTGTTGGAATCAATCAAGCCAAGACAAAATTGGCATAGATAGGCTCACTTTCACTTGTGTGACCAGCAGAAGAATCATCGCTACAAGAGCTCATTGTGTCTTGTCGAATCTCATACTCCCTCCGTCCCAAAATATCATCTTATCTTACTATTACAAGTGTGTGTTTATTATAAATGACATGGCAGGCAACTCAGGTCTGCACCTGTCATCATTTTGCCTATACATATACATACATACAGCAAGAGAGGCATTTGAATATCATCTTCTCTCTCTCTCTCTCTCTCTCTCTCTCTCTCTCTCTCTCTCTCTATCTCCCTCTCCCTCTCTCCCTCTCTCTCTCTAACCCACCACCGTCTCCTCTCTCTGACCCACCACCGTCTCCATAACCAGGACTAGTCCGACGCCATGTAAGGGAAGGAAAGGGCCACCAACAGCAGCTCCCTCCATGGCCCATGGAGGTCCGCCATGGAAGGTATACACGCCCATCCATGCGAAAATTCTAACCCTTGGCTTGCTGCAACTTACATCTTCAGACCACACACAAAACTGCACAAATCTCAAGCTTTTGTTCCTTCTTCAGAAAACTGCACATTCATCCCCAGGCTGTTGATACTAACTCGATAATGTTGCTGTCGTCAGGCATCCAAGGCCGACGCCGCAGCTGCTCCGACCCCGCTGCCGATGCCCCATGGAGACTCTACTCTGCTCTGCTCTCTCTTGTGTCCTGCGTGTCCCGGCCATCAAATCAATTATTCCTATAAAACCAATATTGGCTGTATATTTTCTCTGTGTGAACCCTAGCCAGAGCCATCCAGCGTGTCGCTTCCTTGGGCAGTTCGGTGTCTTCCACCACGACATCAACCAGGTCATCTTCTTTCAAGCCAAGTTCCTCCATCATCGCAGCCAGATCGGACGCAGCCGTACTCGATCCAGATGCAGTCGAACCCATCATGCGCTTGCTCGAGGTTAGGGATCCGCGAGCGGTAGGTCCGGTCCTGTTTTTGATCGAGCCGACCGAGCGGACCGAGGATCCCAGCGGCGACTCTCGCGTGGGAATTCACCTGCGCGACATGGAGGAGCAGTGTTGGACTTGGGAGGGCTGCAGCTGCCTGCGACATCGACCGTCGCCGTCTTGATCTGCCTGTACATGTAGTAGACTCCGTCCTCCTCGTCTGGCTGCCGTCGACCATATCGGTTTACAACTGCTGTCGAAGTTTTTAAAAAATACAGTTTCGTCAGTTGTAGCCATAAGCTGTTATATTCAGTTTCGGCAGACAATGCATCTTTCTTCAGTTTCGTCAGAAAATACACTTCTCGGAAGAGCACTGCCATGGCAGCCGTTTCAGCACAAGACGCACGTAGTTAAGGCAGGCCTACATCTGGGAGAAACACTCGATCGGCCGTGATTTTCGCATCCACCAAATCAGGCAAGTACTTTTTGGACTTCCTATAATCAGGGGCCATCACCCCACCTTTTATTCGGTCGAGCAGAAAACAAAATATACGAGAGAAACACGGCTTGATCCGAAAATCTTGGTGCCATTTGAGGAATAACTACACGTCAGATTTGCTCCTCTTATCTCGGCAAGACCCGCACCCAGAAAATCGTGGCCTGATAGACGTGCTACATTACTTGCATGCAATAGGAAAAACTGCTAATGAACAAACATGTGCAGGTTCGTGGATAATAGCCGCGCCGCCCAGCGCACACGTCGCCCACCTTGCCGCCGGCGCTCCCGCATGTCACCCACACTGCCACAGCACCGCGCACGTCGCACACTTCACCGCCGTGCCCGTGCAAGTCGCCGCCGGTGATCGTTGGCCGGTCCGCTCGGTCCGGCCCGGGCTTCGCCGTCGTCGGTCCGGTCCCTGAAATCAGGACCGCCGTGCTGCTCGGTCCGGTCCGGTCCGGACCGCCGGCGGCCGGTCCAAACGACGGCTCGGACCGGGACCGGATCGGCCCGGACCGTGTCCACCTTGAGATATGTGTATATATATGTACGGGTGGGGGTGTGGGAGGGCGGGGCGGTTCGATCTGGAAAGAAAAAAAATTAAGGTGTTTCACGTAGTACGCGCGCGTTTGCCGGTCCCAAAGAAAAATGCGATCGATCCATGTGATTAGCTGATTGCTTCCCTCAAAGAAAAGCGAATGCATGCGTCCATAGTTGAGACTCGTGGACCGATGGAGCTCATCTACCGGCCCCGTGCCATGCCCATGCGTGCGTAAATACGGCAGGCGCAGCTCACTCCATCAATTCGTCACAACCTCACATCGGAGGTCCTCCACCCAGCGTGGCTCCACTGGGTGCGGACGCCGAGGAAGTCAGCGAGGATGTTCTTGGGAAGCTGGAGTACCTCCACGGTGTGATCATGGAGGCACTCCGGCTGCATCCGCCTACGTCTTTTGCGTTCAGGCAGGTGATGGAAGAGGACCATGTGGTTCACAATGGCCAGCGTATTCCGGTGGGCACAAAAGTGTACTTCCCACTGGCTGCTATATATAGCACGAGACAGGGCAGCGTGGGATAACCCTGACGAGTTCAAGCCACATCGGTTCCTTTCCTGCAAGGATGCATCCCAAGGAACCGACAGCACGATCAAAATGAGCCTTTCGGTGGTGGTCGGAGGATGTGCCCTGGTAGGGGAGTCGCGATGCTGCACTTAAGCTACTTCACCGCCAACCTCGTGAAGGTGAGCTTGCTGTCGATCTCCAGCCGCATGTTGAGTTCTTCACTGTCATGAAGCGGCCATTGCGTGCTCACCTAGATCTTGGACGAACAAATAAAGATCAAAACGAGAGTTAATTAGCTAGGGCTGATCCACCAATTAACTCATGCTCCTACCTTTAAAAATAATCCAAGACCAATAATGTACATGTTATTTACATAAATAGTAAGATATTTTAAATTAATCAATCTGGATACAAAAGCATATATTAATGTTTGTAGCTTAGCTACCCCACCCGCAAAAAAAAAAAAGCTTAGCTACCCCATAGTGTGCGATGCTCCCTATTTATATCCATGCAAAACCTTATGCAGTAGGATACGTGATGTGTGGCAGATGAAACTAGCTCCAATACACTTGTTCAAGTTTTGTTGTGTACAACACCGATGGCATGAAACTTGTCAATCTCTAGTTGTCGAGTTGACGGTCATGTCAATGCGAAAGAAGGCATAGCTGTCAGCTTGTCACCCTAAAATCTGACCATGTCGACAATGGAGGTAGGTGAATTCGTGATAGAAGAGGAAGAAGAAAATAATAATTGTGTTATATCAAAGTATACAAATGAGCTTTGTTTCTCAAAATAAACATCCTGAATTCTTCAAGGATAAAAATAGCTACAAATAAACCAAAGTGTGGGCTATAAATTGGCCTATACATCATTCTCAGCATGGCTCAGATGGCCAGACTGTCTTAGCTATAAATTTGCTGGTTTGTCAGGTTATTATAACGGGTAGATGCAGGGCCGTTAATACAGATGGATGCAACGCTACTCCTATAGATATTATAAATATGTGAGATCGATCGGATGTGTACTTGTTTGAATGGTTATTCTTGCTTGTCAAGCCACTCTTTATTTGTCTTTTCACATTCATAATAGCTAAACATCAGTCGCCTGAAAATCCAATTTGGATTGTTCGATTTTCGCTAGAAGGAAGCAGGTGCCAGAGGGAAGCAAGAAGCAGTTGCTGACTCGCCGGAGTGAAGGAAGGAGCTCGCTGGCAGGCTACCCCATCATCTATCGTTGATGGAGGGAGGAGGTAGGGGTGGCAGCACGGCGGTGGTGCAAGTTCCCCGGAGAAAAAAACTGGTCATTGCCAGGGCTAGAGGGATGGCCAGGGCAGCAGCATATCGGTGGGAGGAGGATGAGGGGTGGGCGGGGCGGTGAGGCTGAGCGGGAGCGCCGCTGGCCGCGGGTGGTGGTGGCCGACGGTTCGGCCGGTGGTCCATCTGGCGGTTGGGTGGAGAAGAAGAAAGTTGTCTGGAGGATGAAGAAGTAATCTGCACCGCCTGTTTTCCATCCTATGGCTGAAACGAAATCGAAAGAACAGAACTGAAAATTTTATCGACTTACCACTAGCCATTCCCTTCTACATTATATGTCGTTGTTTGCAAGATAACACTGACGCTATGGCTAAGGCACATCTATAGGTCCGGGAAGAGCCAGGCCAAGATCGATATGTCATGAAGAGTACTGATCTCAGTGAGCTATGCTACATGCTTACGGTCATCAAGGAGGTGTTTAGGTTGCATCCTCCTACTCTCTTTCTCGTCCCAAGAGAGACTAGAGAGGAATGTGAAATCATGGGCTATGACATGGCTAAAGGCACTAATATCTTCGTTATTGTTTTTTTATAATTTCCCGAGATCCTAAATTACTCCCCAATAGACGAAGAAGAAAATAGGGCCAAGGCGCCATTGGAGAAGCGCAAAAAATATCCATCGGGAGATGGTGCTAACACTAACATTGACGCTAACGCTCGCAAGGTGGTTTTGCAGGCAATCTCACAAATTCCTTTTTTCATTGAGCTCATAACTTGGTTTATGCTGATTGACTCCGAGAGCGAGCGAGGGATCGTTTAAGCCGGAGAGGTTTGAGAATAACATGGATTATTATGGGACACATTTTGAATTCACCTCTTTTGGCGCTGTTCAGCATGACCACCATAAAGATTGTCATGGCAAATCTTCTCCACCACTTTGACTGGTGCTAATTACCGACGAGCCAATTGAAGAGTCACTGAACATGTATAAGAAATTTGGGATCACCGTAAACAGAAAGTTTGACCTTCGGCTACTAGGATTTCTATGGCCAAGCTGCAAAGCTATTTCGATATACACATGGAATGTATATAGTAATAATTATATAGAGCACCTTTATTGAACCAGAATGTTTTTGTTCTATGTAGTATGTACATCTGTACATGTTTGCATTGCTCTTGTTGGACTATCAGATTATTTTTCATATTATTCTGACTGACATTGGCTATGTCAAATAATATCTCTATGTAAAAAACTTATCCATGAGTAGTCAAGTTTGGTATATGCACAACTCTTTCAATCTCTGACGAACTCAAACATACCTCGATATGTTTAGTACTTTACATAAGATAAAGTTTTAGTCAAGATATAATTATAACCAAAATTATCACACCGTAATAAAATGCACTACTACAACTTTCTTGCACTGTACCATTTCACATATCAGTGAATCAAATGCATGCTTATCAGCATTTCCCTTTCTATGGTGAAAACTAGGGAACAAATACACGATGAATTGGGCCAAGGCTTACATATTCTTCAGGAAGAGCCTCTCAATAGTCCACTGCATATGTGCGCTGTGCGTGTATACATCATTTCTGTTACCATAGAAAAATGTTGTGCTAATCGCTAAGCTAATGAACTGCTGCAATGCAGGGAGAAGATGATTTTGAAAGCGAGCTTGGTTCAGGGTCTTCCATTCATGTTCTATCAGGGCAACAATTTTGGTAATGGCCACTTCACTTGTCACGTTGTACTCATTGATGTAACACTCTACAGTGCTTGCCAGATCCCCCTTGCATTTTCGACGCTGTATGATAACATCAATAATCATCTTTATGTAAGTATGTATCAATTTAATAATCTTGCATGCACTCACAATGATAGTACAAACTTGGTAACTGAGCCCTGCCCCCTTTTCCATAGGTGCCCACACATTTCGATGTGTACAAATTTATAAAAAATAGACCAATGAAGTTAAGGTAGCATCATAAAAATGACATTGCTGAAAAATAATTCTAAGTATAATCCATACTATGATATTTTTTGTCAAATAAATCACATTTTAGCACTCAAATTGTTGGTCAAAATTATATCTCAGTATGCTTGAAATTGAGCTTCTTACATGTGTGAAAGGAGCAAGTAACATGCATGCAAAAAAATAATTTTGAAATATTATATGTATACCTCAAATGCACCGATATCATTCATGAAACGGGAAATCTTCCCAACTGATATGACGACATCCGGGACACTAGCAGCCCATTTGAGCGCTGTCTTCATCATTGCATCACTCATTCCAGCCATCATACTCACACATATCGTTGGCACACCAATGTTCAGACTAGTCACCTTGACCTGATCTACAAAGCTTGGCTTGTGGTTCCTGTGTGACCATTTCGCTTCTTGCAGGTAACCAGTCACGTTATTTTGGACCTGCACACAAACAAAGAGATGTAATCCCAAAATTAACGAGAGAGAGAGAGAGAGAGAGAGAGAGAGAGAGAGAGAGAGAGAGAGAGAGAGAGAGAGAGAGAGAGAGAGAGAGATGTTGTGACAGAAAAGGGTACATGAACTTACCGCTTTTTTCAGGTGTGCTATATCGTAGTTCGTATTGGCTGGCATTTCAGCCTCAATATTCTCAAATGTCCTCAGCATCTCCATATAGAACTTCTTCAAGTACTCCGGCAGGAGAAAAGCGGCGCTCTTATCCCATCTTGAAGGCCAATTCACAAAAGCAATCTTAATACAAGTTATCGTAGTTTGAAAATTCTTTGTTTGCATGTTAACCTAACCTTTTATTTTTCTATACTCTTCGTCTTTCTTCAACACATTAAGAACCACTCATTTCACTTTGCTCCATGAGGCAAATAGTGTAACATGACATCAAGATTTCATTATAGGCAATATATCTCATTCGTTACTGCATTTAGATTTTCTTTCATCCATCTCATATTATGGCAACATATATGTTTGTGTTAATAAAATAATAATCTAATCATGCATCACATTTTCATTTGAAATTGCAATTGTAACCAGATAGTAGTGAGCATTAGCTCATTACTTGTATGTACCAATGAGTGCTATTGTGTTAAGACTTATGAAAATTTCATATCAACATGGAATTTTAGCTGTGGATCTGCCCGCGCGCGGGGAGGGGGGCGGGGGGCACCGGGCAAATAGATAATTCACCATCGGATTCAGCTCGTCCACCTCTGGATGCCGTAATTATCCAAAGAATAGTAATATGCTCTTGGTTTGAAGCATTATTTGTATACCATTTTTTTCTTGATAGAATTGCACTCTTATGGTCACGGCAATGCAGGGTGTTCATTTACTTCTTCTTAAATATTAAAAATAGTTATTATCTAGTACATACATGTTCGTAATTACTTTATCACTTTGAACATCATGGAAAAATCACGTTGCGCACATATTTTATGACTGTGATTGCGAGTGATTCTAAGGACGTATTGATATGATATGGAATCGCTATCTTAGTGGAATATACATTAGATGCATTGACAAGTTGAGAGATAAAATGTAGAGCTAAATCAATCCCACCTTTGTATTGCTTCATGTAGCTTCCAACTGTCCTCTAGGGTGGCATGGTTATCATATATGTCATCTAATGTGGTAATTAGTACAATCATCTTTGTGATCATACTTCGAGTGAGCTCAAATTTTGTGTCATAGTACAACACAGAGGCCCATGTATAACCCTCCACCACACGATCGCGGATAAAGCTTAGCTCGATATATCCGAAAAAATGCTTCCACCACCTGTGAATTAATTAAGCAATGTTATCTGAACTAGTACATATATAGTCCACATAGAATATAACATCGCTAACCCCATTAAGAGATAAAAGAACAATGGTCAATTATTACTAAAAGCATGTGCATTACTCTATCACTACACCATTTATGTAATTATCCTACAATGCACAGAAACTAATGAAACACTAAAGCATCATGAACCATTAATGAATATGCATTCTCATATTGATGAAAAAAGGCAACCATGTAAGCTCTTAATTTAAATGACGTTAAGCACTAGAAATGTAGTGGTAACTAGACTTTTGGTTTTTCGTTTGTTTGAAGATGTAGTATGCGAGGGCAACCACCCGTGAATCATTATTGGGTTATATATTCTGTTTATATAAGAAAGATAAATAACATACCTGGTAATAGCTTTGAGCTCCTTCAAGTGGACATTTTGCTGAAGGTTGAAATCCAATTTGGCAAGCTCCAGTAGGATCGGGTTATGCTCCTCTTGTTCGTACTCTAGGATATAACGTAGCATTTCCACCCTCTTATTTGTCCTTGGCATTGGTATGTGAAGGGCACGTTGGACTTGTTGAGCAAGTGGGGTCTTTAAACTACCACTACATGAGTCAAGATGATGCCTTGCAAAAACTATGGCTTCTTCGAGTGCTGGCTCACCATGAATAAGAAGATGAGATGCATTGTATAGACATAATAGTGTCCTGGGTTTATTTGTTATATCATTGGTGAAGCTTCCATCTTCACTTTTGAATCGATTGAAAACATCTGTAATTCGATAAATAAATGTTGGTGTTCTCGTGACCACATTGTCAATGGAACTTCTATTGTTGTAGACATGTCGTCCACATTATGAAATATTTTGCAAATAAGGTTACCAATCTAATCTTGATAACTCAATTTCTTAGCCATTTAAAAATTTGCATATCATGATTTTTCTTCCATAATTTTTCGTAACCAACTATGTATAACAAGAAAAAATTGTTAGGATTATATATACCTGGAGATACCCAGTGTCCATGTTCCCTCAGCAAGCGAAACCGAAGGGCAACTTCATAGAGGTTGTAGTTACTAAATTCACTCTTCAGGATTTGCCTCATAGCGGTGTCAATCTGGTCTTCAAAGAGGTGATCGATTCCGAGATGTTGTAGTTTATCCACTAAGGACATTTTTACCACTGTGTCATTGCTGGTTTTAAACAACATACATATGTCTTCCTTCAGTTTTTTTGCCCTAAGCGTCATCCACTGCTTGGATTTCTGCAATGCAAGCATTGAAAATTTTTAATTAACCAAAAGGGACAAGGGTTAGCTAGGTAAAAAATGTCGCCAAAACCAAAAATAGTTGAAAAAATCAAACAACTCGTATCTCCAGTGAAAGAAAATGGACCAAAAGTACATGATTGTATAGAATAACCATATATCCTTTCACTGAGTCCAACTTTCCAACATATGCCAACCAAACGCTACCCACATGTATCTTCCAAGGGTGTCGGTCGTGGCCAGCATATTTAATTTCAAAAGCATGCATGTGGTTTCAAGTTGCTTCCACTCAAGCATGGAGTTACACTAGACGATTTACTTATGACTATGAGTGGTGTTGATGATATACAAAATAGACATCCAAAATATGACAAATTTGTACCGCTGGATATGTGAAATATAAAGTCTGTACACATATTCAGATACTATAAGAAGTGTCGACTAGTGAAGTGCACACGATAAGCAGCCGGTTGACATGGATCTCTAGAGGAGCACGGATGGTAATTAGAAATGTGTTCCTACTTGGGCCTGCAAGTAGTGGGTGCATGGTGTACATTTTGGCACCTCTTGGGCTGGCCCAGCGTAGGCCGGAGTAGTAGATACTAGTACAAAAACGCATAAAATAGTTACAAATAATACCTTTGTGCATTGTGATATTTTGTGCCATAAATAGTTAGCTTTTATTATATACCTGTAATGGCGGTGGCTCATATCCAGCAAAGAAGTCGATCCATGGTGAGGGCTCGTAGCTGAACGCAGGAGTAGCAGCATTGCCGGACGCCATAGATATTAACCGTTGCTTCTTTGTTTCATAGATTTAGTAGCTTGGGATATAGATAGCTTTGTTTTGGGGAGGAAGGAGAATGTGTGCGTGAGGCCTTTAAATAATGTCCACGCAATGACAGGTCCATGCATATTTCTCATCGTTAGCAGCCGGCCGGCCGAACTATAAAGGCGACTGCATGCACTACTAATCTACCTACCTTCCGGTTGATTATCCGGTAGTGCCTTTAGACCCACCCGATTGATGGACATAAAATCATCTATTTCCAACGTGAAGAAATCTATTTTAGCTTGCTATACTTGTGGCTTGCACTGTTCCTTAGTCATTTTGTCTGTTTTTTACATGTCACATAGTATTGTCATGTTTATGTTCAGAATTTACATCCACATACTTGTAACCATCCTCTATATACATGAATCTTTTGTATTCATTTATTTTGAAAACTGAATATTTATCTTATTTTTTGGCAGTTTGGATATACCTCAGATCAGAATATTCTAGCCCTTTCTGAGTGCGGTTGTTTGTTGTACATATACTTAATAGAAAAAAAACTGGTTGCCAAATTTACATTCAACTTGTGTTGTAATCCAAAATATCACACTAATTTAAACTTGATAGAGCATGTAAAAATAAAAATTCAAAACTATGTTAATTTGTGTAGAATGTACAAAGAAAAATAATGGACCTGCCAAAGTTAAATCAAAGTTTACTTTCAGGAATGTATTTCTTGTCGCATGTATTATATTTATCTTCATAGGATGGATCGTTGGTCAAAGACCATGGCAGCCCCTAGATTGCATCTCATAGCAGCCGCACCCGGAGCATTACAGAGTTAGCTCAACGCATGCAATTGGCGTGACAATGTATAGTCAGCAAAACACTGATGCCAATTGTTGTGATCACTCATCATGCATGCAGGTCTCTTATGCATAGAGCCAATAATCCATTGTACATCATTTTTCGATTATACTACATCAAGTTTAAGATGAATGCATGATGCGTATTAGCAGTCGGGCGAATTATACTAGATAGTCCCTCTTCCGATTTATAAGGCCCAAGTGTATCCCTAAGTTAATCATTTAATCAAAGTAACACCAAATGTATATCATAAATGGTATATCTTTAGAAGTTTTCTATGGAATATTTTTCTTGTGATATAATACTAGCATTATGTTGGTCGAATTGATGATTATTCAGTACATGTGGGCCTTATAAACTGGAGAATGAGTACAATGAAAATAGTGCTATTCTACTACATGATTGAACTGTGTGTTGTGCTTGCTGCCGCTTCCTGCAGAGGAAGGATAGGTAGTCACATGTGCCTGCTCCACCATCAGAGACCCAGCGAGTACAAAAAAACTCTAGATAGCTAACACTAATAATTTAGGGCATGCATTCATTACCATCATTATGCCATGTTATTAAAGTATCATAGCTTGACGGCAACTCCCCCTACCTAACCATAGCTGCCCGGTCCAAGATCTTAACTATTTTTACCTGTGATCCATCGCCTCTACTATGTCGTGAGGTTGGGAGATGCAAATATTATAGCTTTCCTTTGAGGTCTTTTTTTCTTGACTATGTCAACAACACCAGCGCCTTGCGAAATACTAGTTCTCCTTCTCCTTAAGTTGTCCTTCTATATTGATCTGGTTTTCAGGATCATGTGGTCTAGTAAACCATGCTAGGGATTTTCGTTCATGGTGTGTTGAATAAACTTTGTGCCCTATTCCAGATGGGGAGGGAATTCAAGAGTTTTTATTTGCTGAAGATAAAGATGGAACATTTTTTGCTAAATAAAAAGACAAGCCCACACATGAGATACCTTCGGGAAAATTTATCCTTGGTCAAAGACAACGGCCCGCAATTTGCAGCGACGTTTCGTAGAATTGAAGTTTCATGGATCTTATAGCAGTCTCTCATGGATCTTATAGCATCATTGGCTCGGCAGCGGTGGCGGCCGATTCCCTCGAGACTAAGGCATAGTTGAGGATTTACCGCCTGGGCCGGTTGATCCGGCAGCCAGGAGGTGAGGCGGTAGGACCAGTGATTTGTATTTGTCGGTGTGACGGCTCGTTGCCATTCAGTAGTTGCGGTGGTGCGGCAGTCCGAGCGATGGAGGGCGCGGTTGATCTGACTTCACAGCGGTACAGTGGTGGCGTCTTTGGCCGGAAGCGGCCGGATTCGAACGGATTTGGTAGCAGCAGCGGAGTGGGAGGGGAGGCTTTTCTGCATGTTCACCTAAGGGAATGTTCCGGATGGTGGTTTGACTGCACGCGGCTGCGTTTTTGTTTCGCGGCTGCGCATGGTGTTGTATAGTTGCAACACAAGAGGGTGTATTTTAGGGCTGCCTCTAGTTAGGACCACAAAAATATAGAGATTGGGAAGCTGTTGGAGCACCGTTTTTATGTCAAAATGTCGTAAAGAGCATTTTCTTTGCGCCTCTACTATATTTTAAATCACGTATTGGAGATGCTTTATGTGTGTTCATTTTCTCCATAGGTGTCGCCGCCTCCTTCAAATACTTTCCCCTAAGCGTATGCATATGAGGGCAAATATTGGTGGTGCACGAGTCAGGTGAAGGTGCGACCTGGTGCAGCTTAAGCCATTTGCGAGCGGGTGCATGGGACGGGTCGTTGACACTTAGGCTGGTCTGGCTCAGCCATTCGACCGGTTTGGGTGCAGAGAAAAGGATGGAAAGAGGGAAACTTTGACATGGCGTAACCATGACGTGGCTTTTCTTCACCCTCGATTTTAGAGATTTTGTCTCCTACAAAACTATTGGAGCAGGAATTCAAAAGTTTTAGTTTTCTCTAAGATGAAGCCGTTGTGAAGGTAATTTGGTACTGGTTCCTATTTTGCATGTCTGCCGTGGTTGTGGTTGTGGAAATTACTTCATCTATCTTTTAGTAGAGATTTTTCTGGGTCTTGTAATTCGTTTGGTAACCGTTCTTTTGTCTGGTTTATCAGCCTAATGCAATGTGCCAGTTTCTCAGCATAGGCCGAGCAGGTGGGTTTCTTTTCGTTTGGACGTGTGGTGCTTATGAGATCGCAAACTGGCTACAAAGAAAAGGACATGTGCGCGGTGTAATTTGTGCACTGCTTCTCTTGCCACATGGGTTATTGTTATCTTTATATATATGATTGATACTTTGTCAAAGATAACATCGTCTAGATTGCATCCACTTTTCTTAGCAGCCGCACCAACTGGAACAGTATAAGGCACATACCATCGTGAGTGTGACAATCAGGCCTATCTTTATGTAGCTGTGACCACTCAACGCATGCATGCATCCACGTTTCTCACCGTCAAGTAGCAGCCGGAGGAATCCGGTATATGATCTTGTGCGTACTGGGAATTCGGTGCGACGTCCACTAGATCGACTTTAAGATCTGCTCTTCACTGGGAATGTTAGCAGCCGGTTGAATCATTTTTAGTATACAGGCCATGACGTCTTTATGTTCTGCCCCACTAGTTCAAGATCCATGCATGCATTCATACTCCATTTTTAGCAGCCGATAGGAGTCACCTTCAACTACAATGTATTATTAGAGGATAATATATATGGACGAAAACATCACAGGACAGTCGGACGTCAACAAATTACCATTAGATTAGATAGACACGTCTCACCTCCCTGCGTGCCCGCACACTTTGTACCATGCTAATTAATTGTATGTGAGTAATTTAATGTGTTGCTACCTTGGAAATGTAGTTGCATTCAGACACAAGAGGAACATAAAGTATTTGTAAGGGCCTCCTTTAAGTTGACAGGATAATCCTCCATCTCTGCCAAACGAAGCTAGCAATCACATTGCGCCATGAATCTAAATTTGGCCTCGCGAGGGTGAGCTAACTCCTATTCAGATGGCCACGGGTCTAAGCGGGGAAAAAGAAGAGAAATAAAGGACAACTACCACGCAGCCTACACTCGAACCCATGGTGAGGATGTGAGGAAAAAGAATAGGAAAAGACTCTGTGTTGTGGCCCTAGAAAGCTCTAAGGATCAGTTTTGTTTGCATCCTCGTTGTTTCAAGCCTGGCCTGGATCACGCATGTGATCTGCCTGGGCGGTGTTTGTTTAGTTCCTGGAAAAGATCGTAGTGCCCGGGCCTGGATAACCAGGCATCTTCATTAGCCTACCAGGCTTCCGAATTCCTGGTCCTGCGCGCAGGCTAATAGCTGCCTGGCCTCTAATACTAGTATAGGGACTTGTGCCAACCAGTAGGACTCTCTTTAGTTTTTGTGCGGACATTTATTCCTTAGTACGAGTACACCAGTCCAGGTAGGAACCAAACACATCTCTGCCTAGCTTGCCTGACTAGGCACGAAAGAGCAAATTCCCAGGCAGAGTACAGGCAGCAATATTCTTCAGGCATGGTGTCCAGGGTAGTAACCAAACTAGCCCTAAATGAAAATATCTATGAACGAACATTATGCATATACGTAGGAGGCAAAACTAGGCGTCAAACTGACTTCTAACGTCGGCTCAATATCAAAAACATAATATATATTCCTGTAAACCTGATAGAGTATGTGACAAAATTAAAAATCAATTAAAACAACAAATTCCTGGTAGCTAGCATTCATAACTAAAAGGTACCTTTCTTTTGCTATTTTCAGGTCTTGTAGTTTAGTTAGTAATCAATGTTTTGCCTGATTTATTAGTTTAATGGAATATGTAGGTTTTACGTCATAGTTCGAGTACGACAGTGCTTTCTTGTAACAAGTTTTAGCGTTATCTTCGTATGATTGATACTAGGCCAAAGACAATGCTGCCTAGATTGCATAGATGTTTCACAGCAGCCGCTCCAACCAAAACATTGCATGGCTAGATTACAGAAAGGCACAGATCAATCATGGGCGTGACACTGCATACCTATAGTAATCAGGTATATCTTGCACGTACTCCGTGGGTGTGACACGCATTAGATGCATGCATGGCGCATGTTAGCAGCCGGACGAATGCTGGTGGGATGCATGCGAGTTCAAGACAATCTGCTCAATAATTGCGCTGATGCATTCATGTTTGTTGCTTTGTTAGCAGCCGGCGGAGTCACATTCAACTATAATGTTTTATTTAGATATACGGATGAAAACATCACACGACAGCCACCACTCAATAGTATAGTATTAAGATTGACACCGCAGTCACCATTCAAATAGTCATTTGCGGTGGCAACTAAAAGATATAATAAATTTGTTGAGAAATATAGGTGCGCTTTGACACAAGAAGAACATAAATATTTGAATGCGCCTTCTTTGAGTTAGGGCCATAGATATCTTGTTCCATGTCCACCAACCGAACCTAGCAATCACATTCTGTCATAGATCTAAACAAAGAAAGATAGAATTAAAATATGATAAGTGGTAGCATAGTGTCTGTTAGTGGTCTGCCCATGATGCATTGAGCAGCACTATCAGCTTGGTGGGCAATTAAACAAGACAGGAGAGAGAGAGAGAGAGAGAGAGAGAGAGAGAGAGAGAGAGAGAGAGAGAGAGAGAAAACAAGTGCTGGGTCTATGCAATTACCGTAGTCCGTTCAGAAAATGAATGACTGAGATGATTGTTTTTCTGTGAAATCTTATGAGTAGGGCGCACGTTTCCTTTTGATTCATAATAAAAAAAGAGTTTATTTTATGAGAAAAAGTTGGTCAATAGACTAAACCAGATGTGAACAGTGCAAAAGCTCAGAGAATTGAAAAACATCAAGCTACATTTGGCCTAGAGCATGCCAAGTCAGGAACCTAGTGCTGCTTGCACGTTAGACGCACCCATGAATGCTTGGGCGAGGCCATTACTGTTAGCAAAGTCGGTCCAAAGGAACCAGATCTCATTTGATAAACCTAGCAGTACATCTTCCAAAAGGACCCAAAAGAAAAAAATAAGAAGAAATTATAGGTCAGTCCTTGCATTTTACACGGAGGATATCAGACCATGAAACTAGTTTGAAATTTGCTCCATACAACATGCATCAATACAGTAACTAACCCATCGTCACCAGGGGCAATTTAAAAAGTGCAAACTTCGTGTTTTGGTACAATCAATAGTTTGTGTCATCCACCATAATATATTTGCAAGTTCAACGAGGTTCTTTTATTCTTATTGGTGCAATGATACATATTGGTATACATCAACAAAAGTACAGACATATCTACGTGGCAATGCACGTCCATCTATGTCTATGTGGCATGAAAACCTCCACGGGAAATAGGTATCAATTGTAGGTCATATTTTCTTCCTACGATGATCCCATATTTCTCGGTCATGTCCAAAAATTCCGGGTTTGCCTTGCCAGGAAGTACCCAGTCGAAGTGGTAGAGAAGATTTGCCAAGGCGATCTCTATAGTTGACGTGCCGAATAGTATCCCAGGGCACTGCCTCCGACCAGCACCGAAGGGGGTGAATTCAAAGTATGTCCCATTGTAATCCATGTTATTGTTCTCAAACCTTTCAGGCTTAAACTCTTCAGGACTTTCCCAACAATTTGGATCCCTCGAAACTGCAAACGCATTAATGTATACATTGGTGCCTTCAAGCATGTCAAAACCCATAACTTTACGGTCTTCCCTGGCCCTACGGGGGATCAAAGGACCTGGTGGATGCAGTCTAAGAACCTCCTTAATGATCATCCGCATGTAATGGAGTCCAGCAAGGTCGCTATTAGTAATCACAGCTCGACCTTGACCTAGCACCTCTCGGATCTCAAGCTGTGCTTTGGCCATGGCTTCGGGATGATGGACGAGCTCAGACATTGCCCACTCCAAGGCAACTCCCGTGGTCTGTGTGGCACCTGCAAATATGTCCTGAAAAATATTGGTGTGTTATGCATGTTTATATATTGTTTCTGCATATGTAGTAGTACGCAACAAATAATCAATTTCAGATACAACAATTTACGTTTATAAATCTATGAAACAAGTTGAGACTAACAGATTTATGAAATGATGAAGCTAGCTTTTTTTGCATTAAAACTTTGCAGATATGATATCACATCAGTAGACTAATAAGAAGCATAAAGAAAATTACTCACAAATAAGACGGCACCTATACTCTCCGTGGTCATAGGGAATGTGAACGCGTCCTTCTCCTGCAGCCTGAGTAGCACGTCCAGCAAGTCATCATCGTCGGTGCTGGAGGCACCGTCCTGTGTGGCAGCTCGCGCCGCCTTACGCCCCTCGATGACGTCGGCGTTGATACGTTGGATGTGGCCATAGCTCCTCCTCATGTGGCGCTCTCCCTTGCTCAGCCACCGCACCAGCCGCGATGACGGGAAGAGGTCGACGAGGCAGAAACCACCTAGCAGCACGAACGCCTCATCCAGCTCCCGGAGGTACTCCTCCTGCTGCCGGAACTTGCCGCCAAACACCGCCCGCGACACCACGTCGTTGCTGAGCGCCATCACCTTCTCGCTGACGTTGACGACGGCGCCCGTGGATGCCGCGTCGGCGACATAATGGAGAAGGCTGCCCACCTGGTCTGGCCTGATACCGTCCATACGCCTCACCTGCTTGGAGCTGAGGAGCTCCATGGTGCAGACCTTGCGCATCTGGCGCCATGGGTCACCGTAGGGGGCGAAGACGATGCCCCTCCCGCCGCAGCCGAAGATGTCCAGCGTCGCGCTGCGAGGCCGGCCAGCAAAGGCAAGGTCGTTGGTCTTCATCACCAGCGCCGCCGCCTCGGCGCTGGAGATGATCACCGTTGGGACCTCGCCGAGCATAAGGTGCATCAGCGGCCCATGCCGGCGAGACATCTCCATCATCTTGCGGTGCGGGAGCACGCTGGCGACGTGGTGGAGGCTGCCGATGAAGGGAAGAGTCCATGGCCCAGGAGGCAGCTGTGGCTTTCTCTTGCCCCCGGAGAGCTTGCGAAACCAGAGGGCCACAAGCGTGCATAGAGCTATGAAACACAAACTTAACCAGCCCTCCATGGCAGGCTACAAGCTGTTGGCAAGTGCAGCTTGGAGTGAGACCCGGTATATTTATGTGACCACCTACAAGTTCTGTTAAAACTCTGGACCTGCTGACTCATGAACTGCCTAGTGTATGCAACTATATACAAGTCGAGATTTATTGGTGTACAGAACTAAATTGGTGGTGGCTAGATTGCTGATGACAAAATTTAAGATAGTATGAAAAATTTAAATTATTGGCGGCTAGATTGCTGATGACAAAAATAGTGTACAGTACTAGACCTCTTTCTTCGCTCTAAATTATATAAATTCCTAAGTTTGCTATCCGGCATAATTTACCATCATCATCATCAAATGTACTTTGGTCGTGTTGTATGTATTAGCTCATGAATTTTTCTACAGAGAAATTTAACAAGGGAAAACACAAGAACTTCAATTACTTTGAAATGGAGAAAGTGGAGTTCGATGCTTCTAATGACTTTTGCACTAACCCAGGGAGACCAATTTGCAATCTTTCATACTCAGCTAGCAGCCAGAAAAGAGAAACCTTATCTGCCGGAAGCTTCGCCACATAGCCGCCAGAAAAAGAGCATGTATGTTTTAGTATTAAAAGATACGTCCGGCGGAAAAACAACTTGTATGCTTTTTGAAGGAAGATGCAATCACAAACCAAACCAGACCAATAGTGCTATGAACCAGAACAATATTGCCAGAAGCTTCACCACATAGCTTATGAATTTTTTTTTGTGCAAGATGCTTGAGTTCATGATGCCCGTGCTAAATTTGGCGAAGTTTGGACATTCGATGAGCCATGTCAAAAAAGACAAAATGACCTCCGAACAATGCAGAACATCAAACTTGCCCACATGCCTGATTGTTTTTTGCAGACAGCTCCTAAAATGTCCAAACTTCACCACATTTGGCACGGACATCTCGCACTCAAGCATCTTTCATAAAAAAAACGTTTTTTTGAATTTTTTAAACTATTTTTAACGAATTTATTGTTCACACCCGGGCTCATCGAAGCCCATGATCCAAACGCCGCTCTCTCTTTCTTCGCCATAAATTATTTAAAGTCATAGAGAGCTTTGTTATAAGTCAAAATTTACAATCCCAAATTAGTTCCACTATATGCATCATTAAATATAGTTTGGTCGTGTTGTACTCCTACATATTAGCTCATTAATTTTTCTATAGAGAAATTTAACTGGGAAAAAATTAGAACTAAATTGATTCGAAATGTAGAAAGTGGAGTTTGATGCGTGTAATGCCTTTTGTAGTAACCCCATCACTGAGACCAATTTGCAATCTTCGTAGCCAGACAAGAGAAAACGGCCCAAACTTTCATACTGTATACTCACTTAGCAGCCAGAGAGAGAAAGCTCCTCTGTCGCCAGCAAAGAACATGCATGCTTTTTTACATTTATATATACCTGCAGAGTCCAGACATGTAAGTTATCAGTACCACTACCACTGCACTTGCAAAGCTGCCTGCCATGGAGGGGTGGTTCAGCTTGTGTTTCATTGCACTAGGCACGCCGCTTGCCCTTTGGCTTCTCAAGCTCGCCGGCGCCGGCGGCAAGAACAAGCCACAGAAGCACCAGCTGCCGCCAGGGCCATGGACACTCCCGATAATCGGCAGCCTCCACCACGTCTTTAGCCTCGTCCCACACCGGAAAATCACGCAGCTGTGTCGCCGATATGGGCCAATGATGCACCTCAAGCTAGGCGAGGTCGACGCCGTGGTGGTCTCCAGCGCCGAGGCGGTGGCGCAGGTGATGAAGACCAACGACCTCACGTTCGCCACCAGGCCGGGCACGCCGACGCAGGACATCGCCGGCTGTGGCGGCAGGGGCATCATCTTCGCCCCCTACGGCGACCACTGGCGCCAGATGCGCAAGGTCTGCATTGTGGAGCTGCTCAGCTCCATGCAGGTCAGGCGCATGGAGAGCATCCGGCCAGAGGAGGTTGGCAACCTCCTGGCCGACATCGCCACTGCTGCGGCGGCCGGCGACAGCATCAACATCAGCGAGAAGATGATGGAGCTCAGCAACAACGTCGTGTCGCGGGCAGTGTTCGGCGGCAGGTTCACGCAGCAAGACGAGTACATCCGCGAGCTAGACGTGGTGCTCACCCTGCTAGGCGGCTTCTGCCTCGTCGACCTCTTCCCGTCGTCGCGGTTGGCGCGGTGGCTCAGCTTCGGCGCGCGGCGCATGAAGAGGAGCTACAGCCACATGCAATGCATCATCGCCAACGTGATCGAGGAGCGCAAGGCCGCGCGAGCTGCTGGTGATGGCGCCTCAAGCACCCACGACGAGGACCTGCTGGACGTGCTGCTCAGGCTACAGAATGATGATTCGTTGGCATTCCCTCTAACCACAGAGAGCATATGCGCCGTCTTATTTGTGAGTATTTTTAACAAAAGAAACTTTTTTTTACTGCTAGCTGATGCAAACAACGGCACAAATTTTGCATATGACACGAGATAGGAAAGATTGATTACTTTTGTTCCGACAAACTTAAATCATTAACCATTTAGTTAACATTATCTATGTCATACATTTCAAGATTATTTCTTTCTGCTCAGAATTTCTGGTAACCCACCAGTTACCGGAAATTTTGATGACCCCCCAGAAACTGTGGTAACATTCGATAAGATTCAAATGACCTCATAAACATGTGAATCATAGTGTGAATGAATTCGACCCGGTCTCTTGCTTTCCAATCACTATTGCGAAGACACATGTAGCAGATCCAAATACAAGATAATGTAAGGAAAAAACATACTTGACAAACCAAAGACCTAGACATTGATGTTGTCCACACCTTATATCCGTTAGCTTTATAGATTTCACCCTTGTGGAAAATTATAATCTTTACTGTTAAGTATTTTCAAAGAAACTCATAACACGAACGCCATGCTATTTGCTATCCATTATCACGGTGTAGGAATATAAGGGTATGAACCTCATAACGAGTACATATATTCTATCATGACCCCCCCCCCCCCCCCTGGGTGGAACACCATGGCATTGACCTTAATCCTTCTTTCTTTTAATATTGCAACCAACATATCCGCCATAATGTTGAGCGACACTAATGAACATAAAGAACCCTTGATGGAGATCTTTTTATTCTTGGAAGTAATGTTCTATATCATCATTGATTTTCACACCAAAGAACCCACCTTGCACACATTTTACCTTCAAGTGACATCACTTAAAGGGAAAGATTCCATAAACATTGGTTGTGGAATGAACATTCACTTTACATTGTCATCAGTCTCGCCAAAATCAATTTTGAGAATCCCTTGTCTTTTGATGCAACCCATGAGTAATAAGCCCTTCCACAATATTTTCCTAGCATGAAATGGGTTTTTGTAAGTTTTATCACATCATTAGAAATCGAGGAAATCATGCGCTGCTATGAATTTTGTGAAAGCTCATGAAGATAACCTATGTTGCTTTATTAAGTTTGTTATTCCTTTTGCCACTATAGAGATGCCTATGTCGACTATAAAGTGGTGATGTTTTCTATAAGAATAAACAAACATCCTGACCAAACCACTCAGAAATCATATTCCTCATAAATTTGAATGTCTCATTTTTGCAATTGTGATCTGTCACCTCTTTCTCTGTCAAGTGTAACCCGAGGGGAGGCATATGGCCTCACATGATATCATACCTAGAGAAGTTACTTGCCTTGAGTGCCTCGAAATGTTCTCAAATCATTTGTAAGGGGATTTAGGCTTCAATTTATGTAAAAAAAATCCTTTAGTTCACTTCAAAATACCACATACAATTTTTTCAAATGAAAGATTTTGTTTCACAAATTGTTTCATTATAAGTGCGACATATAGAAGTATGAGCTAATTTAACGTACCTAAATTTTCATTTGCAGGATATATTTTCTGGTGCCACAGATACCACGGGAACAATTTTGGAATGGGCTATGTCAGAGCTTGTCCGTCATCCTGAAACAATGTTTAAGGCTCAATTAGAGATAAGAAAAGTATTAGGTCAAGATCGAACAATCATAAAAAATAGTGACCTTGGAAACCTCCACTACATGCGAATGGTCATTAAGGAGGTTCTTAGGTTGCACCTACCAGCTCCACTAATCCCACGCATGGCCAGAATGGATTGTAAAATTATGGGTTATGAGCTGCTTAAAGGCGCCACTATATTAATTAATGTCTTTGCAGTTTCTAGGGATCCAAAGTACTGGAAACACCCTGAAGCCTTTTTGCCAGAGAGGTTTGAGAACAACAACTTAGATTACAATGGGACACACTTTGAATTCACCCCCTTTGGTGTTGGACGAAGGCAATGTCCTGGGATGTTATTCGGCGCGTCAACCTTAGAGATCACTTTGGCAAACCTGCTCTACCACTTTGATTGGGTGCTTCCTGGTGGGGCAAGTCCAGAGTCATTGGATATGTCTGAAAAATTCGGGATGACTGTAGGTAGAAGTTCTGACCTACAGCTGATAGCTATTCCACGTGGATGCATCAAGGACATGTAGACATATATAGAAATGTTCATGCACACGGAAATATATATATATATATATTCTTATGAACGAGATTATTCTGGTATCAGTAGTATTATGTGCATCTTCCATGTTGCTCAAATGGTTGGATTATTCTGGTATCAGTGGTGGCTTGACCATCGAGATGGATTTGCTTCCTTCCACATCATTGGGAGTATTGGCAAGAACAACTTGATAGCCACTAGCACAAACGTATTAGTACTTTCAACAAACATTTCACGCTCTTATTTTACGAATGTAATATACCTTCCATGTTCTCTAGTTTTCATATGAATTTGTCCAGTATCTTCCTAAGGGAAGCCACCAAGTTCAACCCCTTCGGTTGTGGAACCAAGTATCCTATTTTCGTCAAATACTTTACAAAGGTGATTTGCAAATAAAAATGACACAAAGGATGTGCTCATATGCATCTAGGACCACGCAAAAACTAAAACCATGTGGCATCCCTATAAAATTCTAGAATGTAGTTATTCCATATTGTCAATATATACTAGAACAGCCATTTGAGAAAAAAAATATGCAAGCTGAAGATCTACTAATGAAAAGTTTTGGCTATGCTCACTCTAAAGCCTTTCATGTGGGCCTTCGTACTGGGTCCACTTTGATAAAATTATGAACTTCAGAAGCTTGTATATTATCTTGAAGCAGCCAATAGACCACTTTTTATGAGACCTCCTATATAACGCTCATTAACGTCATATATGAGAGGCGGCGCACACTTCAGCGATGATGGGCCGGGGCCCAGTTCAGGTCGATGTGTCTCCAGTGTCAGCCTCACTATCTTTTGTGAGAGATGGTGGTACATTCGTGTGTTGGTCATTTTTTTGTGGTTTTCTTGTCATGGTTTTTCTAGAATTATTTAAGCATAATAAATTGTTCGTTGTGGTTTCCAATTAATGTTCATCCCGTATTTAAAAAATCTTTGCTATGTATTAAAAATCGTCCACTGTGTATAAAAAATTGTTTCACCATTTTAAAAAATGTTTGTGGTGCAATTAAAAACCGATCACCATGTAAGAAAATCTCATCCTGTAATAAAAATGTTTACTTTGTATTAAATTAATATTTACAATGTTAAAATAAAATGTGCACTATGATTAAAAAATGTTCATCGTTTATTTTAAAAATAAAAGGAAAAAGTAAAAACAGAAAAATGTAAGAACCCGATATAGATAACCAAAAAAAGTGGAAACAAAAAACGACAACAGAAAACTCAGAAAAACTTGCAGAAGTGATGCTAAATGAAACAGCAGGAAAAAATTGGAACAAAAACCAAAATAGGAAATCACCAAAAAAAACACACTGAGAATCACAATGAAAGAAACCGCAGGAAAAACAGGAAAAAAAACTTCAGCACAAAAGCAAAAAATAAAAAGCTGGAGTAGCAACTCAAAGGAAACAACAAAGACCGAGCCGGCTCAATTTGCGGACGTCAAATAGGATTGGCCACATTTTACTATTTTAACCGGGGGACCGGCCATGTCAAACACAAATCCAGATATTGATATATAGAATTATACTGTTCTAACTGGGGGCAAAATATACATCACTTATTGTAGGCGTTAGCACCCGTGCTGCTCACATGCCCATTAGCACATCGATGTTGATACGATGCCACCTGGCTTGACACATCTGAGGCTAAAAAACATGGACGTTTGTACAAAAAGAGAGCCAAGGCTTAAAAAAACCTGGACGTTCGTGCAAAAAGAGAGCCCACAACATGTGCATATAAAAACAACAGAGATAGATATTGTATATTTACATTTTTAGCATTCGGTATTGAATTGAGAAATCAAAATAGATTTGTTGAACAATTTTTGTCATATTATAAGAAAACTTCGTTTCATTTTCAAAAGTATTTGAGGTTTTTAAAAAAATCATGAATCTACAACAAAGTATTCACATATTTTAAAAAAGAAAAATATATGCTTGTAACTAAAAGTGTTCACGCATTTAAAAAATGTTCATCTAATTAATAAAGTGTTCACGTATTTTTTTTCAATATGGTTGAATAATTATAAAAAAATTACATCCCTTAATAAATGGTCATTTTTTTACAAAAAATCCATTTACGTAAAGAAAGTTTGGCCATAGGTCGATGGTGTTCACATGTTATAAATAATGTCCATGATATCGGCCAATTATTTATATATTTAAAACTAAATATGTAAGTAAAATGGAATTTCAAAAGAAACTTAAAAGGGTAAAATATTCCCTTTATCCCATATTAGTTGACCCTCAAACAGATGTATCTAGCAGTGAAATATGTCTAGATACATCCATTTGAGCGTCAATTAATATGAGACGAAGGAATTAGGAAATAGGAAAAAAAGCAGGAAACTAGAAATTGAAATAGGAAACCTAGGAAAAACAAAAACCTAGAAAATTATAGAAACCGAGAAACTAAACAGAACCGACATCAAGCATTGCGAAATGATTCATGATTTGATTGTCAATGAGCGATCGCCTCGCTTTTCCCCTGCTATAGACCGCATATAGGATTGGGTTTTAACTTTCTCTGTTTGCGTAAGTAGGAATTATATTATCTACAACTAAAATCATAGGTGATTGTAGGAAATTGACTTGTCATGTTAATGAATACTAGGTGATAGCACGCGCATTGCTGCAGAAATCGGCTGCAATATATTTCAATGAGATTTGATAGTGTGAAATATAAATATTTTGATTAACAACATGTGAATCAGAATTAAAAAATACATACGACTTATAATATTTATATATAGTTAAAAAATATTTGTTCAATATAAGTAGAATTATAAATATTTCCTCATGCATGGTTGCGTGTGGTGGTGGGTGTTTTTCGCATGCATGGTTGCATGTTGAGGTGGGCTTTATCTGATCCCAATTCTTTTAATATGACATGTATGCATGTAAAAATAAATTAGTGGGATCACTCTCTAAGGTATATAGAATAAGATGCACACTGTTTATTCGGACTCGCGTGTTATACCCTCATAGGAAGGTGGGGTTGTGGGGACATGTGTATTCGAGGTTCCTATAATATTATACTGCCGTGTCACAACATGTGTGAGATGTAATGGAACGAACTACTTTCTTTAGTGGAACTAATCTGGTTACTAGCCAGTTGTGCGGTCAAAGTTTCGCACGACCAATGACGTGTGGAAATATATTCAAAGGCCTCCCGGCTTTGTGAGCGACCATCTTTTCCGGCTGCTAAGATCTGGTTTAGTCATATCCATGGGAGCGTGACACTGACAGCAGGCTGCTATCATTTTCCTTCTTTCTCTACGAACCAACCAGGGGCTATGGCTTCCACTCATGATCTCTGTCTGTACGTATGCGCTGACACTCATGGCCGATGGCTATGGCTTCTACCCATTGAAAGGTCTCTCGGCTATGTTGTATGTTCCACGCATGTTCCGTCTATACCTTGCCTCCTATATGTACGCATGCTAGCTCACTATATTATGCTTCACTCGGCTGAGCAACAAACTGAGCATAATTAAGCTAGTTGCATGTGTGCCATGGAGGCCACGTTATGTTTCATAGCTCTATCCATCCTATTATATCTTTGGCTTCTCAAGCTCGCCGGCGGCAGGAGCAACAACCCAAGAAAGCCGCAGCTACCGCCTGGACCATGGACTCTCCCCATCATCGGCAACCTCCAGCACATCTTCAGCACCATCTCGGAGTTGTGTCGCCGGCATGGGCCACTGACCCTCCTCGAGCATTGCAAGGACTCCACCATGGCGGTCTTGATTGCTGATGTGGTCGGTCAAGTCAGCTCCGTTGCGGCCTCGGCAGGCGCCACTGCGGTGTATGTCAGCAAGAAGGTGGCGGCGCTGAGCAAGGACATCACTAGCCTGGCGGTGTTTGAGGGGCAGGAGGAATGGACATATATACCACCGAGAGGCCGACGAGATCATTGACCTGCTGGTTGCGTCTTCCTCACCGAGCACTTCGCTTCGTTGCTGCTGGGGCATTGGTTCACCAACGTCAAGCTCCAGCATGCAGGACGACATCATCGCCGATATACTTGATAGGGGAACGACGACGCTGTCTGTTGGGTCCATTAGTATTGTTGTATATCATCCCATCATGTGTCTTTTTTTTGTGAGGATCCCATCATGTGTTTTCATAAAGAATAACTAGCAAAAGAGCATGTGCGTTGCAACAGGAGAAAGTAATACCATGCCCCTAACCTAATAACCATGACTCAAGACCCTAATAGGTCACAATCCTTGACTTCAACACATGGCATTTCATCCGTGTTGCCCCTTATTCTCCTTCCCACCTCGCCAACGGTGGGTTCAATGCTCACACAATCACAAACATGTTTGAATGTGATCATTCCTAAAGCATCCCTCCTCTGGCATAAGATGAGCAATCCACGTTTTTGTTTCCTGCTAGGTTATGGCGAGGTGTGCATACATGGTTTCGTGTCCAATCTGGTTTTGCTGACATCCTTTGTTGTAAGTTTTCCTATGTGACATACAATTAAATTTCTAGTTAATCCATTAGTATATCGACAATCACATATAATATATAAATATTAAAAATGGTACTCCCTCCATCCTGATATATATGGTCTAGTACATTTTTTGAGATTGTCTTTGACCATTAGTAACATTAATAATACATGAGAGGTGTGTTACAAAATTATATCATTCGAAGACCCTTTCACATATAAATTTGATGGTATGATTTGTGTAACATGCATGTCATATATTATTGCTCTAAACCATGGTCAAAGGCAACCTCAAAAATGGCATTAGGCCCTATATATTTTTTATGAAGACTGTATCTATGTGATATATGTCAAGTTGAATGTGAAATGATAAACAATATATGGGATGATGTATCATGATAATCATTGTGTGCAATATCGAGCTTCTATTGTACTCCCTCCTTCCCAAAATACAAGGCGCGCTTGACTTTGCACGGTCCTCAATGCATAACTTTGATCACTAATATATACACAATTATGTAAATTTAGCATGTATAAATGGTATCATTGTGTTTGTCTTGTAAAATAGTTTTATTTAATATATATTAACTCTAATTCTGTCGACATACTATAAGTGAACATTATAGTGAGAATTGTGCATCGGAGACCAACAAAAAGTATTTTATAATTTACGTTGTTACTTTTAGAATTTACGTTTGGCTACGAATAATTAAGTTCATATCGATTCACTACACAAAAATCGGTATAAGAAAAGTAAGATATAAGTGACTAAATCACAAATTTTACATCTATAAGTGTATTTTATGCAATACTTTTATGTTCACAATTTTACATCATGTGAAATATTATTTTTTGACTGACATAAATTTTCTTAAGTTCTCTTTTCACTTCCAATGTAGGACAAAATTTACGGGGTGTAAAAATGTGGTGTACTGATGTAATAAGAGAGGAATGAAGAATAACTATTTCTCACTCAGGGTGAGGACTATCGCGACCCAACTTATTGCACATCTAAATGATTAATTAACAATGGCTCACAGAATATACTAGAGCATTCTATTCTACAACTACCAACACAGATTATTCTAGTCATGTTCAGAAACTTCAGTCTCGTCTCACCTTACTCTGCATAGCATGTGATCACTTGGACTTGACCCATCAAGCTGTCGTAAGGAGCATAGCTACTGATTAAAGTGCTAGTACAACTACATGAGTGACGTCTCTGGTTCATGTGCATGGCGCCCTGGGCTGGGGTGCCATGCTATTGCCCATGGCGCCCTGACCCCGGGCGTCATGATCCCAAGCAAGTTTGATGTGGTATGTCAGCGCTAATTCATGTTGTTTAGCATGGTGCCCTGAGACCGGGCATCATGGAAACGGGTCAGTTTATGCAATCTTTTTAAACCGGGTTCATTTTATGCTAAAAGTATTTGGAAAGGGTCATTTTTTTCGTTTTTCACTCGGCGCCGGCAGCAAGTATTATTATTATTATTATTATTTTAAATGCTTGATGAAGTTGCTTTGCAAATAAGATGAAGGCCTTGAATATGTATCCACACTTCCAGATGACCACAAGATAATATAAAAACCTATGACATCTGCCACTGCCGAATCATATCCGCACCAACCCCTCCGACTTCATCCCTCCCCTCGCCACAAAATAGAATATAATGGATGTTAGCAGCTACATGAATCTAACAGAACAAACAAGTTCTTATAGTCAAATTTTCCGAAACAAAAACTGTTCTATGGTTCTGGCCGCTACTGCTAAGATCCATCATTTTATATGATAGTATCGTAAATGAAGTCCTAAGAAGTTGCTGAAAAATTACCTATCATGTTTAACGAAATAAATTGTACCCCACGCATTGAAATGGAAACTGAAGATATAATTTCTAAACATTACATGAAGTATACGTTCATTGCATCATTCTAAGGAAGAAAAATATGAGCGATTTGTGAAAGAAATGAAGAAAAAAAACCTTAACCCAAAAAGTTAAGGATGCCACAATTAAATGGCCAAAATAATGGGTCAACTGTGCCAGAATACTATGTACGCTACATGGTGGGGAGGGTCGTGTTGTCCAGATCAGATGATTGCTGTTGGACTAACCTAGCAAATCCACCAATTACAGCAATTTGGATTATGTGACTCATAGGAGCAGGAAGAAAGTTATTAATGTTTGCTAGCTGTGTTTATGTATATTAATTATATAAAAAGGTGTATCTTGTTCATGGATCGCCGGTTCCATAGTTGAGTTCTTCCCCATTTCTCACATCGTGGATAGCACATCCCAAGGATTTTTATGTGTGTAAATAAATCATCTTGGTAGCAACCAACAAACCAATAGAACAAAGGCTGGGAAACACACGCTATGTTTCTATATTAATTAGTCTGACCGTTTTATAGTCAAGCTAGCTATGCATGCCCGGCTGCTGGTTATTCGTATATATGTTAGAGGCAGCTTTGAAAATCAAATGAAACAACCCATGTCTATGGTCAAATTTTCCATGACAAAAAAGCTAGTTCTACAGTTCTGGCTGCTAACTTCTAAGATCAATCATTTTCGATGGTCATCAAGGGGGGCGTGACTAGACGTACACTAGTAGGCGGCGGCTATATTATATCACTCGGCGCACAAAGATCTGACCATATTATATACCTCTAATTGCGTCACAGGCCAGGCCGCAGGCTCCTTTCGTATCATCACCGTCTGTACCAGTGCCGAAGGGATCACAAAGACAAAGACAAAGACGTGGATATGGCTGCGATCCATTCCTCCGCTGCACCACGAGGAAAACCTGCACCGATCCCCAAACTAACCCATGAGTGGCTTTGATTCCAGAGGAGTGCATCGCCCGTATGCTCCTCGTTCGTGTCCATTTTAGGTAGTATAAGGTAGTACTCCCTTCTTCGGAATTACTTGTCGCAGAAATGGATGTATCTAAACGTATTTTAGTTCTAGATACATCCATTTCCGAGACAAGTAATTCCGAACGGAGAGAGCATGTACCATTTTTTTCCTTGTTTTTACATATAGATATGTAGGTATTTAAAAATTATAGTAAAATTTATAGGCTCACCCATATTTTTTCATTTAGCTTTCTTTAGAGTATCTAAGATAAAGTACATCAACAAACTTAAAATGATAAAGTATATATACTATCACATGCTAGTATATGAAATATGGGTGTAACTACCCGGAATAATGTATCATATTTAAAGCCCTTTGGCCCCGGCAGTAAGTATTTTCTGTAGTTTAAATGTTTGACCATGGTGCGTTGCAAGTAAAATGAAGGCTGAGAATATGCATCCACAGTTCCACGGGACAACTAGATAATGTAAAAACCTTATATCTGCCACTCCCCCGAACCCTATCCACCCCCCTTCCCCTCGCCACAAAATAAAAAATAAAGGCGGATGTTAGCGACAGCTATGAGAATCTAATTGAACAAGCTAGTTCTACAGTCCAATTTTCTAGAATTAAAAAAAGCTACTTATTTTGTTCTGGTCGCTAAGATTCATCACTTTCTATAATACTATGGTAAATGAAATCCTGAGAAGTTGCGGGAAAATGACCTATCATGTTTAACGAACTAAACTGTACCCCACTCATTGCAGTGGAAATTGAAGATTTATTTTCTAAATATTACATGGAGTATAGGCTCATTGCATCATACTAAAAATACGAAATGTTTGTGCAAGAAATCAAAAAAATCTTAACGCAAAAAGCTAATCGTACCACAACTAATTGTTGTGCCATTTAAAATCAAGCAAGAATGCAATGTACGCTACATGGTGGGGATAGTCACCTTGTCCAGATCACACGATTGTTGTTGGGCTAGACTAGCAAACCCAACGCTTATAGCAATTTCGATTATGTGACTCATTATAGGAGCAGAAAGGAATTTATTAATGTATTCTAGCTGTGTTTATCTATATATAAACAAGCTAGGGGTACCTTGTTCATGCATCGCCCTCATTCCGTTGTTGAGTTCTTCCACATTTCTCGCATCAACTTTCATGGATTAGCATCTCAATGTTTTTTGATGGGCGTAAATCAATCATCCTGGTAGGAACCACCAAACCAATATAACAAAGGTTGGTCAAACGTGCATGTCACACCCTCATTGAAAAATGGGGTGTTAATTTCATGTGCGTTCCAGGTTCTCCATATTTTGATATTAATTAATCTAACCAGTTGCTCTTTATAGTCAAGGCATGCCCGGCTGCTGGTTAGTATTTGGATGTTAGCGGCAGTTATAAAATCGAATGGAACAACCCAGTTCTATATATGGTAAAAATTTCCATAGCAAAAGAGCAAGTTCTACGGTTCTGGCTGCTAACTGCGAAGATCATTTTCTATGGTCATCAAGGGGGGCGTGACAGGAGGCTGCGATGGTTCCATAATTTTCTTTCTTTATTATCAACGTGACAGTAGGCGCGGCTATATTATGTATCACTCGGCTGACAACGAACTGACCATAAGCTAGCTACCTACCTCCCATGGAAGCTACCTTGTGCTTCGTAGCCCTAGCTACCCTAGTATACATTTGGTTTCTCAAACTCGCCGCCGGCAGGAGCAACAGCCCAAGGAAGCCGCAGCTGCCGCCTGGACCATAGAGTCTCCCCATCATCGGCAGCCTCCACCATGTCGTCAGCACCCTCCCACACCGCAACATCACTGAGCTGTGTCGCCGGCATGGGCCAGTTATGCTCCCACCATGTACTCCTACATGGCCTCTCACCGCTACCTTTACCAAATCGTGTTCACACACTTAGCTCACACACAGTAGGACATGTTCACAACATTTCAATTCATCCCCGATGAATCAGACCTGACACAACTCTAAGCATAGCAGGCATGACAAACAATCATGAATGAGTAGGCACATCAGGGCTCAAATAACTCCTACTAATGCTAGAGGGTTTCATCTATTTACTGTGGCAATGACAGGTCATGCAGAGGAAAGGGGTTCAGCTGCCGCAGCATGTAACAAATGAATCATTGTTGTCCTAATGCGGTAAAAGAGAGCAGGAGCGAGAGAATGGGATTGTATCGGAATGAACAAGGGGGTTTTGCTTGCCTGGCACTTCTGAAGATAGTATAGTTCTTCATCGGTGTCATTGATCACATCGTCGGAACCACGTCTATCGAGAGGGGGCAAGTTCCGGCAATATAGAATGAAACACAATCAATGCAATGCACAATATGATGCATGATCATGACATGGCAATATGAGTGTGTTGGCCTAATGCAACTACAACCAGATGGGTTTGAGTTATTTTGAACCCAAGGTTCAAGTTCAAACTCAAACTATGAATTTATAAAGTGCATTATCATGTTTTGATATAAACAGAAGGTTTAAGTTGCTTTAACATGCATGAAACCAGTGCAGATGGATAGATTGCATTTTTCTGATCATTTTTCGTATATAACTTATTGCATTCTGAGTTATTGTTGAATTTCTATGAATTTTAGAAGTTTTGGGCATTTTCTGGAATTTCCTGAATTAAATTAAGTCCAAAAAATCACTTATTGCGTCAGCAGTGCGCCACTGTGACGTCAGCTGGTCAACATACCGGGTCCCGGTCAAACCTGACCAGTGGGTCCCACTGTCCAGTGTCACGGTGCTAGTTAGGGTCACTGACATGTGGACCCCGTCAATGGCCACGTCAGCATGGTCAATGCTGACGCGTGGGGCCACTCTGATTAGTTAATACTAAGCAGAAACTAATCTAACTTTAATTAGTCAGTGGGGCCCAGCTGTCAGTGTCACTAGGGGTTGACTAAGTGCATCATTAGCCCTAACTAATCCGCCACGTCACCATCGCCGGAGTTACGCCGACGGTGACCAAAAACGCGGCTGAGGCACACTGGAGTGGCTCGAGTTTCGCCTACAGGCCACAGTTTGACGCACAGAAGGGTGCGTTTGAAAGAGGGAAGCGAGGCGCATCTGTGGGTGACCGTGGTTCGAGCGGGGGTGGACGGAGTCAACGGCGGCGAGCTCTTTTGCGTCCGCCGGAGTTCGGGCGCCAATGAAAGCGATGACACGGTGCATGGGAGGAACATCAGTTAGTTCCTACATGTGCTACATGCGCTCACGAAGACAACGGACATATGCACGGGACGATTTGGTCACCGGAGACTCCTCGGCGACGAGCTTGTGCGGCGGCGTGCTACGGTCAGCAAGGGGGCAGCTTCTACGGCGAGCAAATGAAGCAGAGGAGAGGGGGGTTCAACGCAGGGGCTCACAGCGGTTGCAGCAGGCGTCTAAGCGGGCTCGGGGATGGCCGGACGGCGACGGAAGGTTGCCGGCGATCTCGGCGGCCGAACGACGAAGACGAGGTCGGGGAAGGTGTTTTGAGGCGTCTGGCTTCGTGCGAGTCGACGGGGAGGACGAGGGCATAGAGGCGGAGGCCATGGACATGTCGGCGAGGCGAGGGAGGGCCTGTGGGCGTGGCTACGGCAAGCGGTGGCGACGGCAGCCCTCGGGTGTGCTCGGGAGAGGGGCTAGAGGTCGAGGAATAGAGCAGAGAGCGAGGGGAGAGGCAGAGGGGGCTGTGGGGCGTCTCCAGGCGCGTCGGGGGTGCCTCGGTGGCAAGCAGGAGGTGGCCAGGGGCGGCGCGCGGGTGACAGGCAGCAATCTGCCTGCTCTGGCAAGAGGAGGAAGACGACAGGGAGCCCCTGGTGGGCTGGGCTGGCTTTGCCCAGCTGGGCTGCTACAGTACTTGGCCAGCCAGGTAAGTTTCCTTTCTCTCTCTCTTCTTATTTTTTCAGTTTTTTTATTATTCTGTAATTTGTTTTGACTTTATTACAATGCCAGGGCATTTCCAAAAATCACAAAACTTCTCCATGCCACTGTTCGGAATATTTCTAACAGCAAACATTTCAGTTTGTGATTAATTGAGCGTTTAAAATATTTTATAGCATTTAAATGCCCAATTACAAATAGAATATAATTTAAGTCAGTGACCCTCTGTTGTCCTAGAAAAGTGTGCACCATTTTTGTCAGAGGTTCTAGACGAGGGCAAAGATGATGAACATTTTAGAAGGGCATTTTGGGTTCATTGAAAATGATTTTAGTAAACCCTAATTGGTTTAAAGGGGTGTTGGGGGTTTCTGTCATCCCCATTTCAAGTTTCTGAGAAATTTAAACATGATGCAACACCAGATGCTAGCACTAAGCAGTACCATAAGCTAGGGATGTGACATCACCACCACTGCCGCAGCTCACACCCTCACCATAACCGCCATCCAGAAAACTGCGCCTCGCCGCCACCACCGCAGCTCCCTGGCCGAGGGAGGGGACCCCAGGCACCCAACGCGCCCTACAGCCGCAGCCCGCCAGAGCGTCGCCACCGTAGCACGCCAGAGCGCCTCCACCGCCAGATCTGGGCGCCCGGGCGCCAGATCGACGACGGCCGGCCTCAGCGCCGCCCCGCCCGCCGTCCAACCAAGGAAGGCAGTGAGTCGTGCCGCCACCATGCTCGGGGCCGCCGCCCCGGCTTCCTCGCGCCAACAAGACATGGCCGCCGCCAGATGCGGGCCTTCGACCGGGGCCGAAACCATGCGGCACGTGACGAGGGCCCCCCGCCGCCGCCATCCGCCTAGCGGGCTTAGCCCGTCGGCATCCTCCGGCGGCGACGGGAGGGGCGAGGGAGGAGAGGGGAGCGGGGGTGGCGGCGGCTAGGTTATCGCCCGAGCCCCCTCCCGGAGCGTGAGCGTGGCTCTTTTACATTATGATTACTGCATAGTTACCTCCTACATATGCCATCGTTAACAACTTGGCTATTATGTAGTGACCAACATATTCCCCCGGTCTGGTATCTTATTGGGGCGAACGAAGTCGCGGCAACTAACACTCGCATTTAACTATCCTGAGCATAATCTTCGTTAGCCTCCCGCATGCAACAAGTGATTAGCCAGTAATTAATGTCTATAGTTAGACTCGTGCATGCATGCATACATGGCTAGCCATGCAAAATAAAGGACAACCAATATGTGCATCAGTGGTTCTCCAAATAGCCATCAATATGAGATCAGAACATGATATTGCTAACTATTATCATGAGACGAGAACTAGGAGACAACATTAATTATGATGTGAATTAATATGCGAATGACTAATACTTCTAGAATACCAGGGCTATGGAGTAAAAATTATTTAGTTACGAGACTACTAATGCTATAGTGCTATAGTTACTAAACGGCTCATGCTTAAGGTTACAGGACTGCTTATTCAATAATTACCAGTCTGCTCATGCTAAAATTACCAGGCTACCCATGCTAAAGTAACCAACGTAGTTACCTAAATGTGTATGCTACAATTACCAACATGAGACAATTAAAGTTATGATGTTACCAACTGCTTGCGTGATAGTTTTCAATACAAGACAACTACAATTACCAGTTGCTAATGAGAAAATAGTCGAGTATGTTAGGTCCCAACCACCACCATAGTAGTGATTTAGTTACATGGGTTGTTTGTGATGAGATCTAATTGTGGGATAGATAACTATCCATGAGTAGTCTAAGTACAATATGGGTTACTCCTACAATATGTGGTGATAACTTTCGACCTAAAAATCATTGAAACATTGCCAAAAAAAGTTCCAGTCTTCAAGCCCGATACTATTGATGGTAAATTTTGATTCTTAAATAGTCGACAGAACATACCAACATGAGATCCAATTTTGAACGTCTCGTCATGATAGATTTAATGGTCAAAACATATTTTAAACTGGACCAAAGGTTTGAGCTGCAAAACATTTTGAATTGTGAATTTAGGTGGATTTTTTTGCTGGCATCAGCTTTTGCCCTCTAGTGCATTCATGTTCGTGCATGTGGGCAGAAGGATGAGGGGATTGTTCATATATGTCTCTAATTTCGGAACGTTCGCCACATATCATGTCCACATGGAAAAACAAGACAAAACTACATGCATGGGACATTTAAACCTCTAATGTCCATAAATGTTAGGTTTTTCTAAGTAATTCTACATATTACATACAAAAAATGAACAATTCATTTTTATTTCAAAAACTTATTTTATGCTTCTTACTTCTATATAAGTTAATAATATTTAATCCACGTGTATACCTTAAACATCATTTTTGTAGGATATGTTTGGAGCTGCCACAGAGAAGACAGGAACCACTTTGGAGTGGGGTATGTCAGAACTCTTAACTCATCCCGAAGCTATGGCTAAGGCACAATTAGTGGTTCAGAAGGTTCTTGGTCAAGACAAAGCTATCATTTCCAGTAGCGACCTTGCAGAACTCCCGTACTTGCGGATGGTAATCAAGGAGGTACTTAGATTGCACCCACCTACTCCTCTACTCCCGTGCAAGACTAGAGAGGAATGCAAAATTATGGGATTTGACATCCTTAAAGAAACAAATATATACATTAATATCTTTGCAATATCCTGAGATCCTCAATATTGGGACAATCCTACAAACTTCAATCCAGAGAGATTTGAGAACAAGAATGTGGATTATAATGGTTCATGTTTTGAATTCACTCCTTTCGTCGGTGGGCGCCGGCAATGCCTTGGCATTACATTTGCCATGTCAATTTTGGAGGTCACATTAGCAAACTTTCTTTATCACTTCGACTGGATGCTACCCGACAAGGCCAGCTCGTTGTCACTTGACTTGTCCGAGAAATACGGGTTCAGTGTACGTAGAAGGTCTGACCTGCAACTTAGGGCTATTCCACGTACATACTCCAATGCAACACCAATATAGATCCACATTTCGGTTTAAGAGCATGTTCGTTCTTGTTGCATTAATATTGCACCTTTACGCATACATTATAATAAGATAAGATCGTGGAAAAACATACTGTTCATGTTGAATGAAACCCTGTCATGTTACTAATAGTGTGGCCAAGATACGTAGAAATCTCAAAATCTTAAAATTTGATCTCAAGGGATGAAGCAAGGCAATGTCTGGTAAATCAATGTGTATTCAAAACTACAATCTGGCATGGCCGAATTATATGTGATGGAAGATAGGACACCCATATCCACGCATGAGACAAATTTTTGACGTATTCAAAACAAGCTATATTGAAACTTCCGTATTATCATAATTAGTTTTGGAAAATAGGTTTACCATTCCATGGATTAAATTTGGTGAGGATAACATAAAACTTTTCATTCGTTGTCAGAAAGAACGTTACAAGAAAGTTCTATAGCTTGTTTATAAAGGCTAGATGACTCGGTAGCCCATGAACACATGCTACCAAAGCAGTTATTCTCTTACAAACATGTAAAGAGCATCTCGGCACGTCGTCACTATAACCTCTGTTCTTTGATATTCCTTCCATTATTTGAAAGCATTCACACTTTAGAGGAATTACCAAGGCCTTTAATCGCGATGAAATTGATGAGGTGATTCGCTCGGTATCGATTGATCGAGCCCCGGGGCCTGATGGGTTTAATGATGCTTTTCTAATGGAAACCTAGCACATCATAAAAGAAGACTTTCACCAATTGTCTTCTGACTTTTATGATGGAACTCCGAATATTCATAGTATTAACTCGACTTGTATTACACTCTTTCCAAAGGTGCAATCCCGGCAAATTGATAATGAGTACATGCCGATGACACTATTGAATTGTTGTCCCAAGGTTATCACCAAACTTCTAACCAACCGTCATTAGAAATTTATCCTTTATGTCATACACCACAATCAGTAGGATTTCTCTGAGGTCGCATGATACTAATCTCCTCTAAAGGCTTCAATGATTACGTGCTCAACAACAAAAAGGGTTCAAGCATGAGAATAAACCTTAAATGGCAATAAGAAGTGAGAGAGCATGATTCACAAATAAAATATGGGGAACCAGAGGAGAAACATATTGTAAACCCTTCACGTGCAACGAGTAGAGAAGGAGATCCATCTAGGACTTTTTTAGTTTGGAGGAGAAGAGAGAAGGTTTTCAAAATTCTGATCTAGGATTGCCTCTCGCAGGCTTGTTATGGCCAGCATTTTATTTTTAGCTCTAGAACCTAATTGCGCAATTCTCTATCATCCTGGAAAGCTGAAGTTTCTTGGTTGAATCTTGGTAGGAGCATGAATACAAGCGTGCACACTCACGCCATAGTCATCCTTCTATTTGGGAGATATTGGGGCGTCCCAATGCATCTTTCTGGTTTGTGGTTTCTTCATATGTCATTGAATATGTGATGATGCCATTAAAACTTGGCCCCGACCAATAAACTTAAATCAAGCACTTATTTGTCTTAGTTAGCTGGATTATATCATTGAGTTGATAAACATTTTAGCCAACTTGCCTCCCAATTTCATGTTCTTTCTAAGAAAATATGTCCTTCACAAAAAGTCATTAATGAGCTAAAGCATTGTTTGACTCATGCCTCCTCACTTCTATTACCTAAGCTGAGAGACCTTTAAGATTCAGTGTGATGCTAGTGACACCGACATAGGTGGTGTCCCTGTTGGAAATATGCCCTAAAGGCACTAATAAAGTTTTATTTTATTTCAATCTTCATGATTAATGTTTATATTTCTATGCTATAATAATAGTGATTCTTGAAATGTGAGATTTAGAGGAAAACTTGGTTGCATGTGTGGAAACATAAATATCAAGTAGTTTCCTAGTTTTGCCTCTAAGCCTAATTCATGTGTTGCATGATGATCCGGTTTCCCTAGTCATAGGGCATTGTTAAAGTAACAAGGATGTCAACCACAATGAGAGCATGTTTTTAGTAGAACAATGGTCTTGAACAGTGGTGTCGCCAGCCCAATGCACCAGGGTGTTCCAATAAAAGAAATATTTACATAAATTTGTTTCTTTTGAAGAATCAATTTTTTACTACAACATTATATAAAAGCTATGTGCAAATTCCAGAGCGGTCCATGGACCACCCTGTCCACCCCCTAGCTACGTGGTACGTCTCCAACGTATATATAATTTTTGATTGTTTCATGCTATTATATTATCAATCTTGGATATTTTATATGACTTTTTGCGCTATTTTATAAAAAAATAATTGGACTAATTATTAACCCAGTGCCTAGTGGCAGTTGTTGTTTTCTGCTTATTTTTGTTTTTCAGAAAATTAGTACCAAACGGAGTCCAAATGCTACGGAACTTTTTGAAAAAATATTCTGGGAAAAAGAGACCCTAGAAGCTTCAGGAGGAGACTAGATGATGATCGAGGAGACGGCAAGGCAACGGGGCACATCCTATTACCTTGTGGGCCCCACGAGGCTCCGCCTGACCTAATTCCACCTCTATAAATTCTCAAATATTGGGAAACCAACAGAGAGCCACTTGAAACCCTTTTTCTCCACCGCAAGTTTCTGTTCTTCCGCGATCCCATCCGGAGGCCTTTTCTGGTACTCTGCCGGAGGGGGAATCGATCATGGAGGGCTTCTACATAATACTTGCTGCCTTCCGATGATGCGTGAGTAGTTCACCATAGACATGCGAGTCCATAGCTAGTAGCTAGATCGCTTCTTCTCTCTCTTTGATCTTGAATACAATGTTCTCCTCGATCTTCCTGGAGTTCTATCTGATGTAATCTTCTTTTGCGGTGTGTTTGTTGGGATCCGATGAATTGTCGGTTTATGATATAAATATTCATGAGAAGTAATTGAGTCTTTTCTTAACTTGATTTTGCGTGATTTCTATAACTTCATATTTCTCTCTGATCTATCAGTTTGGTTTGGCCAACTATATTGATATATCTTCAGTGGGAGAGGTGCTTTGTGATGGGTTGAATCTTGCAGTGCTCTATATCCCAGTGACAGAAGGGGACAACACACGTATTTGTATTGTTTCCATTAAGGATAAAACGATGGGGTTTATTCATATTAATTGGGTTTACTTTGTCTACATCATGTCATCTTTCTTAAGGCGTTACTCCTTTTTTGTAGCGACCAGACCTCAAACAGTCTGATCTCTGTGCATCAGTGTCATCCCTGGATCGGTAATGCTGACACGCACAGTACTTGAAGGATTTATAACAGAGTAGCAATCACACACTTATTACATCGAATGTCTCAAAAGAGAACTTATTACAATAAATATAGCTTAAGGCCATCTAAATACAATAACAACGGAAGGCTTGGAAGTTAAAGTGAGTCCATCAACTCCAACGGCATAACTGAGTGAAAGATCACGACCTAAGGCACCTTACTCGTCGTCTGAAAAGTCTGCAACATGAACGTTGCAGCCTGAAAACGGGTCAGCACATGGAATATGCTGGCAATGTAGCACATAGAGAGTAATGAACAGAATAATACTATCACTACATGCATATATGGTTGTTGGAAAGCTCTATGGTTACATTTTTGCATAAAGCCAAATTTTCCCTACAACAAAGGAATAAATTTTATTTAACTATCATGGTGGTTGTTAAACATTGAGAAGGTTCACCCAACTCAATCCCAATTAAGCATCATCATTAAACCCAAACAAAATTTATTTAAGTAACATGATGAGATTCACATGATAATCCAAGAACTAGATACTCAAAACTTCCATAACCGGGGACACGGCTAACCATGATTAGTTTATACACTCTGCAGAGGTTTGCCCCACAAGACCCGATCTCCTCCGTTGGATTTCTCGCACTACAAGGTGTTTGAGAAATGGATGACCGAGACACAGTCTTTCAAAAGTGTTAGCACCTTACGATGGGTAGACAGCTACACCTACTTTCCCCTACATCTGCTAGTCTACCACTGTAAGAGTTCACACGACTTAATCAACTATGCTAGAGCCCATAGTAGCTTGTGGCTGCACACGGAAGTTTCTAGCATGAATAATCTCATGATCCCTTTGAGCCTGGGTGGCGGTCTATAGGAGAATCACACGGTACCCCGGGATTTCCAAAAGTACAGGCAACACTGGGTTCCCTAGGTGCCTCAATCCACCCAGATGTGTATTAAAGTTGCCACCTTAAGTTGAACCATTAATTAACAATACTCACATCTGTCATGGATACACTCACCCAATCCACGTCTACTAGCATAGCATAGCAATATAAGCAAACGTAGAAGTAACTCCCAAAGGTTTCATAATAAACATGACAATAGGTACTACGTCATCTACTTCCCAAATCCCACATGTTAAATCAGATCCTAACCATGCAATTGTTTGAGGATTGATCTAATGCAATAAAACTGGGTAGTAAAGAGGTATGATCGAAGTGTTACTTGCCTTGCTGATGATCCTTGAAACCTAGAGACTCGTAGTAGCACGCAGCGCACTCCGGGTACTCTATCGCAAACAAACAAGCATACAATAAGCACTCATCTAATGCACAGGTAAAACTCAAATAAGAGATCCAACCAGAAAGTTCAACTTAAGAACTCTGGTTTGCAAGAAGAATCAAATCAAATGAAGCAATGAAACTCAAACAGCAAAAGAAACAAGCTTCGTTTACTAATCTGGACCTAAGTCAAATTTTACAATAGCAAAACTTGTTTGAGTTGGTTAAACGGAAAGAGGGTTTCAAAACGAAACTTGATACGTCTCCGTCGTATCTATAATTTTTGATTGTTCCATGCCAATATTATTCAACTGTCATATACTTTTGGCAACTTTTTATATTTTTGGGACTAACATATTGATCCAGTGCCCAGTGCCAGTTCCTGTTTGTTGCATGTTTTATGTTTCACAGAAACCAAATATCAAACTGAGTCCAAACGGGATAAAAACGGACGGAGAATTATTTTGGAATATTTGTGATTTTTGGGAGGAAGAATCAACGCGAGACGGTGCCCGAGGGGGCCACGAGGCAGGAGGCGCGCCCCAGGGGGGCAGGCATACCCTGGACCCTCGTGGGCACCCCTTAAGGCGGTTGACACTCTTCTTCTGCCGCAAGAAAGCTAATTGTATGAGGAAAAATCTGGGTGAAATATTCACCCCAATCGGAGTAACGGATCTCCGGATATAAAAGAAATGGTGAAAGGACAGAATCTGAGAACGCAGAAACAGAGAGAGACGGAGAGATAGATCCAATCTCGGAGGGGCTCTCTCCCCTCCCACGCCATGGGAGCCAAGGACCAGAGGGGAAACCCTTCTCCCATCTAGGGAGGAGGTCAAGGAAGAAGAAGAAGAAGGGGGGCTCTCTCCCCCTTGCTTCCGGTGGCGCCGGAGCGCTACCGGGGGGGGGGGGGGGCATCATCATCACCGCAATCTTCACCAACACCTCCATCATCTTCACAAACATCTCCATCACCTTCCCCCATCTATATTTAGCAGTCCACTCTCCCGTAACCCGCTGTACCCTCTACTTGAACATGGTGCATTATGCTTCATATTATTATCCAATGATGTGTTGTCATCCTATGATGTCTGAGTAGATTTCCGTTGTCCTATCGGTGATTGATGAATTGCTATGATTGGTTTGAGTTGCATGTTTTATTATTGGTGCTGTCCTATGATGCTCTCAGTGTCACGCAAGCGTGAGGGATCCCTACTGTAGGGTTTGGAATATGTTTATGATTTGCCTATGGTGGGTGGCGTGAGTGACAGAAGCATAGACCCGAGTAAGTAGGTTGTTTGCTTATGGGATAAAGGGGACTTGATAATTTAATGATATGGGTGGGTTTTACCTTAATGATCTTTAGTAGTTGTGGATGCTTGCTAGAGTTCCAATCATAAGTGCATATGATCCAAGAAGAGAAAGTATGTTAGCTTATGCCTCTCCCTCAAATAAAATTGCAATAGTGATTACCGGTCTAGTAACGTAGTCAATTGCTTAGGGACAATTTCACAACTTCTACCACCACTTTTCCACACTCGTTATATTTACTTTATTGCTTCTTTATCTAAACAGCCCCTACTTTTTATTTACGTGTTCTTTATTATCTTGCAAACCTATCCAATAACACCTACAAAGTACTTCTAGTTTCATACTTCTTCTAGGTAAAGCGGACACTAAGCGTGCGTAGAGTCGTATCAGTGGCAGATAGGACTTGAGAGAATATTTGTTCTACCTTTAGCTCTTTGTTGGGTTCGACACTCTTACTTATCCAAAGATGCTACAATTATCCCCTACACTTGTGGGTTATGAAGACCTTTTTCTGGCGTTGTTGCCTTGGAGTCATAGCGTGGGGTGAATATTCTCGTGTGTGCTTGTTTGCTTTATCACTATGTAATTTTTATTTGCTGTTCTTAGTTGTTTTCTATCTTTAGTTATGGATATGGAACACGAAATACCAAAAAAATTAGGTGTACTTGCTACTCATGGAGATGGGGAACCTCCTAAAACCCTCGATGCTCGTTATGTGGAAGATATTATGTACTACTTTGATAATCCTAAGAAAACTCCATTCAATTATGTTATGGGAGACACGTTGGATCAACGTGAATACTTTAGGGATTATCGCTTGACACAAAAAGGGAAACTATTATGGGATCAAATTCATATGTTACGTTGGTATGCTCGTCAACTATGTTTGATATATGATTATACTTGTTGCTCTAGGATGAAAGCTCCATACCTTCCCTTTCCATGCAAATTCAATGATAATAAAACCTTAGCTTCTTATGCTAATGGTGCATATGATTACTATGATGTGGAACAAATAGAAGAATTTGTTGCTTTTATGGGTGCTTATGAGATTGAATCTATGTCTAAAACGTTTGAAGATTTTGATGATTCAGTTTACAGACCTAAATTTTTTGCTATACTTAGATATTGCTATGAAAATTATGAATTCAATTCCGAAATTGATGCATTTATTGAGAAAGTCTCCACTGTCCAAGAAGAGACTAATATTTTGCAGGAGTCTATGGAAGAAGAAACTGATGAAACTGTGAGCTCATTGGATGAAAAAGATGATGAGGAGAGCGAAGAACAAAAGGAGGAAGAGCGGATTAGCTACCCGTGCCCACCTTCTAATGAGAGTAACTCTTCAACTCATACCTTGTTTAATTCCCCTTCTTGCTTACCGAAGGATGATTGCTATGATGATTGTTGTGATCATGTTGATTCTCTTGAAATGCCCCTTTTTGATGATGCTTGCGATACTTGTGGCCAAGATGCCAATATGAATTATGCTTATGGAGATGAACTTACTATAGTTCCTTATGTTAAACATGAAATTGTTGCTATTGCACACACGCACGATAGTCCTATTATCTATTTGAATTCTCCCAACTACGTACACTATATCGAAGAAGTTTGTGCTTATTAAGGATTATATTGATGGGCTGCCTTTTACCATTGCACATGATAATTTTGATGAATGTGATATGCATGTGCTTGCTGCTCCTACTTGCAATTATTATGAGATAGGAACTATATCTCCACCTCTTTATGTTTCCAATATGATAAAATTTCTAGAAACTGTTTATACTATGCATTGGCATTTACTATGTGTGCATGAATGGTTCTTTTATAACATGCCGATGCATAGGAAGAGAGTTATACTTCGTTGTTGCATGATATATGTCACTTCGTGCTCACTACTAAATTACAAATCTTTGTTAATTAAAATTGGCTTTGATATACCTTGGGATCCGGGTGGATCCATTACTTGAGCACTATATGCCTAGCTTAATTGCTTTAAAGAAAGTACTGCCAGGGAGACAACCCAAAAGTTTTAGAGAGTCATTTATTTCTGTTGAGTGCTTTTATATAGTTTAAAAACAAAAAAAATAAAGAGGTTAACCTAAAAACTTTTCAAAAAGGAAAGTGAAAGTGAGAGAGACAAGCATTGTTGAAGTGAGAGAGCTCCTTGAACTTTGTTCATGCTCACGGAAACTTTGTGAATCTTAATTGCAGAAACTTTTCATCAAAAATAATTATCCCCTTGTACAATTCCATTGTATTATAAAAATAATGTGCCAAGGTTTGCCTTTAGGATGTTTACAATGCTTGTTGGTTTGTACGGTGCAGGACAGAAACTTTGGTTGTAGTGCGCGATTTTAAATTTTTAACTGGAACGCCAAATGGTTCTGATTACTTTTGCACTGTCTTTCTGTACAAATTGTTTATTTTTACTAATTTTTGTAGAATTGTTTGGGTATTATAATTATGGTGAATGTTCAGATTGCTACAGACTGTTCTGTTTTTTGACAGATTATGTTTTTGATGCATAGTTTGCCTGTTTTGATGAAACTATTAATTTATATCAATGGATTAAGCCATGAAAAAGCTATATTACAGTATACGCATATGATCCAAGAAGAGAAAGTATGTTAGCTTATGCCTCTCCCTCAAATAGTGATTACCGGTCTAGTAACGTAGTCAATTGCTTAGGGACAATTTCACAACTCCTACCACCACTTTTCCACACTAGTTATATTTACTTTACTGTTTCTTAATCTAAACAGCCCCTACTTTTTATTTACGTGTTCTTTATTATCTTGCAAACCTATCCAACAACACCTACAAAGTACTTCTAGTTTCATACTTGTTCTAGGTAAAGCGAACACTAAGCGTGCGTGAAATTAAATGTCGATGGCAGATAGGACTTGAGAGAATATTTGTTCTACCTTTAGCTCCTCGTTGGGTTCGACACTCTTACTTATCAAAAGAGGCTACAATTATCCCCTACACTTGTGGGTTATCAAAACTCCAAGCGCTTGAATCGCCTGATTCCGATAAACGAGCGAAAAGTTATACTAAAACAAAAATCGGATCAGAAATCGCGATGAAAAATAATCGCGAAAAACTCGAGAAAAAGAAAAATTGACGAACAGGCTAACGAATGAACGTTCGCTGTCTACGGCTAAACGATGAAAACCGTTCGTTTCGTTAAAACGAAGGTACGGACGAACTTCCGCAAAATAATTAAACCAGCGGAAAAACCGATCTAACGAAAATAAACTGGAATTTTAAAAAAATGGATCTAGATCTAGTGTCTACCGAAATAACCCGAACAAAAAGCATGGCGGTCAATTCACAAGGCGGCGTCTCCGGCCATTTGGTAATTTGGGGCTATAGGCTAGGGTTTGGGACCTTGAGGTGGGCTGGCGGCGGTGGGGGCGGCGGGGATGGGGGGCACGGCTTATAAAGCCCCCCCCCCCCCTGGCGGAGTCTCGGTCGGGTACGACCCGGAGTCGGTTTACTTTTTTTTAAAAATAATTCCGACATGCAGAAAAATAAATAAACGATATACTAAACGGACTCCAAAAATCCCGAAATAAATTTTCCCCGTCCTCTAAAAATATGCCGGACAAGTTGAACATTTATTTGGGCCTAAAATGCAATTTTGCAAAACATGCATTTTTCCTATGCAAATAAAATAGCAATAAAATCCCAAAATAAAATCTTATTTGATTTCAACATTAAACCTCCAATATTTCTTTATTTTGGGAAAGTCATTTTATTCCCTCTCTCTTATTTTTATAAAAGAAATATACGAAGATAAAATAATTAAAATCAAAATATCCTCTTTTCAAAATTTGAGAAAACTCAAATATGAAATAACGAAATCCCCAACTCTCTCTGTGGGTCCTTGAGTTGCGTAGAATTTCTTGGATCAAGCCAAAATGCATTAAAATATGATATGCAATGATGATCTAATGTATATCATTCCAAATTGAAAATTTGGGATGTTACAAACCTACCCCCTTTAAGATGAATCTCGCCCTCGAGATTCGGGTTGGCTAGAAAATAGGTGAGGGTGATCCTTCCGTAAGTCTTCCTCTCGCTCCCAGGTGGCTTCATCTTCGGTATGGTGGTTCCACTGAACTTTGAAAAACTTGATAACCTTGTTGCGCGTGACTCGGCTGGCAAACTCGAGAATCTTGACTGGTTTCTCCTCATAGGTCAAATCACTATCCAACTGAATCGCTTATAGTGGCACTGTATCTCTCAGAGGGATATCGGCCATCTCTGCGTGGCACTTCTTCAACTGGGAAACATGGAACACATCATGAACTCCTGACACTCCTTCAGGCAATTCCAACTTGTAAGCCACTTCTCCCATTCGTTCTTGAACTTTGTATGGTCCCACAAAACGTGGTGCTAACTTTCCCTTAACTCCGAAACGCTTAACTCCTCGAAGTGGGGACACTCGAAGATAAACTCTGTCTCCAACTTCGTAAACTGTCTCCTTGCATTTACAATCCGCATAGCTCTTCTGCCTGGACTGGGCTACTTTGAGTCTATCGCGAATCAACTTAACCTTCTCTTCAGACTCTTTAATCAAATCTGGTCCAAACAACTGACGGTCTCCAACTTCATCCCACAACAACGGTGTCCTGCACCTCCTTCCGTACAAAGCTTCGAAAGGGGCCATCTTCAAACTGGATTGATAATTGTTGTTGTAAGAGAACTCTGCATAAGGCAAATTGTCGTCCCAACTGGATCCATAATCTAGCGCACAAGCTCTCAACATGTCCTCAAGAATCTGATTGACTCTCTCGGTCTGTCCATCTGTCTATGGATGAAAGGCTATACTGAACTCTAGCCTGGTACCCAAAGTTCCGTGCAACTGATTCCAGAACTTTGAGGTAAACTGGGTTCCTCTATCTGATACAATGGTCCTCGGAACTCCATGCAGACATATGATCCTGGTCATGTATATATTTGCCAACTTAGCACTTGTATAAGTTGTCCTCAGTTGGATGAAATGAGCTACCTTCGTCAAACGATCGACTACAACCCATATTGAGTCATAGCCCGAACGAGTCCTGGGAAATCCCATAATAAAATCCATGCCTAGCTTATCCCACTTCCATTCGGGTATCGGCAATGGCTGTAGCAACCCTGCTGGCTTCTGATGCTCTGCCTTTACTCTCTGACATACATCACAAACTGCTATATACTCTGCAATATCCTTCTTCATTCCGGTCCACCAAAAACTGCCTTTCAAATCCAGATACATCTTGGTATTTCCTAGGTGAATGGAATATGGTGAATCATGGGCCTCCTGCAGAATCAACTTCCTGATCTCTGGGACATTAGGCACATAAACACGGTCCTCAAACCATAAGGTATCGTGCTCATCCTCACGAAATCACTTAGCTTTTCCTTTGCTCATCTTCTGCTTTATCTCGGCAATCTCCTTGTCTGTCTTCTGAGCTTCTCTATTCTTATCCATCAAAGTAGACTGAATCTCCAATGCTGCTACATAGCCTCTCGGAACTATCTCTAAACATAGCTCGCGAAGATCCTCGGCTAACTCCTTTGGTAACTCTCCGGTCATGAGGTTGTTGACATGGCTCTTGCGGCTCAACACATCGGCTACTACGTTAGCCTTTCCTGGATGATAATGCAACCTCATATCATAATCCTTAACGAGCTCCAACCATTTCCTTTGCCTGAGATTCAGCTCCTTCTGTGTGAAGATGTACTTCAAACTCTTGTGATCCATGTACACCTCGCAATGGTTTCCGATGTGAAAATGCCTCCAGTCTTCAACGCACGCACTACGGCTGCTAACTCCAAATCATGGGCCGCATAATTCAACTCATGGGGCTTAAGTTGTCGTGAGGCATACGAAACAACTCTTCCCTCCTGCATAAGCACTGCTCCAAGTCCTCGACGAGAAGCGTCGCAATATACTTCATAATCCTTTACTGATCTGGCGGAATCAACACTGGTGATGTAACCAAACGTTTCTTCAACTCCTGGAAACTGGCCTCACATTCCTCGGTCCATTTGAACTTGGTATCTTTCTTCAACAACTCCGTCATGGGTTTTGCAATCTTCGAGAAATTCTCAATGAACCTCCGGTAGTATCCTGCGAGTCCAAGAAAACTCCGGATCTCTCCAACTGTTGTGGGGGCTTCCCAATTTGTCACAGTGACAACTTTGGTGGGGTCTACTGCTATTCCTTCTCCGGATATCACGTGTCCGAGAAACCCAACTTCTTTCAACCAAAACTCACACTTGCTGAATTTGGCATATAACTGATGTTCTCTGAGCTTCCCAAGTACCAAACGCAAATGCTCCTTATGCTCCTCTACATTCTTCGAGTAGACCAGAATATCATCAATGAACACCACGATGAACTTATCCAAAAACTCCATAAACACTTTGTTCATCATATTCATGAAATAGGCAGGTGCGTTAGTCAGACCAAATGACATAACGGTATACTCATATAGCCCGTACCTTGTGGTAAAAGTTGTATTGGGTATATCCTGCTCTCGAATCTTCAACTGGTGGTATCCTGATCGCAGATCGATCTTGGAAAATACCTTACCTCCTTGCAATTGGTCAAACAAATCATTGATCATCGGAAGTGGGTACTTGTTCTTGATTGTCACTTCATTCAATCCCCGATAATCAACAACCATCCTCAATGATCCATCCTTCTTCTCCACTAGAAGCATTGGTGATCCCCAAGGTGACGAACTTGGACGAATATATCCTTTATCCAGTAACTCCTTAATATGCTTCTTGATTTCCTCCAAATCCTTTGCGGGCATCCTGTACGGTCTCTTAGATATCGGCCCTGTGCCTGGCAAAAGCTCAATCAAAAACTCAACGTCTCTATCTGGTGGCATGCCTGGCAACTCTTCTGGAAATACGTCAGGAAAATCCTTCACCACTGGTACTTCCTCATGTACAACTCCTGATAAGGAATTCACTTGAGTCCTCTTCGGCACGTGCTGGGATACATACTTAATCCTTCTTCCTTCTAGGGTGGTAAGCAAAATTGACTTACTGGCGCAATCGATGTTTCCTCCATACATAGATAGCCAATCCATACCCAGAATCACATCCAAACCTTGCGACTCCAAAATTATTAGATCCGAGAGGAAAAACATGCCTACCTATGGTCAATGGCATCTGAAAACATCCTTGACTTGCCATATACTCCGCTCCTGGTGAGCTTACTAACATAGGTGTTCTAAGAACTTTGGTGGGCAGTTTATACTTATCCACAAATCCCCTTGATAAGTATGAATGCGATGCACCAGTATAAAAAAGAACGATTGCAGTAAATGACTTAACCAAAAACTTACCTATTACTACATCTGGCTGGGCTTCAACCTCCTCCACGTTAACGTGGTTCACCTGTCCCCTGTTGAAAGGGTTCTACTTCTTCCTAGAGCTTCCATTGCCATTCCATTCTTAGCTTCAGGACATTCATTGGCATAATGTCTAGTCTTCTGGCACTTGTAGCAAGTGACGTGGCTCAGATCCTTCTTGGCTGGGGTTGATGGGTTGGTACAGTTATGGCCATTGCTTCCTCTATTACCATTTCCATTCCTGGGGCTACTATGGTTGTGCGAACTCCCTCCATTATGATAGTGTCCTCCATGGGTATGCTGAAAAGGTCCTCTTGAGTTCGGGGTAAAACGAGGCTTCTGCTGAGCTCCAGAATTGTACTTCCCTTGTCCATACTTCCTCTTGCGGCTGTCAATCTGTTGTTGCTTCCCTTCAATCGTGAGAGCTCTATCTACCAACTCCTGGTAGTTGTTGAAGGTTGCCACCATCAACTGCATGCTCAGCTCATCATTCAGTCCTTCCAGAAACTTCTCCTGCTTAGTTGCATCCGTAGCAACGTCATCTGGGGCATAACGTGCTAGCTTACTAAAGTCATCCACATATCGCCAATCAGACGTCCTCCTTGGCACAAGTTGCGAAACTCACGCTTCTTCATGGCCATAGCTCCTGCTGAAACATGGGCAGTAGGGAAAGCCTGCTGAAACTGGTCCCATGTGACAGTGTCGATGGGGTAAGTGGCTGTAAAATTCTCCCACCATGATGATGCGGGTCCATCAAGCTGGTGCACGGCAAAACACTCTCTCTCCGCATCTGTGCATCCTGCAGTGGTCAACTCCCTCCCAATCTTGCGAGCCAATCATCTGCAACTATCGGCTCGGTGCTACTGGAGAACACCGGCGGATTTAGCCTCAAGAAACAGGCTAAGTGATCAACAGGTGGTGGTGGTGGTGGGTTGTTGTTGTTGTTGTTGTTGCTGTTGTTGTTGTTGTTGTTGTTGTTGTTGTTGTTGTTGTTGTTGTTGTTGTTGTTGTTGTTGTTGTTGTTGTTCCCCTGGTTCTGATTCAGGACTAGTATCTGCATCAATGCATTCTGCTGCTGGATCAACTGAGTGAGCTCCGGTGGGAAAGCAAATCCATTGTCACGTCTCAGAGGCATCTGAGGGTTTAGAAAGGATGAGAATATAGAATAGAAATAGATCTAGAGGGAAAACACTACCCATATGCACAAGAGACAAACTCAATCAATATCACTTCAATCAATTCAAACAAGGGCATACAACGGTCTAACTATCGTTACAAAAGTGCTTAGACTATACTATATACATGGGGGAATACTACTACTGTTATGGTGGTCGACTAGAAAAATTGATTGGTCGAAGACTCCATGATATCTGCTCCAGCTTCATCAACGTAGTCATCATCGCCATCGTCGGGGTCCGAGTCGGTGTCGTCGATGATGATGTAGTTCTCCAGGCAAGTGGAATCGTCGTCTTCTCCTCCCGGCGCGGGGTATCCCATGAACACTTTTAGCTTCTTCTTCAGGTCATCATTCTTCTCCACGAGTGTCGTCATTTCTTCCTCATATCCATCGCGTGTAGTCTTGAGCTATTCTTCCAGCTCCGTGATCCTGGTCATAGCCTTCTTCCGATCTATCATGCCTGCGCACATCTGGTTCTCCTGGCGTCTAATGTGCTGGTTTAACTCCTGGATGAAAGCTGCAATGGATCTATCCTTCCTGGTGCGGATCATCTCCCATTGCTTATCTCGGCGTCCACAAATCTGGTAGATAGTATCCTTGAGATCCTTGAGGTAAACTTCTCCAATGCGTCCCATGGTAATGTGGGCTGCCATGCTCTTTCCTAGACTCCAGGTTGGTGAATCAAAAGAAAACTCTATGGGCTCAGTGACGAGCACGAACGTCCTTCCTGGAACTTGAACTTGAATCATCCAACGCTCCTCTTCTGGTAAAGTGGCGATGTAGGTCCCGGTGAAGCTTGGTACTCCGTTGTTCAAGTATCTAGTGACTTCCTTCAAGTGGCGTCCAAAAGATGTATCTTCATCCGGTTGCGCGAACTTGTTCCTTGCATCCGCCATCGTAAAGAGTAGAAAAGGGAGAGGAGTCAGAAATGAGAAGAGAGTAGTGATCTAGGGCTTTAGCTTAGTGGTCGTGTCCTACAGTCAGCGTGTGCTCGGATACCATCTTGTAGCGACCAGACCTCGAACAGTCTGATCTCTATGCATCAGTGTCATGCCTGGATCGATAATGCTAACACGCATAGTACTTGAAGGATAACAGAGTAGCAATCACACACTTATTACATCGAATGTCTCAAAAGAGAACTTATTACTATAAATATAGCTTAAGGCTATCTAAATATGATAACAGTGGAAGGATTGGAAGATAAAGTGAGTCCATCAACTCCAACGGCATCACTGAGTGAAAGATCACGACCTAAGGCACCTTACTCGTCGTCTGAAATGTCTGCAACATGAACGTTGCAGCCCAAAAACGGGTCAGCACATGGAATATGCTGGCAATGTAGCACATAGGGAGTAATGAACAGAATAATGCTACCACTACATGCATATATGGCTGGTGGAAAGCTCTATGGTTACAGTTTTGCATAAAGCCAATTTTTCCCTACAACAAAGGAATAAATTTTATTTAACTATTATGGTGGTTGTTAAACATTGAGAAGGTTCACCCTACTCAATCCCAATTAAGCATCATCATTAACCCCAAACAAAATTTATTTAAGTAACATGATGAGATTCACATGATAATCCAAGAACTAGATACTCAAAACGTCCATAACCGGGGACACGGCTAACCATGATTAGTTTATACACTCTGCAGAGGTTTGCGCACTTTTCCCCACAAGACCCGATCTCCTCCGTTGGATTTCTCGCACTACAAGGTGTTTGAGAAACGTATGACTGAGACACAGTCTTTCAGAAGCGTTAGCACCTTACGATGGGTAGACAATTACACCTACTTTCCCCTACATCTGCTAGTCTACCACTGTAAGAGTTCACATGACTTAATCAACTATGCTAGAGCCCATAGTAGCTTGTGGCTGCACACGGAAGTTTCTAGCATGAATAATCTCATGATCCCTTTGAGCACGGGTGGCGGTCTATAGGAGAATCACACGGTGCCGGGATTTCCAAAAGTACAGGCAACACTGGGTTCCCTAGGTGCCTCAATCCACCCAGATGTGTATTAAAGTTGCCACCTTAAGTTGAACCATTAATTAACAATACTCACATCTGTCATGGATACACTCACTCAATCCACGTCTACTAGCATAGCATAGCAATATAAGCAAACGTAGAAGTAACTCCCAAAGGTTTCATAATAAACATGACAATAGGTACTACGTCATCTACTTCCCAAATCCCACATGTTAAATCAGATCCTAACCATGCAATTGTTTGAGGATTGATCTAATGCAATAAAACTGGGTAGTAAAGAGGTATGATCGAAGTGTTACTTGCTTTGCTGATGATCCTTGAAACCTAGAGACTCGTAGTAGCACGCAGCGCACTCCGGGTACTCTATCGCAAACAAACAAGCATACAATAAGCACACATCTAATGAACGGGTAAAACTCAATTAAGAGATCTAACCAGAAAATTCAACTTAAGAACTCCGGTTTGCCAAAAGAACCAAATCAAACGAAGCAACGAAACTCAAACGGCGAAAGAAACAACCTTCGTTTACTAATTTGGACCTAAGTAAAATTTTCCAGTAGCAAATCTTGTTTGAGTGGTTAAACGGAAAGAGGGTTTGAAGATGAAACTCCAGGCGCTTGAATCGCCTGATTCCGATAAACGAGCGAAAAGTTATACTAAAACGAAAATCGGAACAGAAATCGCAATCGAAAATAATCGCGAAAAACCCGAGAAAAAGAAAAACGGACGAACAGGCTAACAAACGAACGTTCGCTGTCTGCGGCTAAATGATGAAAACCGTTTGTTAAAACGAACGTACGAACGAACGTCCGCAAAATAAATAAACCAACGGAAAAACCGATCTAACAAAAATAAACCGGAATTTAAAAAAAACGGATCTATATCTAGGGTCTACTGAAATAAACTGAAAAAAAGGCGGCGGCGGTCACTCCGGCAGCGGCGGCATCTCCGGCGGCGGCGCGGCGGCTGGACGGCTAGGGTTTGGGGCGCGGGGTGGGCTGGGGCGGCGGTGTGGGCTACGGGGCAGGGGGCACCGGCTTATAAAGCCCCCAGGCAGAGTCCCGGTCGATGCTGACACGAGTCGGTTTACTTTAAAAAATATATATAATTCCGATGTGCAGAAGAAGAAAGAAAAGAAATATTAAACGGACTCCAAAAATCCCGAAATAAATTTTACCCGTCCTCTAAAAATATGTCGGACAAGATGAACATTTATTTGGGCCTAAAATGCAATTTTGAAAAACGCGCGTTTTTCCTATGCAGATAAAATAGCAATAAAATCCAAAAATAAAATATTATTTGATTTTGATATTAAACCTCCAATATTTCTTTATTTTGGAAAAGTCATTTTATTCCCTCTCTCTTATTTTTATAAAAGAAATATACGAAGATAAAATAATTAAAATCAAAAGATCCTCTTTCCAAAATTTGAGAAAACTCAAATATGAAATAACGAAATCCCCAACTGTCTCCGTGGGTCCTTGAGTTGCGTAGAATTTCTCGGATCAAGCCAAAATGCATTAAAATATGATATGTAATGATGATCTAATGTATAACATTCCAAATTGAAAATTTGGGATGTTATAGTTTTTCAAAAACTTATACCATAGATGCATGTTGGATAGCGGTCGATGGGTGGAGCAATAGTAGTAGATGCAGGCAGGAGTCGGTCTACTTGTCTCGGACCTGATTCCTATATACATGATCATCGCCTTGGATATCGTTATAACTATGCGCTTTTCTATCAATTACGCAACAATAATTTGCTCACCCACCGTATGTTATGTGTTCGAGAGAGAAGTATCTAGTGGAAACTATGGCCCCTGGGTCTACTTTAATCATATCATAAAATCCAAAATACCTTTGCTGAAATTTTATTTCTTATTTTACTTTGCAGTTTATCCATCTACTTATACAAGATTTTTTCCTTGAAAGTGACGAGTTCAAGGGGATTGACAACTCTCTTACCCGCGTTGGGTGCAAGTATTTGCTTTTGTATGTGGAGGTTGAGGAAGTACTGGACTAAGGGGTCCTCGGGCGTCCGTTCTATTGGATATGTGCCAAACTGATGGGCCGTCAAGATACAAGGCAGAAGACCACCTCTCATGTTCGGTAGGGACTCCTATATACGTGGATGGCAAGTTTAGGTGTCTGGATATGCTATTTCCTTTCTGTTGAACCGATTTTGTACAACCTTAAGCCCCTCCGGCATCTATATAAACCGGAGGGTTAGATCGAAGGCAGGATCATAACATTACTAGGCTAGCCAAGGTAGGGTTAGCCGCTACTATCTCGTGGTAGTTCAACTCTTGTAACCCCTATACTCTTCGAATATAATCAAGCAGGATTAGGGTTTTACCTCCATTAAGAGGGCTCGAACCTGGGTAAACATTGTGTCCTTTATCCATTGTTACCATCAATCCTCAGATGCACAGCTTGGGCCCCCCTACCTGAGACCTGCCGGTTTTGACACCGATGTTGGTGCTTTCGTTGAGAGCTTTGCTGTATCGTCAACAGAAGGATTGATGGCACCCTTCTTCATCAACAATGATGCCGCGTCCAGGGAAATCTTTCTTCCCGGACAGGTTTTTGTGTTCGGTTGCTTCGTGCTTCGTGCCAACTCGATCTGTCGCCTCGAGCAGGTCGACAGTTACGGCCCCGGCCACCAGATCAGGTTTGGAAACCTGAACTAAGTTGCTGACATCCGAGGAGATATAATCTTTGAGGGGTCCGCGTCCTCGGCTGGTGCTCTGTGCCCCCATAAAGAAGGCTCTTCAGACCCCATGTTAGATCCCGTTCAGGGGTCAACACTCACAGCTGCCCCGGCCTTAGATCCGGGGCGGATCGTATTGTCCGAGGACGGAAGTGTTAGCCCCGTCGAACTCTCTCCCCTCATGGAGCTCCCGACCGAAGACCCAGATGCAATCTTGGAATTGCCTCTGGACGATAACTCCGAACTGTAGAGTTCAGCGCTCATCGGGTCTGATCAGGTGTCTCATGCCGAACTCAGACCAGCAGACCCATAGTTTCGTGTCCATCTTTCGCTCCTAGATGAAGGATTGGGATTAATACAGTCTCTCACCATCACAGAGGCTTTGCCTATGAACTATACCCAGCTCGGGCTGGGGGCTGAGAGCGGGGAATTTTATGCCCCACCCACCACCCACTTAATAGCCACTGTCAAGGATTTAATCGACATGCTGGACTATGCATCCGAAGACATCGACGATATGGACGACGATGCCGACGTCGAACCTAGCCAAGTCGCACCCACCATAGGGTGTTGGACGTCCACTTCAACCTATGACGTATACATGGTGGACACTCCTAATAAAAAGGACGACAAGGATAATCGGAACCCCGATGAGGACAAGCCCGTCGATAAACCACCAATGCACCAACGTCAGCGGCGCCACTGACGATCGCGTCGAGCGAAGGATAGCTATACCGGCACCAAAGAAAATGAGACTTTGGATGATGCCGAAGATCTCGAATACCCCGTCGAGCCCACATCCGAACATGATGAAAGGGAAGAGGTTCAATATAGTCCCGACCATGCCGATCACGAAGATTCGGAAGACAGCAACTATATGCCAATCTCCGAAGAGGACGTTAGCCTCGGTGATGAAAACTTTATCGTCCCAGAGGAACCCCTCGAGCAAGAACGCTTCAAGCGACAACTCATCGCCACAGCGCAGAGCCTGAATAAGAAATAGCAGTAGCTCAAAGCTGAACAGGATACGCTCAATGAAAGGTGGACTAAGGTCCTGGCTGCCGAGGAGTACGGCCACGAGCGACCTACAAAAAGTTACCCCAAGCGCAAGATGCTGCCACAATTGGACGACGAAGCCCTTGATCCAATACTGTTGAAATACAATCAGGCAGATCAACCAGACCGACCACCACGTGGACGAGATAAAGCGGCATATCAAGCCGAACACCAACCCGCACCCCCTCGCCGAAGAGGCAGGGAGACAGCAGCTGCGAGATACACATATGACTTGCAACGTGACCTAGCCAATAAAGTTGGCCATACCAGATCAATCTATGGATCAAGAGGTCGTGCCCCGGCACGAGATAACGGCTATGAAGCCCGGCGTGCCAACCATTACTATATTCGGGATCAGAACCAAACTCAGATGTCATCTGACCACTGCCGCGATACTGCATGATATAGAGGGGTTGCACACCCTTTATGCTTCACCAATGAGGTAATGCAGCACCAATTTTCGAAAGGGTTTAAACCTGTAAACATCGAACAGTATGATGGAACGACGGATCCGGCCGTCTGGATTGAAGATTTTCTTCTCCACATTCACACGGCTCATGGAGATGAACTCCATGCCATTAAATATCTTCCTCTAAAGCTGAATGGACTAGCACGGCACTGGCTAAACAGCATCCCAGAAAAATCCATTGGAACCTGGGAATATTTGGAAGATGCTTTTCGGGCCAACTTTCAGGGCACTTATGTCCGGCCACCGAATGCTGACGACTTGAGTCACATAATCCAGCAACCAGGCGAATCGGCTCGCAAGCTTTGGAATCGGTTCCTAATTAAAAATAACCAGATTGTGGATTTTCCGGACACCGAAGCCTTAGCGACCTTCAAACATAGCGTCCGGGACGAATGGCTCGCCCAACACCTCGGGCAGGAAAAGCCGAAGACCATGGCAGCCTTAACTGCACTTATGACCCACTTCTGTGCGGGTGAGGATAGCTGGTTGGCTCATAGAAGCAACAGCTCTGGCGACCCCGGCACTTCTAAGGTTAGGGATGGCAATGGTAAACCTCGTCTCAATAAAAACAAATGTCAGAACAACAACAACGACGCAGACGATACGACAGTCAATGCCGGATTCAGCGGTTCTAAATCCGGTCTGCGGAAGAAACCTTTCAAAGGCAACAGGGACGGTCCATTCAGCTTGGATAAAATCCTTGAGAGGCCCAGTCAGATTCATGGCACACCGGATATGCCTGCTAACCACAACAACAGGAATTGTTGGGTTTTCGAACAGGCCAGTAAGATAAATACCGAACACAAGGGAAAGGTACCTCCAAGTGAAGACGATGATGAGCCCCGTCAGCCGAACACGGGGGGTCAGAAGTAGTTTCCCCCCAAGGTGAAAACAGTGAACATGATCTATGTAACTCACATCCCAAAAAGGGAGCGCAAGCGCGCACTAAGGGGCGTCTATGCTGTAGAGCCTGTCGCCCAAAAGTTTAACCCATGGTCAGCCTGTCCGATCACTTTTGATCGCAGGAATCACCCAACCAGTATCCATCACGGGGGTTCGGCCGCCCTGGTACTTGATCCAATTATTGACGGATACCATCTCACTAGACTCCTTATGGACGGGGACAGCAGTCCCAACTTGATCTCTCAAGACACTGTCCGCAAGATGGGCATTGACCCATCAAGAATCAAGCCTAGTAGCACTACCTTTAAAGGTGTGATACCGGGCGTGGAGGCCCATTGCACGGGCTCACTGACACTGGAGGTAGTATTCGGCTCCCCAGACAAGTTTCGCAGCGAAGAGTTAATCTTCGACATCGTCCCTTTCTGCAGTGGCTATCACGCACTGCTCGGACGAATTGCTTTCGCCCACTTTAATGCAGTCACGCACTATGCTTATTTAAAGCTCAAGATGCCTGGATCCCGCGGTGTTATTACAGGCAATGGAAATATGGACCGCTCCCTCCGTGCTGAAGAACACACCGCGGCCCTTGTAGCCGAGGTGTACGACGGCCTTATCAAGCCGAACAGTTCATCGGGCAATAAATCCAATGACGTGACTAAACGAGTCCGGTCCGCCCATAATTGTGATAAATCAATGGATCCAGACCTTGATTAGTAGTTCGGCCTCTGCCGACTGTCCCATAAGGCCGCGGCTTACATACCGCGCGTACATAACTACGCACTAAAAAAACCTTGGGCAGCGCCGGAGGCACACCGTGGAAAAGGTCCATAGTACGGCTTGACCCTATCTGGACTGCATATACCTTTTTTCACTACAGGTTCATTAAGAGCCCTACTTGATATATGGTTGTCTCAGGAGATCCTTTTAAGGCTAGCATTTCCCAACCATCAAATATTACTATCAAAGGACTTATTACTAAGGAGAAACGGCGCAGACGTGTGACAGGGCATCACTGGAGTTTTTGAACTATTATTTTTAGGCCCTGTGTTAGACTTTCCCTTATGTATTTTTTTTCTTTTTCCCTTTAGGCATGTAACATGACCTTAATATTCATGGCATTGTCTGTCGAAACACGCCTCGACGTATTAATAAGGATATAAAGGAAGCAGATGATCATCACCTTTTTGGTTGGGCTCTTATATTATCTTGTCATACGTATTCCCCCTTGCATTCGACTGACATACGTGCTTCGGCACGGCCTTCATACCAGGGGATGTATTCAGCCCCGAAAACTCTTAAGTCCGAACACCTCTAGGGAACTCTTCGGCATCACGGATATTGCATTATATGCATCGGTTCAGAATCATGTCTTTGGTCTATAGTTGGGTTGCCCGGCTCCTGTGTTTGCCACCTTATGTTTCGCAAGTTCGGCTAAGGTAGTAAAGGGAGAACTACTGCGATTGTACTTCTGGCTCGGCCGGTTAAGTACTTCAGTAGAGAAAGCCGAAAACTTACTGTCATGATATGCGTGAACGGGTCAGCGAAGTGACTTAGTGTTATACTACAAATCCTTTGCGATTTATGTCGTGTTATACGAGGGGCGGGGCTTCGACCAAGCCACGTTGCAAAGGCACCGTACTCCGGATCACCAGTCATGCAACAAGGGGCTAGTACTTAGCCCCACCAATGGACTCTTATGGCTAAGTGAAAGTACTAAAGCCGATAGTCTGATTGCCTAGTTCACCTCGCAAGACGCCTCCTACATCGGACCAAGACATTGGATAAAGTGCGGTCATGCATTCCCGAGCACCCCTGTAATATTTACATGGGGGCAGAAGCCGATGACTGGTAAATTTTTAGACTTATAAACTAAACGGCCAAATAGGAGGATAAACTAATCATACCACAAGCATAAATATTTTACATCATGAGTTCATTACATGGTTCTTACAAACCGGACTCTATTAACCAAATATGATATCCTTTGAGCACTAGCCCTCTACAATGCGGGCTCCCTCGAGGACCTCACCAAAGTACTTCTTCGGTCGTCGGTGATTCTTGCCTTCAGGCGGCCCTGCGGTGGCAATCTTGGTGGCCTTCATCTTCGCCCATTGTACCTTGACTCGGACGAAGGCCATCCGGGCACCTTCTATGTAGGCCGACCGCTTGATGGCGTCAATCCATGGACGCGCCTCGACCAGCCGCTTCACAAGTCTGAAACAGCTGCTAGGTATGGGCTCGGTGGCCAAAGACGGACTATTACATCCTTCATGGCCAGTCCTGCCACCCTGTGCAGCTCCTTAGCTATTTTAGTTGATTGCTGAGGGGCGCCGGATACTCTGGTGCAAGGTACTGCGACCACAATAGCTTCTCCGTTGAGCTCCCCTCTTCGGCACGGAAGAACTTGGCAGCGTCTGCAGCAACACTCCTCGGCAGATCCGCAAAGGCGCCTGGAGAACTCGAAACTCGGGTCAGTAAAATGTATCTCTTTCTTGTAAATTTACTCTGCATGAGAAAGGCCTTACCAGCCGCTATCTGTCTTGCCTCTTGGATCTCCTGGCGAGCGCCCTGGGCTTCAACCCGGGCTTCCTTTATGCTCTCAAGAGCTTTGGTGAGCTCGGAGGCTTGTTCCGAACTCTTCTGCTCCAAGGGCTCGCACTTGGCAATGGCGTCCTTGAGCTTCCGATTGAGATCGGAAACCTCTGCGGCTTGGGCAGTAGCCGCTAGCATAGATGCCTGTCCAACAAGATAGTCTGATACATTATCAACTCGTTTTTTATCCTCTGTCCGGATTGTTCTAATCTGGACAGAGTCTCAGGGGCTACTGTCTATACATGGGTTCAGCCTTGCATATAAAAAAACTTGTAAGAGAATTACATCGCATACCTCAAAGCACGTCAATAGGCTGTTGAAAGCTTCGGTCAGTCTGCTCTTCGCGGACCGAACCTTCTCCATAACCGCACCCATCAGGGTGCGATGCTCCTCCATGATGGAAGCGCGTTGTAGAGCTTCCTCCAGAGTATTAGCGGCCTCCGGATTAACAAAGGCCGCTGATACGTCTCCAACATATCTATAATTTTGGATTGTTCCATGCTATTATATTACCCGTTTTGGATGTTTATGGGCTTTACTTTACACTTTTATATCATTTTTGGGACTAACCTACTAACTGGAGGCCCAGCCCGAATTGCTGTTTTTTTGCCTATTTCAGTGTTTCGAAGAAAAGGAATATCAAATGGAGTCCAAACGGAATGAAACCTTCGGGAGCGAGCTTTTCAGAACAAACGCAATCCAGGAGACTTGGAGTGGACGTCAAGCTGTAAACGAGGCGGCCACGAGGGTGCCCGGCGCGCCCCTTGGGGGTGGGTGCGCCCCCACCCTCGTGGGCCCCTCGTTGCTCCATCGACGTACTTCCTTTGCCTATATATACTCCAGTACCCTGAAAACATCGAGGAGCACCACGAAAACCTAATTCCACCGCCGCAACCTTCTGTATCCGCGAGATCCCATCTTGGAGCCTTCGCCGGCGCTTTGCAGGAGGGGGGATCGACCATGGAGGGCCTCTACATCATCTCCAAGGCCTCTCCGATGAGTTGTGAGTAGTTTACCACAGACCTTCGGGTCCATAGTTATTAGCTAGATGGCTTCTTCTCTCTCTTTGAATCTCAATAACAAGTTCTCCTCGATCTTCTTGGAGATCTATTTGATGTAACTCTTTTTGCGGTGTGTTTGTTGAGATCCGATGAATTGTGGGTTTATGATCAAGTTTATCTATGAGAAAAATTTTGAATCTCCTCTGAGTTCTTTTATGTGTGATTAAGTTATCTTTGCAAGTCTCTTCGAATTATCAGTTTGGTTTGGCCTACTAGATTGATATTTCTTGCAATGGGAGAAGTGCTTAGCTTTGGGTTCAATTTTGCAGTGTCCTTTCCCAGTGACAGCAGGGGCAGCAAGGCACGCATTGTATTGTTGCCATGGAGGATAAAAAGATGGGGTTTATATTATATTGCATGAGTTTATCCCTCTACATCATGTCATCTTTCTTAGTGCGTTACTCTGTTCTTCATGAACTTAATACTCTAGATGCAGGCAGGAGTCGGTCGATGTGTGGATTAATAGTAGTAGATGGAGAATCCTTTCGATCTACTTGTTGCAGACGTGATGCCTACATACATGATCATGCATAGATAATCTCATAACTATGCACTTTTCTATCAATTGCTCGACAGTAATTTGTTCACCCACGGTAATACTTATGCTATCTTGAGAGAAGCCACTAGTGAAACCTATGGCCCCCGGGTCTATCTTTTATCATATAAGTTTTCCATATATTTTTATTTGCATCTTTTACTTTCCAATCTATATCATAAAGATACCAAAAATATTTATCTTATCTTATTATCTCTATCAGATCTCACTTTTGCAAGTTGCCGTGAAGGGATTGACAACCCCTTTATCGCGTTGGTTGCGAGGTTCTTGTTTGTTTGTGTTGGTGCGTGGGACTTTTGAGGAGCCTCCTACTGGATTGATACCTTGGTTCTCAAAAACTGAGGGAAATACTTACGCTACTTTGCTGCATCACCCATTCCTCTTCAAGGGAAAACCAACACATGCTCAAGAGGTAGCAAGAAGGATTTCTGGCGCCGTTGCCGGGGAGGTCTTCGCTCAAGTCAAGACATACCAAGTACCCATCACAAACTCATCTCCCTCGCATTACATTATTTGCCATTTGCCTCTCGTTTTCCTCTCCCCCACTTCACCCTTGCCATTTTATTCGCCCTCTCTTTCCCGTTCTCCTCTCTCTTTCGCTTGCTCTTCGCATTTTCTGACGTTATGTCTGAAACTAGGGAGATTATCGTTGATATGGACAATAATAATAACATGGAAATTTTGGATACTCATGTTGAAGAACCCACTATCTTACATACTAGCTATGAAATTTCGAATCGGTAGTGGTAATATTATTGGAAAAGGGGTTATTCAAGATTTCTTTACTTGTGCCGGTGCTTTACCTTCTATGGGTGGTTCTATTGTTCATAGAACTAGTAGTCTTGCGGATGCTATCGCCATGCTTATAGTTGAACTTGAAAGGCAGTTTATGCACATGCACCCTTGCATACAAAGGATTTTCCAGCAATTTTCTTATATTGAGCATTCTTCTGTTAAGAGCGCCGCTACTATATTTTTGGCACATGAGTTGAGATTTATAATAAAAGAGGCCAAATAAATCTTTGTGCACTATAGGGTGGACGCTGGCCGTCCTCCCATAGAGGCTATCCTCTTTGATCAAGAGGAAATAATGCGTTTTCAATCTTTAGACTATGTTGCTTTCAATGAAAACCTTAGAAAAAAGGTTCCTACCAATGTTTTAATTAATAGAATCCAAACTTAATAATGATTTTTCTATTCGAAATAATGAATTAGAATATTCTCTTGAGTATAGGCTTACGAAGTGCTGCCAAGAGAATGCTTATAAAGATGATTTGGTTGTGCAATATGAAGGGCCAATGGAGGAACCCATACCTCCCGAGATTGATCTTGGGGACTTCTGTCCCATTAAATTTAGCCCTTTTGATTACTTTTGCTTACCTCAAAGAAAACTTGCTGCTGAATGTAGGGAATATGAAATGAGTTTTTGTGATTTATCTTATTATTATGGCACTACTTAGATTTATTCTCGCTTTTATGCCTAGCTAGGGGCGTTAAACGATAGCGCTAGTTGGGAGGCAACCCCATTTTATTTATGTGTCTTACTTTTTGCTTCTGTTTAGTAATAAATATTTCATCTAGCTTCTATTTAGATGTGTTTTCATGTTTTAATTAGTGTTTGTGCCATGTAGAACCTATAGGATAACCTACGGTGATAGTTAATTTGATTCTGCTGGAAAACAGAAACTTTTGCGCGCACGAAAATAACTGTAGTAAATCAAAGAAACGTGATTTTGCGTTGATTCTTTTTGCTGTAGATCAATAGACAAATTGCCCATGACTTACTATTTTGGTAGGATATTTAGAGTTTCATAAGTATTCTAAAGTTACAGATTGCTACAGACTGTTCTGTTTTTGACAGATTCTGTTTTTCGTGTGTTGTTTGCTTATTTTGATCCATCTATGGCTAGTATCGGGGGGTATGAACCATAGAGAAGTTGGAATACAGTAGGTTTAACACCAATATAAATAAATAATGAGTTCATTACAGTACCTTATGTGGTGGTTTTTATTTCTTGCACTAACAGAGCTTATGAGATTTCCTGTTGAGTTGTGTGTTGTGAAGTTTTCAAGTTTTGGGTAAAGATTTGATGGACTATGGAATAAGGAGTGGCAAGAGCCTAAGATTGGGGATGCCCATGGCACCCCAGGATATTCAAGGACAACCAAAAGCCTAGGCTTGGGGATGCCCAGGAAGGCATCCCCTCTTTAAATCTTAAATCTATCGGTAACTTTACTTGGAGCTATATTTTTATTCGCCACATGATATGTGTTTTGCTTGGAGCGTCTTGTATGATATTAGTATTTGCTTTTTAGATTTCCACAATCATCCTTGCTGTACACACCTTTTGGGATAAACCCACAAGATTTGGAATTTATTAGAATACTCTATGTGCTTCACTAATATCTTTTGAGCTAGATAGTTTTGCTCTAGTGCTTCACTTATATCTTTTAGAGCACGGCGGTGGTTTAATTTTGTAGAAATTGTTGATCTCTCATGCTTCACTTATACTATTTTGAGAGTCTTTTAGAACAGCATGGTATTTGCTATGGTTATAAAATTGGTCCTAGAATGATGGGCATCCAAGTTGGGTATAATAAAAACTATCATAGAAAGTGAATTGGATGCTATGATCAATTTGATACTTGAAAATTGTTTTGAGATATGGAGGTGGTCATATTAGAGTCATGCTAGTTGGGTAATTGTGAATTTAAAGAATACTTGTGTTGAAGTTGGCAAGTCCCGTAGCATGCACGTATGGTAACCGTTGTGTAACAAATTTGAAACATGAGGTGTTCTTAGATTGTCATCCTTATAAGTGGCGGTCGGGGAATGACGATGGTCTTTTCCTACCAATCTATCCCCCTAGAACCTTGGCGTAGTGCTTGGTTTTTGATGACTTGTAGATTTTTGCAATAAGTATATGAGTTCTTTATGACTAATATTGAGTCCATGAATTATACGCACTCTTACATTTCCATCATTGCTAGCCTCTTCGGTACCGTGCATTGCCCTTTCTCACCTTGAGAGTTGGTGCAAACTTCGCTGGTGCATCCAACCCCGTGATACGATACGCTCTATCACACATAAACCTCCTTATATCTTCCTCAAAATAGCCACCATACCTACATATTATGGCATTTCCATAGCCATTCCGAGATATATTGCCATGCAACTTTCCACCGTTCCGTTTATCATGACACGCATCATCATTGTCATATTGCCTTGCATGATCATGTAGTTGACATCGTATTTGTGGGAAAGCCACCTTCATAATTTTCATACATGTCACTCTTGATTCATTGCCCATCCCGGTACACCGCCGGAGGCATTCATATAGAGTCATATCTTGTTCTAGTTTTGAGTTGTAATGCATGAGTTGTAAATAAATAGAAGTGTGATGATCATCACTATTAGAGCATTGTCCCTTATAAAAAAAGAAGAAAGGCCAAAAATAAAAAAAAGGCCAAAGAAAAGAAAAAAGGCCAAATAAAAAAATAAAGGCCCAAAAAAAGAAGAAAAAAAGAAAAAAAAGAGAAAATAAAAAAGGGGGACAATGTTACTATCTTTTCCACACTTGTGCTTCAAAGTAGCACCATGTTCTTCATATACAGAGTCTCATTTGTTGTCACTTTCATATACTAGTGGGAATTTTTCATTATAGAACTTGACTTATATTCCAACGATGGGCTTCCTCAAAATGCCTAGGTCTTCGTGAGCAAGCAAGTTGGATGCACAACCACTTAGTTTCTTGTGTTGAGCTTTCATACATTTATAGCTCTAGTGCATCTGTTGCATGGCAATCCCTACTCCTCATGTTGACATCAATTGATGGGCATCTCAATAGCCCGTTGATTAGCCTCGTTAACATGAGACTTTCTCCTTTTTTTTGTCTTCTCCACACAACCTCCATCATCATATTCTATTCCACCCATAGTGCTATATCCATGGCTCACGCTCAAGTATTGCGTGAAAGTTGAAAAAAGTTTGAGATTACTTAAGTATGAAACAATTTCTTGGCTTTTCATCGGGGGTGGGCAAGATGAGAGCATTCTTGTATGACGAAAAAGGAGCATGACCAAACTATATGATTCTATACGGATGAACTTTCTTTAGCCATGTTATTTTGAGAACACATGATTGCTTTGTTAGTATGCTTCAAGTATTACTATTTCTTATGTCAATATGAACTTTTATTTTGAATCACTTGGATCTGAACATTCATGCCACAATAAAGAAAATTACATTAAGGATTATGCTAGGTAGCATTCCATATCAAAAATTCTATTTTTATCATTTACCTACTCGAGGACGAGCAGGAATTAAGCTTGGGGATGCTTGATACGTCTCCAACGTATATATAATTTTTTATTGTTCCATGCTATTATATTATGCGTTTTGGATGTTTATGGGCTTTACTTTACACTTTTATATCATTTTTGGGACTAACCTACTAACCGGAGGCCCAGCCCGAATTGCTGTTTTTTTGCCTATTTCAGTGTTTCGAAGAAAAGGAATATCAAACGGAGTCCAAACGGAATGAAACCTTCGGGAGCGATCTTTTTGGAACAAACGCAATCCAGGAGACTTGGAGTGGACGTCAAGCTGTAAACGAGGCGGCCACGAGGGTGCCAGCGTGCCCCACAGGGGTGGCGCGCCCCACCCTCGTGGGCCCTCGTTGCCCACCGACGTACTTAGCCTATATATATATATATATATATATATATATATATATATATATATATATATATATATATATATATATATATATATATATACTCCGCACTGAAAACATCGAGGAGCAGCACGAAAACCTAATTCCACCACCGCAACCTTCTGTATCCACGAGATCCCATCTTGGAGCCTTCGTCGGTGCTTCGCCGGATGGGGAGTCCACCATGGAGGGCCTCTACATCATCTCCAAGGCCTCTCCGATGAGTTGTGAGTAGTTTACCACAGACCTTTGGGTCCATAGTTATTAGCTAGATGGCTTCTTCTCTCTCTTTGAGTCTCAATACCGAGTTCTCCTTGATCTTCTTGGAGAACTATTCGATGTAACTCTTTTTGCGGTGTGTTTGTCGAGATCCGATGAATTGTGGGTTTATGATCAAGTTTATGTATGAGAAATATTTGAATCTCCTCTGAATTCTTTTATGTGTGATTAAGTTATATTTGCAAGTCTCTTGGAATTATCAGTTTGGTTTGGCCTACTAGATTGATCTTTCTTGCAATGGGAGAAGTGCTTAGCTTTGGGTTCAATCTTGCGGTGTCCTTTCCCAGTGACAGCAGGGGCAGCAAGGCACACATTGTATTGTTGCCATCGAGGATAAAAATATGGGGTTTATATTATATTGCATGAGTTTATCCCTCTACATCATGTCATCTTTCTTAGTGCGTTACTCTGTTCTTCATGAACTTAATACTCTAGATGCAGGCAGGAGTCGGTCGACGTGTGGAGTAATAGTAGAAGATGCGGAATCGTTTCGATCTACTTGTTGCGGACTTGATGCCTATATACATGATCATGCATAGATAATCTCATAACTATGCACATTTCTATCAATTGCTCGACAGTAATTTGTTCACCCACGGTAATACTTATGCTATCTTGAGAGAAGCCACTAGTGAAACCTATGGCCCCCGGGTCTATCTTTTATCATATAAGTTTTCCATCTACTTTTATTTGCATCTTTTACTTTCCAATCTATATCATAAAAATACCAAAACTATATATCTTATCTTATTATCTCTATCATATCTCACTTTCGCAAGTTACCGTGAAGGGATTGACAACCCCTTTATCGCGTTGGTTGCGAGGTTCTTGTTTGTTTCTGTAGGTGCGTGGGAGTTTTGAGGAGCCTCCTACTGGATTGATACCTTGGTTCTCAAAAACTGAGGGAAATACTTACGCTACTTTGCTGCACCACCCTTTCCTCTTCAAGGGAAAAACGAACGCATGCTCAAGTGGTAGTGATACGTCTCCGTCGTATCTATAATTTTTGATTGTTCCATGCCAATATTATTCAACTTTCATATACTTTTGGCAACTTTTTCTACTATTTTTTGGGACTAACATATTGATCCAGTGCCGAGTGCCAGTTCCTGTTTGTTGCATGTTTTATGTTTCACAGAAAACCCATATCAAACAGATTCCAAACGGGATAAAAACGGACGGAGAATATTTTTGGAATATTTATGATTTTTGGGAAGAAAAACCAACACGAGACGGTGCCCGAGGGGGCCACGAGGCAGGGGGCCGCGTCCCAGGGGGGCAGGCGCGCCCTGGACCCTTGTGGGCACCCCGTAAGGTGGTTGACGCTCTTATTTTTCCGCAAGAAAGCTAATTTTAAGAGAAAAATCTGGGCGAAAGATTCAACCCAATCGGAGTTACGGATCTCCGGATATAAAAAAACGGTGAAAGGGCAGAATCTGGGAACGCAGAAATAGAGAGAGACAGAGAGACAGATCCAATCTCGGAGGGGCTCTCGCCCCTCACATGCCATGGGAGCCAAGGACCAAAGGGGAAACCCTTCTCCCATCTAGGGAGAAGGTCAAGGAAGAAGAAGAAGAAGGGGGGCTCTCTCCCCCTTGCTTCCAGTGGCGCCGGAACGCCGCCGGGGGCCATCATCATCACCGCGATCTACACCAACACCTCCGCCATCTTCACCAACATCTCCATCACCTTCCCCCATCTATATTCAGCGGTCCACTCTCCCGCAACCCGCTGTACCCTCTACTTGAACATGGTGCTTTATGCTTCATATTATTATCCAATGATGTGTTGCCATCCTATGATGTCTAAGTAGATTTTCCTTGTCCTACCGTTGATTGATGAATTGTTGTGATTGGTTTGAATTGCATGTATTATTATTGGTGCTATCCTATTGTGCCCTCCGTGTCGCGCAAGCATGAGGGATTCCCGCTGTAGGGTTTGCAATATGTTCATGATTTGCTTATGGTGGGTGGCGTGAGTGACAGAAGCACAGACCCGAGTAAGTAGGTTGTTTGCATATGGGATAAAGGGGACTTGATACTTTAATGATATGATTGGGTTTTACCTTAATGATCTTTAGTGGTTGCAGATGCTTGCTAGAGTTCCAACCATAAGTGCATATGATCCAAGAAGAGAAAGTATGTTAGCTTATGCCTCTCCCTCGAATAGAATTGCAATAGTGATTATCGGTCTAGTAAAGTAGTCAATTTCTTAGGGACACTTTCACAACTCCTACCACCACTTTTCCACACTCGCTATATTTACTTTATTGCTTGTTTATCTAAACAGCCCCTAATTTTTATTTACGTGCTCTTTATTATCTTGCAAACCTATCCAACAACACCTACAAAGTACTTCTAGTTTCATACTTGTTCTAGGTAAAGCAAACACTAAGCGTGCGTAGAGTCGTATCAATGGCAGATAGGACTTGAGAGGGTATTTGTTCTACCTTTAGCTCCTCGTTGGGTTCGACACTCTTACTTATCGAAAGAGGCTACAATTATCCCCTACACTTGTGGGTTATCAGGTAGCAGCCGCCGATGGAGATGTTGCTCCTCCCCCTCTGTTGAAGGGGGGTGTTGGTCCGAACCCGGAGCCGTATTCGTCTCCGTGACGTGTTAGGTGAAGGCCCAAACTATTGAGTCCCCCCACCCTTGGTGGTCATGGGGGTCGCCGTGCCTCGCCCTACGGCGTCCGAGGTGTTCCCCTCGGGCGTCTTTTGAACGGCCTCGTCCGCTCCTCCTCGGCTAGGAGAAGTCCTTTGGGATGACACCTTGGTGTCCTCCATGGCAGGGGAGAAGGCTTGCGATGGTCTGTCGCTCTCCGCCTCTTCAGGTGGTAGAGAATTCCCTGATGAGATCGAGGAAATCAGGATATCGCGCGGAGGGCTGAAAGGCAAATAAAGATATGATTTATATAAACAGAGGCAGATTAAGTGAAAACTGAGCAAGTAAGCTTTGGATACTTACGTTTCGGCCAGGGGCTTCTCCCTTTGGGCCCTCTTTGGGCTGTGTTCGGACTCTGAGTCCGAACTAACCGAGAGGGTGATCTTCCCCCTCTTTGGCATCGCTCCCTCCGGATTCTCAGAGGTTGTCTTCTTCCTCCTCCTCGTCTTGCATGGGGAGTCACACTCCACCGCCTCCTCCTCCTCCACTTCTTCCTTGTCTTCCTCGTGAGAGGAGAAGGCATCGGTCTCTCTGGACACTGCGTCCGAAGGACCTTTGCGGCAGGGCCCGTCCTTGGGTCCCTTGCCCTTCTTCTTGGTCTTCTTCTCCGGCACTTGATAGGGTGCAGGGACCAGCATCTCCTCCCGCTGAGGAGTGACTGGGTCTTCAGGCAAGGAGTCGGACTCTTAATCCGCTTTGACTTCTTGGTCCATCCCTACAGAGAGGTGGGCTGATAAGTTTCGTATTGATCGAATATATAGACCAGATATATCTTTGGAAAATTAACACTTACCAGAGTGGCCGGATTCTTGGCGTCGAGGCCTACGTCTTCGTTGTCCATGGCCCAGCTCTTCTGCGCCTTGAAGAGTAGCTTCCACATTCTCTCATGCATCATGCCGAGGAAATGCTACAGAGTCTGCGGCTCCTCTGGATTGAACCCCCACATGGGGGAAGTCCAGCGCTGGCAGGGGAGGATGCGGCGGAAGAGCATAATCTGCACTACGTTGGTTAGGCCGATGTTCTTGCCCAGCACGTTGGTGATGCGCGTTTGCAGCGTCTACACCTCCGTCTGGGACCCCCAGTCGAGGCCCTTGGCATTCCACGACATGAGCCTTGTGGGGGATCCGGATCTGAACTCCGGAATCGCTGCCTAGTTGCTACGGTGCGGCTCGATGATGTAGAACCATTCTTGTTGCCAGACCTTGACGGTCTCAACAAAGGCCCCCTTGGGCTATGTGGCGTTGGGCAGCTTGCTTATCATAGCCCCGCCGCAGTCCGCATGCTGCCCGTCGACCACCTTCGGCTTCACATTGAAGATCTTCAGCCATAGGCCAAAGTGTGGGCGGATGCGGACTAAAGCCTCACACACGATGATAAACGCGGGGATGTGGAGGAAAGAATTCGGGGCTAGATCATGGAAATCTAGCCCGTAGTATAACATGAGTCCACAGACAAATGGGTGCAGTGGAAAACCAAACCCTCTAAGGAAATGGGGGAGTGATGTCGCTTGAAGCTACGTCAGTTTTTTCCCCAAAGAGGAAGGGATGATGCAGCACAGCGGTGGTAGGTATTTCCCTCAGATATGAAACCAAGGTTGTCGAACGAGTAGGAGAACCAAGCAACACAATGTAATCAGCCCCTACACACAAATAACAACACCTCCCAACCCGACGTGTTAAAGGGGTTGTCAATCCCTTTCGGGGTACGGCGCCTCAAGATAGGCAAAGGACGTGAGATAAATTTGTAGATGGGATAAATAGATCGCGGATCAAATAAATTGCAGCAAGGTATTTTTGTATATTTTTAGTTTAATAGATCTGAAAATAAACGCATGGAGAAAGTAGATCGCAAGACAAATATATGAGAAAGAAGACCCGGGGGGCGTAGGTTTCACTAGTGGCTTCTCTCGAGAAAATAGCAAACGGTGGGTCAACAAATTATTGTTGGGAAATTGATAGAACTTCAAATAATCATGACGATATCCAGGCAATGATCATTACATTGGCATCACGTCCAAGATTAGTAGACCGACTCCTGCCTGCATCTACTACTATTACTTCACACATCGACCGCTATCCATCATGCATCTAGTGTATTAAGTTCATGGAAAAACAGAGTAATGCAATAAGAACGTTGACATGATGTAGACAAGATCCGTTTATCTGTTGCGGAAGATATGGATCCCGTCTTTTTATCCTTAGTAGCAACGATACATACGTGTCGGTTCCCTTTCTGTCACTGGGATCAAGCACCATAAGATCGAACCCACTACCGGGCACCACTTCCCATTGCAAGATAAATAGATCAAGTTGGCCAAACAAAACCCAAATATCAGAGAAGAAATACGAGGCTATAAGAGATCACGCATATAAGAGATCAAAGAACTCAAATAACTTTCATGGATATAAAAAGATATAACTGATCATAAACTTGAAGTTCATCAGATTCCAACAAACACACTGCAAAAAGGACTTACATCATATGGATCTCCAAGAGACCATTGTATTGATAATCAAGAGAGAGAGGGGAAGCCATCTAGCTACTAACTACGGACCCAAAGGTCTATAAAGAACTACTCACGCATCATCGGAGAGGCACCAATGGAAGTGGTGAACCCCTCTGTGATGGTGTCTAGATTGGATCTCGGTGTTCTGGACTCTGCGGCGGCTAGATGAAAATTTCGTCGACTCCCCTTGGGTTTTTTGGAATATTGGGGTATTTATAGAGCAAAGAGTCGGTCCAGGGGGCACCGAAGGTGGGCACAACCCACATGGGCGCGCCTGGGCCTCCTGGCGCGCCCAGGTGGGTTGTCCCCTCCTCGGGACTCCCCCCCAGGTGCAACCAGGTCCTATTGTGTTCCTTCTGGTCCATAAAAAATGATCGTAAATTGGCATGGTATTTGGACCTCATCTGATATTGATTTCCTGCGATGTAAACAACATGCAGAAAACAACAACTGGCACTTGGCACTATGTCAATACGTTAGTACCAAAAAATGATATAAAATGACTATATAATGATTATAAAACATCCAAGATTGATAATAAAACAGCATGGAATGATCAAAAATTATAGATACGTTGGAGATGTATCAGCATCCCCAAGCTTAACTCATGCTCGTCCTCGAGTAGGCAAGTGATAAAACAGAATTTTTGATGTGGAGTGTTGTTTATCATGTCATATCATATTCTTTTCTTCATAGCATGGACATTTGAACTTTTATGTGATTCAAAGCAATAGTCTAGTTTTGACATAATAATTTAGATACTCAAGCATATCAAGAAGCAACCATGTCTTTCAAAATATCAATGCTAAAACAAGTTATCCTAGCCCATCATGCTCAAACATTGATCCATTCATGAAACACAGTCGAATATTAGCTACACCCAATACTTAAGTACGATCATATTGTCCCGTAGTTGGTGCTTTTATCACTACTACAAAAAGGGCTATAGATGGAATGGCTACTAATGGCGCACCTGTGATGTGGTGCGCCATTACTATATTCTAATGGCGCACCATGTCTCGGTGCGCCATTAGTAATATATTACTAATGGCGCACCTGGTGTGTGGTGCGCCATTAGTAGTTTGGAAAAAAAAACATAAAAAAAATTTGTTACTAATGGCGCACCGGTGCATAGTGCGCCATTACTAATTGACATAGTAATGGCGCACCACATCCGTCAGGCGCCATTAGTAGTTTTGAAAAAATGTAAAAATAAATAAAAAATTTTTGTTACTAATGGCGCACCTTGGGTGGTGCGCCATTACTAGTTTTAACTAGTAATGGCGCACTTTCCACCGGTGCGCCATTAGTAATTGGCCACCTTCCACCGACGACGCAGTGGAAGGTGGAAGGTGGCCAAGTTACTAATGGCGCACCGTGGGGTGGTGCGCCATTACTAGTTCAACTACTAATGGCGCACCACTCCCAGGTGCGCCATTAGTAACAACCACCTTCCACCGAATGCACCCCGTGGATCGCCTTTTCAGTTTTAAAAAATAAAAGAAAATGATGAAAATGTCAAAAAATAAAGAAAATAAGTTTCCCATGTGATATGTGGTCTAGTTGTTGGGAAAATTTGCAAATATGAATTTCGACTTCATTTGCAAAATCTCTAGAAATTTGTAAAATGGGCATAACTTTTGCATACTAACTCGGATGAAAAAGTTTTTTATATGAAAAATCATCTACTCGAAAAGTTACATCCGAATTTAACCGGGGGAACCCAGTTAAACATTTTCAAAATCCCCAAAAACCTAACAGAAAAAAAGTTATGGGGCTTTCAAGATCTAGCGGCAAAAAATTTCAAAAAATTTCAAACTTACTAGTGGCGCACCGTGGATGTGGTGCGCCACTAGTAACAGAAAAAAATAACTAATTTCAAAAAAAATTGATTTTTTTCAAAAATGATACGTAATATGATCGAGAAGTTTGAAATATTTTTCAAAATTTCATCATAGTCATTAACATGAACAAAGTCCTAGACATCAATAAGGTATAACAGGATTGATATGCTAGATATATCAACAAGTGCACGTGAAGTGAGCTATTCTTTGGGGTTGGATAGAACTACGAAGTTAAGCGTGCTTGGGCTGGAGTAGTGTGAGGATGGGTGACCTTCGGGAAGTTTGACCACAGTGCGATTTGACCTGAGATTAAGCATATTGACCGAGATTAAGCCATAGTGAATTGAGATTAAGAAAAATTGAAAAAAATTTGGAAAAATTTTAAAAAAAATTTGAAAAAAATGTTGCTAATGGCGCACTTCTGTAGTGCGCCATTAGTACCTGAATACTAATGGCGCACCTCTATGTAGTGCGCCATTAGTATACTAGATACTAATGGCGCACCGTGGGCTATACTAATGGCGCACCAGGTGGTGCGCCATTATTAAAAATTACTAATGGCGTGCTATTAATGGCGCACTACAGATGCGCCATTAATAGCCATACTAGGTGCGCCATTAGTAGGGGTTTTTCTAGTAGTGTATAAGAGAGGATGGAGACTCAATTTCAAAAGTAAAATTTGCATAAGTAAAAGAAAGGCCCTTCGCGGAGGGAAGTAGTGATTTGTAGAGGTGCCAGAGCTCAAACCGAAAAATTAGAGATAAAAACATTTGGGGAGGTGTATCCATCCCACCAACGAAAATGACTTGGAGCATCCCAACACTTTCCATGCTAGATATATCATAGGTGGTTCCCAAACAAAAATAAAGTTTATTCCTTTTTCTCCACCATAACTTTCACTTTCCATGGCTAACCGTATCCACGGGTGCCCTCCATACCAACACTTTCCAAGGAATTTATTATTTGACAACATAAAAAATTCATTTTTGCATTTCAGGACTGGGCATCCCTAATACATTTGCCTTACTCTCCTGCAATGACAAGTGAATAAACACTCATCGTGAGAATAACACATCTAGCATGGAAAATATTAGCTACCCGTTACCGTTCCGCGAGCGAAACAAACACACAAAAGAGAAGTTCATTTTGAAAATTAGAGATGGCACATGCAAATTTGCTCGGAACGGCAAAAGAATACCGCATATAGGTATATATAGTGGACTCATGTGTCATAACTAGTTTAAAGGATTTTGGATGCACAAGTAGAGGTCATACTTGGTGCAAAATGAAGGCTAAAGATTGATAAGCAACCAACCAAGAAAAGAATAATCTCAGAAGCAAGCATTAAGCATAATTAACACCGAATAATGCACCACAAGTAGGATATAATTTTCATTGCATGATTATTGACTTACATGCATGCATAGGGAATCACAAACCTTAACACCAATATTCTTACTAGAGAACAATTACTCACCAACATGACTCACATATCACATCATCATATCTCAAAACTATTACTAAGAATCAAGTTTATTTTGTCTAATCATCATCATGACATTTTTTTCTTTATCCTTCTTGGATATCTATCACTTTGGGACTAATTTTCATGTGTTGCTTTTCATAAGCTCAAACAAATATAAGTGAAGATCATGAGCATAACATATTTTCTTTCTCTCAAAATAATTTAAGCAGAGCAAGAGAGAATTTCTTCAAAATTTTACTAACTCTCAAATAAATCTAAGTGAAGCAAGAGAGCATTTCTTCAAAAATACTAAGCACACTGTGCTCAAAAAGATACAAGTGAAGCACTAGAGCAAGTCCATTGCTCATAAAAATTTATGTGAAGCATAGAGAGCAATTCTAACAAGTCATGACATAATTTTGGCTCTCTCAAATAGGTGTGTCCAGCAAGGTTTGATGACTTAAAACACAAAATAAAACAAGTGAAGACACATATCATACAAGACGCTCCAAGCAAAACACATATCATGTGACAAATAAAAATATAGCCTCGAGTAAAATACCAATGGTCGTTAGAAGAAAGAGGGGGTGCCCCTCGGGGGCATCCCCAAGCTTAATTGGTTGTTCATTCTTGGATAATAGCTTGGGATGCCGGGGCATCCCCAAGCTTAGGCTCTTCTATCCTTCTTTCATCCATCGTAAGATAACCCAAAACTTGAAAACTTCAATCGCACAAAACTCAACAAAACCCTTGTGAGATCCGTTAGTAAAAGAAAGCAAACCACTACTATAAGTTCTTTGTCAAACCAATTCTTATTTTGTTTTTTATTATATCTACTGTATTCCAACTTTTCTATGCCAAAAACTCATCAAAGAAAACCATAAAGCCATCAAAATAAGCACACAACACAAAGAAAACAGAATCTGTCAAAACAGAACAGTCTGTAGTAATCTGGAACTTTCGAATACTTCTGTAACTCCAAACATTTTACCAAATTAGGAAGACCAGCATAATTTGTATATTAATTTTCTGCAAAAAGAATCAGGGTAAAAGCCTTTTCTGTTATTTATGATAATTATTTTCGTGAGCACAAAGTTTTTGTCTTTTTCAGCAAGATCAAACAACTATCACCCCAGAAGATCCTAAAGGCTTTACTTGGCACAAACACTAAATTAAACACAAAAAACACAATCATAACAGTAGCATAATTGTGCTAACACTCAAGAACAGAAAGCAAAAGGTAAAAATAAATTTTATTCATTGGGTTGCCTCCCAACAAGCGCTATAGTTTTACGCCCTTAGCTGGGCATAACGCGCAGGATCTAAGTTTTGTCTTTTGAAGTTTTGGCAACTTTTGTAAGGGTTTTCTCAAACCCGGGAGGCTCTTTACGCTTCCCTAAATTCTCCGGAAAAGAAACCATCTTAAGATCCAAAATTTCCACTCGCTTGTTGCAAAGAGTAATCAAGGTATTCATGCGATTGATTTTACCATTGTGGTGCTTGAGGGGTTCATCATATTTCTGTATTTCAACCATATGTTTATGTAAATCACCAAGTTTATCCAACATTTGAACTCCCTCATGGGTAAAGGAAAACCCCTTCTTTTGAGGAGGAATTCCCAAAATTTCTTCCAAGATTTCATAGGCAACGTTTGCATCAAGATCGATAAAATTTCATTTAGCAGCAAAATCAAGAAGTTGTCTATGATGTAAGCTAATCCTATGTAAAAATTACGAAGTAAAACCTTAGCATCCCCCTTTAGGTTGGAAACACGATAAGATTCCATCAGCCTATACCAGGCATCTTTCAAATTTTCTCCCTGTATTTGCTTGAAGTAAAGAACTTTAGAATCTGGTGATAAAGGAGGAGTAGGGACGCTAGCCATCGGGACTAGAGACAAGAGATCGGCAAAAAAGAGGGGCGAATAAAATGGCAAATTTTTATGAAGTGGGGGAGAGGAAAACGAGAGGAAAGTAATGTAAATTGCAATGAGATGAGATTTGTGATTAGGAACCTAGTTATGTTGAAGATCCTCCCCAGCAACGCCGCCAGAAATTCCTTTTGATGTCGCTTGAAGCTACGTCGGTTTTTTCCCCAAAGAGGAAGGGATGATGCAGCACAGCGGTGGTAGGTATTTCCCTCATATATGAAACCAAGGTTATCGAACCAGTAGGAGAACCAAGCAACACAATGTAAACAACCCCTGCACACAAATAACAACACCTCGCAACCCGACATGTTAAAGGGGTTGTCAATCCCTTTCGGGGTACGGCGCCTCAAGATAGGCAAAGGACGTGAGATAAATTTGTAGATGGGATAAATAGATCGCGGATCAAATAAATTGCAGCAAGGTATTTTTGTATATTTTTAGTTTAATAGATCTGAAAATAAACGCATGGAGAAAGTAGATCGCAAGACAAATATATGAGAAGAAAGACCCGGTGGGCGTAGGTTTCACTAGTAGCTTCTCTCGAGAAAATAGCAAACGGTGGGTCAACAAATTATTGTTGGGAAATTGATAGAACTTCAAATAATCATGACGATATCCAGGCAATGATCATTACATTGGCATCACGTCCAAGATTAGTAGACCGACTCACCTGCATCTACTACTATTACTTCACACATCGACCGCTATCCATCATGCATCTAGTGTATTAAGTTCATGGAAAAACAGAGTAATGCAATAAGAACGTTGACATGATGTAGACAAGATCCGTTTATCTATTGCGGAAGATATGGATCCCGTCTTTTTATCCTTAGTAGAAACGATACATACGTACGTGTCGGTTCCCTTTCTATCACTGGGATCAAGCACCGTAAGATCGAACCCACTACCGGGCACCTCTTCCCATTGCAAGATAAATAGATCAAGTTGGCCAAACAAAACCCAAATATCGGAAAAGAAATACGAGGCTATAAGAGATCACGCATATAAGAGAACAAATAACTCAAATAACTTTCATGGATATAAAAAGATATAACTGATCATAAACTCGAAGTTCATCAGATCCCAACAAACACACCGCAAAAAGACTTACATCATATGGATCTCCAAGACATCTTTGTATTGATAATCAAGAGAGAGAGAGAGAGGAAGCCATCTAGCTACTAACTACGGACCCGAAGGTCTACAAAGAACTACTCACGCATCATCGGAGAGGCACCAATGGAAGTGGCGAACCCCTCTGTGATGGTGTCTAGATTGGATCTCGGTGTTCTGGACTCTACGGCGGCTGGATGAAAATTTCGTCAACTCCCCTAGGGTTTTTGGAATATTGGGGTATTTATAGAGCAAAGAGTCGGTCCAGGGGGCACCCGAGGTGGGCACAACCCACCTGGCACTTGGCACTATGTCAATAGGTTAGTACCATAAATGATATAAGATGACTATATAATGATTATAAAACATCCAAGATTGATAATAAAACAACATGGAATGATCAAAACTTATAGATACGTTGGAGACGTATCAGGGAGGAAGACAACCCTTTCGCCGGGCTCTGGAGTGGGAATGATCTAACCCTTGGGGGGGAGCCTGTGCGCGATGGTTGCGGCGAGGTATCCCGCACTCAGGAGATCCTTTATATCCTTCTCTGTGATGGAGGAGGCCTCCCACTTACCCTTGGAACCGGATCTGGCCATGGTCGGAGGAGGTGGTGGTGGTGGTGAGGTAGACAGAAACTTTTCGGGCACTGAGAGCTTTGGAGATTGGAAGGCTGAGGAGACTGGAAGGCGTGGGGAAGAAAGGAGAAATCCATTGCCCTCTTATAGGCGGTAAAAATTCCAACCGTCCCCCCACTCACGCCTTGAAGCTCGCCTATTCCCAATGAAAACGTGCATCGTAGACGGTTGGATTACCCAAGTTTTATTGATGAGCAATCCCGTATTAAGTGGGCACGATCTCTATTTTCACAGGACGGGCCAATGGGGCTTTGCCTCGAAACACGGAACACGGGGTGTGAAAACGGTTCAAAATGCCAAAGTGTCAAGTTTGGCGCTTCGCCGAAAAAAGCTATCAGTAAAAGACACTATTCTTATAAATTTTTTATATCCTACCTTCGCGGCTAAGGGTTGTGTTAATTATGCAAAGCCGAATACAGTTCTTTTTTGGAGGAAAGCTGATGTGTATTATTCATGGAACCCACCTCGCAATGTCGAAGATACTCTGCGCACCGAACACGTCGTCATTGAAGACTGGTTCAGGGGCTACTGAGGGAGTCCTAGACTAAGGGGTCCTCGGGCGTCCGGTCTATTGGATATGGGCCGGACTGATTGGCCGTAAAGATAAAAGGCAGAAGACCACCTCTCGTGTCCGGTAGGGGCTCCCGTATACGTGGATGGCAAGTTTAGGTATCCAGATATGCTATTTCCTTTCTGTTAAACCGACTTTGTACAACCCTAAGCCCCTCCGGTATCTATATAAACCAGAGGGTTAGATCGAAGGCAGGATCATAACATTACTAGGCTAGCCAAGCTAGGGTTAGCCGATACAATTTCGTGGTAGATCAACTCTTGTAACCCCTATACCCTTCGAATATAATCAAGCAAGGGTAGGGTTTTACCTCCATTAAGAGGGCCCGAACCTGGGTAAACACTGTGTCATTTGTCCATTGTTACCATCAATCCTCATACGCACAGCTTGGGGTCCCCTACCAGAGATCTGCCAGTTTTGACACCGACAGAGGTGTTGTTCACGAGGATTTGGGTGACTCTCCTATTATTTCGATAAACCTTCGTTCTCACTGAGGGAAATACTGATCTCTATTGTACCGCATCTGCCCTCCTCTTCATGGAAAATCCCAACGCAATTAACAAGCTTTTTTGGTCTTGATTTTTTCACAACCCCACAACATTACATGATGATGCATTACGATGATGTTTCTTTGATCTTTTTAATGGGGAAAATTAACAGGGAAAAGCAAAAAAGGACTATCATAAGGGACTGTTCGTGGCTAATCATGAGCATGGTTCATCTCCGTCCATTGAATAGCTTCAAACAAGGTGCGCAGGAAAAAAGGGAGTCTCTGAAAATAATTCCGCACACCGCTTTTTCTTTTGGTCATGGTCTTTTGCAACATATTTGAGAAATAACACCCATGTCCCTATTTTTTTCTTGTCTACAGGCAGAAAGCAGTGTGCCTGCAATTGGGTACAAGCGATGAGGTACCAAGGAAATTATATTTCATGCCTACAATCTAGACTTGCAAATGTCTTTGGAGTAGCAAATGCATCATGAAGATTAAGGTTTTTGGATGGTTATTGTTTTTTGATCGTCTAAACACAAAGGATATGCTTGTCAGAAGGCATTGGAGACTGCCAGAGGATGACAACTTGTGTGTCATCTGCGCTGCTCAGGCTTATGAAGACAGGTTGCATCTTTTCATCAACTACACCTTTAGTTTCAGGGTCTGGAACTACCTGAGAATTGAATGGATTGGTGGGGATGACTTGCAGCATTGTATTGCCAATGCAAGGAAATCCATCAGGCAACCCTTTTTCTTTGAAGTCATGTTGACTGCTGCTTGGAACATTTGGATCCTGCGCAATGGAAGAACCTTTAGAGGAGAGAGGGCTTCTTTTTCTATGTGGAAATGTAATTTTGTACATGATGTAACTCTTCTATCTCATAGGATGCCTAGTTCTACCAGGGCCTCTCTTTGGGCTTGGGTTAACTCTCTTCCTTAGTCTATAGGTAAGTTAGGGTAGGTATCTCTCCCTTTTGTAATATACTGACTTGTAACTGTTCTTTGTTTTTGAGTTTGGAATAAAAGGCTGTGGGGCTTTGCTCCACAGTAGATAGTTTCAAAAAAATCATATTTCATGGGAAGCGTCCCGTGGATTATACTATATATTGTACTATATATAGAGCATAAAGGGTTGATTATAGTAGCATTTTAAGTACTGAATTTAGGTTTTGTCTCTCCATCCTCAACATTATGACATATGATCTGCTTTACAATTTATAAGCTAGTTTTACATTGATGGGGAAAGGTTAGAGAAACGGGATGGTGTGGATCTGCGAGGACACTAGAGAGGGCGAGCTAATGGTCATGGGGGTGTCAAAACCATGAAGATTGTTGCCGTTGGGCGAGAATTTGAGAGGTTTTTGTGCGGTGGGAAGTGGACAAGGGGCAGAGGCTTCAAATTGCCAGAACTGTGCACATGAGTTGCCACATGAATGGTATGGAGTTGCCACATTTGTCGTTTACTAGTTAGTACTATTGTGTTTTTCTCTTTTTATCCCCAAAAGTAGTACAAAGATTGTAAATTAGTTGCCTCAAGTTCACTCTTCGACTTGCCAAATGGTTTTGACTGGTACAATTCTTTTTTTTACTTCCAAATGTTATGTATGTCAATGACGGTGAGAACGCATGCGTTCTATGGACACGGTCCGGTATTCAAGGCAGATCCTACACTTTGCTTTTTTTTGTGTCTCCTTAAGTTGGCGTTGTGGAGTTCTTGCAAGTGTCTTAGTACTTTGTTACTAGTACAATTCTAAACTTGTCTAAATGAACAACAATTCTAAACTTTTCTAACATTTATTACTTAGTTGCCTGATATGGTGCAGAATTTGCCTAAATGGGCTTCAGTTTTGTTACTTTTTTGCTAGTTATTTCAGTTAGTACACTAAAAGCTTTCACACAAGCGCCATATTGTATTAAACTCAATCCTAGTGGCTTTTAGTTTTTCCAAAAGTTGCCCAACACTCTGCAGGTAGTTTCCTCAAATAGCACATGAACCTTGCTCTTCTGTTATTTTCCTTCACATTTCATCATAAATTTGGGGGTAATTTTATACTTGGATTTTGAATGTGACAACACATTATCACTGTATGTTTTTTCTCTTTTTTGCTACATTGGGATTTTTAATTTGGGGGGGGGGGGGGGCGCAAACAAACGGTAGCTGTGAGTGAGCCTATCTTTTTCCCTTGTTTTTAACAGCCACGTGCTTTCTTTTTTCAGGCACCTCATACACATATCTTGAAGTTCACGAACACACACACACACGCTCACACTCACACTTATTCACTTGGACTAAAAACCGGGGGTTAAGCAACTCCACACTACTAGACTAGGCAACTTACAAGCATAGAACAAGCTAGTGGAACTAAAAATGGTAGGTCACACACAAATGCTAGGCGCAGACCTGGGGGGTAGTGGTTATATGTTAGGCAAATCACATGCAGAATAGGCAAGTCACATTCCAATGTCAACAAGTCACATACTGAACACTAGCAAAGTCATATTCAAATGTCAAGCAAGTCACATACTCAACACTAGCAACTCACATTCAACTGTTTTGCTCACAACTAGCGGTATTAAAGAGCAATACTTCCTTTTGTGTAATTGTGTGGGTTTGGTCCATTTACGTGTTGTTTGAACATGCACCCAACATTTGTATCTTCAGTGTATAACCTTCAAAAACTTGCTTACTACTAACTTGCCATGCCTAATAGCGTTTTGATTGCGCAGTGTTGGATTTCTGTTTATACCAACCCCCCCCCCCCTGAGTTTTTCTGCAGTATTTTTTGCAGGCCCACTGACAAAATTATCAGATTAAATGAAGTCAACCTCTTCAACAGATACTATTGGGTAAAACCACAACTTGCATGAACCTATTATGTATCTTGCTTAGATTCCCTAACATGGCTTGCCTCTTGTAAAACATGCCCAAGAAAGAAGCACCAACACTCACTTTTCCAGGTATGCTTCACACAAACCAAATTTTTTGCGACCAACTTGTTTTCTGTCAATACCTTCTCTTTAAAGCATTTGCATGTTACAAGTAAAATGCGAAGAAAAAACAACTTTTATTGTCTATACACGGTGAAGACTGCAACATAGATGTGATTTTTGCCCACTGAGTGTACTGATTTTTCACCAAAAAAAACCCATATTATCTTTTGGCAATAGAACAAATCCATGCGCAAAGTCGGGCCATTTATGAAACAAAAGAGAATGTCTTTCCCTTATGTTATAATCTCCTTTTTTTACAACATGGGATATTTGGGTTGGATTTTTTTTGTGTTATTCGTATTTCATTTTTTATGTTGATCTTTATCATTAAGAAAATTCATCTTAAAGCTCAATTTCTAGTATTTTCCTTTCCATAATAAAAAAATTCCGTGAGTTAATTCACAAACATTTCACGAACGTATGACGTTTTTCAAATACATGAACTTTGACGAATCTGCAAACATTTTCAAATTTGAAACACATTTTTTATAGCGTGATTTTTCTTTAAAATTGGTGAACATTGTTTTAATTCACTATTTTTTAATTCTCAAACTTTTTATTGACTATAAAAAATTGCTACAGCAAGCGCTATGAAAAACAAACTTTTTGAAGAAAACAACACAAAAGCGAGTGAACGAACGCTACAGACTAATCATTTGGAAAAACCAAATTGTGTGAAGAGCGGTCCTTTTGATAAAAAGAAATACAAACCATCCTAGGTGAACTAGGGCGCCCCTGTGACACGTTTCAAACGAAGCGGAAGCGTGGGAATGGACCTGCTCAGTAGCACTGTTCATGCATTTTGGATTTTGTTCGTTTGTTTCGTTCCACAATTTTCCTTTTTTTCTTTCTCTTTTTTCTTTTCGCTTTTTGTTATATTTTCAAAAAATCGAAAAATATATATTTGAAAAAAATACTTAAGTTGGCAAAAAAGTATGTGTAGTGTCAAAAAATGTTGGTGTAATTATAGAAAAATGTTGATAGCATTTAAAAAAATTGTTTAAAGACGTATTTGAAAAAAAATAACATATGTTCGAACAACACATGTTCAAAAACTTGTGTTTGAAAAAGTATTAACCATGCATTTAAAATGTTAGACATGTATAAAAAAATCATGACATACACAAAAATATATACTAATATGTATAAAAATGTAGACATATGTTGAAGAATAAAAGAGAGAAATGAAGAAAGACCGTCAAAACCGAAGAAACGGAAGAAAGAAACAAAGAAAAATGAAGAAACAAACAATGCAAAGCAAGCAGGAAACAAAAGAAAACTAGGAAAGAAAGGGAAATAAAACCAGTGAAAATCTAAAAAGAAACAAAGATACAAGAAGAACAAAAAGAAAAAATCAGTGAAAACCATGAAAAGAATAAAGAAAACCAGTTGAAAAACAAACAAAACCAGAAAATAGAAGAAAACCAGTGAAGAAACCGAGAAAACAGGAGCAGAAACAATGAACCAAAAGGGAAAGAAAAGGAATAAAACAAAGAAAATGCAGGCACGCTGAATAAATGTGTCGGCACAGTACTGTATGCACGCACGAAGATCCTCTGCGAGACGGAACATAATGTTGCTATAAGCGAGATATAGATATGGCGGCGCTCCTATGTCTCACTTAGCTGAGACGTAGGCTGCACTCGCGTCAGGCACCTCCCTAAATGGAATGGCTAGGCACGGGGGGGGGGGGGGGGCACTGGCCACAGGCTTGTTGTTTTTTCCACTTTTTTATTTTTTGTTTTTTGCTTAATATTTTATATTTTAATACTTTGAAATAATCTATATATATATGTATATATATATATATATTAAGAAAAAGATTTCAAAAACAATATTAACAAAGCATTTCAAAAAAATTAGATGTATAGAGAAAATGTTTCTCAACTGTACAAAAAATATATAAAGTGAAAAAAAAATTACCAGGTGTTTCAAAAATGTTAATCAAATATATGAAAAATTGTTAATCGTGTATTTGAAAAATGCTAAATTTATATAGAATAAAGTTGTCTGTATGGAAAATATATACAAAAGAAATACAAACATGTACAAAAGAAATGTTCCTGGTGTATACAAAATATGTACAATGTACATTAAATGAAGTACACATCAAAATACATATATTTATAAATAGTTGATTCTATATTTAAAAAATGTTTAACATTTATATAGAAATATTCCTCATGCATACAAAAATATATGTTGTTTGTGAAAAATATTTATTGTCATTAAAAACTCACACTGTGTATGAAAAATGTTGATCATGTATTCCAAAAATGTTAATCTTGTACTAGAGAAATGTGAATGATATATTAAAAATTTATTAGATATATAATAGAACTCTGCAATGTGTATGGGAAAAGTAGACATAAAAAATGTTTTCAACAATTGTTAATCATGTATTTCAAAATATTAAATGTATATGTAAAATTTGTATCTGATGGAATATCCGGTGGGAAATGTTGACATGTTTTGAACAAAAAAGAAACCGATGAAAATGAAAATAGAAACAAAGAAAGCCAAAAAAATGAAAACCAATGAAAACCAATGCAAAAGACTGGAAATAGAGAAAACCGAGAAAGAAACCTGACGAAAGCCAAGAACAAAAATATAATTGCGTTGCAACATGAGAGAAATATATCACCACATTCTTTTTGAAAAAACACAACATACACAACGCTGGAATCTAGATGTGGTGGAGTTAATCTTAAGATGTGTCGGCTCACTGTCGGAGGTGCTCACAGGGGTAGGCTATCCGTGCGTGCATGCATTCATAGGGTGAGCGTATATGTGTGTATGTGGGCATCTTTGATTGTACCATGGTTGAAGTTTTTTTAGAGTATGAAGATTCATTTCTTAACAAACGGTAACTGAGAAGTAGCACATTAAAGTATGACTTTGCGCAATCTGGTTTATCGGTACAATTTTTAAAGAGTTTACTGTGAAAATATTTGCATGGATCATTATAAAAGTTAGAATAGTTTGCAAATTATGTAATTGAAATAATCATTAAAAGTGTATTTATTTGTGAAGCTTTTATTTCAAGCTTATGTAATGAATCAAGGGAAAACAATTTATAAAAGTATCTTCAGTTTTTATGTTGTCGATGTAATATTAATCTTGACCATGTGGTAAAAAATATTAATCTTGTACTTGAGATGGGAACATGTATTAAAAAATGTACTAGATATATACTAGAAATCCACAATGTGTATGAAAAAAAGTAGACATAAAAGTATATGTTTTCAGAAATTGCTAATCATGTACTCCAAAATATTAAATGTGTATATAGAATATGTTTCTGATGTATACGAGATATGGAATGTGCGCTGAAAAGTTGACATGTGTTGACAAAACAGAAACCGGTGAATACGAAAATAGAAACAAGAAAACCAAAAAATTGAAAACCAAAGAAAACCAATGCAAAAGAATAGAAACATAGAAAAACAAGAAAGAAACAAAGAAAACCGATGAAAACCAAGAAACAAACAAAAAATGAAGAAAATTGAAGAGCGGGAGAGAGAGAGAGATAGAGAGAGAGTGAGAGAGAGAGAGAGAGAAACCAATGAAAACCGAGAAGAAAGAAGAAAGAAAAGAAAATCAAGTGAAAACCATGAAAAAAACTAGGAAAATTGGTGAAAAACAAAGAAAACATAAAAATGAAGAAAATCAGTGAAGAAACAAAAAAGGAAAGAAACAATAAAGGAAAAGGAAAAAGAAAAAATGAGCAAAAACCAGAGAAGCAAGCGAGCGAGTGTGAGCATATCTATCCAAATTAGGGGGGAAATAGAGACAGAAATGGCCCGGCCCGGTAGCTGCCTATGAAGCAAAATCTTCGTGCGAGCATACCTTATATCTCATTATAAGCGAGATATAGTCATTGTGTGTTTATATCAAGCTATACTATAGTGCTCGCCCATGCTAGGTCCTACATGGGCCGAGGACCAGGTAAGTAGTGAATTTTTTTCTGTTTATTATTTACTAGCAAAAATGCCCTTGCGTTGCATCGGGAGAAAAACAATATCTGCACATTCTTCTTAAAAACACAACATACAAAGCGCGAGAATCTAGATGTGGTGGAGTCAATCTTAAGATGTTGTGTCGGCTCACTCTGGGGGTGCTCATAGGGATAGGGTGTGCACACATGCATCCATTCATAGGGTGAGTGCATATGTGCGTATGTCAGCATTGTATCATGGCCGAAAAAAATTAGAGTATGAGGATTCAACTTTTATCAAACGGTATTTGACAAGTAGCACATTAATGTATTACTCTATGCAATGCAGCTTATTAGTGTAATTCAATGCGGTTTGTCCATATAGTTTTTAAAGAATTTACAAGAATTTTTTTTTGCATGGGTCAATATAGAAGTTAGAATATTTTGAAAACTCCCTAACTGAAATAATCATTAAAAGTGCATTTATTTGTGAAGCTTTATTCTAGACGTATGTAACGAACTGAGGGAAATATGCTTTATGGAAGTACCTTCAAAAAAAATTACGCTGTCGATTTAATGCCCAATTGATGTGTGGATTATTATGATTCCAATAGAGTTTACTCCCCCCCCCCCCACCCCCTCTAAATTAAGTGGGCAAAGCTCGCAAACCACAATCACTCCTATATATTTAGGACAGTGAAACCGAGCCTAATCCCACTGGTGCAGAACCGGGCTATAGCCCCGGTTCGTAAGGGCCTTTAGTGCCGGTTCTGTAACCGGCACTAAAGGGTGGGGACTAAAGGTCCCCCCCCCCCCTTTAGGACCGGTTCGGCTCGAACCGCCGCTAAAGGGCCACCACATGGCACGAGCCAGGGCCGGGTGTGGGGAGAGCTTTAGTACCGGTTGGTGTTAACAACCGGTACTAAAAAGTTTGGGGGTTTTGGTTTTATTATTTATTTTTCCATTAATTTTATGTTTTCCATTTATTTCTTTTTCGTTTGCTGGTATTTTACGATACTACATATTATACACGTTATGCATATATATAAATAGAATTTCTCATAGAACCGATTATATATATATATATATATATATATATACATATATATATGTATATATATATGTATATATATATGTATATATATATATATATAGTTTTTCCTGCATGTAGCCTTCAGAGCCAGTGTCATTTGCCTTGGTGCCTTCGGAGCATGATGACAATTGAGAGTAGTTCATTGGGGCGTTAGCTCGTAGTAGAATTCCCCTTTGGGATCTATGACCTCGTCGAGCAAAAATCCCGCTATTTCCTCTTCAAGTGCTCGTATGCGCTCGACTGGTAGGAGCGTCTCCCGCACCGATTCGAACTGTTAAGAAGGAGATCAATATGCATGTGTATTAGTTATGTGACTAGATATCGATAATGACGTAAAAATTATGAATAGTGTTCTGTCAAATGTGCATACCCATAGCTGTCTATCAATTTTGGTCCTTTCGGACGTCATCATGCGAATGTTCTCGAAAACGCAGTATGCACACGTATCACTCCCCTGCGCCTGCTTGAGGGCCTTTACGAGAATAGAATTTAATCAGATAATAATTAATCAAGCATGATAATTAATGGTATTGAAACTAGAATCAAAGAGATGCATGGTAGGTAGCTAGATAGTACTACTTAATTAACTATACCTTGGGTCGAAACCAATGCAGCCTTTCTCTCCATTCGCCTGGAATCTCTTTCGAATTCTGAACTTTTCCCAAGCCCTGCCTGCCGGCAAAGAAAATAAATAAACAAGTTATTAAATAGTTGATATCAGGAAATGACGAACTAAAGAGGCCGACATATAGTTAATAATGATTGAAATTACCTATCGACTATCCCCTTCACGGTTGTGTAGTCTCTCTTATCTTTAAGTAGTGAGTCCAGTATTTCAACTGTTCCTTCGTCAACTTTAATGATTAACAAGATCCAATGGAAACTGCATGCACACACGTTTGCATGTCTTAATTAAGCGGGCATGTGCATAACACTCATCAACTACCCTAAACCCTATACACTTAATTATTAACAACTAGCTAGCTAGTAAGTAAAACAGAATTGTAGTACAAGACAGTGTGACTCGCGTGTAGTTGTAAGGAAGTAGTATATGTTCATTGGTATTGAGGCGCTTCAAGAACTTTAGTAAGTTTTTCTCTACACCTGCTTGATACCATGGATATGTCCATGTTTCTTCATTAATGGTATTTGGGTCAATGGACCCAATGCCATAGCGTCCAGCTTTTTTCATTTCATACATCTTCATCCTGCATATAATTGTTGGGGAACGTAGTAATTCCAAAAAAAAAATCTACGCACACGCAAGATCATGGTGATGCATAGCAACGAGAGGGGAGAGTGTTGTCCACGTACCCTCGTAGACCGAAAGCGGAAGCGTTAGCACAACGCCGTTGATGTAGTCGTACGTCTTCACGATCCGACCAATCAAGTACTGAAAGCACGGCACCTCCGAGTTCAGCACACGATTCAGCCCAATGACGTCCCTCGAACTCCGATCCAGCCGAGTGTTGAGGGAGAGTTTCATCAGCACGACGGCGTGGTGACGATGTTGATGTTCTACCGACGCACGGCTTCACCTAAGCACCGCTACAGTATTATCGAGGTGGACTATGGTGGAGGGGGGCACCGCACACGGCTAAGAGTTCAAACAGATCAATTGTTGTGTCTTTGGGGTGCCCCTGCCCCCGTATATAAAGGAGCAAGGGGGAGGCCGGCCGGCCCTCTATGGCGCGCCCCCAAGAGGGGAATCCTACTAGGACTCCACGTCCTAGTAGGTTTCCACCTAAAGGGAGAGAGGGGGAAGGAAGGAGAGGGAGAGGGAGAGGAAAAGGGGGGCGCCACCCTCCCTCTCCTAGTCCAATTCGGACCAGAGGGGGAGGGGCACGCGGCCTGCCCTAGGTCGCCCCTCTCTCTCTCCACTAAGGCCCATCGAGGCCCATTATTCCCCCAGGGGGTTCCGATAACCCTCCGGCACTCTGGTTTTATCCGAAACTTCTCCGGAACACTTCTGGTGTCCGAATATAGTCGTCCAATATATCAATCTTCATGTCTCGACCATTTCGAGACTCCTCGTCATGTCCGTGATCACATCCAGGACTCCGAACAACCTTCGGTACATCAAAACATATAAACTCATAATAAAACTGTCATCATAACGTTAAGCGTGCGGACCCTACAGGTTCAAGAACTATGTAGACATGACCGAGACACGTCTCCGGTCAATAATCAATAGCGGAACCTGGATGCTCATATTGGCTCCCACATATTCTACGAAGACCTTTATCGGTCAGACCGCATAACAACATACGTTGTTCCCTTTGTCATCGGTATGTTACTTGCCCGAGATTCGATCGTCGGTATCTCAATACCTAGTTCAATCTCGTTACGGGCAAGTCTCTTTACTTGTTCCGTAATACATCATCCCGCAACTACCTCATTAGTTGCATTGCTTGCAAGGCTTAAGTGATGTGCATTACCGAGAGGGCCCAGAGATACCTCTCCGACAATCGGAGTGACAAATCCTAATCTCGAAATACGCCAACCCAACATGTACCTTCGGAGATACCTGTAGAGCACCTTTATAATCACCCAGTTACGTTGTGACGTTTGGTAGCACACAAAGTGTTCCTCCAAAGAACGGGAGTTGCATAATCTCATAGTCATAGGAACATGTATAAGTCATGAAGAAAGCAATAGCAACATACTAAACGATCAAGTGCTAAGCTAACGGAATGGGTCAAGTCAATCACATCATTCTCCTAATGATGTGATCCCATTAATCAAATGACAACTCATGTCTATGGTTAGGAAACATGACCTTCTTTAATCAATGAGCTAGTCTAGTAGAGGCATACTAGTGACACTCTGTTTGTCTATGTATTCACACATGTATTATGTTTCCGGTTAATACAATTCTAGCATGAATAATAAACATTTATCATGATATAAGGAAATAAATAACAACTTTATTATTGCCTCTAGGGCATATTTCCTTCAGTCTCCCACTTGCACTAGAGTCAATAATCTAGTTCACGTCACCATGTGATTTAATACCAATAGTTCACATCACCATGTGATTAACACCCATAGTTCACATCGTCATGTGACCAACACCCAAAGGGTTTACTAGAGTCAATAATCTAGTTCACATCGCCACATTCAGATCATGTTTTGCTTGTGAGAGAAGTTTAGTCAACGGGTCTGCCACATTCAGATCCATATGTATTTTGCAAATTTCTATGTCAACAATGCTCTGCACATAGCTACTCTAGCTTATTGCTCCCACTTTCAGTATGTATCCAGATTGAGACTTAGAGTCATCTGGATCAGTGTTAAAACTTGCATCGACGTAACCCTTTACGATGAACCTTTTGTCACCTCCATAATCAAGAAACATATCCTTATTCCACTAAGGATAATTTTGACTACTGTCCAATGATCTACTCCTAGATCACTATTGTACTCCCTTGCCAAAATCAGTGTAGGGTATACAATAGATCTGGTACACAGCATGGCATACTTTATAGAACCTATGGCTGAGGCATAGGGAATGACTTTCATTCTCTTTCTATTTTCTGCCGTGGTCGGGCTTTGAGTCTTACTCAATCTTACACCTTGTAACACAGGCAAGAACTCTTTCTTTGACTGTTCCATTTTGAACTACTTCAAAAATCTTGTCAAGGTATGTACTCATTGAAAAAACTTATCAAGCGTCTTGATCTATCTCCGTAGATCTTTATGCTCAATATGTAAGCAGCTTCACCGAGGTCTTTCTTTGAAAAACTCCTTTCAAACACTCCTTTATGCTTTGCAGAATAATTCTACATTATTTCTGATCAACAATATGTCATTCACATATACAATTCAGAAATGATGTAGTGCTCCCACTCACTTTCTTTGTAAATACAGGCTTCACCGCAAGTCTGTATAAAACTATATCCTTTGATCAACTTATCAAAGCGTATATTCCAACTCCGAGATGCTTGCACCAGTCCATAGATGGATCGCTGGAGCTTGCATATTTTGTTAGCACCTTTAGGATTGACAAAATCTTCTGGTTGCATCATATACAACTCTTCTTTAATGAATCCATTAAGGAATGCAGTTTTGTTTATCCATTTGTCAGATTTCATAAAATGCGGCAATTGCAAACATGATTCAGACAGACTTAAGCATAGATACGAGTGAGAAACTCTCATCGTGGTCAACACCTTGAACTTGTCGAAAACCTTTTGCGACAATTCTAGCTTTGTAGATAGCAACACTACTATCAGCGTCTGTCTTCCTCTTGAAGATCCATTTAATCTCTATGGCTCGCCGATCATTTGGGCAAGTCAATCAAAGTCCATACTTTGTTCTCATACATGGATTCCATCTCATATTTCATGGCCTCAAGCCATTTTGCGGAACCTGGGCTCACCATCGCTTCTTCATAGTTCGTAGGTTCGTCATGGTCTAGTAACATGACTTCCAGAACAGGATTACCGTACCACTCTAGTGCGGATCTCACTCTGGTTGACCTACGAGGTTCGGTAGTAACTTGATCTGAAGTTACATGATCATCATCATTAGCTTCCTCACTAATTGGTGTAGGAGTCACGGGAACAGATTTCGTGATGAACTACTTTCCAATAAGGGAGCAGGTATGATTACCTCATCAAGTTCTACTTTCCTCCAACTCACTTCTTTCGAGAGAAACTCCTTCTCTAGAAAGGATCCATTCTTAGCAACAAATATTTTGCCTTCGGATCTGTGATAGAAGGCGTACCCAAATGTCTCCTTTGGGTATCCTATGAAGATGCACTTCTCCGATTTGGGTTTGAGCTTATCAGGTTGAAACTTTTTCACATAAGCATCGCAACCCCAAACTTTAAGAAACGACAGCTTAGGTTTCTTGCCAAACCACAGTTCATAAGGTGTCATCTCAACGGATTTAGATGGTGCCTATTTAATGTGAATGCAGCTATCTCTAATGCATAATCCCAAAACAATAGTGGTAAATTGGTAAGAGACATCATAGATCGCACCATATCTAATAAAGTACGGTTACAACGTTCGGACACACCATTACACTGTGGTGTTCCAGGTGGCGTGAGTAGTGAAACTATTTCACATTGTTTTAACTGAAGGCCAAACTCGTAACTCAAATATTCTCCTCCACGATCAGATCTTAGCAACTTTATTTTCTTGTTACGATGATTTTCTACTTCACTCTGAAATTATATGAACTTTTCAAATATTTCAGACTTTATGTTTCATCAAGTAGATATACCCATATCTGCTCAAATCATCTGTGAAGGTCTGAAAATAACGATACCTGCCGCGAGCCTCAATATTCATCGGACCACATACATCAGTATGTATGATTTCCAACAAATCTGTTGCTCTCTCCATAGTTCCGGAGAACGGCGTTTTAGTCATCTTGCCCATGAGGCACGGTTCGCAAGTACCATGTTATTCATAATCAATTGATTCAAAAAGTCCATCAGTATGGAGTTTCTTCATGCGCTTTATACTGATATGACCTAAACGGCGATTACCACAAATAAGTTGCACTATCATTATTAACTTTGCATCTTTTGGCTTCAATATTATGAATATGTGTATCACTACGATCGAGATCCAACGAACCATTTTCATTGGGTGTATAACCATAGAAGGTTTTTATTCATGTAAACAGAACAACAATTATTCTCTAACTTAAATGAATAACCGTATTGCAATAAACATGATCAAATCATATTCATGTTCAACGAAAACACCAAATAACACTTATTTATGTTCAACACTAATCCCGAAAATATAGGGAGTGTGCGATGATGATCATATCAGTCTTGGAACTACTTCCAACACACATCGTCACCTCGCCCTTAACTAGTTTCTGTTCATTCTGCAACTCCCGTTTCGAGTTACTACTCTTAGCAACTGAACCAGTATCAAATACCAAGGGGTTGCTACGAACACTAGTAAAATACACATCAATAATCTGTATATCAAATATACCTTTGTTCACTTTGCCATCCTTCTTATCCGCCAAATACTTGGGGCAGTTCCGCTTCCAGTGACCAGTCCCTTTGCAGTAGAAGCACTTAGTCTCAGGCTTAGGTCCAGACTTGGGCTTCTTCACCTGTTTAGCAACTTGCTTGCCGTTCTTTTTGAAGTTCCCCTTTCTTCCCTTTGTCCCTTTACTTGAAACTAGTGGTCTTGTTAAACATCAACACTTTGATGCTCTTTCTTGGTTTCTACCTTCGTCGATTTCAGCATCGCGAAGAGCTCAGGAATTACTTTCGTCATCCCTTGCATATTATAGTTCATCACGAAGTTCTAGTAACTTGGTGATAGTGACTAGAGAATTCTGTCAATTACTATCTTATCTGGAAGGTTAACTCCCACTTGATCCAAGCAATTGTAGTACCCAGACAATCTGAGCACATGCTCACTGTTTGAGCTATTCTCCTCCATCTTGTAGGCAAAGTACTGTCAGAGGTCTCATACCTCTCGACACGGGCATGAGTATGAAATACCAATTTCAACTCTTGGAACATCTTATATGCTCCGTGGCATTCAAAACCTTTTTCAAGTCCCGATTCTAAGCCGTAAAGCATGGTGCACTTAACTATCAAGTAGTCATCATACCGAGCTTTTGTCAAACGTTCATAATGTTTGCATATGCTCCTGCAATAGGTCCGTCACCTAGCGGTGCATCAAGGACATAATTCTTCTGTGCAGCAATGAGGATAATCCTCAGATCACGGATCCAATCCGTATCATTGCTACTAACATCTTTCAACACAGTTTTTCTCAAGGAACATATCAAAAATAAAACAGGGGAGCTAAAGGCGAGCTATTGATCTACAACATAGATATGCTAATACTACCAGGACTAAGTTCATGATAAATTTAAGTTCAATTAATCATATTACTTAAGAACTCCCACTTAGAAAGACATCCCTCTAATCTTCTAAGTGATCACGTGATCCAAATCAACTAAACCATAACCGATCATCACGTGAAATGGAGTAGTTTTCAATGGTGAACATCACTATGTTGATCATATCTACTATATGATTCACGCTCGACCTTTCGGTCTCGTGTTACGAGGCCATATCTGCATATGCTAGGCTCGTCGGTTTAACCTTGAGTATTCTGCGTGTGCAAAACTGGCTTGCACCCGTTGTAGATGGACGAGAGCTTATCACACCCGATCATCACGTGGTGTGCAGGCACGACAAACTTTGGCAACGGTTCATACTCAGGGAGAACACTTTTATCTTGAAATTTAGTGAGAGATCGTCTTATAATGCTACCGTCAATCAAAGCAAGATAAGATGCATAGAAGATAAACATCACATGCAATCAATATAAGTGATATGATATGGACATCATCATCTTGTGCTTGTGATCTCCATCTCCGAAGGACCTCCATGATTTCCATCGTCACCGGCGCGACACCTTGATCTCCATTGTAGCATCGTTGTCGTCTCGCCAATCTTATGCTTCTACGACTATCGCTACCACTTAGTGAGAAAGTAAAGCATTACAGGGCGATTGCATTGCATACAATAAAGCGACAACCATATGGCTCCTGCCAGTTGCCGATAACTCGGTTACAAAACATGGTCATCTCATACAATAAAATTTAGCATCATGTCTTGACCATATCACATCACAACATGCCTTGCAAAAACAAGTTAGACGTCCTCTACTTTGTTGTTGCAAGTTTTACGTGGCTGCTACGGGCTTAGCAAGAACCGTTCTTACCTACGCATCAAAACCACAACGATAGTTTGTCAAGTTGGTGTTGTTTTAACCTTCGCAAGGACGGGCGTAGCCACACTCGGTTCAACTAAAGTGAGAGAGACAGACACCCGCGGTCACCTTTAAGAAACGAGTGCTCGCATAGCGGTGAAACCAGTCTTGCGTAAGCGTCTGGCGTAATGTCGGTTCGGGCCGCTTCATCTCACAATACCGCCAAACCAAAGTATGACATGCTGGTAAGCAGTATGACTTATATCGCCCACAACTCACTTGTGTTCTACTCGTGCATATGACATCTGCGCATAAAACCCGGCTCGGATGCCACTGTTGGGGAACGTAGTAATTTCAAAAAATATCCTACGCACACGCAAGATCATGGTGATGCATAGCAACGAGAGGGGAGAGTGTTGTCCACGTACCTCGTGAGACCGAAAAGCGGAAGCGTTAGCACAACGCGGTTGATGTAGTCGTACGTCTTCACGATCCGACCGATCAAGTACCGAACGTACGGCACCTCCGAGTTCAGCACACGTTCAGCCCGATGACGTCCCTCGAACTCCGATCTAGCCGAGTGTTGAGGGAGAGTTTCGTCAACATGACAGCGTGGTGACGATGTTGATTTTCTACCGACGCAGGGCTTCGCCTAAGCACCGCTACAGTATTATCGAGGTGGACTATGGTGGAGGGGGGCACCGCACACGGCTAAGAGATCAAATAGATCAATTGTTGTGTCTTTGGGGTGCCCCCTGCCCCCGTATATAGAGGAGCGAGGGGGAGGCCGACCAGCCCTCTATGGCGCGCCCCCAAGAAGGGAATCCTACTAGGACTCCTAGTCCTAGTAGGTTTCCACCTAAAGGGAGAGAGGGGGAGGAAGGAGAGGGAGAGGGAGAGGAAAAGTGGGGCGCCGCCCCCCCCCCCTCTCCTAGTCCAATTCAGACCAGAGGGGGAGGGGCGCGCGGCCTGCCCTGGCCGCCCCTCTCTCTCTCCACTAAGGCCCATCGAGGCCCATTAGTTCCCCCGGGGGTTCCGATAACCCTCCGGCACTCCAGTTTTATCCGAAACTTCTCCGGAACACTTCCGGTGTCCGAATATAGTCGTCCAATATATCAAACTTCATGTCTCAACCATTTCGAGACTCCTCGTCATGTCTGTGATCACATACGGGACTCCGAACAACCTTCGGTACATCAAAACATTTATACTCACAATAAAATTGTCATCGTAACATTAAGCGTGCGGACCCTACGGGTTCGAGAACTATGTAGACATGACCGAGACACGTCTCCGGTCGATAACCAATAGCGGAACCTGGATGCTCATATTGGCTCCCACATATTCTACGAAGATCTTTATCGGTCAGACCGCATAACAACATACATTGTTCCTTTTGTCATCAGTATGTTACTTGCCAGAGATTCGATCGTCGGTATCTAAATACCTAGTTCAATCTCATTACCGGCAAGTCTCTTTACTAGTTCCGTAATACATCATCCCGCAACTAACTCATTAGTTGCATTGCTTGCAAGGCTTAAGTGATGTGCATTACCGATAGGGCCCAGAGATACCTCTCTGACAATCGGAGTGACAAATCCTAATCTCGAAATACGCCAACCCAACAAGTACCTTCGGAGACACCTGTAGAGCACCTTTATAATCAACCAGTTACGTTGTGACGTTTGGTAGTACACAAAGTGTTCCTCCGGTAAACGGGAGTTGCATAATCTCATAGTCATACTAAACGATCAAGTGCTAAGCTAACGGAATGGGTCAAGTCAATCACATCATTCTCCTAATGATGTGATCCCACTAATCAAATGACAACGCATGTCTATGGTTATGAAACATAACCATCTTTGATCAATGAGCTAGTCTAGTAGAGGCATACTAGTGACACTCTGTTTGTCTATGTATTCACACATGTATTATGTTTCCGGTTAATACAATTCTAGCATGAATAATAAACATTTATCATGATATAAGGAAATAAATAATAACTTTATTATTGCCTCTAGGGCATATTTCCTTCAATAATATACCACAGAAAAGAATATAGTGAGGATACTTACAGGTAATAATCGATCAATGAGCACTACAGCTAGCTTGAGACTTGAATTACAGAAAGAAATCACTTATAGACAATAGCAACTGACGATGGATTTGTCGAGTGCGTCTTGATTGAATAACTGAAATAGTTCTGAATACTCAATGGACAGAGCTATCTTATTGAAGTAATACTCTTCCGTTACTTTCACCATGAGGCCCTCTCGATTGTTACTCTTGGTAATTTTCATGTACCAATCATGCAATTGATACATTCTCGTTGGGAGGTTCTTGACCTCCTCAGGCCTTACCAAAGGTTGGCCGCGGGCATATTTCCATTTTATGTCCTGCTCTTTAAGCTTAGGCATGGGCTCAATCTCGAGGAGTTGTCCAACAGTGATACCGAGCATTTCAGCGTTCCGTCTATGCTCGTTGGTTATTACCAGCTGACCGGCACCGGTACTCTCATGTGTTGGTACAACAAGCGGGGGGATCGATTGCGCCGCCTGTTCTCCTAGCTGGGGAACGGTTTTCCCGCATTTTTGGCCAGCTGCTTGGCTTGAGCTCGAGCTCGACCCCTTTTGTCGTGCTCGATGTGCCTTCCTGATTTGGCACTCATAGTCTAAGTCAACAGGCTTGGGAGCTGGTGGTCGCGCCATACGAATAAAGTGGTCAATCCTCTCCTCGGGCACTTTCTCCCTTGGCGGCGGTGCCGGTTTTGGTGCAAAATGGGCCTCCACTTGGGCCTTCACTATGGCTTCGTTCTGCTCCATGGTCATGTCGTAAGGCCTCTGCGGAAGAGGCGCGAGGCTTTTTGGACCATATTGAAATCGCTTGCCTCCGCCTGTACCTCCTGTACTACCTCGACTTGTAGCACTATGCACCATAGCTGCAGTGGCTCTCTTCCGCGATTGCTGAGGCAACGGAGACAGCTGACGCGGTGTCAGACATGGAGGAGGAGTGGCATGCATTGGTGGACTTGGAGGAGGAGGAGTGGCCTCACGCGTTGGCTGAGTTGAAGCAGGAGGAGTGGCCTCATGCGTTGGATGAGTTGAAGCGGGAGGAGTGGCCTCACGTGTTGGAGGAGCGTGAGTCGTCTGCTCCTCGTCACCTCCTGGAATTTCAAGCTCTAGTTGACGCGATGTCGGTGGCCTTCGAAAGATGATGCCATCCTTTCTCCATAGGATGATACGATGTATGTCCTCTCCCAGTGTGTGCTCCGCGTCACCTCCAGGAATGTCAAGCTGTAGCCCCGAATAGTGGTCCATCACCTCATCAACCACGACACGAGCATAGCCGGCTGGAATCATTTTGCAATGGTAGGTTGCTCCGGGGCGATTTGTATAAGCAATGGCGTCCGCCGCAATCACGGATATGTTCTTTATTTTGAAGTGTAGCTCACAGTTAGTGTTCTCCATGATGTCATCCACAAGATATCTATCCGGCAGTGCATCGCCCGGGGCGGAACCCACGCTGCTTCTCGGCATGGATGTGATGGTGCTATCCAATGCTGGATCATCCGCTAGTTGCGGCCGCTGCTGAGACCCCTTTTCCTAGCTAAGCGAGTCCATCTGCTGCTGCTGCCTTGATGACCCCCAAGTATAGGGGATCTATCATAGTCCTTTCGATAAGTAAGAGTGTCGAACCCAATGAGGAGCAGAAGGAAATGACAAGCAGTTTTCAGTAAGGTATTCTCTGCAAGCACCGAAATTATAGGTAACAGATAGTTTTGTGATAAGATAATTTGTACAAGGTAACAAGCAACGAAAGTAAATAAGGTGCAGCAAGGTGGCCCAATCCTTTTTGTAGCAAAAGACAAGCCTGGACAATTTCTTATAATGATAAAAGCGCTCCCGAGGACACATGGGAATTATCGTCAAGCTAGTTTTCATCACTCTCATATGATTCGCGTTCGGTACTTCGATAATTTGATATGTGGGTGGACCGGTGCTTGGGTACTGCCCTTTCTTGGACAAGCATCCCACTTATGATTAACCCCTATTGCAATAATCCACAACTACAAAAGAAGTATTAAGGTAAACCTAACCATAGCATGAAACTAGTGGATCCAAATCAGCCCCTTACGAAGCCACGCATAAACTAGGGTTTAAGCTTCTGTCACTCTAGCAACCCATCATCTACTTATTACTTCCCAATGCCTTCCTCTAGGCCCTAATAATGGTGAAGTGTCATGTAGTCGACGTTCACATAACACCACTAGAGGAGAGACAACATACATCTCATCAAAATATCGAACGAATACCAAATTCACATGACTACTAATAGCAAGACTTCACCCATGTCCTTAGGAACAAACGTAACTACTCACAAAGCATATTCATGTTCATGATCAGAGGAGTATTAATATGCATTAAGGATTTGAAAACATATGATCTTCCACCAAGTAAACGAATTAGCATCAACTACAAGGAGTAATCAACACTACTAGCAACCCACAGGTACCAATTTGTGGTTTTGATACAAGATTGGATACAAGAGATGCACTAGGGTTTGGAGATGAGATGGTGCTGGTGAAGATGTTGATGGAGATTGACCCCCTCCCGATGAGAGGATCGTTGGTGATGACGATGGTGATGATTTCCCCCTCCCGGAGGGAAGCTTCCCCGGCAAAACAGCTCCGCCGGAGCCCTAGATTGGTCCACCAAGGTTCCGCCTCGTGGCGGCGGAGTTTCGTCCCGTAAGCTTGCTTATGATTTTTCCCAAGGTAAAAGCCTTCATATAGTAGAAGATGGGTACCTGAGGGCCACCAGGGGGCCCACGAGACAGGGGGCGCGCCCAGTAAGGGGGCGCGCCCCCCCCACCCTCGTGGCCAGGGTGTGGGCCCCCTCTGGTACTTTCTTTGCTCAATAATTCTTATTAATTCCAAAAATGACTTTCGTGGAGTTTCAGGACTTTTGGAGTTGTGCAGAATAGGTTTCCAATATTTTCTCCTTTTCCAGCCAGAATCCCAGCTGCCGGCATTCTCCCTCTTCATGATAAACCTTGTAAAATAAGAGAGAATAGCCATAAGCATTGTGACATAACGTGTAATAACAGCCCATAATGCAATAAATATTGATATAAAAGCATGATGCAAAATGGACGTATCAACTCCCCCAAGCTTAGACCTCGCTTGTCCTCAAGCGGAAGCCGATATCGAGAAATATGCCCACATGTTTAGAGATAAAGGTGTTGATAAAAATATACGGACATGAGGGCATCATGATCATTCTTATAATAGCAACATATATATATTTTGTCATATGATTTATTATGCTCCAGTAACAATCTATTCACAATGTCAAGTATGGTTCAGAAACTTCATTGAGAACTAACAAACTATAATCTCGATCCTTTGAAGCAATTGCAATTTATCATAACATCAGAAAGAGTCAAGAATAGAGCTTTTCAGCAAGTCCACGTACTCAACTATCATATAGTCTTCTACAATTGCTAACACTCATGCAATACTTATGGTTATGGAGTTTTAATCGGACACTGAGAAAGATAGGGGCTTATAATGTTGCCTCCCAACCTATTCACCTTTGGGTGATGTCAACAATAATAGTTCATGCTAACTTACATCCAATTGGATATATATATCAGGATCTTTCCAACACGAGGTGCTTGCCAAAGGATAAAATGGAAAAGGGAAAGGTGAAGATCACCTTGACTCTTGCATAAAGTAAAAGACATAAAGTAAAAGATAGGCCCTTCGCAGATGGAAGCAGAGGTTTTCATGTGCTTTTAGGGTTGGATGCACAAAATCTTAATGCAAAAGAACGTCACTTTATATTGCCACTTGTGATATGAACCTTTATTATGCAGTCCGTCACTTTTATTACTTCCAGATCACACGATCGTATAAAGCTTGTTTTCTCCGCACTAATAAGTCATACATATTTAGAGAGCAATTTTTATTGCTTGCAACATGACAACTTACTCGAAGGATCTTACTCAATCCATAGGTAGGTATGGTGGAATCTCATGGCAAAACTGGGCTTAAGGATAATTGGAAGCACAAGTATAGTATCTCTACTTGGTGCAAGGAATTTGGCTAGCATGAGGGGGAAAGGCAAGCTCAACATGTTGGACGATCCATGACAATATACATTAAGTGAGATGTGAGAAAACATAAAACATTACGTTATCTTCCTTGTCCAACATCAACTCTTTAGCATGTCATACTTTAATGACTGCTCACAATTATAAAAGATGTCCAAGATAGTATATTTATATGTGCAAACCTCTCTTTCTTTATTACTTCCTATTAATTGCAACGATGACCAAAACTATGTTTGTCAACTCTCAACAACTTTTATGCCTGATACTCTTTATATGTGAAGTCATTACTATCCATAAGATCAATATGAACTCTTTTATTTCTTTTTGTTCTTTCTATTTTCTCAAGATCATAGCAAGATAGCAAAGCCCTTGACTCAACACTAATCTTTATTATATAGCTCACGGACTCGATTACATAAAGGATCATAAAGCAAAACTCAAAACTAATTCATACCAAAACTTTATTCTACTATATTAAGATATTACTAAAAGGATCGAACTAAGTAAAACGGTAAAGATAGGAGTGTGATGGTGATACGATGCAGGGCACCTCCCCCAAGCTTGGCAGTTGCCAAGGGGAGTGCCCATACCCATGTGATTATGTCCTCGGAGGTGGCGAAGAAGGAGTTGTTGACGATGTAGGCTTGTCGTCCATCTTCAAAGGCATAGGTTCACCATCATAGAAGGATGATCGAGTCTCCGGGATCCTCAAATCTGCAGCCAAACTCATCCTCTTGAATCTATATTCATGCTCACAGTTTTGGTTTTGCAGGTCATAGATCTAGGCTTGGAGGTGCTCGATTTTCTCATGAAGCTTGAAGATGGTATCCCCAATGTTCTTGGCGTCTAGCTTGTGGTTGTTGGTGAATTCCGCGATCATCATCTGGTTGGCGTTGAGTCCACGCTCCACCATCCCTTGGCACTTGAAAACTTGTTGCCCCATAGCTTCAAGCTTTGTCTCCACGCTTCCCGTACGCCTTGGTCAATCCACATCGCGGATGTGCAGCACCCCCTCATGCATCTCAATGGTTTGAGGGTGTTGCAGCACCTCCGCAAGATAGGGGTTGATAACCCTCTCAAAAAACTTGTCCTTGGGAGCACTTGGAGACGTCATGGTGCTCTAGATCTGTCAGAAAAACAGCTCGAAATGAAAACTGAAGATTTTTGTGTGATACGGTGGTCAAAACCTTCGAGAGATTATATAATGAATTTTTACCGACCAAAAGAAGTAACGTGCAAGAAAACGGAGTCCGAGAGGCACACGAGGTGCCCACGAGGCAGGGGGCACGCCCTCCACCCTCGGGGAGACCTCGTGTCCTTCCCGGATTACTTCTTGCTTTCCAAAATTCTTAAATATTCCAAAACGGAGAAAAATTGCCATTAGAATTGTTTTGGAGTCATTTTACTTACCGTACAATATACCTATTCCTATTCGGAGTCTGAAACGTTCTAGAAAGTGTCCCTTATGTATTCCTCCAGGGTTACGGTTTCCATAATATTAGTTTCAACATTTGTAGGATTACCTGAGATATAATGTTTGATTCTTTGACCGTTCACCACCCTCGGACTTGTGCCTTCGAAGTTGTTGATTTTTATGGCACCGGAACGATAGACCTCCTCGATAACGTAAGGACCTTCCCACTTAGAGAGAAGTTTTCCTGCAAAAAATCTTAAACAAGAGTTGAATAGCAACACATAATCACTATGTTAAACTCACGCTTTTGTATTCTTTTGTCATGCCATCTTTTAACTTTTTCTTTGAACAGCTTGTGTCGTGGTTTTGTCACGGCAGATGTCCTCATGAAAGGACTTAGTCGTGGAGCCATCGCTACAGGTTAGCTTGAAGGGGTTAAAGCGGACACAAGGACGCAAGAGAGTTTATACTAGTTCGGCCCCTTCGATGAAGGTAAAAGCCTACGTCTAGTTGTGATGGAATTGATGGGGGTTTCGATGACTAGGGAGAAAACAAGCTTCGCCTAAGTCTCGAGTTGTTGTCTGTCGTCCTTGAACCGCCTCCGGGTCGTCCCCTTATATACATGGGTGGCGCCCGTCGGTTCACGGAGTCCCGACGCCGGTTCATAGATGTATCCGGCTCGGTCTCTGCTATTCCTAACTTACAATACAAGTTACATATTGACACCGGTTTACGGCTACAGGCCTTAAACCGGCTATGGGCCTTAAGCCTTCATCTGCCTACTTGGGCTTTAACATACTCAACTACTGATGAAGCTAACCTGGCCTGTCTTGGCCGGTTTACGCCCAGTGGTAATATCCCCAACATTAGGCCCCAGATTGATTTGAACAGGTTCATGTCAATCCTCAGCAAAAAATTTCATCTTCAACATCTTTGTGAATTGGGTGAACCACCATGATGTCATCTTCTCTGGTCGTCATAAACCGGCGTGACGTCACCTGTTATAAAGTTATCCACAATACCTTTTTTGGTTTAATAGATCTGTGACAATCGTGGCGACAGCTCCGTTTCCAAACTCGTGGCCCCTTGATTTTCGCGCCTGACACATGTCCCTTGCTTTATAAATAAGACCGAAGGGTCATTTCTTTTTTTCCCTTCGTGCCCCTCTGCTTCGTCTTCCTCGCGCCGCCCAGCTTTGGAGCTCCGCCGCCGCCGTTAACTTCTGCACCAACCTTGGCCGCTGCATCACCCTAAGTATACCAGAGCATCGCGGTAGTCTTCCGTTTCTTCCTCAGCTCTGGTAAGTCTTCTATCTTTTCACCATAGATCTGTTCTAGGGTTTCCATGTTCTTCAGCGTTCATCGCTTGCTTCTTGTTCATATGATAACTCTTAGTCAAGTCTGTGAATCCTTGTTCTGCGTAGCGGTAGTTTTTAATATCCGTTGTCACTTGTGCATCTCAAGGCCATAAATCTCCCTACATCCTTGCTCATTGATTTGGTACCACTCCGTTTTGGACCTTCAATATTTATTTCTTTTCTGAACATGCTCCAGATCCAAAACTGTGAAATACTATTGTGAAACCTGTTTTCGCACATCCACTCTTGATTCTTCAATGTTCCAGACCAGGCGGTTTAACTTTGTAGAAAAATTGACAACTCGGCATATACCATTAGTACCCTTGTTGAACCGCTAGGATTTCCCAGCTATGTATTGCCGCATTGCAGAACTCCAGTTTATAAGCAACTTCTTCCGGCTTAACAATGAATGTATCAATGTATGAGAGCGGCGTTTTGGCTCCTAGGTGCATATGCACCCATTGTCGAAATACACATTTCGAAAAGTTGAAAAATTCAGAACAAAAATCCCACGTGTATATCCGGATATTTTATGTGTGTTCACAAGGTTTCGGTGAAAAACGACGTTTTTTGTGGCCTGTGTAAAAAAGATAAAGAATTGCCTCGTGAAAAGTTAGAATGAAGCATCAGAAATTGTCTTTTTTACACAAGCCACAAAAAATGTCGTTTTTCCCTGAAATCTTGTGCACGCACATAAAATGTTCGTATGTACACGTGGATTTTTGTTCCGAATTTTTCAACTTTTCGAAATGTGTATTTCGACAATGGGTGCATATGCACCTAGGAGCCAAAGGCAATTACCGAGCCTTCCAACATATTCTTGAACCGGTATTACTGCTTTGCAGATTGCACCATGGCCAAGCAAGTGTACGAGTGTAATTGGGTCCCTTCTCGGGTGACTGAAACTCAACTGGATAACTTAGTCAGCACCGCGCTTTAGGAAAAAAGACGTCATTCATCGGAGGGTCCTGGCCCAGAGAGTCCTCCAGAACCCAAGGATGTAGAGGTTGTTGTTTTTGCTGACCATTTAGCCCGGGGCTTCAGTCCGCCCAGTTCAAAGTTTTATCAGGATGTCTTGGCCAACTTCCAACTGCATCCACAAGATATTGGCCCCAACTCCGTAACCAACATCTGTCACTTTCAAGTGCTCTGTGAGGTATTCTTTCAAGAGGAGCCCATAGTTGAATTATTCAGAGATTGCTTCCATCTAAACCGCCGCACCGAATTTTCTGACGGTCCAAACACCGAGTTAGGGGGTATGGCGATTCAAAAGCAGAAAGAGGTCACTTACCCTCACGCCAAACTGCACAGCCATCCCAAGAGTGGAATTCAACATGGTTTTACTGCAAAGATACCTCTCCTGGTGGAGAAAATCCTTTACCGGGTTACCGTCCGGAGCGGCTAAGCAACACACATCCCTTCCCTCAAAGACTGACTGCTAAGGAAAGAAGCAAATATGCCCCTCAACTATCCAAGCTCCGGGCCTTCATGGCCAACGGGTTGACAGGAGTTGACCTTGCTCGCTGCTGGATATCTTGGAGTATACTGCCCTTAAGCCTGCGCTCCGGTTTAATGTGCAAATACACAAAAGATGTGAAAAACCCTCTACGGCATATTGAGATCCAGCTGACAGACGATGAAGTTACTGAGGCTGTTAAGAGGATGTTAAACGAACCGGAAGCTGCTTGCGCCCAAACCGGCATGCCTCCCTTTTCTGCCATTAACAAACGGCCAGCCGTAAGACTCATATCTTATGGGTTTATGAAATCTGACTATGTTTAAGTACCCTTTGTTGATATTAACATCTTTCAAACAGGGTGATGATCCATTTTGGAGCAAGAAGCCTCCACAAGAAAAACCGGAGAAAATAACCCGGCCCAAGACCAGAGTTGTGAAGAAACCAGCAAATAGAAAGAAAACCACTGCCTCCTCCGATCCACCAGCTGACGATGATGTGGGTAATCCGGATCTTGTGGTAGAACTTGACTCACTTGGTTTATTTTTCACACGCCTTATTGATAATGATTATTGCCAGGATGATGTTGAAGTCAGTCATGCTGATGGTGTAGAGGTAATCGCTCTTTCTTCCGATTCAAACCCTTTACCTTCAGTAAAAATCCGTCGGGCAAACCGGAAAGTTAATTTTTCTCATCCTCTTGCTTATTTGGACCGAAACTTTCTTATGAAGACACAACAGCATGAAGCTCGTCGCGCAACCCGGCAATGCCAGGTAGTTACCTCCACGGTTTACCGAACAGCCCGGTTCGGAACGCGCCGTTCAGAGGTCTCTAACTGTTTCGTCAATGCTTATCCTAAAGCGGGTTGCGTTCGTCAACCTCTTAATCCATCTGACTCCGATTATCAGGTGACTTCTCATTCTTCCTCCGGTGAGTCGTCAGCCACCCAACTCCCATCACTCAAGACAGTGCTTGGGTGAGCCATATTCCTGATAATATTGTTTGATATATCACTTTCAATGTTTACTGGACTGATCCGTCTTTTTCCTTTCAGGGCCAAGCCTAGGCCAAGCAAGAAAGCTCGTCTGGACAAAGCGGCAGAAGAAGACGACGCTCCTGAACCAACCAAAATACCAAATCCCGAAGAGCACATCCAGGATGATATGTTGAACTACCCACCATTGCAAGATCATGATGTTATTGTTGAAGAGCCACATGTTGATGCCACAGGCCCTTCAAATCAACCCACGAGTCCTGCTCAAACTGACAAAACAGCGAGTCCACCAAAGCATACGGATAAACCGGTGACCCCAGTGCGAACCAGCGAAGCCAAGGATGATGATGTTGTTATTACTGGCTTTGGCCATTCCGAGCCAGGTAATCCTATCGCCTTGTCCAAGCACACTGCAAAGGATAAATTTACTGCGTTTGGTAAAGGCAAGTGGAATGCCGATTTGGCTACTTATGCCGCTTTGAATCCCCAAGATCTTCATTCCGGTTATCTGAATCGGTTATATACCAGCCGTGATTATGAAGCCTGTCTGGTAAATATGATGAAAGACAAATATGAGGTAAATTCCATATGACTCTCTGCTTGTATATTTCAATCTGTCAACTCTAATAGCCCCCAAGTGACGTTTTTAAGATGTGAACTTAAACTAGGACTTCCCAATATAATCCTGAGCAAAGCTGTACTTTTGGGAACGTAGACCCCAAGGGCCGGTTCAACTTAATGTAGTTAAATCGGGACTTTTATACCATAAGAAATCCAGTATCCCTCAAGGACAAAGCAAATAGGCATTAGCCCCCAAGTGCCAAACTGAATACTTGTATTGAGCTTGGGACTTTATATAGAAATTGTAGGATGAAAAGAAAATATGCATTAGCCCCCAAGTACCAAGAGCATAACTTGTTACGGGGTTGGTACTTCAACTCTGCTCCTAAATCTTTATCCAATGATTACCTGTATGTAGGCTGATCTGAGCAAGAAAGAAAATCAAATCACTGATCTTCAAGAAAACCTGAAATCCCAGCAAGCTGAAACCTCCAAAGCAAAGAATGAATTAACCAGCGCTTTAAGCGTCATGGAAAAGCTTAAAGAGGGTTTCAACAAGGAGCGGGCGGATTGGGCCACTGAAAAGGCCGCTTTAACTCAGCAGGCGAGAGAATGCCGAGGCTGCCCTCAAACCGGTGGTTGATGAATTGACCGATGTAAAGCGGCAAGTGCATGCCATGACCGCTGCTGTCTTTGGTAAGCCTTTTTATTTACGGCGTAATGAGGCCTTCTCATGTAATTGCCGGTTTTATTAACCCTTTGAATGATACAGGGACACGTATTGGCCACTTGGGATCAGATGTGCGGAAGAAATTGAAAGCCTCTTATACATTGATAGAGCAACTCTATATTGGTGCGCAGCGGATCATCAGCACCGCTTCTCATAACAACCCGGCACCGACCTTGATCCAGGACACCATTAAAAGGTTGTCAATGCTTCCTGCCCGGGTTGAACAGTTAAAGAAATCTGCTGCTAGAACCGGTGCCATAAACGCCTTAATCTGGGCCAAAGCATGGGTAACGGATTTTGATCATGTTGAAGCGGCCCAGGGCTTCCCAAGCTTGAAGGAAGACGGGACAGAATTCAGCGAAGAGGATCTCCGAGCTATAAACCGAGAAGTGCGCCCTTTGGCTTTTCAATTGGCTGAAGAGGCAAATCTGTCTCACTATCAAGCCCAATATGATGGTGAAAATAAACGAGTGCCTGCACCGATTCACAAGCGGAGAACCTTATACCTCCAATTGTAAGCATACTTACGCTCACGATATTGAACCGTCGTTGCTGATCAATCTCAAGCTGTATTCCAAGCATTAATGGAATCATTGGACAATGTTGATTTCCGACCGCTGTATAGGGAATCGAAGTTGAAGCGGCGCAGATGACCCGCAACCATCGTGCCAAGCTGGCGAACAAGCATGAACCGGAGGCGGTTTACATTCTGCTTCCTTATGTTATGCGAGAAAAACAATTATCTTATCTGGGCACCGTGTTGCCTTGTAATAGACTATACGCCACACTTTGTGTTGATATGCCTTCGTGCATATTTATTGCAACTTATGCTTCCGTTGAATCACCAATGCTAAACTATTATGCAGAGCAAAAAGCTTAAAACGCCATTGTGGTTGTATAACCAAAGCGGGTCATCATATCTATGTATGTGAAATCAGAGATAATACCTTAGATTAAACACATGATAAAATATGGGAATGTATGATACCTGCCATCGTTGGGCATGAAGTTGGTTGTGCCAATCTTGAAGTGGAGTTGTAAGAAACCCGCTCTGCTGGAGGAGAGAACAGCTCCTCTGTATATAGGGTCGGTTTATCAGGTAAACCGTTCCGGATTACGATGAACACCTGTGTTACTCCATAATAGGATGTTTATCAAAAATCAAACCGGGCAAAGTATCTCCGGATGAAAAACAAACCGTGTTCCGTCAACTGACAGTCGAATCGGTTTAATAATTGTCGGTTTAAGAACACAACAAGAGAAATATGCAAAAAGAGAAACAAATTTCAAGCAAAGGCAAAGACAAAATCTTTTGCGAAAAGAGGCTGTTTGAGCCGATCAAGTGGCATTACCATGGTCGGACACGACCAAGCCCCCAATAGGCGTAGCTTCATGTCAGCCATGTCCCCAAATGATGCAGTGGCATTACGCCGATCAAGAGGTGTAGCGATGGTTCGGGTTCGACCAAAGCCCCCAAGTGATTCTGTGGCCTTAGGCTGATCAAGAGTCGTGACTGGTTCAGACGTGACCAAGTCCCCAAGTGATTCTGTGGCTTTCGCCTATCAAAAGGTGTTGCATTGGTTCGGACACGACCAAGCCCCCAAGTGACATGATATGAAGCTTTGTTAAGAAGCTAACTCAAGGGGTAAACCGGAGACCTGCTTTAAGATAAAAACTCCGTGTAACCACTCATGATGTAAAAATAACAGAGACCTTGCTTTAGCTAAGGTTCCGGTTTATTGTATTGATCATAATATATACATTGTCATAATATGTACATAAGTAGAGCCTATGGCTCAAGTAAAGTAGGGCCGAAGATGAGCTATGTTCCACGGCCTGTTGGTCTCCTCCTCTGATGTACGTGAGTCTTTATGCTCCCGAATATCAATCAGATAGTACGACCCATTGTGCAGATTCTTGTTGACCACGAAAGGTCCCTCCCAAGGTGGGGATAGCTTGTGCATATCAGTCTGGTCTTGGATTAGCCGGAGCACCAAATCTCCTTCTTGAAAGGTTCTGGTTCTAACTCGGCGACTGTGATAGCAACGAAGATCCTGCTGGTAGATTGCCGAACGGGCAACTGCAATGTCATGCTCCTCATCCAACAGGTCCAAAGCATCTTGCCTTGCTACCTCGTTGTCCGCTTCAACATAAGCTGCTACACGAGGTGAATCATGACGGATATCACTGGGGAGAACCGCCTCCGCTCCGTAGACCATGAAGAACGGTGTGTATCATGTCGATCTGTTGGGCGTAGTATTGATGCTCCATAATACAGATGGTAACTCCTCAACCCAACAACCCGGCGTCCGCTGCAAAGGAACCATAAGCCGGGGTTTGATGCCTCGTAAGATCTCTTGGTTAGCTCTCTCTGCTTGGCCATTGGACTGTGGGTGAGCCACTGATGAAACGTCAAGCCGGATGTGCTCACGTTCACAGAACTCCTTCATAGCACCCTTAGACAGATTGGTACCATTATCAGTAATGATACTGTGTGGAAAGCCAAACCGGAAAATCACCTTTTTAATGAATTGAACCGTCGTGGCTGCATCACACTTGCTGACGGGCTCCGCTTCCACCCACTGTTTGAAAGGCCCAACCATATCCAGCCCCCAAGTCGCAAACGGCCAAGTAATTGAATCATCCTCAATTCTTGAGCCGGCACATGAGCGCGTCTTGAGAACTTCTGACAGCCGTCACATCGCCTAACCAGGTCCTCCGCATCAGCATGAGCAGTCAACCAATAGAAACCGTGACGAAACGCCTTAGCCACCAGAGATTTTGAACCGGCGTGGTCACCACAATCTCCTTCGTGGATTTCGCGCAAGATCTCAAACCTTCCTCCGGCGGCACACAACATTGAAACGCTCCTGACACACTGCAATGATGCAACTCGCCATTGACAATAGTCATGGACTTGGATCGCCGAATTATCTGTCTGGCCATCGTCTCATCCTCTGGTAACTCGCCCCGGTTCATGTACGCAAGATAAGGAACCGTCCAATCTGGAATGACATGTAGAGCCGCCACCAACTGAGCCTCCGAATCAGGAATAGCCAAATCCTCTTCGCCAGGGAGCTTGACCGACAGGTTATGCAGGACATCCAAGAAGACATTAGGCGGGACCGGTTTACACTGAGAGCCCAGCCGGCTTAAAGCGTCCGCCGCTTCGTTCTTTCGTCTGTCCACGTGATCCACCTAATATCCCTTGAAGTGCCCTGCAATAATATCCACCTCACGACGGTATGCTGCCATGAGCGGGTCCTTAGAATCCCAAGTACCAGGCACTTGTTGGGCCACCAAGTCCGAGTCACCGAAGCACTTAACTCGGCTAAGATTCATCTCCTTAGCCATCCGGAGACCATGGAGTAAAGCTTCGTACTCAGCTGCATTGTTAGTACAAGGGAACATTAAGCGGAGAACGTAACAGAACTTATCACCTCGTGGGGAAGTTAATACGACTCCAGCCCCCGAGCCCTCCAATTGCCTGGACCCATCAAAATGAATAGTCCAATAGGTGAGGTCCAGCTTTTCTTCAGGTGCTTGTAGCTCCGTCCAATCATTGATGAAATCCACAAGTGCTTGAGACTTGATCGCCGTCCGAGGCACGTATTTCAAACCGTGCGGCCCAAGCTCTATAGCCCACTTGGCAATCCGGCCAGTTGCCTCCCTGTTACGAATTATATCTCCCAAAGGAGCGGTGACCAACTGTGATGGGATGTCCCTGGAAGTATTTCTTAAGCTTCCGGCTTGCCATGAAAACTCCATACACCAGCTTCTGCCAATGCGGGTATCTTTGCTTGGACTCGATAAACACCTCACTGATATAGTAAACCGGACGCTGAACCAGATATTCCTTGCCCGCCTCCTTGCGCTCCACCACAATAGCTACGCTGACTCCACGAGCATTAGCTGCCACATATAGTAGCAATGGTTCTTTGTCAATCGAAGCAGCAAGAACTGGCGGATTGGCTAGCTGCCGCTTTAAGTCCTCCAATGCTTTATCAGCGGCCGGACCCCAGACAAAGGGATCTGCTTTCTTCAGCATCTGATACAAAGGGATCGCCTTCTCACCGAGGCGGCTGATAAACCAGCTCAACGCGGCAATCCGGCCTACCAAGCTGAAAGTGCTAGTTATCGACTAGAGGGGGGGTGAATAGGCGATTTTTAGGAAAGTATTCAAAACACGGATGTTTCGAAGACAAACAATATAAATGACCTAATTGATATGCAGCTGAAGGTAAACTACAACAAGCAAACCATAGTCAAGTATGCAATAACGTGAAAGTACAAGACTAATAGCAGCTTGGTAGTAAGGATCAAGATGGAAGATAGTGAGAAGCCAATCAACAAAAGTAGTCAAGAAATGAAGTCAAAAAGGTATGATAAATAGGCAATGACTTCACGAAGACAAACTCTAAGTAAGGTGAGGGAGAAGATAGAACCAGTCACTTGTTGAAGACACAGGATTTGTTGGACCCGGTTCGATTCTTTGTGACAAGCTGTACATCTGGTTAGGGAGGCTGAGACTCAACTCGGAAGACCGCGTCTTCACCTTATTCCCCTTGAGCTAAGGACACACAGTCCTCGCCCAATCACTCTGGTAAGTCTTCAAGGTAGACTTAGAACCTTCTGACATGCGTTCACCGGCAATCCACAATGACTCTTGGATGCTCAGAACGCGACGCCTAACCGGCTGGAGGATTCACAGTCCTCAAATGTAATAAGTCTTCAGGTCACCTGCATGTAAAGACTTGATGATGCCTAACACTCTTTGGCTCTGGGTGTTTGGGCTTTGTCCTCGCAAAGTTTCTCTCTCTCAAAGGCTTCGAGGTGGGTTGCTCTCAAGCGACAAAAGCCGTGTACTAACTCCGAGCAGCCACCAATTTATGGTGTAGGGGTGGGCTATTTATAGCCACTAGGCAACCCGACCTGTTATGGCGAAATGACCTGGGTCACTAAGGAACCGACACGTGTTCCAACGGTCGATTTCAAACACACACGGCAACTTTACTTGGGCTACAAGCAAAGCTGACTCATCCGACTCTGGATAAGTTTTGATCTCATTGTCTTCGCTCGAAGACATAGGATTCAGGTTAAGCATCACTTGATCATTACGACTATGATCACTTGGACCCCACTTAATCGGTATGGTGGTTCCTATGACTCAACAAAGAAGAAAAGGAAACAACGAAGCGACCACGATCTTGGCGCTCAATAGTCTTCACTCAATGTCTTCTCATGTCATAGTCGTCAATGTGAATATCTTCACATACCACCATTGTCGTCAATGTCTTCATACATTTTTAGGGGTCATCTCCGGTAGGTAAACCGAATCAATGAGGGACACCACCTACGTTATCCTGCAATTCTCACAAACGCATTAGTCCCTCAACCACATTTGTCGTCAATACTCCAAAACCAACTAGGGGTGGCACTAGATGCACTTACACAAGCACTAGACATCATTGATACATTTCGGTTTAGCCAGGGAGGTGATAGCTGTGATCTTCTCCAGATTAGCCTCAATTCCCCTGTTGGACACCAGGATACCCAACAACTTGCCTGCCGGTACACCAAAAACACACTTGGCCGGGTTGAGCATCATCTTGTACGTCCGTAGGTTATCAAAGGTTTCCTTCAAATCATAAACCAGAGTCTCCTTCTCCCTTGACTTAACCACAATATCATCCACATAGGCATGCACATTACGGCCGATCTGCTTATGAAGGCAATTCTGTACACACCGTTGATAAGTTGCCTGGGCACTCTTGAGCCCAAAGGGCATAGATACATAGCAGAAGGCTCCAAAGGGAGTTATGAACGTCGTCTTCTCCTGGTCCTTAACTGCCATCTTGATTTGATGATAACCAGAATATGCATCCAGAAAACTCAAACACTCACAACATGCCGTAGCATCAATAATCTGATCGATGCGGGGGAGGGCAAAAGGATCTGCTGGACAAGCCTTGCTAAGATCTGTGTAATCCACACACATGCGCCAGGTGCCATTTTTCTTAAGGACCAGCACCGGATTAGCCAGCCATTCAGGATGGAACACTTCAACAATAACGCCAGCCGCTAAGAGCACAGCCACCTCTTCTCCAATAGCTGCGCCTTTCTTCGTTGAACCGGCGGAGAAACTGCTTCACCGGTTTGTACTTAGGATCAACATTAAGAGTGTGCTCGTGAGTTCCCTCGGTACACTGGCATGTCGGAAGGCTTCCATGCAAAAATGTCCGGTTCTCACGGATGAACTCGATGAGCGCTTTCCTATTTCGGATCCAAGTTGGTGCGATACTAAAGCGCTTGGGCCGAATCGCCCGGTCTGAAGTCAACAAGCTTAGTCTCGGCTGCCGATTTGAACTTGAGCGGATCATGCTCGTGGTTGGCTTCTTCAGCGGAGTCATGTCCGCGGATCAACATGATCCTTGTAGTACTTCAACTCTTCCGTGGCACAAACCGACTCCGCATAGGCCGCATCACCTTCTTCACACTCCAAGGCAATCTTGCGACTTCCATGAACGGTTATGGTCCCCTTGTGACCCGGCATCTTGAGCTGCAGATAAATATAACAGGGCCGTGCCATAAATTTGGCATAAGCAGGCCGCCCAAATAAAGCGTGGTATGGGCTACGGATCTTCACCACCTCAAAAATCAATGTTTACGACACGGAATCATGATCATCTCCAAAGGCCACCTCTAGAGCTATCTTGCCAGCAGGATATGCTGACTTACCAGGTACCACACCATGGAATACCGTATTGGACGGTTTAAGATTCTTGTCTGTTAGCCCCATACGGCGGAAGGTCTCATAGTATAAGATATTAATGCTGCTTCCTCCATCCATGAGCACCTTGGTGAACTTATAACCTCCCACCTGAGGTGCCACCACCAACGCTAGCTGACCCGGATTGTCAACCCGGGGAGGGTGATCCTCTCTGCTCCATATGATTGGTTGTTCGGACCAGCGTAAATAACGAGGCACGGCTGGTTCAACAGAATTCACCGCTCGCTTGTGAAGCTTCCGGTCTCGTTTATCCAAGCTAGTGGTGAATACATGATATTGCCTGCTATTCAACTGCTTTGGATTGCTCTAATAACCCGACTGCTGCTGCTGGTTGTAACCACCACAGCTATTACGATTGTTTTGATTGTTATGTCCACCCTGATCTCCATTGAAGCCTGAACCGTCATTTCCTCCACCGTGACCCAGCCCATGGAATCCGGATCCTGAGCCACCACCTGATCCATGATCGTATCGGAAGGCATTATAATTCTTGAACTCCTACATAATATAACAATCCTTGCAAAGGTGGTTGGCTGGCGACTCCTTCGTCCCGTGTTTCGGACAGGGCTGGTTTAACAGATAGGTCAGGCGGTCCGGGTTGGGATTTGGAGCTCCACCGCGACTCGGCGGTTTACCCTTCCGTCGCTGGCCCTTGTCTTGCGCGCTAGTATTAGCCACAAAGTCCATGCTGCCATCCGCTTTACGCTTGCCTCCGTTACCATGACCTGTTGTGTTGTGCTGCTGCCCTTTGGAGTTGCTGCTCTTCTTTCCCTTCCCTGTCTTGTCATCATCAGACTCGGGATCCTTGGTACTATCAGAATCAACATACTTCACTAACGCAGTCATGAGGGTCCCCATATCGTTACAATGGCGCTTCATCCGTCCCAATTTCAACTTCAGAGGCTTAAACTGGCAGTTGCTTTCCAAAGTTATAACCGCGGAGTCAGCTTTGATATGGTCTGATGAGTGCAAAATTTCCGAAACCCTGCGCACCCAGCGGGTTGTTGACTCTCCTTCCTCCTGGACACAGGCCACCAAGTCCACTATTGACATGGGATGCTTACATGTATCCTTGAAATTCTGGATAAACCGGGCTCGCAACTGGGCCCAGGAACTGATAGAATTGGCCGGTAAGCTCTTTAACCAAATACGGTATGTCCCTTCAAGCATCATGGTGAAATACTTTGCACACGCCGCTTCATCTACGTCAAGCATCTCCATGGCCATCTCATAGCTCTCTACCCATGTTTCCGGAGACAAATCGGCTGTGTAATTTGGCACCTTGTGCGGGCCCTTGAAATCCTTGGGCAAGCGCACATTGCGTAAAGCGGGGACAAGACAAGGCACTCCCAAAGAACTAGAAGTGACTCTGGCTCGATCGAGGTGGTTGGGCGAACCAGCGTGGTCGACGAGCCTCATGTTGCGCCACTAACTCGGCGTCCCTCTTGGCTCGGGCCCGGTCCACCACTTCACGAGCATCACTGCCGGGTTATTGCCACGGGGCGCTTCACAGTTCCGTGCATTACTGGATACGGCCGGTTCATCCATCAGCCTGCTGTAACTCCGGCTTGGACAGGGGGTGGAATGAATTCGGTCACGACTATATGAATATGCTTCCTGCTGAACCAAGGTTGTTCGAAGAAGTTCCTTGACTGGCGGCGTCTCCACCGCTTGGAGAATCGCCTTCAATTGGGATGGCCTCCAGCCGTGAAGCGGCAGCGATAAGATTGTCCATTGGATTAGAATAATGACCGGAGGTGTGCGGACAGGCTGAGGTATGACATTGTTACGTCGAGGCGGCTCCATCGGTAGGCTGAACGGCGCACCGGCCCAGTGCCTCCGGCGGTTTATCACCGGCGGGTTACTAGTTCGCCCAGGGTGTTAAAGAGGTTCCGGGCGTCGAAAACCGTAGGCAGGCGAGACCGATGCTTCCTTTTTAGGACTTCATGCGACGCGTTCTGGTTCAGCATAAGCTTACAGGCCTGCGCATCCAAAGCGGCCCGCTCTGCGGCCATCTTGTCATTCTTGGCTGCTAGGTCGGCTTTGGCATGAGTGATCTGTTCCCTCACCTTTGCAATTTCCGCGTTGTGGGCGTCCTGATCCGCCGGGTTAGCCTCCGCCATAAGCACGGCCAACGCATCAAACAGATCAGATAAAACTTGAGCCGGCGGGTGCACAGGGCCTCCTGCCCCGGCCGCCGCTGCTGACCCGGAGAACATTGCTGCTGCGGTCGAAGAGTGGATCGCCGCCTGTGTACCGGCCATGAATATCCCAACCTGGTTGGGCAGATCAGAGGGGTCCGGAATACTGTCACCATCGGAACAGCCCCCAATCTGGCCATCTTGTAGCTGATACAATGATTCGATTTCTCCGGTCGAGGACTCGTCACCGGAATAAATGACGGTCTCGCTACCAGATTCCGGTCCACCCTCAAATTCTCCTCCGTGGATGACTCCCACGAAGGCACGCTTCACGGCCGGTTTATCCTGGGCAGATCTCGCACGCTGAGCCGTTTCGATGAAGTCGGTGCAGATGTCCGGCTCAGGGCCCGGTTCACCGATCTTGCCAATGAAGACGTGTATGCCACCAAAGGGGACCCGGTACCCGTACTCAATCAAGCCGGCCTCGGGGCCCCAGCCTGCATCGTCGATGTAGAGCTTGCCGCGACGACTCTTGGTCATCCGGCCCACAGCGTAACCCTTGAGTCCTTCGAAGTTGCCCTCCAAGAACTTGAAACCATCATGCGATAGCCCCACGGTGGGCGCCAACTGTCATGGTTTTGTCACGGCAGATGTCCTCATGAAAGGACTTAGCCGTGGAGCCATCGCTACCGGTTAGCTTGAAGGGGTTAAAGTAGACACAAGGACGCAAGAGAGTTTATACTAGTTCGGCCCCTTCGATGAAGGTAAAAGCCTACGTCTAGTTGTGATGGCATTGATGGGGGTTTCGATGACTAGGGAGCAAACAAGCTTCGCCTAAGTCTCGAGTTGTTGTCTGTCGTACTTGAACCGCCTCCGGGTCGTCCCCTTATATACATGGGTGGCGCCCGTCGGTTCACGGAGTCCCGACGCCGGTTCATAGATGTATCCGGCTCGGTCTCTGCTATTCCTAACTTACAATACAAGTTACATACTGACGCCGGTTTACGGCTACAGGCCATAAACCGGCTATGGGCCTTAAGCCCTCATCTGCCTACTTGGGCTTTAACATACTCAACTACTGATGAAGCTAACCCGGCCTGTCCTGGGCGGTTTACGCCCAGTGGTAATATCCCCAACAGCTTGGCATTCTCATATGCTTGGGTTCTCCATTCATCAAGTGAGCTAATATCAAGTAACCTCTTCTCACCGGCAAGTTTGAAATCATAGTTGAGCTCCTTAATAGCCCAATATACCTTATGTTCAAGTTCAAGAGGTAAGTGACATGCTTTTCCATAAACCATCTTATACGGAGACATACCCATAGGATTTTTATATGCAGTTCTATAGGCCCATAATGCATCATCAAGTTTCTCGGACCAATTCTTTCTAGATCTATTGACAGTCTTTTGCAAAATTAATTTGAGCTCTCTATTACTCAACTCTACTTGACCACTAGACTGTGGGTGATAAGGAGATGCAATTTTATGATTAACATCATACTTAGCAAGCATTTTACGAAAAGCACCATGAATAAAATGTGAACCACCATCAGTCATTAAGTATCTAGGGACTCCAAACCTCGGAAAAATAACTTCTTTCAGCATCTTAATAGAGGTGTTATGATCAGCACTACTAGTTGGAATAGCTTCTACCCACTTAGTAATGTAATCAACAGCAACTAAAATATGTGTATATCCATTAGAGGCAGGAAAAGGTCCCATATAATCAAAGCCCCAAAAATCAAATGGTTCAATAACAAGAGAGTAATTCATAGGCATTTCTTGATGTCTACTAATATTACCAATTCTTTGACATTCATCACAAGATAAGACAAATTTACGAGCATCTTTGAAGAGAGTAGGCCAATAAAAACCGGATTGCAATACCTTATGTGCAGTTCTATCTCCAGCGTGGTGTCCTCCATATGGTTCAGAGTGACACTTGCGTAGGATCTATTCATGTTCATGCTCAGGTACACAACGTCTAATAACACCATCTACTCCTTCTTTATAAAGGTGTGGGTCATCCCAGAAGTAATGTCTTAAATCATAAAAGAACTTTTTCCTTTCTTTGGTATGTGAAACTAGGTGGTATAAATTTAGCAACAATGTAATTAGCATAATCAGCATACCATGGAAGCGATACGAGAAGCATTAATGACCGCTAATTGTTCATCGTGAAAGCTATCATCAATAGGTAGTGGGTCATCAAGAACATTCTCTAACCTAGACAAGTTATGCGCAACGGGTTCTCAGCTCCCTTTCTATCAATAATATGCAAATCAAATTCTTGGAGCAAGAGAACCCATCTAATAAGTCTAGGTTTAGCATCTTTCTTTTCCATAAGATATTTAATAGCAGCATGATCGGTGTGAATAGTAACTTTAGAATCAACAATATAAGGGCTGAACTTATCACAAGCAAATACAACTGCTAAGAATTCCTTTTCAGTAGTAGCATAATTTCTCTGGGTAGTATCAAGAGTTTTACTAGCATACTGGATAACATTTAATTTCTTATCAACTCTTTGCCCTAGAACAGCACCTACAGCATAATCACTAGCATCGCACATAATTTCAAAGGGTGAATTCCAATCAGGTGGCTGAACAATAGGTGGAGTGATCAAAGCTTTCTTAAGTATTTCAAATGCTTCTACACAATCATCATCAAAGACAAAAGGAATATCTTTTTGCAATAAATTAGTCAGAGGCCTAGAGATTTTAGAAGAGTCCTTAATGAACCTCCTATAAAAACCGACATGACCAAGGAAACTTCTCATACCTTTAATGTCCTTGGGACATGGCATCTTTTCAATAGCATCAACTTTAGCTTTATCAACTTCAATACCTCTTTCAGAAATTTTATGCCCCAAGACAATGCCTTCATTAACCGTAAAGTGGCACTTTTCCCAATTCAAGGCGAGACTAGTGTCTTCACATCTCTGCAAAACTCGATCAAGGTTGCTCAAGCAATCATCAAAAGAGGATCCATAAACGGAGAAATCATCCATGAATACCTCACAAATCTTTTCACAAAAGTCGAGAATATAGCCATCATGCATCTTTAAAAGGTAGCGGTGCATTACATAAACCAAAAGGCATACGTCTATAAGCAAAAGTACCGAAAGGGCAAGTAAAAGTAGTTTTGATTGATCCTCCGCTGACACGGTATTCGAGAGAAACCAGAATAACCATCTAGAAAGCGTAAATGTGTATGTTTGGATAGTCTTTCTAGCATTTGATCAATAAAAGGTAAAGGGTAATGATCTTTCTTAGTAGCTTTATTTAATTTACGGAAATCAATTACCATCCTATAACCTGTAATAAATCTTTGCGGAATCAATTCATCTTTATCATTAGGAACAACAGTAATACCTCCCTTCTTAGGGACGCAATGGACAGGACTTACCCAATCACTATCAGCAACGTGATAAATTATACCTGCCTCAAGGACCTTTAGTATCTCCTTTCTTACCACTTCTTTATTCTTAGGATTTAAACGCCGTTGATGATCTCTAACTAGTTTGGAACCTTCGTCCAATTTAATTTTGTGTTGGCATAGAGTGGGACTAATGCCCTTAAGATCATCAAGAGTATATCCAATAGCAGCACGGTGCTTCTTCAGAGTTTATAATAATCTTTCATCTTCCTGCTCTGAAAGGTTAGCACTAATAATAACAGGATATATCTTCTTTTCATCAACATAAGCATATTTAAGATTATCAGGTAAAGGTTTGAGCTCAAACATGGGATCACCCTTGGGTGGAGGAGGATCCCCTAGGATTTCAACAGGCAAGTTGTGTTTCAGTATAGGACCCTGTTGAAAGAATACTTCATCTATCTCCCTTCTTTCATTCATAAACATATCATTTTCATGGTCTAGCAAATATTGTTCTAACGGATCAGTAGGAGGCACGGCAATAGAAGCAAGACCAATAATTTCATCCTTACTAGGCAATTCTTTATCATGAGGTTGTCTACGAAATTTAGCAAAATTAAACTCATGTTTCATATCCCCCAAGCCAATTGTAACAACATCCTTTTCACAATCAATCTTAGCATTAACAGTATTCAAGAAGGGTCTACCAAATATAATGGGACAAAAGTCATCTTGTGGGGAACCAAGAACAAGAAAATCAGCAGGATATTTAACTTTCCCACACAAGACTTCAACATCTCCAACAATCCCAACTGGTGAAATAGTATCTCTATTGGAAAGCTTAATAGTAACATCAATACCTTCTAACTCAGTGGGTGCGATATCATGCATAATTTCTTCATGTAAGGAATGAGGTATTGCACTAGCACTAGCACCCATATCACATAAGCCATGATAACAATGATCTCCTATTTTAACAGAAATAACAGGCATGCCTACAACAGGTCTATGTATCTTAGCATCGGGTTAGGCAATATTCGCAGCCTGTTCACAGAAGTAAATAACATGCCCATCTATATTATCATCCAAGAGATCTTTAACCATAGAAATACTAGGTTCAACTTTAATTTGCTCAGGAGGTGTATATGTTCTGGTATTACTCTTACGAACCACAGTTGAAGCTTTAGCATGATCCTTTATTCTAACAGGAAAGGGTGGTTTCTCAACATAAGTAGTAGGAATAATAGGATCATTATAAGTGATAATGTTTTCTTCAACTGTAATAGGTGCAACTACTTTTACTTCAGTAGGAGGATTATATTTAAACCACTCTTCCTTGGGGAGATCAACGTGAGTAGCAAAAGATTCATAGAAAGAAGCTACTATCTCAGAGTCAAGTCCATATTTAGCGCTAAATCCACGAAAAGCATCGGTATCCATAAAAGATTAAACACAATCAAATTTAGATGTCATACCTGACTCCTTACCATCATCGAAACCCCAGTCTTCACAGTTGCATTTAATTATTTCCAATGAAACCCACTTGAATTCAGTAGTCTTCAGCATATAGGAACCAACACAGGAAGTATATATCAAGCATGGTGCGATCATTGAGAGAAAGCCGAGCATAAAATTTTTGAATAATCATATCTCTTGAGAGCTCATGATTGGGGCACGAATATAACATTGAATTAAGCCTCCCCCAAGCTTGAGCGATGCTTTCTCCTTCGCGAGGCCAAAAATTATTTATATAATTACGATCACGATGAACAAGATGCATAGGATAGAACTTCTGGTGAAATTCCAAGTTCAATCGTTTATAGTTCCAAGATCCCATATCATCACATAGCCTATACCATGTAAATGCATCTCCCTTCAAAGATAAAGGAAAGACCTTCCTCTTAACAACATCCTCGGGAATACCTGCAAGCTTAAATAATCAACAAACTTCATCCACATAGATAAGGTGTAAATTGGGATGCAATGTTCCATCTCCTGCAAAGGGATTAGCTAGCAGTTTCTCTATCATACGCGAAGGAATCTCAAAGTAAACATTTTCAGTAGGTTCAGTAGGTTGAGGAGCAACTCTTTGCTCTACTGGTCCGGGCGAAGATGCCCCGAACAAGCCCCTCAAAGGATTAGTTTCCATAGTAACAAGTGACAGAAAATTTCAGCACACTATATAAATGTTTCCTTACCAAGTTCCACTCACCAAAGGCGCTTCACTCCCCGGCAACGGCGCCAGAAAAGAGTCTTGATGACCCACAAGTATAGAGGAGTCTATTGTAGTCCTTTCGATAAGTAAGAGTGTCGAATCCAACGAGGAGCAGAAGGAAATGACAAACGGTTTTCAGTAAGGTATTCTCTGCAAGCACTGAAATTATAGGTAACAGATAGTTTTGTGATAAGATAATTTGTAACGGGTAACAAGCAATGAAAGTAAATAAGGTGCAGCAAGGTGGCACAATCCTTTTTGTAGCAAAGGACAAGCCTGGACAATCTTATATCTTATATTTACTAATTAGAAGCACCATATGAGGCACCACGTCAATCCTGAAAGTTAAGAAATTGCATCCATCTGATTAGTATATAATGTGTCCTTAGCCGTAGGATGAAGCATGCGACGTGAAAAAAGGAGATGTCCTCACCTGGGTCTCTCCATACTTCCTCCTGGTAATAAAAAAAGAAAGGAAGCGTTCTCACCTGAGTCTCTCCCTGTTTCCTAGAAAGAAAAAAAACAAAAAGAAATCTATGCGTGGTCTCCTCCTAACCATCCCAAGTTCTGATGCAAATGCTATGTGGTCTTTCTTTTTTCCACGCATGCATGTACGTGCCCATAAATTGTACGTGCAAAGGCAAAGAAAGGAGAGGGCTCAGACCTGGACTCTTTATTTCTATTGATATACTATTATTTTTCTGGAAAGAGTCCAAATGATATACGTTTATCTGAATCACTCAAAGATCTCGATTTGTGCACAATACGTGCAAAGCCAAAAGAAGTGTCGATCTTAATGATATTTGTTTTTTTTCAGAAATGGTCCAAATGATATTTGTTTATGTGAATCGCGTAAGGTGTAGAATTTCTTATAGCTTCCTAGGTGGATATCAAACATACGAACACGCATAGTGCTTCTATGTAACTTATTTCTTGCGACCATGCATGGGAAATATGCTCCGTGTCTGCGGAACCGTCGTGACTCAACGTACTGAGACAAAAAGCAAAGCTCTAAGACGCCACTGAGTAGTTAACAACTCCTCCTTTACGCCATCGGGTGCAGGCTACATGCCAGTCTCGAGAAGGAATGCGATGTGCCGCCTACGTTCAATGTCTCTGTATGCTAGGTGACAAAGTCTTTTAGGAGTATCATTTTTTGCCCAGAACATTCCGAATGTTTTTTTCACGGCCTATCTAAATAAATTATTTCACAATTCCCATTACAGAAAATATATATAATATATTTTAAGGGCATGTTTATTGTTGAACTTTTTAAATGTTCCCCTATGTGTTTTTATCTTAGTTAATTGTAAGTCCAAACTCTATCTTCCTTCATGGCAAAATGACACCATATGCTACTACAGGGTATTCAATTTGCAGAATATAGGTTATAGTTGAAGAGAACATGCACATGTTACTTATGTTCGTTAATATTTAGGTCTAATCTTTCCGGTTTGCTATTTGTAACCAACGTATAACTTTGTGTCCTCTATTCCCAGCACCATCATGTGAATTCTACCATGTTTTGCAACTATATATATTATCCACAAATGTATATCTTCACAAACTTTTAGGTTCATATTTTTACAATACCTATAAATCTGAGGTCTTTTGAAATAACACGAGAACAATCTTTGTGTATTACGGTGACACATTTAGCATTCAAAATTCATAATGAGACATTGCTTTACGGTTCATAACTCCTTTTTGTCCTATGTCTAACCAATAAAAATAGTGCATGTCGTGTTTAATAACTATTTATGAAAACATTGTATAATTGCCAGACATTTCATATTGCAAAAAAACTTAACATACTAAAAAGTAAAGTGCTAGCCCGTGCAGATGCATGGGTTGCCGACTAGTTTCTTATAATGAGAAAAGCGCTCCCGAGGACACATGGGAATTATCGTCAAGCTAGTTTTCATCACGCTCAAATGATTCACGTTCGGTACTTTGATAATTTGATATGTGGGTGGACCGATGCTTGGGTACTGCCCTTTCTTGGACAAGCATCCCACTTATGATTAACCCCCGTTGCAAGCAAACCGCAACTACAAAAGAAGTATTAAGGTAAACCTAACCATAGCATGAAACTAGTGGATCCAAATCAGCCCCTTACGAAGCAACGCATAAACTAGGGTTTAAGCTTCTGCCACTCTAGCAACCCATCATCTACTTATTACTTCCCAATGCCTTCCTCTAGGCCCAAATAATGGTGAAAAGTCATGTAGTCGACGTTCACATAACACCACTGGAGGAGAGACAACATACATCTCATCAAAATATCAAACGAATACCAAATTCACATGACTACTAATAGCAAGACTTAGCCCATGTCCTCAGGAACAAACGTAACTACTCACAAAGCATATTCACGTTCATGATCAGAGGAGTATTAATATGCATTAAGGATCTGAACATGTGATTTTCCACCAAGTAAACCAATTAGCATCAACTACAAGGAGTAATCAACACTACTAGCAACCCACAGGTACCAATTGGTGGTTTTGATACAAGATTGGATACAAGAGATGAACTAGGGTTTGGAGATGAGATGGTGCTGGTGAAGATGTTGATGGAGATTGACCCCCTCCCGATGAGAGGATCGTTGGTGATGATGATGGTGATGATTTCCCCCTCCCGGAGGGAAGTTTCCCCGGCAGAACAGCTCCGCCGGAGCCCTAGATTGGTTCCGCCTCGTGGCGGCGAATTTTCGTCCCATAAGCTTGCTTATGACATTTTCCAGGGTAAAAGCCTTCATATAGCAGAAGGTGGGCACCGGAGGGCCACCAGGGGGCCCACGAGACTGGGGGCGCACCCCCCACCCTCGTGGCCAAAGTGTGGGCCCCCTCTGGTACTTTCTTTGCTCAATAATTCTTATTAATTCCAAAAATGACTTTCGTGGAGTTTCAGGACTTTTGGAGCTGTGCAGAATAGGTTTCCAATATTTGCTCCTTTTCCAGCCAGAATCCCAGCTGCCGGCATTCTCCCTCTTCATGATAAACCTTGTAAAATAAGAGAGAATAGCCATAAGTATTGTGACATAACATGTAATGACAGCCCATAATGCAATAAATGTCGATATAAAAGCATGATGCAAAATGGACGTATCATGCCTCTGCAATTTGAGTGCTAAGTCCGCGTGCGCTGATTCTAGGCCTTGAAGTCGTTCTGCTTCCTGCTTCCTCTGCTCGTCCTCCAGCTTCTTCTTCTTCTCCTCCTCCATCTTCCTTCTCGCACGGCTTCTGTAGTCGGTGTTCCACTCAGAAAAGCCCTCATACCACGGAAAAACGCCCTTGCCTCGTGTTCTTCCCGGGTGTTCAGGATTTCCCAGGGCGCGCGTAAGCTTGTCATTCTCTCTGTTGGGCGTGAACACCCCCTTTCGAGCTTCTTCTATTGCTACAACTAACTTATCATCGGCTCATTTAAGACATGCCTTCTTCGAAACCTCGCCTGTCTTCGGGTCCAACGCCCCCCCCATGCGCATAGAACCAACTTCTGCACCTGGGGGGGCAGCTCAATGTAACTGGAGTGACCTGTGCAGACAGCATCTCTTGTTCAGACTTATCCCACTTAGGCATTGCCACCGCGTAGCCACCTCGCCCCAGCCTATGGAATTGCTGCTTTTTGCGGCATTGGCCTTGTTTTTTTGGACCGTTCCTTAGATAATTCTGATTCCTTGAATTTCACGAAATCATCCCAGTGTTCTCTTTGGTTCTCCAGTGTTCCGTTGAATTCTTGAGTCTTCTTTCCTGCTTTGACGTAGTATTTCCATACAGTTTTCTTGTGGTTGTTGAATGCAACTGCCTTCTTCCTAAGAGTAGCGTCCTTGACTTTCTCCACATCTGCAGCTGTGAAATGATTTGGTAGGGTGAAATGTTCCATGAGATCTTCCCAAAGCGCTTTTTTTGCTCTGTCATCGACAACAGTAAGATCTGGACGGGGCTTTGATGGCTCTTTCCATTCTTGAAGGGAGATCGGGAGTTTTTCCTCCACAAGAACTCCGCACTGACGAACGAACTTGTTTGCAATGTTCTTAGGCGCTATTGGTTCGCCATTAGTTTTGATGGCATCGATGTTGTACTTTACGCCCTGCTTCAACTTTTTTTTCCCGGGCCTCGCACTCTGCCTGTAGAAGATTTGCTCGATCCGGAGGGCTGAAAAGAAGAAAGATCGATTTGTTAATATATCTTCAAATCATTTAAAACATGTGATGATCACCAGATGCCTGCTTATATAAATATACCTCGTCGATCTCTGTTTTATCAAGATCAACATTTTCTTTGCTATCATAATCATTAATTTTGTCGCCATCATAATCATTAATTTCTTCACCATCATAATCCATGACTTCATCAATTCGGTCGTCGCGATCGAATATCATATCATCACCCTCCCCGGTATTGTTCAGATATTGGGAGCCATCATCTTCTTCATTTCGATTATCTGGCACGTGAGGGGAGCGTATGATCTCGAACAGGGCCTCTTCTCCCTCTCTGCTGGTATTGTCTGTCATAGCTTTTATTTAACAAATCCATAAGAAATATAAAACAATTTAGTATTAAAATTACAATATGCATGCATGCAATCAATAAGAGGAAATCCTGAATCATAGTACATAATATGCATCGTCTCAAATAATATATAATCTCGAATACATCGTCTTGAATATTATATATCGAATACACCACTAGTTGGCTAGCTAATAAAGATCGAATACTACAGAATAATCTAGGCCACTCGTGGTTCCTGAGGCGCGGGCGGTGGACACCCAAAAAGAAGGAACCATCACATGATCATAGCTCAGTCATCTCCCCAAAGACCCTGCCAGGTATTGGAGAACCTAACGTCCATAGCAGCCATGTAGCGACGGACGTGCTCGTCCTCCTCCCTGACACGACGACGCACCACCTCCGACGGGGCCGGCTCCCTCCGCACCGAAAGTGGCCCACGGGAACGCCACCAAAGGAGCTCAGGGTCGACGACGGGACCCCGGTTCCTCACCAAGCGGCGAGCCCCTGAAGGTAGCACCTCCTAGTGCCAGCCCATGAGCCCAGTCCGGACATGGGTCCTTCAAGCAGGACGTCGTCGCGAACGGGTCGACGGCGAGGATGCGGGCCGGGCATCGTCGAGAACAAATACTATACGCCGCAAAAGTAACATTTTTTAAATGATTGGATTGTGATTTCTTATATGCAAATTCTAAATTTGTATAACTAAAATTATAAGAAACTAAAAAACTAACATTTCTATAACAATTTGAAATTAATCTAATTTATCTAGCTAAAACTAACATTTCTAAAATTTCTGACATTTCTATATACTATTTGACATTAATCTAATCTAATTAATTAATTCATCTAAAAATTGTATGAAAAACAGAAAAATAGAAAAAAACTAAAAACTAAAAACAAAAAAATTGTGTGTGTGTGCGCGCGCGTGTAGTGTGTGTGTGTGTGTGTGCGTGTGTGTGTGCGCGCATGTAGTGTGTGTGTGTGTGTGCACGCGCGCGGCCGGTGGCGGCGGTGGCGCGGTGGATTGGAGGGAGGAGAGGTCGGGGGAGGGGCTCAAAGCGCGCGCGGGCGAGGTCGAAGCGACAGCGACGGCGAGGTCCAAGCGACGGCGACGGCGAGGCGAGGGGCCGGACGATTTATGGCGCGGACAGGGCGATGGCGCGATGGGGACGGCGACGGCGCGGGACGGCGGCGACGACGGCGCGGGACGGGGGCGGCGACGAGGCAGAGGAGAAGAAGCAGAGAGGGGGAACTGACGAATTTTTTTTGAAGTGTTTTCTTATATAGAACCTACCTTTAGTACCGGTTGGAGCCACTAACCGGTACTAAATGTCTGTTTTGGCCAGGCTTAGAGGCGGGAAGCGCACCCCTTTAGTACCGGGTGGTGGCTACAACCGGTACTAAACGCACCCCCTTTAGTACCGGTTGTAGCCACCACCCGGTACTAAAGGGGGTGCGCTGGCTCCAGGCGGTGCGCAAGTTTAGTCCCGCGTCGCTAGTCGAGGAGCGCCGAGGCCAGTTTATAAGCCCCAGCGTGGGCACTGCATTGAGCTCCTCTCCAATGCAGGCCTTCTGGGCCTACCTCTTCTACTACGCCTGTTGGGCCCTCTTTGGCTAAGCGGGCCTGCATCCTGGCCCAACTACAGGTTGGGTTTCTAGTCGTATGCAGGCCGCTTTGGCCCAGTAGGTGGGATTTTTTATTTAGTTTTTGTCTCAACAAAAAATTAGTTTTTTTCTTTTCTACTTTTTTTATTTTCATTTATTTATTTCTAAATATTTTTTCTTTAGGTACAAAAATTACAAACTTTCTGTTAGTGCGAGTAGTTTTCAAATTTGAATAGTTTAAATTTTTTTAATTTAGTTTTTGTCTCAACAAAAATTTAGTTTTTTTTCTACTTTACTTATTTACATTTATTTATTTCTCAATATTTTTCTATAGTTACAAAAAATTTCAAACTTTCTGTTAGTGCCAGTAGTTTTCAAATTTGAATTATTTGACGAACTAATTTGCAGACGGAGTGCATCCAGTTTTTGCACATAAAATTTCTTCGCGTTTCAAATACCAAAACACATAAGTACCCTAACTATTACAAAGATTCCCTCCGGTTTGTTCGAAGCGGCACTTTCCAGATATATAAGTCTGGAAAGTCACTACAGAAGAAAGTGATGACGGTGAAGCCTATGACATGCCAGTGTGGGATCTTTAGGTGTGAAACTTTTTCTTCGCGTGTGTCCCTTTGCGTCGTAACCATGGACAATCTTCATTATTTAACTGGATGCTCGGATCAATATTCACTTTGAATGGAGCAATTTCATCAAACTTTTCATAATCTTCGGACATGTCTGTCTTGTCATCCACTCCCACGATGTTTCATTTCCCTGAAAGAACTATGTGGCGCTTTGGCTCATTGTATGATCCATTCGCTTCCTTATCTTTTATTTTTCTTGGCCTGGTACACATGTCTTTCACATAGAAAACCTGCGCCACATCATTGGTTAGGACGAATGGTTCGTCTGCATACGCAAGATTGTTGATATCCACTGTTGTCATTCCGTACTGCGGGTCTTCCGTTACCCAGCCTCGTGTCATATTGTCCCATTTGCACCGAAACAAAGGGACCTTCAAACTACCTCCATAGTTAAGTTCACATATGTCCATAATATGTTTCCTTTCCCATGTTGGTTGTTGCATCAAAGCGGACACCACTGTTTTGGTTGGTGCTCTTCTTATCTTGGGCGATCATGTAAAATATATTCCCATTTATCTCGTACCCTTTAAAAGTCATTATTTTCGAAGATGGTAACTGGGACAGCAAGTACAGGTCATCTTCAATATCGCCATCATGCATGGCACGTGTCTGCAACCAACCGGCGAAAGTCCTCGTTTGTTCACGTGTAATCCAGTCGTCAGACTGCTCCGGGTGTTTGGAGTGTAGAAAATTCTTGTGTTCCTCCATATACGGAGCCACCAAGGCGGAATTCTGTAGAACTATGTAGTGTGCTTCAGTGAGAGAATGCCCGTCCATACATATTATTTGATCCCCTCTTAGCGTGCCGTTTCCATCCAGTCTGCCCTTATGTCGCGATTCAGGAACACCAATCGGCTTAATGTCAGGAATAAAGTCAATACAAAACTCAATGACCTCCTCATTTTCATGGCCCTTCGAGATGCTTCCTTACGCCTAGCACGGTTATGAACATATTTCTTCAAGACTCACATGAACCTCCCAAAGGGGAACATATTGTGTAGAAATACAGGACCCAAAACGTTAATCTCTTTGCAAAGGTGAACTAGGACGTGCGTCATGATGTTGAAGAAGGATGGTGGGAACACCAACTCGAAACTGACAAGACATTGCACCAAATCATTCTGTAACCTTGGTATGATTTCTGGATCGATTATCTTCTGAGAGATTGCATTGAGGAATGCACATAGCTTCACAATGGCTAATCGAACGTTTTTCGGTAGAAGCCCCCTCAATGCAACAGGAAGCAGTTGCGTCATAATCACGTGGCAGTCATGAGACTTTAGGTTCTGGAACTTTTTCTCTGCCATATTTATTATTCTCTTTATATTCGATGAGAAGCCAGATGGTACCTTCATACTGAGCAGGCATTCAAAGAAGATTTCCTTCTCTTCTTTGGTAAGAGCGTAGCTGGCCTGACCCTGATGTATGTCATCTTTTCCGTGCATAAGTTGCTAGTCCTCCCGTGCCTCTGGTGTATCTTTTGTCTTCCCATACACGCCCAAGAAGCCAAGCAGGATTGCGGAGCGGACCTCGAGGTCTTTCCAATAGGGCAGGTCCCCAAATATAGATTTCTTCTTCCACATGGGTGCGCGTCCGTAAGCGTCCTTCGGAACAGGTTGTCCGCCAGGACCCTTTCCAAAGATTACCTTCAAATCCTTGACCATATCATGTACATCAGCACCAGTACGGTGGCCAGGCTTCGTCTGGTGACCCGCCTCACCTTTGAAATGCTTGCCTTTCTTTCTTATGGGATGCATGCTCGGAAGAAATCGATGATGTCCCAGGTACACATTCTTCCTACAACTATCCAAATATATATTGTCGGTATCATCCAAACAGTGCGTGCATCCGCGGTATCCCTTGTTTGTCCGTCACGGAAGGTTACCGAGAGCAGGCCAATCATTGATGGTCACGAACAAAGAACGCCTTTAGGTCAAATTCTTCCTGTTTGTGCTCATCCCACGCACGTACACCTTTTCCATTCCACAGTTGTAATAGTTCTTCAACTAATGGCCTTAGGTACACATCAATGTTGTTGTCGGCTTGCTTAGGGCCTTGGATGAGCACTGGCATCATAATGAACTTCCGCTTCATGCACAACCAAGGAAGAAGGTTATACAAACATAGAGTCACGGGCCACGTGCTATGGTTGTTGTTCTGCTCCCCAAAAGGATTAATGCATCTGCGCTTAGACCAAACCATACGTTCCTTGAGTCACCTGCAAACTCCTCCCTGTACTTTCTCTTGATTTTTCTCCACTGCGACCCGTCAACGGGTACTCTCAACTTTCCGTCTTTCTTACGTTCTTCTCCGTGCCATCGCATCGCCTTGGCATGCTCTTTGTTTTGGAACGAACGTTTCAACCGTGGTATTATAGGAGCATACCACATCACCTTTGCAGGAATCTTCTTCCTGGGGCGCTCGCCCTCGACATCACCAGGGTCATCGCGGCTGATCTTATAGCGCAATGCACCGCATACCGGGCACGCGTTCAAATCCTCGTACTCACCGCGGTAGAGGATGCAGTCATTAGGGCATGCATGTATCTTCTGCACCTCTAAACCTAGAGGGCAGACAGCCTTCTTCGCTTTGTACGTACTCTCGGGAAATTCGTTGTCCTTTGGAAGCATATTCTTTATCATTACCAGCAACTTTCCAAATCCCTTGTCAGATAGACCATTCTCTGCCTTCCATTGCAGCAATTCTAGTGTGGTGCCCAGCGTTTTCTTGTCACCTTCGCAATTCGGGTACAACAATTTCTTGTGATCCTCTAACATGTGTTGCAACTTCTTCTTCTCCTTTTCACTTGCGCAGTTTCTCTTTTCATTGGCAATGGCCCGACCTAGATCATCAGGGGGCTCATCTGATGCCACTTCTTCAGCTTCTTCCCGCATGGCCGGCTCAGCTTCTTCCCCCATTGTTGTATCATCGTATTCAGGGAACCCATGGCTAGGATAGATATCGTCGTCCTCTTCTTCTACATTGTCTTCCATCATAACCCCTCTTTCTCCGTGCTTGGTCCAAACATTATAGTGGGCCATGAAACCGGACTCAAACAGGTGGACATGAATGGTTCTTGAGTTAGAGTAATTGTGACCATTCTTACAGCCAGCACATGGACAAGGCATAAAACCATCCGCCCGCTTGTTTGCCTGAGCCGCAATCAGAAAAGTATGCACGTCATCAATGAACTGGGGAGAGAATCGGTCATCGTACATCCATTGCCGGCGCATCTTCATTATACACCACCGAATAGACCAAATTAATACAAGTTCATACATAAAGTTCATACCACACTTAAATGCAACATACAAATAACTCTCTAGCTAAAGAATTTAAATGCAACAACAAATGCGATCAAGATCGCAACTAAGGTAACAATTGATCCAACAACATATGATACCAAGCCACACTATCAATGGCATATTTTCTAATCTTCAACCGCATTTTCTCCATCTTGATCTTGTGATCATCGACGACATCGGCAACATGCAACTCCAATTCCATCTTCTCCCCCTCAATTCTTTTCAATTTTTCTTTCAAATACTCGTTCTCTCTTTCAACTAAATTTAACCTCTCGACAATAGGGTCGGTTGGAATTTCCGGTTCACATACCTCCTAGATAAAAATATCTATGTCAACTTGATGGGCACAATTTGTCGTAAACACGAAATGCAACAAATAGTTTTAAAAGAGAATATACCACATCCGAATCATAACACGGATGAGGGCCGACGGGGACGAATATCAAAACCATGGCACTATGTATAACAAACAACGTACGGGTAAGATAATTATACAAGTAACTATATATCTAAATCACACAAACATGATTTTTTTTATATAAAAAAGATAAGAACAAGAGGCTCACCACAAGGTGGTGCCGGCGACGGGTCGGTGCGAACGATGGACGGTGGTTACGACGGAGACGGGAAGGCACTAAGTAAACCACACCTACATATGCAAACTAAGAGTTATTTTAAGCTCAAATTGCATATAAATCAAATATACTACCACATATAATTCCTCCCAAATTACTAAAACCCACAAATTAACCACTATATAAAGCATTGCAAGAGCTAATCTAGCAATGAGAGATGAAAGGACAAAGTTGCTAACCTTTGTGATCACTTGAATGGGGGCCTTGAAATCTTGACAAAATTTGGGCAAAATGTGTGATGAGCTCGAGGGGAGAAGAGGAAGAACAGAGAGGAGGAGAGGGGAAAGAGGGAAGAACAGAGCGAGCTGGACGAAGGGTTTATATGCAGGATGACCTATAGTACCAGTTCGTGGCAAGAACCGGTAATAAAGGTGCTGGACGGGCCCCAGTCTGACATCCTGCCACCACACCCTTTAGTACCGAGTCGTGGCACGAACCGGTGCTAAAGGTTCCGCACGAACCGGTACTAAAGAGAGCGGCCCGCCTAGCCGTTGGAACCGGCACTAATGGTCACATTAGTGACGGCTCAATTTCAAATCGGGACTAATGAGCTGCACATTAGACCCTTTTTCTACTAGTGCCCCAGCCCTCTCACGCACCGAGTGTTTCTGGTTGTCTATTTTCATGATCTGTCCATTCTTCACCGTCGGATTTGCTGTGTTTTCTTACTTCCACCGCACATTTGATTTCCTGGCCCAACGGTCCTAAAGGGTGGAATCACTAATTGAGGAGTACTCCTTGCAAAGATCACTCCCACCTCCTCCGGTTGTGACAAGTGGCCTGCTGCATGTGCGCCACTCAACCAGGGAGTTTTCCCTTTTTTCGTAGATCTGTTTATTAAAAATGTTTAATCTTTTAAACCGTGCGTCCCAATATCAAACCGTTTTACCGTTGGGTTCCCCGCGTTGAGATCTTCAAAACTAGATCCATGTTGATAGGTTTTGACGAATTTTTTTATGAAAAAACTGGACGGAAAAAACCGGACTGAAAAACCGAACCGATAGCACGGTTTTTTTTTCTTTTCGAAAGAGGCACAATTGTGCCTCTCACAAAAGCACAATCGTGCCTCTTGCGGAAGCAAAACCGTGCCTCTCGCAAAAGCAAAAGATCTCCAGTTGGTATCGTTTCCTGTACCATCCCCATGACCGGTGGCGAACATGGAGCGACCGACAGATCAATCCACCTGTGCGAGGAGGTGCGACTTACCGTCAGGGTGCGGCGTCCCCGAAAAAGGACACAAGTACTTTGTTTACATCCTTTCAGCTTTTCAATGGGCAGCCTAATTGATTCACCTGCACATGCTTAATCGAAGGTACAAACTGCCGTGCACATTCTTTATTTTCCCTGCTTTGGTTCCTCCTTTTCTCTTGCTTATTTGGTTTCGTTTGTTCTGGAATCGAGCTAATGGCGTCGATGGAAGCTTGATTTACTCGACCCGATTCGGTTGCACGGCGCGGCGGGATGGTTTGTAGCGGCAAAAAGGTATGTGTCCTTTCAGGTTCTATCGCCAATTCAACGATGATTGATAGAGAGTTTAACCAGGCATTACTCACAGTCTGATGCGCCGGATGCCGATTGTTGCAAGTTTGTTACGATTGGGGATTCATAATTTTCATTCAATTCATGCACGCCCATATAATCCCAACCTTGCCGCTGCTCGTTCTCCACTCTCCTCACTTCTGAAAATCATTCTTCAGCAACGATTGGTGATTCTTATGTCCGCAACTAGTTCCAATTATTCCTTGTTCCTACATCTCCTATTTCACCAATTCTTTCTCCATCTATGGACATTTTTTTATCATTGTAGTTGTTCTTTGTGCCGAAAAAATGCAGCTTGTATACAAGGACGAATTTGAGCAACATACTGCTCTGGGTCAAGCAGCACATCAACTAAGTCATCTTGGAAAGCTAGCAAGGTGTGTACTTTTGCTTTACCAATATATAAATTTTTAATATATTTACCTAATGTCAGGCTATAGCCAACTCAATCTTTGATGCTCATGCGGATGGAAGCAATGTAATCACTCAAAATTACAACTAAATTCTCACATGTCCTTGCTCAAGTTGTACTAAACTAATCTATCACGATATGTATTTGATAGGTAAACACAATCAGTAACAAGAAAGAACTCGAGGACAAGGACAGGAACAACAGTGATGGAAATGATAACAATGGAGTGCAGATTTCTCCTATGCATGTTGCAACGGTACAACATTTCTTACTTTTTTATACCCTTGACTAAAATCATTTGCTTCATTATCACTGTGATTTTCTTTGAATCATTATAGGAACACATAGCACCACATCCAGACAAGGAACAAGAAGCATGATCTTTTGACATTTGTACTGCAACAAAAAATGATTCACCCAGAACTAGAAAGAAGTCCTACATAAGGTCTAAACTACCACTTAGAACCTAAAACTTCTCCATGTATGCTTAATATTTATTTAGGAACAATTTTGTGGATTACTTGGCTGGAACTGAAGCCAACAAATTGCCTCCAGCAAAGAAGATGCACTAATAATCCTAAAAAGAGCTTGGATCAGCATTTGAAGTGCTCATAAAAGGAATGGCGACGTTCTGCATGCATCCATCTTTTCAAGTGATTTAGTTTTCCATTAGTAAATATATCGCCTCTGTGCGAATGCTACTACATGATCAAATGATCAGCAACTTTGTCTTCACAAGTAACCGTGTTTTGGTACTGTGTTTGCAGAAACTATTACTCTTCTATGCCCTGAATAGTTAAACAATGAAATTCTATGCACATGGTTATTCTACCTCTAAATAATATTTGTTTCGATAGATGTGCTGATTCGATATTCTACTATTCTGCCAAGAATGTTTAACTCTCCATGCTATATTATCTCAAATTGTATTAGCATCACAAAATGCACCTTTTCAGTTTTCAGTTAAACCCACATGAGCCGAAGCTAACATCTGATTTGAGCATCTTAGTCTCCAAATTCATATGCAAAATCAGAATTCTTACCCAACAGAACTGTACAGTGTCGACCGCCAAAAAAATTGCAGCCTGGAGTGTCTTCTTCCTCTCCTGTATCATTGGTCCTCCTTGTTTCCAGGCGAACGTAGGTGGAGTAACAGTTACCACAAATTTATTCATCAGTTATCAAAAAATTATTTACTAATCAATTGCAAATACATGGCGCAAAAATGATAAGTGAATAGTTATAAATGCATGAATATTACACACCAATTAAACACCACATAATGGCCATTAGGCTAACCTCTCACAAACAATTTTTAAGTATAGAACATCTATCCATACCTTCGTTTATCTGTATCATTTCCTAACATTAGATCGCAACAATAGACGGGCGCAGCAACGCGCGCGGCATGATCTAGTGAGGTATGTAAAGCTCATGATTTCTTCGGCTCACGTCTCCCTTTGAGGATCCATTTTTGCATGATCCTCTTTGATTGGCACGTGCAATCATGTCATCAGTTAAGTTAATTTCTTCATTTTCGTAGGGTCAATAGGATTCAAGCCTCACCCTTTTTTTTGTTGATGCTTGGCTTGTTAATATGCAACTTTCGAACATATATAAGTTGGTAGAATTTGATGTAAAGGAGTGGGTTGGGACTTTTTGCGGCCCATAAGAAAAACGTACAAGATGGGAGACTCAAGACCGACATATGAAATGGGAGGTTGCTCGATATGCTGCTCGATCCTGTGCGGCCAAGCCAATGGATGGATGTACGAAAGAACCGTGGAATGCGGGTTAATTGAAAGAAATACATGGACTTTTCCACAAATATACATGACAGGCTAAAATTATTTCCTCCCATTATTAGTATAGGCAATATATACTTTATTTTGGTTTTTCTGTTTTTTCACTATTATTTTTTAAATTCATAAATTTCAAAAATGAACAAAATCTTATAAAAGTGTTTGAAAGTTCAAAAGCTGTTCAATTTGTATGAAAAAAGTACAGTGTATATTTGGAAAAACATTACAAAAATGTTTAGAGTATATTTGGAAAAATATTCACCATACATTAAAAAATTATTCAATTTATATTAAAAAATTAAATGTGTATTTTTCGAAAATTGTTCACTGTATATTGAAAAATAATAAATGTATATTTATAAAATGTCCCCAATATATTAGAAAACATTTATAGTACAAAAAATAGTTTTTTATAAGAAAATGTTCATTTTGTATTTTCTCGAGTTTGAGAACATATTTTAGAATTCATGAAAAAATATTGTATTTTCCATTTGTGAACTTTCTGAATTCCTGAAATTTTTTGTAATAGTGAAAAAATCTACTTCGCCAACTTTTTCCAAATGTGTGAACATTTTTTTGAATTTGCGAACTTTTTCAAATTTGTGAATATTTTTTGAATTTTTAAACTATTTTTCGAATTGATGAACTTTTTTTGAATCTGCGTACCTTTTAAAATTATCAAACATTTTTTAGTGTTTTTCGTTGGACGATAGGAAACTCGTGCTAGCATGATACTTTTTTTTTAGATAATGCTAGCATGATATTCCCTCCGTCCCATAATAAGTGTTACTGATTTAGTATAACTTTGTACTAAATTAGCGACACTTATTTGGGACACACGGAGTACTTAAAAAAATTGTGCTACCACTAAAGTTGGATGGCCCATACCTGAGCGTTGCAGGCGATGGGGTGAGTAGCTGATAGGGTTAAACTACTTTAGCCACTTCGTGAGCGACACCTGCACATATTTTTGAAGAGCAACTAACTAAGAGGTACCTTTTGCGCGGGCCCTTCAAGGCTAACTTTTGGCAGGATGACAGCGGGCCACTTGGCGTGCTCTTAGCCGCCATTACGTGTCGCGTGCTGGGTGCTCCCTCAAGTTTTTTTCTATAGGCGTTTTCTGGTTTAGATGGTTTGTTTTTTATGTTTTTTTGGCTTTTTAGTTTTCGCCTAGTTTTCCTGAGATTTTGAAGAAAAAACAAATTTGAAAAAGAATTGCGTGAGAAAACATGTTTTTTTTGCTTCCAAGACGCACATATTTGCTTTTCGTGGAGGCACAGGTTTGTGATAATCCCCAAGTGCAAGGAATCATCGTAGCACTTTTCAAAGGTGGAAGTGATAAGTATGGAGTGTCGAACCCACAAGGAGCTAAAGGTAAGATCAATATTCTCTCAAGCCCTATATACCATTGATACGACTCTACGTGCACCGAACGTTTACTTCCAACTAGAAACGAGAAATAAAACTACGTTGTGAGTATGAAGAGGATAACTTTGCAAGCTGTCGGAGAGCTAAAACATAAAAGTAGGTGATGTTATCATAAAGTTAGAATATATTACTAAATACTATAAATAGCGAGTGTAGAATAATGGTGGATCGGTGTGCGGAATTGTCCTAGGCAATTGTTAACAAGACCGGTAATCACTATTGCAGTTTCATATGAGGGAGAGGCATAAGCTAACATACTTTCTCTACTTGGATCATATGCACTTATGTTTGGAACTCGAGCAAGCATCCGCAACTACTAAAGATCATTAAGGTAAAACCCAACCATAGCAATAAAGCATCAAGTCCTCTTTATTCCCATACGCAACAATCCCTCTTACTCGGGTTTGTGTTTCAGTCACTCACCAACCCACTATAAGCAAATCATGAACGTATTGCAACACCCTACAGCGGGAATCCCTCACGCTTGCGCGACGTGGAAAGCACCATAAGACAGCACCAAAGTAAAACATACAACTCATACCAATCTAGATTATCAATCAACCCAAAGACAAAAGATATCTACTCAAAACATCGTAGGATGGCAACACATCATTGGATCATAATATGTGGCATAAAGCACCATGTTCAAGTAGAGATTACAGCGGGGTGCGGGAGAGTGGACCGTGTAAAAGAGATGGGGATGGTGATGTTGATGAAGACGATCACCGTGGCGATGATTCCTCTCTCGATGGCACTCCGGTGCCACCAAGAGAGAGGAGAAGAGGTTCTCCCCCTTGTGCTTCCTCCTCCATGGCCTCCACCCTCTGGTCCTTGGCCTTCATGGTGATGATGGCCCCTCCAGGATACTCCTCCATGGCCACCGGTGATGATGGCCCCCTCCGGCAGGGTGCCAAAGAGGGCCTAGATTGATTTCTCGTGGCTATAGAGGCTTGCGGCAGCGAAACTCCCGATCTAGGTTAATTTTCCGAGGTTTCTGTATTTATAGGAATTTTTGGCGTCGGTCTCATGTTAAGGAGGTGCTCGAGCTGTCCACGAGGCAGGCCCACGCGCCCTAGGGGGTGGGCGCGCCCCCCACCCTCGTGGGCAGCTCAGGACTCTTCTGGCCCAACTCCGATACTCCATGGTCTTCTTTTGGTCCATAAAAAATCATAAAAAATGGCCCGTCAATTGGACTCCGTTTAGTATTCCTTTTCTGCAAAACTCAAAAACAAGGAGAAAATGTAAACCGGCACTTTGGGCTCTAGGTTAATAGGTTAGTCCCAAAAATCATATAAAATATCATATAAATGCATATAAAACATCCTAGAAGGATAGTATAATAGTATGAATACTTCATAAATTATAGATACGTTAGAGACGTATCAGCATCCCCAAGCTTAATTCCTGCTCGTCCTCGAGTAGGTAAATGATAAAAGAAATAGTTTACGAAGTGTGAATGCTAGCAAGTGCATAAGTTTGATCAATGGTAACTCCAATCACTTTTTCTAGCATCATTATATGTGATAACAATAGCTCATCTCATAAAAAATTTCATGAACAAGTAACAAGCAAGTCACATGTTTAAAGTATAGATCATAAACTTTCTTGAAAACTAACAAACAATATTCTCAGTCATCAAACAGTTGCAATTCATCTTATTTTCAAGAAGAGTCTATGTCAGAGCTTTGATTTAGCAAACTCCACATACTCAACTATCATTTAGTCTTTCACAATTGCTAACACTCATGCAATACTTGTGGTTATGGAGTTTTAATCGGACACAGAGAAAGATAGGGGCTTATAGTTTCGCCTCCCAACCTTTTACCTCAAGGGTAATGTCAACAATAATAGCTCATGCTAACTTACATCCAATTAGATATATATATATATATATATCTATATATATATATATAGGACAAATGTTTCCTACAAGCAGTGGTAGTTACCATCACTTGCGTTTTGTATGTTGTACGTAGTATCTATCGAAACCAAGAGTATGTACGTGTAGTATGTAGTATATAACAATGATTAGGTAGTATATATACTAATTTTTAGGTAGTATGTACCATGTTTTGAGTATGTTTTTTTACGTACAAATATGTACGTATTTCACAAATATAACAAAAACTATGGGCTCATATGCAATTTTTTCATGTAACTTGCTTTGAAATATCTTAGATATATTATATGAACATATTTAAAATAATAAAATAGTATATATAGTACCACATGGTATTGTATGAGATATGTGGGGTAACTACCACCGGGTGGTAGGATGGATTTTCCTATATATATATATATATATATATATATATATATATATATATATATATATATATATATATATATCAGGATCTTTCCAACACCCTATGCTTGCCAAAGGATAAAATGTAAAAAGGAAAGGTGAAGATCACCTTGACTCTTGTATAAGGTAGAAGATAATAATAAAAGATAGGCCCTTCACAGAGGGAAGCAGAGGTTGCCATGCGCTTTCAGGGTTGGATGCACAAAATCTTAATGTGAAAGAACGTCACTTTATATTGCCCCTTGTGATATGAGCCTTTATTATGCGGTCCATCGCTTTTATTTCTACCACATCACAAGATCGTACAAAGCTTATTTCCTCCACACCAATCAATCATACATATTTAGAGAGCAATTTTTATTACTTTCACCAATGACAACTTACTTGAAGGATCTTACTCAATCCATAGGTAGGTATGGTGGACTCTCATGGCAAAACTGGTTTTAAGGGTATTTGGAAGCACAAGTAGTATCTCTACTTGGTGCAAAGAATTGGGCTAGCATGAGGGGGAAAGGCAAGCTCAACATGTTGGATGATCCATGACAATATACTTTATTTCAGATATAAGAAAACATAACCCATTGCGTTGTCTTCCTTGTCCAACATTCACTCTTTAGCATGTCATATTTTAATGAGTGCTCCCAATCATAAAAGATGTCCAGGATAGTATATTTATATGTGAAACCTCTCTTCCTTCAATATTCTTTCATGAATTGTTCAAGTGACACATTCTACGTTTGCTAACTTTCAATAAGTTTACTACCTATACTTATTATGTGTGAAGTCATTACTCCCCATGTTATAAGCATATGAAACATATATAAATTCAGATTTGTGACATTCAATTTATTCAGCCATTTACTCATAGGATATACATGAAGCACATGAGCAAATGACAAACTACTCCAAAAGATATGAGTGAAGAACACTGAGTAGTCAAATAATTAACTAGCCATGGGAGGATTATTTTTTATTCAATATTTCAGATCCAATGATTTTATTCAAACATCAAGTAAGATTGAAAATACGCTCCAAGCAAAACACATATCATGTGACGAATAAAAATATAGCTCCGAGTAGGGTATACCGATAGTTTTGAAGACGAAAGAGGGATGCCTTCCGGGCATCCCCAAGCTTAGGCACTTGAGTCTTCCTTAAATATTACCTTGGGGTGCCTTGGGCATCCCCAAGCTTAGGGTCTTTCCACTCCTTATTCTCCTCATATCGATATCTCACCCAAAACTTGAAAACTTCAGTCACACAAAACTTAACCAAACTTCGTGAGATAGGTTAATATGATAAAGAGCAAACCATTCACTTTGGTATTGTCAAAGACAAGGTTCCTAATTGTTCTCACACAATTCCTACTGTATCATATCATTTCTACAATTTATATTGAGAAATATAAGTCATAGAAACTAGAAAACAAGCAAACTATGCGATGAAAACAGAATTTGTCAGAAACAGAACAGTCTGTAATGATCTGATCAATAACCATACTTCTGCTACTCCAAAAATTATGAAATAAACTGGTGGACGTGAGGAATTTGTCTATTAATCTTATGCAAAAAGAATCAACTCAAAAGCACTCTTATGTAAAAAATGACATATATTCTCGTGAGCCCAAAGTTTCTGTTTTTTACAGCAAGATCACATTAACTTTCACCCAAGTCTTCCCAAAGGTCCTACTTGGCACTTTATTGACACAAAAGCTATAAAACATGAATACTAAAGTAGCTTAATCATGTAAACACACAAAAACAGTAAGGGTAAATATTGGGTTGTCTCTCAACAAGCGCTTTTCTTTAATGCCTTTTAGCTAGGCATGATGATTTCAATGATGCTCACATAAAAGGTAAGAATTGAAACATAAAGAGAGCATCATGAAGAATATGACTAGCACAATTGATTCTAACCAACTTCCTATGCCTAGGGATTTTGTGAGTACACAACTTATGGGAACAAGAATCAACTAGCATAGGAAAGGAAAACAAGTATAACTTCAAAACTTTAAGCACATAGGGAGGAAACTTGATATTATTGCAACTCCTACAAGCATGTATTCCTCCCTCATAATAATTTTCAGTAGCATCATGGATAGCAACTTTGTTCTCATACTCAATTGGAACCTCTTCCGAAATAGAGGAGTCATTACTAGCTAAAGTTGACACTCTTCCAAATCCACTTTCATAAATATCACACTAAGATTCAACACCTCCAAAATAGTGGGATCACTAATTCCTAAGGTTGACACTCTTCCAAACCCACTTTTAAATAATAGTATTACTCATACTCCAAAGGATATAAGTGAAGTTCATGGAGCATTCTACAACTAACCAATATCCAAGCTCAAAATGTATAAGTGAAGCACATGAAGCATTCTATAAAACCATACTCAAAAGATTTAAGTGAAGCACAAAGAGCAATTCTATAAGATCATACTTAAAAGGTTTAAGTGAAGCACATGAAGTATTCTATAAATTGATGAAGGGACATCTCATACTAGCATGGTTCTTAAAGGAAAAACAAAAACACAAAGGACACAAATCATGTGAACAAAGCAAAAACCGAGGTATACCGATAATTGTTGAAGAAGAAAGATGGGATGCCAACTGGGGCATCCCCAAGCTTAGATACTTGAGTATCCTTTGAAATATTTACTTAGGGTGCCTTGGGCATCCCCAAGCTTGAACTCTTTCCTCTCTTTATTCTTCTCATATTGATAGCTCCTCGACCTTCAGACACTTCATCCACACAAAACTTTAACAAAAACTTGTGAGATCCGTTAGTGTAATAAAGCAAATAACTACCTTTAGGTACTGTAATGAACTCATTCTTTATTTATATTGGTGTTAAACCTACTGTATTCCAACTTCTCTATGGTTCATACCCCTCGATACTAGCCATAGATTCATCGAAATAAGCAAACAACACACGCAAAACAGAATCTGTTAAAAACAGAACAGTCTGTAATAATTTGGAAGTTTGGTAAACTTCTGTAACTCCTAAAATTATGAAATAAATAAGAAAATTTGAAAACTTTGTACAGAAGTAATGTGCAAAAAGTTTCAGACCCATTTGACATTCCAGTAAAAAATATAAATTCACGCACTACAGCCAAAGTTTTTGTTTTTGTTCTGCACATAGTAAACAAGCAATCTAATCATCCTAAAACCAAAGCCCAGCACATTATTTTTATAATACAATAGATATATACAAGGGGATATTTATTTACAGAGAAATTTCCATGAAAAATTCTACATTGCTTCCGTGAGCACGAACACAAGTGCTCAAGGTCGACCCTCACATCTTCAATGCATAACTTTCCAATCGCTTCTCCTTTTGAAAAACATTTTAGGCATGAAAGGCAAGTAATTTTTTTGTATTTTAATTATTTTAATTTTTTTTGTATGTTTCACCCACAACTAAACAGAAACAAAAAGGAAAAAAACAAAATCTACTTAGTGAAGAAAGCAAACAAGCACACACGAGAATATCAACCCCACGCTATTGCTCCCCAAGAACGGCGCTTAAAAGAGCTTGATAATCCCCAAGTGCAAGGAATCATCGTAGCACTTTCCAAAGGTGGAAGTGATAAGTATGGAGTGTCGAACCCACAAGGAGCTAAAGGTAAGATCAATATTCTCTCAAGCCCTATCTGCCACTGATACGACTCTACGTGCACCGAACGTTTACTTCCAACTAGAAACGAGAAATAAAACTACGTTGTGGGTATGAAGAGGATAACTTTGCAAGGCGTCGGAGAGCTAAAACATAAAAGTAGGTGCTGTTATCATAAAGTTAGAATATATTACTAAATATTATAAATAGCGAGTGTGGAATAATGGTGGATAGGTGTGCGGAATTGTCCTAGGCAATTGTTAACAAGACCGGTAATCACTATTGCAGTTTCATATGAGGGAGAGGCATAAGCTAACATACTTTCTCTACTTGGATCATATGCACTTATGATTGGAACTCTAGCAAGCATCCGCAACTACTAAAGATCATTAAGGTAAAACCCAACTATAGCATTAAAGCATCAAGTCCTCTTTATTCCCATACGCAACAATCCCTCTTACTCGGGTTTGTGTTTCAGTCACTCATCAAACCACTATAAGCGAATCATGAACGTATTGCAACACCCTACAGCGGGAATCCCTCATGCTTGCACGACGCGGAGAGCACCATAGGACAGCACCAAAGTTAAACATACAACTCATACCAATCTAGATCATCAATCAACCCAAAGACAAAAGATATCTACTCAAAACATCATAGGATGGCAACACATCATTGGATCATAATATGTGGCATAAAGCACCATGTTCAAGTAGGGATTACAGCGGGGTGCGGGAGAGTGGACCGCGTAAAAGAGATGGGGATGGTGATGTTGATGAAGACGATCACCGTGGCGATGATTCCCCTCTCGATGGCACTCCGGTGCCACCAAGAGAGAGGAGGAGAGGTTCTCCCCCTTGTGCTTCCTCCTCCATGGCCTCCCCCCACTGGTCCTTGGCCTTCATGGTGATGATGGCCCCTCCGGATACTCCTCCATGGCCACTGGTGATGATGGCCCTCCGGCAGGAGTGCCGAGAGGGCCTAGATTGATTTCTCGTGGCTATAGAAGCTTGCGGCGGCGGAACTTCCGATCTAGGTTAATTTTCCGAAGTTTCTGTATTTATAGGAATTTTTTGCGTCGGTCTCACGTCAAGGAGGTGCCCGAGCTATCCACGAGGCAGGCCCAAGCGCCCTGGGGGGTGGGCGCGCCCCCAACCCTCGTGGGCAGCTCGGGACTCTTATGGCCCAACTCCGATACTCCGTGGTCTTCTTTTGGTCCATTAAAAATCATAAAAAATTGGCCCGTCAATTGGACTTCGTTTAGTATTCCTTTTCTGCAAAACTCAAAAACAAGGAGAAAACAGAAACTGGCACTGGGCTCTAAGTTAATAGGTTAGTCCCAAAAATCATATAAAATATCATATAAATGCATATAAAACATCCTAGAAGGATAATATAATAGCATGAATACTTCATAAATCATAGATACGTTGGAGACGTATCAGTTTGCTTCTGGGAAGCCTCTCGGAAAGGGAAGACTTGTTTTTTTGCTTCTTGAAAAAAGAAAAAAAATGTGTTTTCTTTATTTATTTTTCTTCCACGAGAGGCATAGGTTTGCTTCTCGTGAAGGCACAGGTGTGCTTCTGCGAGAGGCATACATGTGCCTCTCGGAAACGAAAAAAACGCTTCTTGGCTTCCATAATAGGCACAAGTTTTCTTTTTGTGGAGGCACAAGCTTGCTTACACGAGAAGCGTAGTTGTGACTCTGGCAAGATGAAAAAAACACATTTTTCCCCACGAGAGGCACTGATTTTCTTCTCATGGAGGCGCTGATTTGCTTCCCCGAGAAGCACCATTGTGCCTCTCGGAAAGGTAAAAAAGAAAGAAGAAAAAAGTGCTTCTGGCTATAAATTTTTGCTATCAATTTAACTCGGTTTTTTCATGAAAAACGGTTCGTCGAAACCTATTAACATGGGATCTGGTTTCGAAGATCTTGATGTAAAGAATCCAATGGTGAAAACGGTTCGAGATTTGGACGCATGATGTGAGAGATAGAACATTTTGAAAAACGAATCTACAAAAAAGGAAAACTCCCAAGCTACCACTTGTCAGCCCCTGAGGAGATGAGAGTGACCTTTGCAAGAGGTGCCCTTAAGTAGTGATTTCATATTTTTGGTCATCGGGGGTTGTGTGCGGGGATGCGTCTGCCTAGGCCGATGCCTTGTTCATGTTTGTGTGGTGGCCCGGCCCTGGTATGCCCGGCCTATTGTTCAGTGGTTGTTTACTAACGATCTGTAGAGAACACATGTTCATATTAAACCTGACCAGAATAGTGGCAACAAATAAACAAAGATGGTATGCAGTTAACATTGATCGTTTCTCAGAAAAAACATAGGACACGAAAAAAGGCACACCCAGGTCTCCAACCTAAGGATCTACAAGAAAATTATCACAAGAATAGAATGGACTCCATAAATCTGCGGTAATCATCAAAAATGATACTCAACATAGTAAGGGACACAATAACATTCATTGCATGCCATAGAAATAGAGAAATATTAACGTCCCCATGATTTCTTCTAATGCATATCACCTTCAAGAATCATTTTTTTATTGCAAGCTTGGATCGCCCACTCCAGCATAACACAATACTCAGTAGTCGTAGTTGTTGCATTCTTCTCATTATGCAAGAAGTGGACCATGTTTTTGATGTTCCACGGGGTGACGAGGCCCATTGCGAGGTTTAAAACCTTCTGTTGCACAACAAGATCACCGACCGCTAGCGCACGGAGCACATACGTCGCCATGTCATCCATACCAGAACCTTCCATGATGGCAGACTTGAGTTGTTGTAGTCGATCGAGAACTATTACCATATTTTCAGTATGTAGAGATGGTGTATGGGTAATCAAATTACAGTAGGCTTTTGCCACAGCATAAGCAAATCCTGACAGAATAGAGGACAATGGCAACAGTGCATCAGTGCATCCACACACCACTTCTGTGTGGGGTGATGATAACAACGAAACAAAGCCCACAATACATCTGACATCATTGACATGTCCAGCAAACGAGGGAGGCATGTTTGCATGATCCTCGATGCACCACGTTGCGCCGGGGCGTCAACAACCTTAGATCTACCGGGTCACGTAAAATGTACCCAAAGGCCTCATCCTCCCAACAACAATTAATGGCATAGAGGGCATTATTGCGAGCAAATGGATCCATCGTCATGTTTGTGGTAATGGATGCTCTTATTGCCTTCAATGCATAGCGGGCTGCATGGTTCATTGTGGTGTGGCTATGGGCTTGGATCAAAATTGTGGAGAGGCTGGAAATGAGGTGATGAAGTTGTATGTCACCTGGAAGGGTTTCACCCCTAGCAAGGTGCACCATAATGTCTACCATGGCACATATTTTGGCGATATCGTCGCCAAAAAAAATATTGGATGCGGTTACTGAGAAGTCGGCACATGGTGAATTCGTCTCCATGACCACAACAAAGGTTTCTGTAAGTGTTTATTCTAACCTTTGTACTCGGTAGAATTCATAGAGCATAGACTCAAGAAGTTTCGACTATGATGGAGGCTTGATATCGTATTGTGGAATGTATTGTAAAGGTAGAGATGCCAATATGCTTACTTGTGGGCTGATCCAAACTGGGAAAATGATGGCTTCATATAGCAGGATAACATAACAAAAATTGGAAGAATATAACTCAGAGTAAATGAAAAACTTATGAATAGCCAATATTGGGTATAATGCCTAAGATAGATATGTGGTACTTAATTAAGATTTAATATTAGCTATCCAGATGTTGTGCCGACCAAGATTCATGATGTTGATATATTCCACATAACATATATTGTCTCATCAACAAACTGATCAACTATGTGTTGAAATGGTAGACATTGTTTGTCGAAATCATTGAGGGACTCTTAAGAACATTTAAGACGCCTAATAAACTCATATGTAACTTGTTATGCAAGTGCAAGCCATGCGGGGCTCAAGAGTTGTAGGTATCTTATGTCGCAGGGTCCTCGCAGGGGGTGTGCTTTTGAAAATCAATGTCAATGGTTGTATGTCTACTTTTGTCGATGGTGTGGCTCAATCTATGGATAATATTATTAATCGGTAAAATCTATTACAGTGTGATGGATCTAGCTCTAAGTTTGTTGTTGTTATTGGTTTGCAATAAGAAAATACATTTCCAGCACCAACACTATTGTAGAAAGAACTACTAGCGAAGGGCGCAAAATTGTTACCGGTGACGAGTAAAGTGGTCGGTTTTTTGTGCTCCTAACTTTTAAGAACTTATCAGTGATGAGAGGGCCACCAGCCCATCCATCACTCGTAACAATTTACTTGTAGAAGAAGTGAAGAGCGCAAAATTGCTACTGGACGCAAAAGTTTTTGTTTTCCAACAGGATCAAATCAATTATCATCCAAATCATCCCAAAGGCTTTACTTGGCACAAAGACTAATTTAAATCACAAAAACACATTTAATCAGAGGCATATTTGTGTTTTTATTGCAGAATAGCAAGAAAACCAAAAAGCAAAAGATAAATATTGGGTTGCCTCCCAACAAGCGTATCGTTATACGCCCCTAGCTAGGCATAATGCAAAGATTCAAGTATTGTCATCTTTAGTTTCCAACTCCTCAATCACGCATCTGTAATTCCTTAAACATCTAGCATGCATATTCTCAAAAATCACACCCCTAGGAATACAGTTAAAGAATTTATTCATACGAGAAGGTTCTTTCATCAATTCGGAAAAGTTGAGGTGAACACTAATCATCTTAAGATCTACATTCTTGCTACTAGAGGCGGCACCCTTGTTCTTAGGAGTATGGGTAGATTTCTTACTAGGAGGAGTTTTTTCAATAGTTTTAATGGAATAAAAAGGCGTGCTCAAACTACTAAAACTTTCTTCTAATTTATCAATCCGAGCCGGACTCTCCACTACCCTTTCATTAGTTACGGGTTGTTTCTCTTTTAGTATTTTAATAGTATCTCCTATCTTAGAACCGATTCGATTGGCAAGATCATGGACCTTTTTATCCAAATTTTCAACATGTTCTCTGTTGAGCATTTTCTTTTCAATAGCATCTATCCTTTGCATAACATGCTCAAGAGTTAAAACTGTTTCATTGATAATTATAGGTGGAGACCCCACTAAACTTCCCGTGGCATTCAAAGCATAAAAAAGAAGGGCAACTTAAGAAATTCACCCCGGTGATAGTGTCGAGAACAAATCTATACCAAGTAGTGATTCCACATAAAAATTTCGAAGAAGAATGACAGTAGATTGCTTATGAATAGATCTATTATGAGCATTGCAAATCCTATACCAAGCATCTTTTAGACTTTCTCCTCCCCTTTGTTTAAAATTGAGAACTTCAATCTCAGGGGTGCACATAGCGAGGGAAGAATGAGCCATAGCGATAAAGCAAGCAAGGACACCAACAAAAAAAAGATCCGACAAGAAAAAGGCAAATGGAAAGAAGGCAAATATTTTTGTGTTTTTGTAAAAACGTTTTAGAAGTGGGGAGATGAAGACGAGAGGCAAATGGAAAATAATGTAAATGCAAGGAGATGAGTTTGTGATTGTGCACCTGATAGATCTGGACTTGATCCTCCCCGGCAACGGTGCCAGAAATTCTTCCTGCTACTTGTGATCCGCATCAGTAAATTCCCCGAAGAGGAGGGGATGATGCAGGGATGATGCAGCCCAACGGCGGTAAGTATTTCCCTTAGTTATGAAACCAAGGTTATCAATCCAGTAGGAGAACCAAGCAAAACTATGTAGACATCACCTGCACACAGACAACAAATCCTCGCAACCCGACGCGTAGAGGGGTTATCAATCCCTCCAAGGTATTGTAATATGATAAATAGATAGATTGATAGATGCAAATAAAATAAAAGCAAATAAAACTCAGCGAGATATTTTTGGGTTTTCGATAATATAGATATGAAACAAAAGAAGAAAATAAATTGGAAACGCAAATAGCAATATAGATCTAAAATATATGATGAGAAATAGACGCGAGGGCCGTAGATTTCACTAGTGGCTTCTCTCGAGAAAATAGCATACGGTGGGTAATCAAGTTACTGTTGGGCAGTTGATAGAAAAGCAAATAATTATGACGATATCCAAGACGATGATCATGTATATAGGCATCGCATCCTAGATTAGTAGACCGACTCCTGCCTGCATCTACTACTATTACTCCACACATCGACCACTATCCAGCATGCATCTAGTGTATTGAGTTCATGGAGAAACAGAGTAATGCCTTAAGAACGATGACATGATGTAGACAAGATCTATTCGTGTAGGAATAGACCCCATCTTTTTATCCTTAATAGTAATGATACATGCGTGTTATGTCTCCTTGTCACTGAGATTGAGCACCGCAAGACCGAACCCATTACAAAGCACTTCTTCCCATTGCAAAATAAATCAATCAAGTTGGCCAAACAAAACTGAGATATCGAAGAAGAAATACGAGGTTATAATAATCATGTATGGATATGAATAGATATGATCATAAACTCATAATTCATCGGATCCCAACAAACACATCGCAAAAAGAATTACATCGAATAGATCTCCGAAGAGAACATTATATTGAAGATCAAAAAGAGAGAAGAAGCCATCTAGCTACTACCTACGGACCCGTAGGTCTGAGGTAAACTACTCATGCATCACCGGAGGAGCACCAATGAGGATGATTAACCCCTCTGTGATCGTGCTCCCCTCCGGCGGAGTGCCGAAATAGGGTTCTAGACTGGATCTCGTGGCTCTGGAAATTGCGGTGGCTGGAACAATTTTTCGTCGACTCCCCTAGGGTTTCTGGGATATCTGAGTATTTATAGAGCTGAGAGGCGATGGAAAGGACTCCCATGGGGCCCATTGCCCACCAGGGCGCACTAGGGGCCTCTGGCGCACCCTGGTGCCTAGTAGGCTCCACGAGCCTCCTCTCGTGCTTCCTTGACTCCCTGGATGTCTTCTGGGTAGAAAAAATCTTCAAAAAGTTTCGTGGCATTTGGAATCCGTTTGATATTGATTTTCTGTGAAGTAAAAACAAGTAAAAACTGCAACTGGCACTGGGCACTATGTCAATAGGTTAGTCCCAAAAATGATATAAAGTTGCTAAACATCCAAGAATGATAATATAATAGCATGGAACAATAAAAAAATTATAGATACGTTGAGGACGTATCAATGTGTCTTACAATCTCTTCCTTCTGGATGGATGCGAGTTTCATCATACATCTCACATCGACCGACTGAAGAAACATTTAGGGACTGAGGTCGTGCCTAACCCTAATCCTTCTATCCTTAACTTCGATGACAATACTCACTAAACCAGATGAACCACTTCATGCAAGCTTATACCAAGAGTTTAGGGAAATATATCAATCTCCGTGCCCCGTGTGGTCCAATGGCTCATCAAATGGTAGAATCTGCCCGCCCATATAGCAAGCAACATGGGGAGATCGAACATGCATCCAAATGATTTCCCAAGGCTTTCATCCTTGCGAGCAGGTCTTATCTCAAGGCGGGGGAATTGCCAGGCCTCAACTAAAGAAAACATACTATTTTACAATTTTCTACCGAAGAAATCAACATCTTCGTTTTTGGCGCCAACTTCCGGCCCGCTTCAGCCGTCCGGTCACCGTTCGACGGTAGCATACCGGTTCGTGCGGAGTTACAATGCAGCGTAACCGTCCAAGTGGCATCAAGCGGCCGTCATCCTCGCCGCTGTCGCTATTTGAATTTTCCTTTCCGCCACCAGACACTTCACAACGGGAAGGTCGTAATTCAAGGCCATAATTCCCTTCCAACCCATTCAAGATTGAGCCCCCCTCCTCAAAGTTCAAAACTTTCCCATGCAAGCTTACGAATAACAGAAACTCTATTATAGCCATTTCTGTACATTCAATATACTCTACAGATAGAGGAATACATAAAGTTGAACATAATAAAATGACAAATTGAAAGATTTCGTTGAAATTGTTCGTTTGGAAATTTCCCGAAAAGCTAATTATAGGTTCTTCTCTCCATCTGAACAATAGGGTTGTTATGCTTATTACTAAACTTGTTGAAGAGATGAAATAGAACCAAGGTCTATCTTTTTTATCAGAGGTTGAATAGGGCCAGCTGAAATGATACCAACCCAATCTCGCTAAGCGATCCCATCATAGGCTTCCACACAAGCACGCCTCACACGCGCGAACGTGGAAAGAAAAGAACAGAACAGCGGAGCAGCAGGATCCGCAACAGCATTCGGCTCCTCCCTCCCTAACCCTGACAGAAAGCAATGCCTTCCTTTTTCGCCCGGCAATGAAAAGGTCATCACATGTTCTGTTTCTCTTAGGATTATTATTAGGAAATCCATCATGGCAAATCTTCTCATTTCTTCTAGACTAAGATAGATGAAAGTTTATAAATTTGTTCATTCACTCGGGTATGCAATGTTCGAGGGAGGAATAATTCTCCAACAATTTCAGTGCCAAAAAATGTTGCAACACACACGCACGGACACTGCTGCATGAGTAGGAGTAGGAGTAGTATAGTTGCCAAAAAAATTCAGCTTCCGACTCGCTTTAGCCATCGATCTCCATTCAACGACAACATACCGGTTCACGCAGAGTTACGATGCAGTGTAGCTGTCCACCTGGCATCAAGCGGTTCTCGTCCTCGCCGTTGTCACGATTTGATTTCGCTTTCCGTCACCGGACACTTCACAACAGGAAGGCTATGATTCAAGGCCATAACCCCTTTCCAACTTATTATATATCCAGATCCCTCAGAGTTCAAAACTTTCCTCATGCAAGCTTGCGGCTAGAGCCATGGCAGAACCAACCCAATCTCGCAAAGCGATCCCGTCATATGTTTCCACACAAGAACGCCGCCACACACGTGAACACATGGAGAAAGAATAGAAGAGTGAAGCAGCAGGACCCACGACAACATTCGGCTCTCTCCCTAACCCCTAATAGAAAGCAATGCCATCCTTGCGCCAACTTCCGGCCCACTTCAGCCGTCCGATCTCCATTCAACATCAACATAACGGTTGGCGCGGAGTTGGCGATGCACCGTAACTGTCCAACTGGCATCAAGCGGCCCTCATCCTCGCCACTATCGCGATTTGAAAGCACAAGTGCTCCCTGGGTGATTTCGGTAATTAATGACAACATATCCCTTGTTGGACTAATACTTTTATCTAGTATATTTCAGGTAAGTCCAACAATGGAGTGGCATGGACAAGAGGATGTGGAACCCCTTCAAAATGCTAAGGACAAAGGATTGGCTCAAGCTCAAAGCTCAGGACTCTATATTTTATATTTTCAGTGATCCAAGATCACATTGAGTCCATAGGAAAGCCAATACTATTAAAAGGGGATGAGGTGTTGCTTAATGGCTTGCTTGCTCAAAGTGCTTAGTGATATGCTCCAAAGCCCTCAACCACTTTCTCACTTCCACATATGTCCCAAACCAAAAGTCAAGCTCGGCCCCACCGGTTTGATTCATCCGGCGCCATCGAGTTCATTTGACATAGCCACTGCCAGAAACCCTAGTCACTTCGGTCTAACCGATGGGATCTCGGTCTCACCGAGATGGTCTTGCAAACTCCCTGTTATCTATTGCAATATTTTTGGTCTCACTGAAAAAGCGTAATCGGTCATTCCGAGTTTGCCTGACCAACTCTCTGTTTTGCTTATTACCAAATCGGTCCCACCGAGTTGTGTAATCGGTCAAACCGAGTTGAGGTTTTACCCTAACCCCTGCACGTCGGTTCTACCGAGTTGATCATATCGGTCCCCTCGAAATGCCTAACGGTCACATTATGAACTAAATCGGTCCGACCGAGTTTTTTGATTCGGTCCCACCGAGTTTGGTGAATTGTGTGTAACAGTTAGATTTTGTGTGGAGGCTATATATACCCCTCCACCCTCTCCTCATTCATGAGGAAAGCCATCAGAACGTGCCTACATTTCCAGCATTCATTTTCTGAGAGAGAACCACCTACTCATGTGTTGAGGCCAAGATATTCCAATCCAAGCATTTGAATCTTGATCTCTAGCCTTCCCAAGTTTGCTTTCCACTCAAATCATCTTTCCACCATATCCAATCCTATGAGAGAGAGTTGAGTGTTGGGGAGACTATCATTTGAAGCACAAGAGCAAGGAGTTCATCAACAACACACCATCTATTACCTTTTGGAGAGTGGTGTCTCCTAGATTGGTTAGGTGTCACTTGGGAGCCTCCGACAAGATTGTGGAGTGAACCAAGGAGTTTGTAAGGGCAAGGAGATCGCCTACTTCATGAAGATCTACCCTAGTGAGGCAAGTCCTTCGTGGGCGATGGCCATGGTGGGATAGACAAGGTTGCTTCTTCGTGGACCCTTCGTGGGTGGAGCCCTTCGTGGACTCGCGCAACCGAAACATCAGTGTCTCCAATTGCGTTTGCACACTCCAATCCCATCCCTTTACTTTCTTGCAAGTTGCATGTTTTACTTTCTGCTGCCCATATACTCTTTGCATGCTTGCTTGATATGTATTGCGAATGGTTAAACTTGTGCTTAAACTCCACCTAAACTTGAAAAACTTAAACACTGCCAACTTTGTGTGGTGAGGGTCTATTCACCTCCCTCTAGACACCTCTTCTCGATCCTTTCAATTGGTATCAGAGCTTTGGTCTCCACTGCTTTGTTTAAGCACCATTGAAGGAAGATGGATGAGTCTACTTTGGGGAGTCTTAGACATAGAGTGCCTATACTTGATGGAGAGTACTTTCATGAGTGGAAAAATGAGATGCTTGTGATTTTCAATGAATATCATTTGAACAAGTACATTACTAGCCCTTGTGCACCTCATGTTGATCCTATGCATCCTACTCTTGATGAGTCCATTGACATGATTCGCAATCTTAGGACCGTTAATTTTATCACTAGAGGTTTGCCTAGAAACTTGATTGGTTGCTTGCCTACTCTTGATTGTGCCTACACTATATGGAGATTTCTTGAGGAACGATTTCCAACTATTCCTTGCAAAATCTAGATGAGATTCTTCATAAGTCTATTGCCTTGAGTAAGATGAATTCCAATGATCCTAAATTTGGTGATAGTCTATTTGAGCTTACAAATCTTATGCGTGCCAAAGGATATGTTGGAATTATTAGCAATATTATTTCTGAAGCTATTAGAATTCATAAAGATGATCATTGTCAAAATCATTTATCTAATGAATCACCCTCTCTAGGAATTGATCCACCACATGACGATGTTGAACATGGATACTATGATGAGGATGATGATAGTGACTATGATCTTGATGATGCAATGAGACACTTTGGTCTTATGACAAATCTTCAGGGATACATGGCAGGAGGAAAGGAATGGGTCCTTGATAGTGGATGTACCGATCACATGACCGGAGATAGAGATATGTTTCGTGAGCTTGCTGAAAACGACGGCCCTCGAAAGTATGTCACTTTTGGTGATAACTCAAAGGGTAAGGTGGTTGGCCTCAGTAAGGTGGACATCTCACATGATAGCTCCATACAAAATGTCATGCTCGTTGAATCTCTTGGCTATAATCTGCTTTCTGTTTCTAGACTAGCTGACTTTGGTTTCAATGTCCTATTTACCAAAGTAGATTGCCAAGTGTTTCGAAGAGATAATCATAAAATGGTCTTTGCCGGTATACGTAAAGGTGATCTATGCATTGTTGATTTCACTAAAAAGGCTCAACCTAGAACTTGCTTAATTTCCAAATCTTCTAAAGGCTGGTTGTGGCATAGGCGGTTAGGTCATGTGGGCATGCGAAACCTTGACAAGCTTATTAAAGGTGATCATATCCTTGGTGTTAGAGATGTCATAGTTGATAAGGATAGACTTTGCAGCGCTTGCCAAGCAGGAAAACAGGTTGGAGGAAGCCACCCCGTGAAGAACATCATGACCACAAGGAGACCGCTCGAGCTACTTCACATGGACCTTTTCGGTCCCAACGCTTACAGAAGTCTCGGTGGAAACTCATTTGGTCTAGTTATAGTTGATGATTTTTCAAGATTTACATGGGTGTTCTTTCTTGATGATAAATTTCAGGTCCAAAAGATCTTCAAAAACTTCGCTAGGAAGGCCCAAAATCAATTTGAAGTGAAGATCAAGAAGGTTTGCAGCGACAACAGAACGGAGTTCAAGAACGCCAATGTGGACACCTTTCTTGACGAAGAAGGGATTTCACATGAGTTCTCGGCTACGTACACACCTCAACAAAATGGAGATGTTGAGAGGAAGAACCGGACGCTCATCGAAATGACAAGAACGATGCTTGATGAGTACAAGACGCCAAAGCACTTCTGGGCGGAAGCGGTTGAGACAAGTTGTCATGCGACAAATCGCTTATATCTTCACAAGCTACTCGGCAAGACGGCATACAAGCTACTCACCGGTAACAAACACCAAGTTGGATACTTTCGAGTATTCAGCTCAAAGTACTACATTCTTGATAAGCATCGTCGTTCTAAATTTGCTCCCAAATCTCATGAAGGTTTCCTACTTGGTTATGGCTCAAACTCTCACACTTACCGTGTCTACAACAATTTCACCCGAAAGGTTGAAGAGACGGTAGATGTGAAGTTTGATGAATCTAACGACTCGCAAGTAGAGAAATTGCCAATTGATGTAGGAGATAAAGACCCTTCGGAAGCAATCCAAGACTTGTCTATTGGCAAGGTTCATCCAACGGAGGTGAAGGAGAGTACCTCGTCCGTCCAAGTGGAAGCTTCTACCTCACGACAAGGTGAACCAAGAGTTGATATGGAAGCATCCACAAGTGGGACATACCAAGATGAAGAAAACGAGGAAGTACACCAAGATGAACCGCATCAACCTCCTTCTCCACCATGACGAGAGAACGACAACGTCAACAATGAAGAAGTCCAAGTAGAAGAACGAGATGATGAAGGCGATGTTCCACCACGATCAAAGCAAAAGCTCTCACGAGTTCGAGCAAGAGTTGCTAGAGACCATCCCGTCGAGCAAATCTACAATGATATCCAAACCGGGAAAATCACTCGCTCTAAATCTCGTTTGGCTAACTTTTGTGAACATTATTCATTCATCTCTAGCCTTGAACCCATGAAGGTTGAAGAAGCATTGGAAGATCCAGATTGGATAAACGCCATGCATGCAGAACTATACAACTTCGAGAGAAACCAAGTGTGGACATTGGTCATGAAGCCCGACAACAACCACAACATCATTGGTACCAAATGGGTGTTTAGCAACAAGCAAGATGAAGATGGACAAGTAGTTCGCAACAAAGCACGTCTCGTCGCCCAAGGCTACATTCAAGTCGAAGGTATGGACTATGGTGAGACATACGCCCCCGTTGCTAGACTTGAGTCCATTCACATCTTACTTGCTTATGCTAATCACCATGATATCACATTATACCAAATGGACATTAAAAGTGCTTTTCTAAATGGTGAAATTGAGGAGGAAGTTTATGTTAAACAACCTCCCGGCTTTGTTAATCCCAAGAAATCCCAATCATGTTTACAAACTTCACAAAGCTCTTTATGGTCTTAAACTAGCTCCTAGAGCATGGTATAAATGCTTGACCAAGTTCCTTATTGAAAAAGGCTTTGAAATTGGAAAAATTGATTCTACTCTTTTCACTAAAAGGGTTAATGGAGAATTATTTGTGTGCCAAATCTATGTTGATGATATTATATTTGGATCAACTAACCCTCATTTTAGTGAGAAGTTTGGGAAGCTTATGTCGGAGAAGTTTGAGATGTCTATGATGAGTGAACTCAAGTTCTTTCTTGGTTTGCAAATCAAGCAAACTAAGGAAGGTACCTTTGTCTCTCAAACGAAGTATACCAAGGACTTGTTCAAGAAGTTCAATATGCAAGAATGCAAAGGTATGAGCACACCCATGCCTACTAGTGGACATCTTGACTTGACTAAAGATGGTGAACCCGTTGATCAAAAAGTTTACCGCTCTGTGATTGGTTCATTATTATATCTATGTGCCTCTCATCCCGATATTATGCTAAGTGTGTGCATGTGTGCACGATATCAAGTGTCCCCTAAAGAATGTCATCTTAAGGCCGTGAAAAGGATAGTGAGATACCTAATACATACACCAAATTTAGGCATTTGGTACCCTAAGAGGTCTTATTTTGATCTTGTTGGCTACTCCGATTCGGACTATGCCGGAGACAAGGTTGATAGAAAGTCCACTTCGGGTACTTGTCAATTTCTTGGTAGATCTCTTGTGTCTTGGTCCTCCAAGAAACAAAACTCGATATCCTTATCCACATTTGAAGCGGAATACATTACCCTTGAGGTTCATGCTGTGCTCAATTACTTTGGATGACCCAAACTCTTAAAGATTATGGGATATATGTGAAACATGTTCCTTTGCTTTGTGACAATGAAAGTGCTATTAAGATTGCTCACAATCCCGTGCAACATTCTCGAACTAAGCACATCGAAGTTCGTCATCACTTCATTCGAGATCATGTTGCTAAGGGTGATATTAACCTTAAGCATGTTCGTACTGACAAGCAATTGGCGGATATATTCACTAAACCACTTGATGAGAAAGTGTTTTGCAGGTTGAGAGGTGAATTGAACATCATTGATGCTTCAAACTTGGAGTAGGAACTCCATTTGGATACATGAAAACATGAGCCTATGACTAATCCTTGATATTTATCTTATGATGATAATCACATATCTTGGATATATTTGCACCCTTGCATGTCATCTAACTCTTGTAGGAACTTGGATGAATCTAAATCTATGAGATTGCAACTATCTCTCACATCTTGAGCAATCTCTACATCATCAAGTCTCTACATTACGATAGTTGAAGACAAGGAAGCTTGAAACCCTTCAAATATATCCTTTGACAATTCCTATATCAAATTTCATGATTGTCATTTTGGATGCACAAGTGCTATTCCTTGCAAAACTAATTCATGTAGATAGATGAACTCCAATTACAAGTGGTGCTCCAAGTGAACTACATCAACGTTGAGCATCACACACAAGTTCAACTACATGATCAAGATCAACACCACCACCCAAGGTACGTTATTCCATCTTAGAGAAGCTTTACCCCAAGACATGGGTCAAAGCAGCTCACACAAGATGTGAATACATCAAATTGCTTAAACGAAAAATGGCAACCCCATTTTGAGCTTAAACGATGAGTATGACCCATGATCAAGTGTCCTCACTTGACTCCTAAGTCAATATACTCTAACATAGGTGACTTTGTCGCCGACCAATTCTAGATGAAGTTCTCTAGTGTTTCTCCTTGTTCTTGCATTTGTCTCATGCATATTTATTTCCCCTTCCAAAAAAAAACTTCATCTAGATTTCTTTTCTTCTATTTCTGTTCTGCATTTTCTCCGCATCCAATTCATTGCAAATCTTTTAGTTAATTCCTTGCAAATCCTTGTGAAATCTTATTTGCTTAGTGAGCTGAGATGACTAGTGCATTTTCTCTGTGATGAACTCGGACAAACCGACTTGCCTCTTTCGGTCAAACCAAAACTTTTCGATGCCACCGAAGGAAACAACTCGGTGCAGCCGATCTCAATGCTGAGAAAACACTCTGTCATTTGTATCCTGCACATTTAGTTCCAGCTCCACTCAATGATTCTTTTCCTCTACCAGCATCATATTCTATATGCTGCTTTGCCATGTGACTCAAGGACCAAACCTATTTTGACTCACACTCCAGAAGACACTTCTTGGAAATTGATGTCAAAGGGGGAGAGAGAGCTCACACCAAAGCTTAATCATATCAAAAGGGGGAAAAGAGAGATAAACAATCACATCAAGAGAGACCCCAGTTGCTTGGTATTCAAGAGGAGAGATTTTCCATGTCTTTAGAGGGGAAGACATGTTCATGTTGTTTCTGTGTTTGCTTTGCTCTGATTTGTCTATTCCCTATCTTCTCCCAATATCCCATATAAGATTCAGGGGGAGCAAGACAACTAAGGGAAGGAAATGTCCGAATTCATTGCATATCTTTACTGTGTTGGGGACATGTCTACACTCAAATAGAGTACCTAGTACTCACTCTATACATGTCATCCCAAATCTTGGTACTCTTGTGGTTTACTGCTCTTGCTCTGTTTACTAGATGTTTCTGTGTTGTCTAACCCTGTTTTCTCAGGTTCATCTCTTCCAAAGCTAACTCAAGACCACAAGGTAAGTATATGCATCACACTCATGTGCATGAGGATCTCTTGCTGATGTACATATTGTTTGCAAGAAGGACTCATGAACATGAAGGTACATTTCTCATACTCACATCATTTACTCTAATGCATGTAGCCAAGATACATGTAACTCATTGCTTGCTCTGTCATGATTATGCACTCACATGATCTTATGTTCCATATTTGCATGATTGCAAACATGTAGGGGGAGCCTATGCATTACATGTCCTTCCAAAGCTTTTCCTGCCTTTCTCTATATCTTATCTAAAGCTTTGTCATCAATTACCAAAAAGGGGGAGATTGAAAGCACAAGTGCTCCCTGGGTGATTTTGGTAATTAATGACAACATATCCCTTGTTGGACTAATACTTTTATCTAGTATATTTCAGGTAAGTCCAATAATGGAGTGGCATGGACAAGAGGATGTGGAACCCCTTCAAGATGCTAAGGACAAAGGATTGGCTCAAGCTCAAAGCTCAGGACTCTAGATTTTCTATTTTCAGTGATCCAAGATCACATTGAGTCCATAGGAAAGCCAATACTATTAAAATGGGATGAGGTGTTGCTTAATGGCTTGCTTGCTCAAAGTGCTTAGTGATATGCTCCAAAGCCCTCAACCACTTTCTCACTTCCACATATGTCCCAAACCAAAAGTCAAGCTCGGCCCCACCGATTTGATCCATCCGGCGCCACCGAGTTCATTTGACATAGCCACTGCCAGAAACCCTAGTCACTTCGGTCTAACCGATGGGATCTCGGTCTCACAGAGATGGGCTTGCAAACTCCCTGTTATCTATTGCAATATTTTCGGTCTCACCGAGAAAGTGTAATCGTTCACACGGAGTTTGCCTGACCAACTCTCTGTTTTGCTTATTACCAAATCGGTCCCACCGAGTTGTGTAATCGGTCAAACCGAGTTGAGGTTTTACCTTAACCCCTGCACATCGGTTCTACCGAGTTGATCATATCGGTCCCACCGAAATGCCTAACGGTCACATTATGAACTAAATCGGTCTGACCGAGTTTTATGATTCGCTCCCACCGAGGTTGGTGAATTGTGTGTAACGACTAGATTTTGTGTGGAGGCTATATATACCCCTTCACCCCTCCTCATTCGTGAGGAAAGCCATCAGAACGTGCCTACATTTCCAGCATTCATTTTCTGAGAGAGAACCACCTACTCATGTGTTGAGGCCAAGATATTCCAATCCAAGCATTTTAATCTTGATCTCTAGCCTTCCCAAGTTGCTTTCCACTCAAATCATCTTTCCACCATATCCAATCCTATGAAAGAGAGTTGAGTGTTGGGGAGACTATCATTTGAAGCAGAAGAGCAAGGAGTTCATCAGCAACACACCATCTATTACCTTTTGGAGAGTGGTTTCTCCTAGATTGGTTAGGTGTCACTTGGGAGCCTCCGACAAGATTGTGGAGTGAACCAAGGAGTTTGTAAGGGCAAGGAGATCGCCTACTTCGTGAAGATCTACCCTAGTGAGGCAAGTCCTTCGTGGGCGATGGCCATGGTGGGATAGACAAGGTTGCTTCTTCGTGGACCCTTCGTGGGTGGAGCCCTTCGTGGACTCGCGCAACCGAAACATCAGTGTCTCCAATTGCGTTTGCACACTCCAATCCCATCCCTTTACTTTCTTGCAAGTTGCATGCTTTACTTTTCGCTGCCCATATACTCTTTGCATGCTTGCTTGATATGTATTGTGAATGGTTAAACTTGTGCTTAAACTCCACCTAAACTTGAAAAACTTAAAAACTGCCAACTTTGTGTGGTGAGGGTCTATTAACCCCCTCTAGACACCTCTTCTCGATCCTTTCTCTATTTGAATTCTCCTTTCCGCCACCGGACACTTCACTATCGGAAGGTCGTAATTCAAGGCCATAATTGCCTTCCAACCCATTCTAGACCCGGACCCCTCAAAGTTCAAAACTTTCCCCATGCAAGCCTGCGTGGCCAGCCACGGCGGAACCAACCCAATCTCGCAAAAGTGATCCCATCACAGGTTTCCACACAAGAACGCCGCCACACTCGCGAACGTGGAGAGAAAACAACAGAGCAGCGGAGCGGTAGGATCCGCAACAACATCCGGCTCCTCCCTCCCTAACCCTAACAGAAAGCAATGCTTTCCATGTTCGTCCCGTGATGAAAAGGCCATTCACAGGTTTTGTTTCTTCCAAAGGCGTGAGAATCGCCAAGCCCCAACTAAAGAAAACAAACATTTTTACAGTTTCTACCAAAGAAATGAACACCCCCCAATTTTGGCGCCAACTTCCGGCTCGCTTCGGCCGTTCGATCTCCATTCAACGGCAGCATACCGCTTCGCGCAGAGTTACGATGCAATGTAGCCGTCCATCTGGCATAAAGCGGCTAACGTCCTTGCCGCTGCCGCTATTTGAATTCCCTTTTCGGCACCGGACACTTCACATAATTCAAGGCCATAATTCCCTTCCAACCCATTCGGATCGCCCCCACGGAAAGTTCAAAACTTTCCCCATGCAAACCTGCATCACCAACCGCGACGAATCAACCCGACCCCATCACAGGTTTCCGCACAAGAACGGCACCACACGCGCGAACATAGAGAGATAACAACAAAACCAACGGAGCGGCAGGACCCGCAACAGCATCCGGCTCCCCTCTCCCTGACCCTAACAGAAAGCAATGTTTTCCTTTTTTCGCTTGATGACGAAGGAAAGCTTATTTACAGGCTTTTGGTTCTTTTAGGATCATTAGGAGAGCCATCATGGCAAATCGTCTCATCTCTTCTAGTAGAAGACCAAGACAGATGAATGGAAGTTCATAAATCTGTTCATCCTCCAACAATTTCCGTGCCAAACAAAAAACGTTGCAACGCGCACGCACACGGACGCGCTCGTGAATATATTTTTGATGCGGCGATACGAGTAGGAGTAGGAGGAGGAGGAGGAGTAGTATATTTGGATTGGTGAGCGTCGTACGCGTCCTCTTCTCTTCTCTTCTCTCTCTCCCGGTCGGTCGTCTCCCTATCCTCCTCCCCCCAACGACCAGACCAGAGCCAGAGAGAGAGATCTGCCCCCCCTCCATCCCCTCCCCTCCCCTCCCCGAGCGCGACGGCTAGGGTTCCTCGCCGCCGCCGGCCCGCCGCCGTTCCTCCGCGGCGCGCCCAGCCGGCCGAGGCCCCCGCCGCCCCTCCGCCCGCACCGGAGCCCAGCGGCGCCTCCCTCCCTCCCGCCCGCCCTGGCGCGGCCGGTCCCGCCGCCCGCAGCGACCCCGGCGACCGGTCCATAGGCAGGTACCTAGCCCCCTCCCCTCCCCCTTCCTCCTGCATCCTCTGTCCGTTCAATTTCTGTTTTCCCGATTCTTCTGCCGGATGAGTGTTTTTTTATTATTCTAGAAGAAGAATACGTGTCTGATGAGTGCTTGCTGTACTAGATTGGGTATTATTGCGAGGAGGATGCACGCAGCGACGGCTGTTCCTCGACGAGTAGTAGTTGCCGCGTGATTTCCCCAGAGCGCGTTCGACTTCACTCGCGTTGCCTGATAGGTGTTTGTGATAATGCTTGTAAGGGGCCAAATCTTCACGAACCGTAGTTTGACTTTTTTCAGATGAGCAAATGTGCGTGTTAGCAACAGCGAAACATGTTAGACTGACGATATGTATGTATTTAATATAATCTGCACTGCCTTGGCCTGAAATCATCAAAGCTTATAGCGGTAGCGCGCAGTTTGAGAGCGGCAGGAGCTCTGTCTCGGTTGTACTGGCCCAGGTTGGTTAACACATTAGTGCTGCTGGAAAGGTATTGCTGGCATGATAGATGTCCTGAATTTTGTTTATGATTGGGAACATAGTAGTGGTGCTGTTGCGCTGTGTTGTTGATCTTATAAACAAGTCAGGCATGTATAATATTGTTACCGTTTAAAGTGACCGTTTCTCCTTTTGCATGCTAGCTGGTTGCGCCCTCTGGTGGAGGATCTCGGTCCAACTATTCTGGATGCATCTATGACATGGTGGACAAGGCGGCAGAAGCGAGTCAGTGTGATGTGGCAGCCGAGGGAGCTGTTCTGTGGGATGAAGCATTGGTAAAGACGACAAGCCCAGAGGATCCGCAGATGCGTTGCAAGGAGTTGCGCTGTTATAATGGCGTCCCTGTCATGTGTCTGAAAAAAGATGTCAACGGTGAGCTGGAAAATGATGGTTTGCTGCCAAAACTTGAAGCTGAGGTCTCTCGCCCTGCCCACCAAGATTCAGTTCCTTTGACCTTCGGGCGTAACCTCGCTGTTTCTTTGGATGGCAAGGCTGGTCAGATTGGTGAAGTATCTGAACACAGAACTGGCATAGAGAGAGTGGCCTGTGGCTCACAGGGAGGAGGTATGCTGTCATTTGACCATGGATTTTGGAAGGGGGCTGTTGGACACAAGAATCAGTTTTTCAGGATGGAAGGATGTCATGAAAATGGGGGCTTGTCAGATCTGGGGAAGCATGGCACTGAGAAATTTCCACGAGGTGCTGATGGTCTGAGTTTTATCAATGCTAATCATGAGCTGGGAAGGGATTGCTTTTTGGCAAATATTGATGAAGAGGTGTCCTTCCCCGTTGATGAGGCTTCTGCCCCTTCCTTCTACCAGAAGAGCTATATGGATGTTTTTGTAGAAGATAGCAAGTCACGCATAGAGAAATTAACTCAAGATTCACTGGAAGGAGATATGCTTTCATGTGAGCGCGATGGCAGATTTCGTACTGAGGCTTCTGGAGACGAGAATCAACATCATAGGATGGCGGTGTCAAAGGGTCAGGTTTCATCTATTTGTAAAGATGCAAATAGTCCGAGTTTAAATGCTTGTGGTCTCTTTCCTGAAATAGAAGTTCTACGCCAACAGGCTGACAAAGAATACAAGGTCTTTGAACTACCCCCAGAGATATACCTGGCTAGATCTTCCTATAACCCACCTTGCCTAGATGGACTTTGTCGTAGTGGCAAGGAATCATCTGCTCTGTGCCTGGGCCATCAAGATTCTTCTGGTGTCAAATCACGTTGTCCAGATCATTTGGTACAAGAGCTCAATGCATATAACTCTTCCATTGACAAACCTTGCTCTGCCAATTTTGTTGAAAATGCCAATGATGAAGAATCACAAAATAAAATTTCGGAGTCATTAAATGCCTCCAAGCGTAGGAATCCAAGAAGAGCCGCCTCATCAAGAAATCGCTCCCTGCGAACATGATCATCAAATAAACAAAGGAAGCAGTAGCACATGCAAATCTAAGAAGGTTGAGAGTTCGTGCTCATTAGTTGAAAGCACCTTGATTAAGTTCCCAAGCAAAACTACCAAGGTAAGAAGTGGCATCAACAGACCAGTGAATTCGACTGCCTGGGGCAGTCTAGAAAAGCTGGTGGATGGTTTTGGTCAGAACTGTGAACCTTCTACCTCTAATTCTCATCTGATTTCCCTTGAAAATGGTGGGAGATCAAACAAAAGATCTGGGAAGAAAGAGCAGCCAATTGTTCGAAAGGCTCGAAGTTCAAGATGTCCAAAAAATAAGTTCCCTGCCTTTTCTGTTACCAGATATGCACCGGATGAATTGAGTGGCGAACCTACCTTTTCAGTCATGGATGGTGCTTATGGCTACCCAGAAGGTTACATAGGAAACTTTCCTAAGTTGGCTCCTCATGCATTTCTCAATGTTTCTGATGATGCTCGCAGAACTGTGCAACATATGTCTATCCAGACTGACATGCAGCAGTTAGACAGGTGCGTGGAGAGTGTTGCTCAAGAAACATGCCCTGCGTACATGTGTGGAGAGTTTGCTAAATCAATTTCTGAACCTTCTCTCAATAATGCCGGTGTTGGATTTTCGCCCGACTCTGTTTTGGAGGTAGCCTCTGTTACATGTGAAAACAACACCTCTGCAAGCCATGATGTTAAACTGCGTGGAAACCCATCTTATCCTGCTGCATTGACTGGAAGTGATCTTCATACATCTGATTTATGTACTTCTGACTTTGGAAAAAATCATGCGTCATCATCAACAGATTTTGAGCAGCAGCCCAAAACTGTGAGGGGTGATGATAACACAAGAAGTGAAGAGATTAACCAGGCTCACGCCATAATTGGTTATGTTGGTGAGGGAAAAGTGCAAGGCTTAGAGAAGTCCAATGCAGTGAGGAAAACTAAGATGTTGGAGAAGCAGAAAGAGCGAAAGAAAGATGGAATAAAGGGAAATAACATAAGAGATGGAAGTTCCACCAAAATTTCATCAAGTGAAGCTTCAAAATACAGGGCCTTCTCTGATGATCCATCTTCACTTGTTTCATCAGGACCTTTAAAGTTCAGTTCTTGTTTCGAGGTCGTAACTTCTGCCACACAGGGTATCAGTATGCATGAACATGGCTGGGTGCAGGGTCCTTCTGTAATTGGCAAGGAGAAAACGAGTGCACTTAACAATGTAAAATCACCGAGGTGCAAGAAAAGTGGTGGTCTTAGAGGGAAGAAGGATATGGTGCGGGATCCACATGTGAAGCAAGAAAGCAAGAAGAAAAATATAGCAGATGCCATTTTCATTGATTCTGGATCGTCTACTTTGCCTTATCAGCTCGCTACTGATCTGGCAACATCTCATAAGAATGAACAGGGTAGGTCTCCTGTTATTTGAATTTTATTACTTGATCCTGTTTAACTGTCATGTATCAAGTTACTTCAGTAGATACTGACATTCTTCTAATTTTTATAGGTTATTGTAGTCCAGCTATTGAATATACATTTCAGAATCCAGCCGCTATATCTACCGAATTACCTGGAAATGCTGCTGGCTCAACAGGTGGGGTATCTGTACCGCAGCCTAAACGTGCTGCATGGGCATGTTGTGATGATTGCCAAAAGTGGCGCTGCATACCATCTGAATTGGCAGATGTCATTGGAGAAAACAGATGGTATAGCTTTTCTTCCTGTTACCTTTTCCAGGCTTGCACCTTTCTGCTAAAAGCCTAATCTAATTGGGAATCATATACTGGAGTTTTGTACTACATCGCTCCGCTCTGCGAGAATTCAGATTTTCCTTTTAAAGTTCGTCCTTTTTTGCTTAGATAGTTTTTGTTTTCCAGGTTACTAATCCTGAATCATCAACTTGAGCTGCAATGAATTTTGTAGAAAGATGCTAATTTGGTTAATGTCAGGAGATTAACTGGGACAATACTGTCACACACACTACATCCCCTCATGTGTCGTGTAAAGCTGACATGTCGATACTATCTTCATGTAATTCCATTGAGAATTTATAGTTTGTACACTCTTGTAGTCTTGTTATCTTGGCAGTAGCTGCTAGCCCAGTTACTCAGTGGAAGAAATACTCCTTGATTGTTCCCTGTGCAAATAGCTGCGGAGCTACAGTTTTTTTTTTCTGTGGGTTGGGTTCTAATATAGCTCACATGTCTGTGTTGGGTCCATCCCTCTAATAATTTGTGTTTCATCAAGGGTGCTTCCAAGAAATGCAATGCTCATGCATATTAAGTTTTTTACAAATATAATATGGGAGCCCCACAACCTATCATGTGGCCCTGCTACTCTGTTAAAATATGTATTTTAGTATTTCTTTTGCTCTTTCTGTTATGTTCTGTTGTGATACAGTGCATTTGTGTGCTAAATTTAATCATGGTTCATATATCGAATGCTTTGTATGCTTCTGATCCATCTTGTTACTGTGAAGGACTTGCAAGGACAACGATGACAAGGCGTTTGCTGATTGTTCTATACCACAAGCGAAGACAAACGCTGAGATCAATGCTGAGCTTGAACTTTCAGATGCATCTGCTGATGAAGCTGACAAGGATGGATCAAACTCAAAAGGTTTTGAATTGTTTTTGCATTTTCTTCAGTACACTTTCTAGCATAGTTAAAAAAGTGCGCCTAGGCTCTAGTGCTTATTTGCGCTTAATGTGCGCGTAATTGCGCGTGCATGTTGGTCAGAAAAGCACAAGGCGGTGGCAAAACACACAATTAACACCTAGCACTTTATGTTAACGTTGCTTTCTAGTCATAATACATAAGGGCTCCCTTATGTTGCACATCAATAAAATCTGATTTTAGGATGCTCTTTTGCATCATTTCTGTTGTGTAGCTTCTAGGGCACCGTCCTGGACAAATCTTAGGTCGAACACATATCTACATCGTAACCGAAGGAATCAATCCATCGATGAGGTATGTGCTGATTGCCTGATTCACTCACTTCTTTATGTATTGGTCATATTCATCTACTTCTTTGATTGCAGTGATCTTTTATTTGTTAAGAACAGTTGGTAAATAAAGTTGGTCTAGATCTTAATAGTTAATGTATTGGACTCAGAACCTGACAATGTTATCAAGCTTAATGGGGATGAGTGTGGTGCACTTTTAGAATCCAAAATAAGTTTCAATCTTCCTCCACTTCCACTTGTTTGATGGGCTGGGAAAAATTGCTGAAGAAGTGCATAAAATGATGAATATTTGTACCATAGTCAGTGTGTATCAGAGATGGGCGGATTGGTATTCTTACCTAAGTAATTAAGTGCACACAGTCACACACTTGCAGTAGATTTTTTTACATAATACCATTTCTTACTTATACTTATAGGATGAATAGTGAACTGTGGGAAAGTCAAGTGTATAAAAAAGAACAAATTTGCACCCTAGTCACTGCTAATTCTCTTCTCAACAAATGCATTTTCTCCCCTGTCACAACTCTTCTAATCCATTATACATTATACTATTTTGAACCAGTGTACACAATATATTTGATTCTTTGTTCTTGATTCATGGAGCTTGAATACCAGTGAACATTTGAAAATAATGGCCTAATTTTTTTTATCTTATGTATATTTTACATTAAAACACAATCAGAGCATGGTATGCAACTGCAAGCCTCCTCAAGACGGCCGAATGGGTTGTAGAGATGGCTGTTTGAACAGAATGCTCAATATTGAATGCGCAAAAGCATACATGTCCATGCGAGGAGCAATGTTCTAATCAGCAGGTCATTTTTTGCATTTTTTCTTTGTTCTAATGTATATTTCCTGTATTATATTGAGTTTGATTTTATAAAATATGTATAACAGTTTCAAAGGCGCAACTATGCAAAAATTGCATGGTTCCATTCTGGTAAGAAGGGCTATGGATTGCAGTTGCTAGAAGAAGTACCTGAAGGACGGTTCCTTATTGAATATGTTGGCGAGGTACCAATTCAGACTGCCTACTTCCTCTATTTTTTCATCCTTTCTTCTCTTGGTGGTGATCATCCTGTGGGCAGCTATATTTCACCATAACAAATTTTGAGCACAAGCTGTATACGGCCTCAGCGGTGCGTCGTGACAAACACCGACATCTTCTCCAGCAACCAGTGTGTCTCTCCGTGCCCCATCCTTCTCCTTGATTGCTTCACAGCTGACTCTCTGGCTTCTTGTCAACCGACTGAGGGTGCACGAAAGGATTTTATCACGAAACGCCTACACCATCCAAACACATTACACCGTTCAAGTCGATTTGGTTGCTCACACAATCCAAAAAGCACAACCGAACACTAATCTGTGCCTGCCTATAGGCACATCACAGGATTATGCCCGTGAGCACAAGCAGCGTGCCAAAACAAATTGAAATATTACATCGTGTTGAATATGCTGGATATGAAAACTGGTTCGCCATTTCCACGAAACGGGACTCTGGGTGCAGCTAGCACTATTGTCCAATGGCTCACCTAACCTTCTTGGGTCGACAGGCAAAATGATTCAAAGTAATCAATACTTTCATGGCCCAGCCATACCAGTCGGTCCATATGCATGATGTATATGCCCATAATCTATTTTGACACAGTTGTAACATCATTTTGTTGTTTTCCCGACATGCAAATAATTACACACTTCACCCATAATACATTTACAAACCCGCAGGGGTACAAATTCTCCTGCTCTTCTGTTCCATTAAAATCCAAAAGTATTTTTGCCAAAGTATAAATTGTACCTGTAAAGAGAAGGTCTTTGTTGATTTGTTTATTTTGTTCTTCTTTCAGGTTCTTGATATAACGACTTATGAATCCCGCCAAAGAGATTATGCTTCTAAGAGCAAGAAGCATTTCTACTTTATGGCACTAGATGGTGGTGAGGTAGGCTTTATGATTTCTGTCATTATGTTTTGCCCAAGAACTCTTCTATTGATTAGATTTTAACTTTCTCCACTTTTAGTTGCAAGCTTTTCACCATTTTCTATGTGTTTGATGGGAAATATCTTATTATTTCCCTTAATATCCTTCTGTCTGCCATTACTAGATGACACCACACACATAAGTACATAACCCTGTGTCGCACCCACTTTTCTAAGTCATTTGTCCTGATACTAGTACACAAATAAATCTGTTGGGCCACTTTTAACCTCTTCCTTTGAATCCTTCCAGGTAATAGATGCCTGCACCAAGGGAAACTTGGGCCGGTTCATCAATCATAGCTGCAGTCCTAATTGTCGCACAGAGAAGGTGGAAGTTCTGTTTTTTTGTTTTTTTGTCTTTGTATTGTTGTGCACATTTTTTGCCTTGCTGGCTAAAATATGCTGATAATCTCCAATATCACTCGTTATCTTCTACTTGTGCAAAATCAAAATACTGATGATGCTTGAAATACTTCCATGAGGTCTATTACCAACATGAGCTTACTAAATTATTTCTCCTTGTTTAGTGGATGGTCAATGGAGAAGTTTGCATTGGAATTTTTGCTATGAGGAACATCAAAAAGGTAATGCTAGATATCATCAATAAACTTAGCTTCTCACAGAGCCTTGTCCCATTTCCTATGCCTCATCCTTTTAGATGTTAACCTTTTACCTTTATAAGGATGATGATTTACTTTGTGATAATACTTCTAATTGAACTTGCAACAATTGAAGGTCCTCATTTTATTACCTGACTAGTTCCCTGTATCCGCCTATATCTATATGATGCATGTAGTTGATATTTATTTTCTCACAGGGTGAAGAATTAACATTTGATTACAACTATGTTCGTGTATCTGGTGCTGCTCCTCAAAAATGCTTTTGTGGCACTGCCAAATGCCGGGGTTACATTGGTGGAGACATATCAGGGTCTGGTATCAGCACCCAACATGGTGCAGAAGCAGAGCATTTTGAACCCATGGTCACTTACAAGGATGCTGAGGAAATACTAGGAAATGCATGTTCGCATGGTGCAAATCCAAGTGTTGCTGAGCTTCAGCATGAAACCTCCATCCAACAAGAAGATTCAAATTACTGCCCACCTGTAACCCCAGACTCTGAACCTCACCAAACTTCCCCTATCTTATTTGATGATAGTGAGCTAGAAAATTCCTGGGAAATGTGGAGCCCACAGGATGCCGAAGACCCCACCCGTACACCTGTCCATGTGCCCCGAACAATAGATAGCACTTTGCAGCAGTTACCAGTATATGACACTCAGCCATTAGAATTGTTGCCGAAGACTCCTAACACAATGGATGGATCAAATGCTCCAAATGTGAATCAATCAGCACGTAGCTCTGATTTGGGGCTCAATCTGGTGGTACCTGGTTTCCATGCTAAGAAGAAAAACAATCTAAAAGATCACAGAGATGTAAAATCATCATCATGTCCTATTAACAATGAAAATACTCTGGGAGGTAACTATCTGCTAAATGTTCCTTTCTTGCTGCCTGACATGATAAATTTAATGATGTCTCTGTGGTATCTGCAGTTGAAGGAAGACTGAACAACCTACTGGATCGAGATGGAGGTATTAGCAGACGAAAAGTATGTAACTAACTTATCCATTTTATTGTATGCCTTTCTGAATACTAGACTTGGATTGAATATTTTAGCAAGTATGCTAAATTGGAAACGACACTCTCTGTCTTGTGTATCTGTCCTTACCCTGTGGCCAAGGACACATAGTGAATCAGAGGGAGTAATTTAGATATGACATTGTTCAATGAAAGTTGGGAAGGCTTAGGAGATGACCATAATTTGATTAGTGATGCTAACATTTTGTAGTGTATGGAAGACATACCGTGTAACTTTCGACTGCTTGCGCTTCTAGGATTGTCAAACCCTCTTAGTTTTCAGATTCTTTTTGATTGCTTATACTCGTGTAGATGGCAGGCGTAGCTCCATCTTGGAAGAGCTCACTATTTCGATGTGTTCATAGTCCATCAGTTGTACTTCCAATAGTGCAAATGTTTGTTTCTGCTTCACCCTTTCTTACATGTTCTAACTCGTGGTGTGAACAATTTGTTTTCTAAACAGGATTCAGCAAATGAATATTTGAAGCTTCTTGTATTTGTGATCCCAGCGGCACATGACAATACCACAGCGGAACATGAAAATTCTGTGACCGCAGTGGAATGTAACAATGCCAGGGGCACATCTAAAAGGTTTGGTTACTGTTGGGATGTCTAGCAAGTTTTCTGTACCCAGTCTAAATGTGCTACTGTTTAATCTCTTTCAGTGCAAGGGATCTTTCGTTAATTCTTGATGCACTTCTAAAAACAAAATCACGCTCCGTCCTGTTGGATATCATCAACATGAATGGTATATTTTCTTGCCTTTGTGCAACTTCCTATATGAAAGATAATCTTCTATAATTACAAACTGATAATTTTCTATTCTGAGACAGGATTGCAAATGCTTCATAATATATTGAAGCAGAATCGAGACACCTTTCTTCGAAGACCTATAATACGGAAGCTTCTGAAGGTTTACCACAACTTCGATTGTATCAATTCGTATAATTGCCTGTTGTACGGTTTCAATTATGATCACCTTTGTATGGTTTTGACCATTTGATGTCACATCACCTGGTTTTTCCTATATATTTCACATTTTATTTATAGAATTATAGGAATACATCCTTACTATTCTATATTTCCATCATTTGTGAATGTTGGCATCTTTCTTTAGGTATTGGAGTTTCTAGCTTTGAAGGGAATCCTGAGAGCTGAAAAAATAAATGAAGAAGCCCCACGTGAGAAAATGGAAAGGTTAGGTTATTCTAATTTGTAACTTCTGATTCTACTAAATGAAATGCTGATTAAAGAATTTCATAGTGGGTTCGACGGTTAACCTTTTCTTGTTATATGCAAATATCATACATTTTTCTAATTTTTTGTGTGTAATGACTTAGTTTAGACTACATAGGGTTTCCCAAAAGAAGAGGAAATTATTGCTTGAGTTATTTCTCTATATGTTAGATGATTGAACTCTCCAGTTTTCTATAAGGGCATCTCCAAGGGCTATCCCTATCTGTCCACTCCATTTGTCCAAAAAGTGGGTGGGTGGACAAATGAGGTGTCGAGCCATCACAAATAATTCAAAGAAAAAGTATTACAACACAAAAAGTTGTTAAACAATTCAAATAGGAATTTGCAAATTAAAATTCAGTTTATTCAAACATCCTAGGCTTCTATTGGTTTCCATGATTCACACACTCATGATCTTTGATAAGTTGTTGATGCACTTATCTACGATGCATAAACAACAACAACAACAACAACAACAACAACAACAACAACGACAAAATAAGAACAACAAAAACAAGAACATGCCTTTTAGTCCCAAACAAGTTGGGGTAGGCTTGAGTTGAAACCGATAATATTTTGAAACCTAGTCATGGTTACGGGCATCTTGAGAATATTTTGAAATTCAGCCGGTTCTTCTTCTGTGAGGTCGACAAGCTCTCCAACATAGTCATAGCCCATGGGGTGTAACTTGACCATGCTCATCGTCCACCATCATGTTGTGCAGAATTTGCCCAAATGCCCTCTCCACATCCTTCCACGCACCTTGCATTTGGAAAAATCGGAACTTTTTGGTACCTCGTGGGTTGGAGATTGTCTTCACAGCTGTCCCCTGTTGAGGGTAGATACCATTGGCAATCCCTTCTTTCTCCTCCCGCACGCTGCCTTCCTCGCACACGCAGCAAGTAGCAGCGCACACCCTCTTCCATGCCACACATCCCCTCTCGCCGCCTGCCGTCGGCACGCTTGCTCACTGGAACACTCGCAACACATCGCCACCTCCATCGTAGCACTGGCTCCTGGCAGCAGCTTCGATGGTCCCTTGTGACATCGGCTTGGAGCAAGGTTTTCGAGTCGATGAGTCGACGGGTCGCTCCGGGGGGGGGGGGACTCTAGACTAGTCGTGACTAGTCTAGACTCACTGATCGACGAGTCGACATTGCGACAGTCGATGTGAGTTAAGCGGCGGCAGGGAGGAGCACAAGTGCACAACAACGGCAGCAGCCTGTGGAGGGGAGCAAAAGCCCAAAGAAAACAGAAAGATCGAGAGATGGGCCACATGGGCCACTAGTTATGCACTTCCCTGTGGCCCAAAAGCCCATCTAGTAGCTATATACTCCTCCCATGACCTAATCCACCATCCACACTCCTCCCTCACCACAGCCGCCACACACATTCTGCACACAACCCTAAAACACCTCCCTTCTCCTCATGACCTTAGCCTTCTCGATTCTCCTCACCGCGGCATCCCTTATGCCTCAACAATGAGTAGATCCGTCGAGGAAAGCAACGGTGGAAGCAGCATGAAGGATGCTTGCGAATCTTGGGGACGTTGGGGTCGTCGTCTCCAAGCCCCAGAAGCAGCCACGGCGATGATGCAGCGAGGAACAATCAGTAGCAGAGACCTCTGACGGCAGGTGGGGGCCCAAAATAAGTGAGTCGCTCGACCCAGAAACAGTGACTAGTCGAGACTAGTCGCGCGAGTCGCTCGACTCATCCCTGGAATCGAGTCGAGAGGCTGAGTCGGCCCTAGAACTGCGACTCGTCGACTAGTCGAGCGACTCGAAAACAGAGGCTTGGAGCAGCGCCTGCGGTCGTTGCAGTATCATCGGCGTCGCACATCTCCCTTGCAGCATCGCCTCGCAACATATGATGCATTTGGCTAGCGACCTCGCATCACTCATGCTCCCCACGGCAAGCCACCTCAAAGCATCCGATACTTCCGGTGAGCGGCCTTGAAGCACCAGTGCTCCCGTCGGCGAGTGGCCTTGCAGCACGGTGCTCTTCCTGACGAGCGACCTTGCAACAATCGTTGCTTCCGGCGAGCGACCTCGCAACACTGGTGATTCGAGCTCTCCTTTGCCATGCCTGCCGCTGGCCTTGCAACATCCCCTTAGCTTCTTTGGACGCCATTGCAGCATCACTGGCTGGTCGAGTGTCGCTTCGACTTGTAGCAACGTCAGAGCCCTCGCAGGCACCATGGCATCATGGAAGGTTAGTTTAGTTGCCCTCAGGAGCATTTCCTTGTAAAGTCTGTCGAACAATTGAGACAGCTGATTCATGTTGATGTCAATGTGAGACCTTGATATGCCAAACATAGTGCCAAATTCACGGCTTCTAGGATGATGGTTGGCTCTTCAACACGGCCTTTATTGCCCTTGCAGAGCATGGACCGTTCTTCCATTCCCAGTGCATGCAAATGATGCTTCCAAGCATACCAGGAAACCCTCTTGCTTCTCCAAGTGCCAGGAGTCGGGTTGTGTCCTTGGTATTTGGTTCTCGCAAGTGTTCTTTTCCAAATACTAAACCACCGCAGTGCTAAATCTATCCATTGTTTAAGGACATGTGCTCTTAAACATCCGAGTACTCTTCTATGGCATGAGCGGGTGCACCATATGCAAGCATCCTGATAGCAGTAGTGCATTTCTACAGAGAAGAGAACTCGAGTAGCCTAGTGCAATCCCTCTTCAACATGACGTAATCATAGAAGTGTTTCACACCCTCCACAATGCGCAAGAACAAGTGCCTTGACAGTATGAAGTGATGCCTAAACATGGCATCATGACAAGTCGAGAACATGATCCATTTCCAACTCCATTATTTCAAGTGCCTCGCTCATCGTCGCCAATAGAGACGGTGAATACACGGTGAAATCCTTGCTTCGAATCATATTCATCGGTGATATCAAAACTCAAGTCGGTTTGGTCCAATGACATGTGGTGTGCAGAGCAAGGGCAGCAGTGGACGGTGAGCTCGGGACTCGGCCGACAAGGTTGGCGTAGTGTGCATGGCGAGGCAGCGGCAGGCTCGAGGGTGGCGGCTATCTGGAGGGATCCAAAACGTGAAATCAGGGTGGACAATGACGGAGGGGGAGGCAGTGCAACGACGAGCTGGGTGACACGGCGGCGGTCAGGGCGTGCGGGTCGAGAGGGCTGGGTTGGGCCCGGGGGAGGGAAAATCCCATCTGCTGGTGGGCCTGAGGTGGGGTCAGTTTGGACCCTGTCTCACGTGGAGGCGGATAGAACTCCCCCATTTCTGTCCCAGTTGTGGGGAGAAAGGGGCAATGGGCTATCGGCCGACATATGGAGGACCCCTTTGGAAAAGATTTTCGGGCCAAAAGCGAACAATGCCAGACAAACAACAAATGGGGTGTTTTAGGGCTGCCCCTTGGAGGAACCCTAACATCTAGTTGGATGGCCTTGTAATTGCTTATGTTTTGTGAACATATGCAAGTAAAGTTTTTTTTTTGAGAAAGCACAAAAACTTTTCATTCCGTTGTAATGCAAATGTAGGAACAAAGTTACTTACATGCCCAAACGGGCAGGTCTGAGAACAAGAAGCAGGCAAGGAAACAAAAGGGGGGATCACTGGACATCCGTCGGCCCGGATCCGTGACCCTCCTCGATGATGGCCCTAAGAAGGGTGTGGTGGTCTGGATGCAAGTTGTCATTTGTCAAGGTTGCATGCGTTTCGGTGCTTCCAGAGCATCTAGGATGCGAGGAGCATGACACTGCAAGGCATTTGGGCTGCTCTTTGGCGTCCTTTGCTTAGTAGTGTGCCACCAGTCGATGAGGGCTTCGTCAGGGATGGGACTGCAGAAGCGGGCATGGGTCCAGGAGAGGACTTTTAAGTGACATCCCGGCTTAATCGGTCCAGGAGATAGACTACTCATAAAACAAGGTGCACCTTCTTTTCCGAGAGCCCATCCGAAAGGAACCTCGAAGTTAAGCATGCTTGGCTTGGGGCAATTTGAGGATAGGTGACCGGCCCGGAAGTTGACCCCTGGTGTGCATGAGTGAGGACAAAGTGCGCAGGAAAAGCCCCATCAACCTGCGGTGTAGGTTACCTTGAAACATTATCGGCGTGCAGCAAACAGAGTTCGTCGAGGAACTCAATCGTGGCAGCTTCCTCTGTTGGCCGTAGACCACGGTCAGCCACCATTGCCCAGCCGGGAGGAAACCTGGGCTGAGACGGCGTTATTGGTGAGCGTCTTGTCGGTCAGGGAGACACAACGACTCTTCCAAGCGAGAAGAATCCCACCCGAAGTACCAATTGCTGGGAGACAAGTGTAACCTTCAAACTCTGGTCGCACTGTTTCAAGAACGAGTTAGGGAGTTAAAGTTTTGACTTCGGTTTCTTGCAAGCATACAACCGAGGCATTGGAAGAAACGACAGTAGAGCGAACAGCCATGCACTGGTCTCTGTCGTTAAGACCTCCAGGTTGTTTTTTTAGTTGATATGAGTGAGGTCTTGATTTAGAGCTATGTGTAGTTGCAGGTTTTTGATACTGCGTTAACCCGTTAGCCTTGACCCTATTAGTCTATCACTAAGCCTTGCCGGTGGATAATGGCCATAGAAACATCTCCATTGCCAATACCTTTGATTTTTGTCCTTTTTGGAGCTTCAGTTGTACAAATTTTCATTACCTTGTTCTGTACTTTTTATTGTTGCAGATTCAGGGACTCGATGTTGAAATTGACCCGGCATAGTGATAAACAGGTAATGTACTAGAGATGATGGATGCTTTTTAACTTGTACTTTGGACATGCATCTGCATGCTGTTTATTTGTTAGAATGTTTAGCTGATCCATGGACTAATACATGGAAATGCATGGATACGCCATTTTCTGATGTAACTTTATAAATGTAACGAATGAATTAAATAGTCGAGGAGGGGAAAATCATACATAAAAGTGTACATGGATGTGACCATACTTGTGACGTGCACAGCTTATCCCACAAACCTTTGCTTATTTTCATGTTCATAAAACTTGGTCCCAACTCCCCCATTCTTGTCCTGGCTACACCAGAGACAGGTCTGCTAGTTAAGTGAGCTACAGTTTCCCCTATTAAAAATACTGTTACGAGCAGATGCTTTTCATGAAATTGACATGCCTCTTAGGTTTACCAGTCATGGTACCTTACGGAAGTCTTTGCTGCTGGCTAAGTAGCTATTTGTCAGTTCACATTATTTATTATTTTGTCTTTCCCAGCCCTGTTCACATTCTTGTTAGGTTTTGCAGTAAGAAACAAGGAATTTAAAATTTGTTACTCTCTGCAAGCATAGGTTAGGTAGTTCATGAATAGCTATGGTCTTGTCCAGTTTTCCCAATATCTGATTTAATATTAATTTTAACAGGTTCAAACTATCGCTTGGCAATTCTGTGAGAAGTGGATCCATCCTTATATGGATGGACCTGTTTCAACTTCAAAATGGTATACAGATTCATATTCCAATAGAAGGAAGCGCAAGAGCCGTTGGGATTATCAACCAGAATCCCACTATAAAATGGTTGGATCACTAGTTCGGAAAGTCTATGGAGAATTGGGTCTTCAGGCTGGCTTGCCCAGAAATAGGTCGCAGCCTGTGATGGGAAGCAGCTCAACAGGCACAGACGATGATGTGCCTCCTGGGTTTGAGCCTCAGCAGGGTCGTTCTGTAGCTCCAGGATTCTGCCTCCCTAACTTGAATATTTCATATGGGATTCCCATCGCTCGTGTTCAGCACTTGGGAACCCCAGAAGTTGAAGGAGGTGGCAACTGTGGCCAGAAATGGAAAGTCGCACCTGGTGTGCCTTTTATTCCTTTCCCACAGTTGCAACGAGGGAGTCCTTGTCCTTCTACTTCAACTCAGATGCCCCGTCATGACGCCATGAGGCAGAATAACAGTGCAGGATATCAAGGAAGAGGTTTCGACAGAGGTGGAAGGGTGCAAAGGAATGGGAGGAATGGGGCAAGGACGAGATATCCGTATGATCATCATCAAGGAAGAAGATTCCCAAGCAATCATCATAGATCTGAAAGATGGCAGCCCTGGCCCCAGGAGCATGATGGTGGTTCAGGATCTAGGGGCAGACAATGAATGACCCAGCCCCTGGCATCGAACCTCAATTAGTTGTGTATACATGGTAATTCCTTCCTGTTCATCAGAAGTGTACACAAGCAAACTGTGTTAGCTTCTCATTCTATGTAACAGAAGTTTTCTACTGATTTCAACAGTAGCAGAACATGTGCTACAGATAGGTAATTGCCGTTGCAGTTTTGTTACTAACTAATTAATTCGCTCCCCAATGTGTAATCTCAATAGGAATAATAATAATTGATTTGATTCAAATCTTGTTACAGGCCAAAATTGCTAATTCATTCGTTGTCAACTTCTTGATGTTCAGTGTGATTTTCACTTTGGTGGGCGGCAATCATTCGGAGGAAGAAGACTAGTACGGTTTTCGTTGTAATTTTATATTTTTTACTGGTCGTTCTGCCTCCAATTGCCTTTCAGTTGTACCGGCTGTTTTACTGGATAATGATTATCAGATCTAAGATGCCCTTTGGGTGTCTTTCTTGAAAAAAAAAAAAGGCTTAGTGATGTCCAAGTTGCTTGCTCTATTTTCCATTTGTTTTGTTTTGTTGTGTGCTTGCGGCTTTTGTTTGCCGGAGTGATGCGTGTTTTGATATTCTATAAGAATGTTTTGGCTTAGTATTTCCGTTTCTCTATGTGCATCTTTGGAATGTTTTGGCTTAGTATTTCCGTTTCTCTATGTGCATCTTCAGAATGTTTTGGCTTAGTATTTCCGTGTCGGAAGCTGCAATATAATCTGGACATGGATGGCTCATGGAGGGATCATTTCATGAAATGCCCACCCCACCCCCTGAAAATACTTATACTGTTGAAGTAACCACCTCAAGTTTCTCATATTCAATCATTTTGTCCTTGGTAAAGAAGATTATTTTTAAATCTTCACAGCACTGATGCCCTCTTTGCACATATAAACTGCATGTGTTTTAAAGTACTTGGCTTCTGTTATATCACTACTATGAAATAAAATTGTACATGTCACTAAACAGGTTGGAAATATTCGAGTACATGAGAAAATTAGGCAATCCTTCCAAGACTGGTCCATGGCAAATAATGCACAAATACTTAGTACATGTCAAAATGAACCATCCCAGGGACTGCACAACATGAGTGCATATCAAGTTATACGTAATTGCTTTCTTGATGGTACACGACACGAAAGTTCTAGCCTCTAGTGCTTCTTGCTCATCAAGCTCCATGTGTTGGGAAAGATCACACCGAACAAATACAATTCATTTTGAGCTGAAGATGTGAAGGTTAATGTGCTGCGACTCTGCTTTTTATTTCTTTTGTCAGCTTGTAAACCAAATAAATAATTTATTAAAATCGGAGAATATTAATTTTGAAGTACAAGATGAAAATTCTTGAAATGTGAACAAATTGTAAAATAGATGAACATTTTATAAGACATGAGCAATTTTTAGTTTGGCATGAAAATAAAATGAAACAAACACTTGCTAAATTTACAAGAACACCCTAAAATACAGCCATTTAAAAAAAACGCTATATGAATTATTCTTTAATAGGTGAACACATTTAAATTTACATGAATGTTTTTTAAATAGTGAACACTTTTGAAATTTGCATAAATAGTTATATACAAATGTTTATACGTTTAAAATCAAATATTGTGTATAGATATAAATGCGATATATTTTTTATTAAAAAAACCCGAAGTCAAGCGCCACAGAAGAAATTACGAGAAAACGAAAACCAGCGCGAGAAAACTGCAGAGAAACAAATGACAAAAGCGAACGTTATAGAAAAACCCGTGCTAAACCATCCACCGTACATATATTACAGGCCCAGGTAGAAGGGATTATCCTCTTTTCCCAATGGGCAGGCCAAATGAACATTATTTAAATTTGCAAAGATGTTCCCAAATTCAGGAATATTTTTAAATTGCGAATATTGTTAATTCTACATGGATTTTTCAGATTTCATGAATATGTTTATATCTGCAAAAATATTATGTATTTTATGGTAAATTAATAAACAAACTAATTGTGGATTTTTGTCTGTGACAATAGAGCAAGAATTACAAAAGACGACCTAAAAAAATGGGCGAAGAGCTGCGGAAATTAATTCATGAACCAAGGCATAGAACATCCCCATTTCATTCCTTCAGCACAACTGTGGTGACGCGGAAACTAATTCATGAATCAAACTGAATTAACTCAGGATCATCGTAACTAGTTTAATTGACTAGTCCAATCTAGAAGAAAAATCATTTGATGAACTGAATTTACTAAGCTCATTTACGTACAAACCAGAGTCACTGAATGTCTGAATCACTAGGTCAAATGAGTTAATCTTTATATCCACTTATCGGAGCCGAGCCGAACTGAGGGAGTCTGGATTAGGGGTCCTCGGACAGCCGGACTATATGCGTATGCCGGACTGTTGGACTATGAAGATACAAGATACAAGACTTCGTCCCGTGTCCGGATGTGACTCTCCTTTGCGTGGAAGGCAAGCTTGGCGATTCGGATATGTAGATCCCCTTCTCAATAACCGACCTGTTGTAACCCTAGCCTCCTCCGGTGTCTATATAAACCGGAGGGTTTAGTCCGTAGGACAACAACAATCATAATCATAGGCTAGCTTCTATGGTTAGCCTCTACGATCTCGTGGTAGATCTACTCTTGTAATACTCATATCATCAAGACCAATCAAGCGGAAGTAGGGTATTACCTCCATAGAGAGGGCCCAACACAGGTAAACATCGTGTCCCCGCCTCCTGTTTCCATTAGCCTTAGACGCATAGCTCGGGACCCCTACCCGAGATCCGTCGGTTTTGACACCGACATTGGTGCTTTCATTGAGAGTTCCACTGCGACGTCGAAGATAGGGTTGATGGCTCGCCTTGTTATCAAGGACAACATCACCTCTGGGGGAGCCCTGACCTTAGGCCAAACCCTCCGGCTGGGCGGCTTCCGTCTGACCGCCCGTTCATCCGTCCGGGCCAACGATGACTTCTCGGGTCATCGAAAATCGTCTGCACATCAGCTCGTAATACACCGAGCAGATGGATCCGACGGAGTTATCGTCTTTGAACAAGCTCCTAGATCGCATCGCCGCCTTGGGAGTCGCTACAGACTATGATCGGATTGGGCTTAAACCCGATCAGAGGGAGATTAACTCTCCGCCGATTACCCATCAGATAGCGGTGGTAGAGGAGCAACTCAACAACTCTTCTCCTATACTGAGGATGGACTATGTCCGGATTACCGAGCTCATCGAGCGAGATACCGCTTCGCGGGAAGACATGCCCGAACTCCGGATTTAGAATCGGACCGTGGGCGGAAAAACTAGTTGACATCCGGAACCCGAACTATTAAGCTCGGAAGTTCCTCAAGTTCTGGGTCCCAGATCGAGTCAGGATTCGGACTTAAATCCACCCACCCACCCAGATACAAGCGATCTTTCCCACATCAGACAACAGCCCCAAGAGATAGTACATCACTTTTGGGCGATTCCTTCTTGCAATGAACAAGATTGAGGACTGTCGCGATGAGGACGCAATCTCATTATTTTGCAAAAATTGCACGGACAAGGGAATCCTTAACGCCATAAATCGCCGTCACATATCACACTTTGTCGACTTGGCGGCCATAGTACAAGTATCACAAGAATGGAAAGCGCCTGAAAAACTCAGGCAGCCTTTTGGGATCCACTGACCCTCACTAAATCCCTCGTCCGAACAAAAAGGGTGCGCCCTCATAGGTCACCCAATCCAATCACGAAGAAGCCGAAGCCCACTACAGGGTGCGGAACCGTGCTAGAGGGATGGCTCGATAGGCCATGCAAAATACACACCACACCGGATACCGTACCAACACACAGCCTTAGAGCATGTTGGATACTTCGGCAGGTGGCCAAAAGCGGCGAGGATCTCCTCATCAACACCACCGCAGAGCATGATCCCGCAGAAAACAATAATACAGTCTTGACATTCTTTGAGACTTTCGCCTCGAATAACAGGCGCAAGAGAGCACTCCGCGGCCTCTCCAAAGTCTGCCAAGTTACAGCAGTAAATCCTTGGAACGACACGGCTATAACTTTCAATGCCAGTGACGAACCGCAATTCAAATACGTTTGGGCACCAGCCGCTCTGGTCCTTAGTCCAATCGTGGACGGCTTCCGGCTTACTAAAGTGCTCATGGACGGCGGCAGGGGACTAAACCTCATTTTCGAGGAGACTCTCAATAAAATGGAAATAGACAGGAGCCGCATTGAGCCAAGCATCACCACCTTCCGGTGAATTATTCCCAGTCGAGAGGCACGATGTGCGGGGAAAATCACACTCGATGTGGTATTCGGCACGCCGGAGAATTATAGGTCCGAAGAGATAACATTTCAAGTGGCCCCTTTCAATAGTGGATACCACGCCCTGTTAGGGCAGGACGCATTCGCAAGCTTCCAAGCCATACCCCATTATGGGTACATCAAGCTCAAGATGCCCGGGCCCAATGGAATCATCACTCTTGCCAGTGATCCGGACATAGCACTCCGCGCCGAAAATAAAACCGCCGCCCTGGCCCTCGAGGCACTACCCGAAGCCCTCATGTCGAGGAATTAACCGCGTTACGCTCCATAGTGGACAGGGACCACGTGATACTTAATAAATGATCCAAGTCCACCTCCTTTAAACCAGCAGACGAGATAGTCAAATTCCAAGTCCATCCAACGGACTCTGCAAAAATAGCATCCATCGGGGCACAGCTGAACCCCACAATTAACGCCGCGCGAGAATTGGGATATCTTCGCCTGGCACCCTTCAGACATGCCGGGGATCCCACGCAGGCTGGCTGAGCATAGCCTCAACATATTGAAGGGATATAAGCCGGTCAGGCAGACACTACGACGCTTTTCAGAACCCAAACGACAAGCTATGGGAGAGGAGCTAGCCAAACTACTGTTGACGATATCAGCAACGCTTTTTTGGAACGCGCTACTATTATTTAGCTGTAGCGATTTCATTGTCCCTCGCTACTGCTATATCTTTTATCATCTTCCGCCGTACCCTTTCCCTTTGTACCCCTTTCCCTTTCAGATACTAGGTACTACTAGATATGAAATTCATAAACCATTATAAGTACTAAGTAGTACTCCATTCGTTCCAAAATACTCGTCGTGGTTTTAGTTCAAACCACGACGAGTAATTTGGAACGAAGGGAGTACTATATAACAATTTCATGCATAGTCAACATGCATCCTCAAGCAATACAAGGTCATATCGACGGCGATCATCATATGTAGTTCTAGATGATATCGATGACGATCATCATATGTAGTTCTAGATGATATCGACGATGATATGTAGTTCTAGATGATATAGCCAGACACACATATGTAGTTCTAGATGATATCAAAGACAATCATCATCCTCAAGCCTGGGCGGTTGGTGTTCCTCATAGTAATTAGGATGGCCTGTCCAACACTAAGATTCTTGCCATCGAGGAATTTCTTCCACCCAACCGAGTTTAAGTGTGTGCGACCGTCCGTGTCCACGCGGTAAGTACAGGTTGTGACGGAGCCCCTTGCAGTAAGGCGTAGTCCAGCTGAGCCTTCTTCATCAGGCTCGATACCATAACTCACAGATAGGCTCTTTGCCAATTTCTGAATAAGAAAAACATATCAATTAATAAATAGCCCCGCACATACTCTTGCAAATAAGTATATCTGGATTATCTACACTATTAATAGTTCCTCAGATTCTACACTAATAAGCATGTGATCGAACTCTACACTAAAACATATCATCGACTAGATTCCACACAACATACCATATCATTGGACTGTACACTAAGTATTTCATCGGATAATTTGCATTTGTAAGTATAACATACCATATCATGTCGATCAACCATGGTACTTGTCAGGCGGGTCACAAATGGCACCCCGACCAAGTCAGCACATGGCGGAATTATGTCCCACAGGTTGGACAACTCCTCCTCGCTCAACCTCATTCTTTGAGCTACGATGGCTTCATGAAGTGGGTCCTCATCATCTTCATCGAGTGGGTCCTCATCATCTTCATCATCTTCATCATCTTCCACCAGGTTGAGATAAATAACAGCCAGCTTGGGTCTTTCTGCTCTGAAGGAGAAGCTGATCAACTCACCACCAGTAAGACACATGCGGGCGATGAAACGGGCCCATCCATCTCCTCCAATCAGCGACATATTGCGTCCTTTCTCGACCTCCATAGTGTACGGCCCCCCAGGAGCCTCAAATGTCACAGTGTCTCCTGTCAGCTTGTTGAATTTCAACCTCACATTGCATGGGATGATCTGTATAAAATAAGCAAAATGACACAATGCAGTAATGCCAACACTAAAAATAAAATAGTTGTTACATTTCATCTAATTTCTTACCGCAAGATGACTTAAAACTCGCTCAAGTAGATGCCGAAGAGCTTGCCAGTTGCAAGGCTACTGGCGCACCTTCACTTGCACAGTCGACAGAGTGGAGGTGGTGGTGGCGCCATTTTTCCTAAAGCAATATGAGCAAAGGATTAACGATCCACTTCACAGGAAAGAAAAACAGCAGCATGTGATATTTTTGGTTCTTCCGTGAGAAGCAATTTGATGGACAATTATAATCCTAAGATCTAGTAACATATTAGATGACAAGGTACCACCTACGCTTTTGACAAAAAATAACTTATTACAAAAACAAAAGCATCTACCTATCCATGTACAGACAAATAACAATAAAATGGTGCATACTAAATCAACTAAATCAACTAGCCTACTAAATCAACTAAATCAAAATGTTCTAAATCAACTAAATCAACTAGCCTACTAAATCAACTAAATCAAAATGTTGCATATGAACTAGCCTACTAATTCAAAATGTAGCAGGGAGAAGGAGGGGCGACTCGAGGAGGGAGAAGAGAGTAGGACTGAGGAGGAAGGCGGAGCGAGGAGGGGCCGGCCGGCGGCCAGTGGAGAGAGGACGGAGGAGGAAGGTGTTGGGGAACGTAGTAATTTCAAAAATTTTCCTACGCACACGCAAGATCATGGTGATGCATAGCAACGAGAGGGGAGAGTGTATGTCCACGTACCCTCGTAGACCGTAAGCGGAAGCGTTATAACAACGCGGTTGATGTAGTCGCACGTCTTCACGATCCGACCGATCCAAGTACCGAACGTCACGGCACCTCCGAGTTCTCGCACACGTTCAGCTCGATGACGATCCCGGACTCCAATCCAGCAAAGTGTCGGGGATGAGTTCCACAAGACGACGGGCAGGACGATGATGATGCTCCACCGACGCAGGGCTTCGCCTAAGCTCCGCTGACGATATGACTTCTCCGGCAGGGCTTCGCGCCTAAGCTCATGACGATATGACCGAAGTGGAATATGGTGGAGGGGGCACCACACGGCTAAGGAACAATCCGTAGATCAACTTGTGTATCCATGGGGTGCCCCTGCCCCGTATATAAAGGAGGGAGGGAGGAGGAGGCCGGCCCTAGTAGGGCGGCGCCATGGGGAGTCCTACTCCCACCGAGTAGGATTCCCCTTTCCTAGTCCAACTAGGAGTCCTTCCATGTATTAGGAGTAGGAGACAAGGAAGGGGAAGAGAGAAGGAAGGAAGGAGGGGTGCGGCCTCCCCTAGTCCAATTCGGACTAGGCCATGGGGCGCGCGGCCTGCCCTAGGCAGCCCTCTCTCTTTCTGCAGGGCCCAATAAGGCCCAATACTTCTCCCCGGCGAATTCCGTAACTCTCCGGTACTCCGAAAAATACCCGAATCATTCGGAACCTTTCCGAACTCCAAATATAGTCGTCCAATATATCGTTCTTTACGTCTCGACCATTTCGAGACTCCTCGTCATGTCCCCGATCTCATCTGGGACTCCGAACTCCTTCGGTACATCAAAACTCATAAACTCATAATATAACTGTCATCGAAACCTTAAGCGTGCGGACCCTACGGGTTCGAGAACAATGTAGACATGACCGAGATACATCTCCGGTCAATAACCAAAAGCGGGACCTGGATGCCCATATTGGTTCCTACATTTTCTACGAAGATCTTTATCGGTCAGACCGCATAACAACATACGTTGTTCCCTTTGTCATCGGTATGTTACTTGCCCGAGATTCGATCGTCGGTATCCAATACCTAGTTCAATCTCATTACTGGCAAGTCTCTTTACTCGTTCCGTAATGCATCATTCTGTAACTAACTCATTAGCTACATTGCTTGCAAGGCTTATAGTGATGTGCATTACCGAGATGGCCCAGAGATACCTCTCCGACAATCGGAGTGACAAATCCTAATCTCGAAATACGCCAACCCAACATCTGCCTTTGGAGACACTTGTAATACTCCTTTATAATCACCCGATTACGTTGTGACGTTTGGTAGTACCAAAGTGTTCCTCCGCAAACGGGAGTTGCATAATCTCATAGTTATAGGAACATGTATAAGTCATGGATAAAAGCAATAGCAACATACTAAACGATCGGGTGCTAAGCTAATGGAATGGGTCATGTCAATCAGATCATTCAACCAATGATGTGACCTTGTTAATCAAATGACAACTCCTTTGTCTATGGTCGGAAACTTAACCATCTTTGATTAACAAGCTAGTCTAGTAGAGGCATACTAGTGACACTCCGTTTGTCTATGTATTCACACATGTATTATGTTTCCGGTTAATACAATTCTAGCATGAATAATAAACATTTATCATGATGTAAGGAAATAAATAATAACTTTATTATTGCCTCTAGAGCATATTTCCTTCAGTCTCCCACTTGCACTAGAGTCAATAATCTAGTTCACATCGCCATGTGATTTAACAGCAATAGTTCACATCACCATGTGATTAACACCCATAGTTCACATCGATATGTGATCAACACCCAAAGGGTTTACTAGAGTCAGTAATCTAGTTCACATCGCTATGTGATTAACACCCAAAGAGTACTAAGGTGTGATCATGTTTTGCTTGTGAGATATTTTTAGTTAACAGGTTCGTCACATTCAGATCCATAAGTATTTTGCGAATTTCTATGTCAACAATGCTCTGCAAGGAGCTATTCTAGCTAATTGCTCCCACTTTCAATATGTATCTAGATCGAGACTTAGAGTCATCCAGATCGGTGTCAAAACTTGCATCGACGTAACCCTTTACGACGAACCTTTTGTCACTTCCATAATCAAGAAACATATCCTTATTCCACTAAGGATAATTTTGACCGCTGTCCAGTGATCTACTCCTAGATCACTATTGTACTCCCTTGCCAAACTCAGTGTAGGGTATACAATAGATCTGGTACACAGCATGACATACTTTATAGAACCTATGGCCAAGGCATAGGGAATGACTTTCATTCTCTTTCTATCTTCTGCCGTGGTCGGGTTTTGAGTCTTACTCAATTTGACACCTTGTAACACAGGCAAGAACTCTTTCTTTGACTGTTCCATTTTGAACTACTTCAAAATCTTGTCAAGGTATGTACTCATTGAAAAAAACTTATCAAGCGTCTTGATCTATCTCTATAGATCTTGATGCTCAATATGTAAGCAGCTTCACCGAGGTCTTTGTTTGAAAAACTCCTTTCAAACACTCCTTTATGCTTTGCAGAATAATTCTACATTATTTCCGATCTACAATATGTCATTCACATATACTTATCGTAAATGCTGTAGTGCTCCCACTCACTTTCTAGTAAATACAGGCTTCTTTGTAAGTCTGAATAAACTATATGCTTTGATCAACTTATCAAAGCGTATATTCCAACTCCGAGATGCTTGCACCAGTCCATAGATGGATCGCTGGAGCTTGCACACTTTGTTAGCTCCCTTTGGATCGATAAAACCTTCTGGTTGCATCATATACAACTCTTCCTCCCGAAACCCATTCAGGAATGCAGTTTGTACATCCATTTGCCAAATTTCATAAATTGTGGCAATTGCTAACATGATTCGGACAGACTTAAGCATCGCTACAGTTGAGAAAATCTCATTGTAGTTAACACCTTGAACTTGTCAAAACCTTTTATGCGACAAGTCGAGCTTTGTAGATAGTAACACTACTATCAACGTCCGTCTTCCTCTTGAAGATCCATTTATTTTCTATTGCTTGCCGACCCTCGGGCAAGTCAACCAAAGTCCACACTTTGTTTTCATACATGGATCCCATCTCAGATTTCATGGCTTCTAGCCATTTAGCAGAATCTGGGCTCACCATCGCTTCTTTATAGTTTGTAGGTTCGTCATGATCTAGTAGCATGACTTCCAGAACAGGATTGACGTACCACTTTGGTGCGGATCTCACTCTGGTTTACCTACGGGATTCGGTAGTGACTTGATCTGAAGTTACATGATCATCATCATTAGCTTCCTCACTAATTGGTGTAGGAATCTCTGGAACTGATTTCCGTGATGAAATACTTTCCAATTCGGGAGAAGGTACAAATTACCTTATCAAGCTCCACTTTCCTCCCACTCACTTCTTTCGAGAGAAACTCCTTCTCTAGAAAGGATCCATTTATAAGCAACGAATGTTTTTGCCTTGGATCTGTGATAGAAGGTGTACCCAACAATTTCCTTTGGGTATTCTATGAAGACGCACTTCTCCGATTTGGGTTTGAGCTTATCGGGATGAAACTTTTTCACATAAGCATCACAACTTCCAAACTTTAAGAAACGACAGCTTAGGTTTCTTGTTAAACCATAGTTCATACGGTGTCGCCTCAACGGATTTAGACGGTGCCCTATTAAACGTGAATGCAGCTGTCTCTAATGCATAACCCCAAAACGATAGTGGTAAATTGATAAGAGACATCATAGATCGCACCATATCCAATAAAGTGCGGTTACGACTTTCGGCACACCATTATGTTGTGGTGTTCCATATGGCGTGAGTTGCGAAACTATTTCACATTGTTTCAAATGAAGACCAAACTCGTAACTCAAATATTTATCTCCACGATCAGATCGCAGAAACTTTATTTTCTTGTTACGATGATTTTCCACTTCACTCTGAAATTCTTTGAACTTTTCAATTATTTCAGACTTATGTTTCATCAAGTAGATATACCCATATCTGCTCAAATCATTTTGTGAAGGTCAGAAAATAACGATACTTGCCACGAGCATCAACACTCATTGAATAGCATACATCGGTATGTATTATTTCCAATAAGTCAGTAGCTTGTTCCATTGTTCCGGAGAACGGAGTTTTAGTCATCTTGCCCAAAAGGCACGGTTCGCAAGCATCAAATGATTCATAGTCAAGTGATTCCAAAAGTCCATCAGCATGGAGTTTTCTTCAAGCGCTTTACACCAATATGACCTAAACGGCAGTGCCACAAATAAGTTGCACTATCATTATTAACTTTGCATCTTTTGGTTTCAATATTATGAATATGTGTATCACTATGATCGAGATCCAATGAACCATTTTCATTGGGTGTGTAACCATATAAGGTTTTATTCATGTAAACAGAACAACAATTTATTCTCTTACTTAAATGAATAACCGTATTGCAATAAACATGATCAAATCATATTTATGCTCAACACCAAATAACACTTATTTAGGTTCCACACTAATCCCGAAAGTATAGGGAGTGTGCGATGATGATCATATCAATCTTGGAACTATTTCCAACACTCATCGTCACTTCCCCTTCAACTAGTTTCTGTTTATTCTGTAACTCCTGTTTCGAGTTACTAATCTTAGCAACTATACCGTATCAAATACCGAGGGGTTGCTATGAACACTAGTAAAATACACATCAATAATCTGTATACCAAATATACCTTTGTTCACTTTGCCATCCTTCTTATCCACCAAATATTCAGGGGTAGTTCCGCTTCAAAGGACCAGTTCCATTGCAGCAAAAGTACTTAGTCTCGGCTTAGGTCCAGACTTGGGCTTCTTCACTCGAGCAGCAACTTGCTTGCCGTTCCTTTTGAAGTTCCCCTTCTTCCCTTTGCCCTTTTCCTTGAGACTAGTGGTCTTGTCAATCATCAACACTTGATGCTCTTTCTTGATTTCTACCTTCGTTGATTTCAACATCACGAAGAGCTCGGGAATCGCTTTTCGTCATCCCCTGCATACTATAGTTCATCACGAAGTTCTAGTAACTTAGTGATGGTGACTAGAGAATTCTGTCAATCACTATCTTATCTGGAAGATTAACTCCCACTTGATTCAAGCGATTGAAGTATTCAGGCAATCTGAGCACATGCTCACTAGTTGAGCGATTCTCCTCCATCTTTTAGCTATAGAACTTGTTGGAGACTTCATATCTCTCAACTCGGGTATTTGCTTGAAATATTAACTTCAATTCCTGGAACATCTCATATGGTCCATGACGTTCAAAACGCCTTTGAAGTCCCGATTCTAAGCCGTTAAGTATGGTGCACTAAACTATCAAGTAGTCATCATATTGAGCTAGCCAAACGTTCATAACGTCTGCATCTGCTCCTGCAATAGGTCTGTCACCTAGCGGTGCATTAAGGACATAATTCTTCTATGCAGCATTGAGGATAAACCTCAGATCGCGGATCCAATCCGCATCATTGCTACTAACATTTTTCAACACAATTTTCTCTAGGAACATATGAAAATAAACATATGAAAGCAACAACGCGAGCTATTGATCTACAACATAATTTGCAAAATACTACCAGGACTAAGTTCATGATAAATTTAAGTTCAATTAATCATATTACTTAAGAACTCCCACTTAGACAGACATCTCTCTAGTCATCTAAGTGATCACGTGATCCAAATCAACTAAACCATAACCGATCATCACGTGAGATGGAGTAGTTTTCAATGGTGAACATCACTATGTTGATCATATCTACTATATGATTCACGCTCGACCTTTCGGTCTCCGTGCTCGAGGCCATATCTGCATATGCTAGGCTCACAAGTTTAACCTGAGTATTCCGCGTGTGCAAAACTGGCTTGCACCCGTTGTAGATGGACGTGAGCTTATCACACCCGATCATCACGTGGTGTGCAGGCACGACGAACTTTGGCAACGGTGCATACTCAGGAGAACACTTCTTGATAATTAGTGAGAGATCATCTTAAAATGCTACCGTCAATCAAAGCAAGAATAAGATGTATAATAGATAAACATCACATGCAATCAAAATATGTGACATGATATGGCCATGATCATCTTGCGCCTTTGATCTCCATCTCCAAAGTACTGTCATGATCTCTATCGTCACCGGCACGACACCATGATCTTCATCATCTTGATCTATATCAGTGTGTCATCACATGGTTGTCTCGCCAACTATTGCTCTTGCAACTATTGCTATCGCATAGCGATAAAGTAAAGCAATTATTTGGCACTTGCATCTTATGCAACAAAGAGACAACCATAGGGCTTCGCCGATTGCCGATAACTTCAACAAAACATGATCATCTTATACAACAACTTATATCTCATCACGTCTTGACCATATCACATCACAGCATGCCCTGCAAAAACAAGTTAGACGCCCTCTACTTTGTTGTTGCAAATTTTACGTGGCTGCTACGGGCTTAGCAAGAACCGTTCTCACCTACGCATCAAAACCACAACGATAGTTTGTCAAATAGACTCCGCTTTTAACCTTCGCAAGGACCGGGCGTAGTCACACTCGGTTCAACTAAAGTGAGAGAGACAGACACCCGCCAGCCACCTTTAAGCACGAGTGCTCAGAACGGTGAAACCAGTCTCGTAGAAGCGTCACGCTGTAATGTCGGTCCGGGCCGCTTCATCTCACAATACCGCTGAACCAAAGTATGACATGCTGGTAGGCAGTATGACTTGTATCGCCCACAACTCACTTGTGTTCTACTCGTGCAAAACATCAAACCATAAAAACCTAGGCTCGGATGCCACCGTTGGGGAACGTAGTAATTTCAAAAATTTTCCAACGCACACGCAAGATCATGGTGATGCATAGCAACGAGAGGGGAGAGTGTATGTCCACGCACTCGTGAGACCGTAAGCGGAAGCGTTATAACAACGCGGTTGATGTAGTCAGACGTCTTCACGATCCGACCGATCCAAGTACCGAACGACGGCACCTCCGAGTTCTGCACACGCTCAGCTCGATGACGATCCCGGACTCCGATCCGGCAAAGTGTCGGGATGAGTTCCACAAGACGACGGGCAGTGACGATGATGATGCTCCACCGACGCAGGGCTTCGCCTAAGCTCCGCTGACGATATGACTTCTCCGGCGCAGGGCTTCGCCTAAGCTCATGACGATATGACCAAGTGGAATATGGTGGAGGGGGCACCGCACACGGCTAAGGAACGATCCGTAGATCAACTTGTGTGTCCATGGGGTGCCCCCTGCCCCGTATATAAAGGAGGGAGGGAGGAGGAGGCCGCCCTAGTAGGGGCGCCATGGGGAGTCCTACTCCCACCGAGTAGGATTCCCCTTCCTAGTCCAACTAGGAGTCCTTCCATGTATTAGGAGTAGGAGACAAGGAAGGGAAGAGAGAAGGAAGGAAGGAGGGTGCGGCCCTCCCTAGTCAATTCGGACTAGGCCATGGGGCGCGGCCTGCCCTAGGCAGCCCCTATCTCTTTCCCGCAGAGCCAAATAAGGCCCACTACTTCTCCCCGTCGAATTACCGTAACTCTCCGGTACTCCGAAAAATACCCGAATCATTCGGAACCTTTACGAACTCCGAATATAGTCGTCCAATATATCGATCTTTACGTCTCGACCATTTCGAGACTCCTCGTCATGTCCCCAATCTCATCTGGGACTCCGAACTCCTTCGGTACATCAAAACGCATAAACTCATAATATAACTGTCATCGAAACCTTAAGCGTGCGGACCCTACGGGTTCGAGAACAATGTAGACATGACCGAGATACATCTCCGGTCAATAACCAAAAGCGGGACCTGGATGCCCATATTGGTTCCTACATTTTCACGAAGATCTTTATCGGTCAGACCGCATAACAACATACGTTGTTCCCTTTGTCATCGGTATGTTACTTGCCCGAGATTCGATCGTCGGTATCCAATACCTAGTTCAATCTCGATTCTTGGCAAGTCTCTTTACTCGTTCCGTAATGCATCATTCTGTAACTAACTCATTAGCTACATTGCTTGCAAGGCTTATAGTGATGTGCATTACCGAGATGGCCCAGAGATACCTCTCCGACAATCGGAGTGACAAATCCTAATCTCGAAATCGCCAACCCAACATCTGCCTTTGGAGACACTTGTAATACTCCTTTATAATCACCCAGTTACGTTAGGACGCTTTGGTAGTACCCAAAGTGTTCCTCCGCAAACGGGAGTTGCATAATCTCATAGTTATAGGAACATGTATAAGTCATGGATAAAAGCAATAGCAACATACTAAACGATCGGGTGCTAAGCTAATGGAATGGGTCATGTCAATCAGATCATTCAACCAATGATGTGACCTTGTTAATCAAATGACAACTCCTTTGTCTATGGTCAGGAAACTTAACCATCTTTGATTAACAAGCTAGTCTAGTAGAGGCATACTAGTGACACTCCGTTTGTCTATGTATTCACACATGTATTATGTTTCCGGTTAATACAATTCTAGCATGAATAATAAACATTTATCATGATGTAAGGAAATAAATAATAACTTTATTATTGCCTCTAGGGCATATTTCCTTCAGAAGGCGGAGCAAGGAGGGGCCGACAAGCGGCGAGTGGATCAGGGAGGACGGAGGAGGAGGCCAGTACCGAGTCCAGCAAGGAGGACGAGGTGACGGCGGCGCAGAGGGAGGAGGGGCGACGGGGGAGGACTGGCGCGGGGGGTCGAGGGGGAGATCCAGTGAGTGTGGGAGTGTGAGTGGATCGGATAGAGGAGAGGGGGGGGGGGGTGGGAGATGGAATGGCTTAGCAGTAGCGTGCTATAGAGAAAGACGCTACTGCTAAACTACCTAGCAGTAGCGCCTTTCACAAAGAAAGCGCTACTGCTATGTGTCAGCATGTAAAAATAGACTTCAAAAATACAATGATCATCAACGATCTTTTTGTGTACAATCTGATTTGTCAATATGAGTCCTCACCGGTTTAGGAACCGGTGAAGACTCATATTGAAGCCACAAATTCTACACATAGAGTTCAATGAAGACCAAGTGCCTCTCAAAGTTTGAGATGTAACATATTTAAGGTGGTAGAAACTCTCTTCACGGAGCGAGGTGGGACTAAATTTTTGTAGTAAACTTAGCAGTAGCGCTTATTGGTGAAAGGCGCTGCTACTATGATTCGTAGCAGTAGCGCTCTTCGTGGTAACGCGCTGCTGCTAGAACTAGCCTCACGGCGGCCTCGTGTGAATTATAGCAGTAGCCCTTCTTAGAGCGGGCACGCTACTGCTATATTTATTTCAGCAGCGAGTTATGTTTGCGCGCGCTACTGCTACCTAGTAGCAGCGCCTTATTTTAAAGCGCGCTGCTGGTAAGATTCTGTGTATAGGCTTTTCCCTAGTAGTGTAACCTCCGAACATATGACATCAAGCTAAATCCGGAAAAATATTTTCGGCGTTCCTGCCGGAAAGCTGCTGGGCTTCATTGTTTCCAATAGAGAAATTGAAGCGAACCCGGCTAAAATCCGAGCTTTGTCATAGTTGGCTACCCCAACAGATCTCCAACAAATCCAGAAATTGACCGGATGCGTGGCAGCTTTAAGCCGCTTTATCTCCAGATTGGGAGAAAAGGCATTGGCACTCTATCGCCTTCTTCGATGAACCGAACACTTCGAGTGGACGGATGCGGCGACGGCCGAACTGGAAGAAATAAAGGCTCTTTTAACGAGCAATCCAATCCTTGCCGCGCCAAACGTTGGCGAACCCATGTTGTTATACATAGCTGCAACACACCAAGTTGTGAGCGAAGTGCTTGTCGTCTAACGAGAGGAGGACGGACACAAGTTCCCGCTTCAAAAGCCGGTATACGTCTATACGACGTATCCACTGTCCTTACACCATGCAAATCTCGGTACCCCCATTATCAAAAAATAGCATAAGCGGTCTTCATGGCATCCCGGAAACTACGACACTACTTTCAAGAGTGTTCAATCACGGTGGCCTCCGAAGTACCACTCAATGACATAATAAACAACCGCGATGCAACGGGCCGGATTGCTAAGTGGGCCATCGAGCTCCTCCCGTTCGACATTACATATAAACCACGGCGAGCCATTAAATCACAAGCACTGGCCGACTTCGTCGCCGAATGGACAAAGGCCGAACTCCCTAAAGAGTACGACGCATACTCCAATTGGATCATGCACTTCAACGGCTCTAAAATGCTGGCAGGTCTGGGAGCAGGCGTTGTCCTAACATCATGCACTGGAGATACAGTCCAATACGTACTCCAAATATTATACACAGACTCCAACAATGCAGCTGAATACGAGGCTCTGTTGCATGGTCTTCGGATGGCTGTCTCCATGGGCATCCAGCGCCTGGAGGTGCACGGGGATTCAAACCTCGCAATATCTCAAATAAATGGAGACTTCGATGCCAAGGATCCGAAAATGACGGCTTATCGAAACGCCATCCGTAAAATGTCAGCTCGATTCAATGGGCTTGAATTCCATCATGTGGTTCAAAAAACAATCAAGCGACGGATGTTCTTGCCCGCATTGGCACTAAGCGCGACCCCGTCCCACCTAACATCTTTTTGGAAAGGCTTTTAAAGCCATCCGTGGTGTGGCAATGGGAGACCGACAATACTAGTCCGGATCCGATCACAACCCCAGAGTCCGAACACACTGACATAATCGGGGGCTTTGCCACCGAAATAACACCTTCGGCCCATCTCATCATGGTTGTCATCGCCATGGACCGAACCCTTCTTAGCCTACCTTAATAGGCAAGACCTCCCCGAGGATCAAAATGAGGCACGCTGCATTGTGCGGCACTCTAAAGCCTACAAAGTCCACGAGGGAGAGCTTTATAAGAAAAGCGCTACCAGAGTACTTCAAAGATGTATCTCCAAGGAGGAGGGGCGGCAGCTCTTGGCTGAAATTCATGCCGGACTCGGCGGTCACCACGCCGCAGCTCGGGCCCTTGTAAGCAAGGCCTTTCGTACAGGTTTCTATTGGCCGATGGCCTGAGCAGACGCACAGGATCTTGTCCAACATTTCGTCGGATGCCAGCTTTTCGCCAACCAAAGCCATATGCCGCCCACCGCTCTCCAAACAATACCCATAACTTGACCCTTTGCGGTCTGGGGCTCGATATGGTCGGACCCCTTAAAGAAGGAAGCCATAAGAAAAAAATACCTGTTGGTCATGGTAGATAAATTCACCAAATGGATAGAGGCCAAACCAGTTAAGACGGCCGAATCCGGACCAGTGATAGACTTCATATCGGGTGTCGTACACCATTATTGTGTGCGCCACAGCATCATCACCGATAATGGCTCCAACTTCACAGCCGATGGGGTGAAAACTTGGTGCGGCAACATGGGAATTAAGCTCGATTATGCCTCCGTCTATCACCCTCAAACAAACGGTCAAGTCGAACAGGCCAACAGTCTTATTATGAGCGTTATTAAACCCATACTAGTGCGATCCCTAAAAGAATCAGACGCGCACTGGGTCGAGGAGCTTGACTCCATACTCTGGAGGCTGCGGACCATGCTGAATCGCACTACCGGATATACACCCTTCTTCATGGTGTACGGCGCAGAGGCCGTATTGCCCTGCAATATTATTCATGACTCACCTCGAGTGCGCATGTATGAAGAGAGAGAAGCCGAGCTGGATCGGCAGGACAATTTAGATGCCCTGGAGGAGGAACGCGGCGTCGCAAAAGCCCGTTTCGCATTTTATCAACAACAGGCTCACATATATCAAAGCAGAGAAGTACATGCCAAAACTTATAATATTGGCGAACTCGTTCTACGTTTACCGGAGAAGAAAAAGGACAAGCTCAAGCCCAAGTGGGAGGGTCCCTTCATTATTGACAAAGTTCTCACCGGAGGAGCGTACCGTCTGCGTGATGCATCAGATAATCGACTCGAGCCGAACCCATGGAACGCGGCCAGACTTCGAAGATTCTACGCCTAGCGACGAACTCTTTGTTCGTCTCCTTCCCTTTGTTCTTTTCTATTTATTTTTAGCTCTCTTTTTGCTCTTTATCTTGTAGCTTTAAAGTTTTAGTGTGGCTGGACCACACAATCGCGATGTACTAATTTCAAGTACGTGCGATCATTATACCCGGGGGCTTCTTATACAGAAGCTTATTGCAAACACGTTTCGAGCATAAAACTCGTCGCATATGTGTCCTTTATTTCCCATATGTGCCTTTCCTCTGGCATTATATGCATCGATATGACTTAAGTTTTGGCCAAGCTGGGTTGCCTGGCTCCTGTGCTTATGCCCTACTTTCCCGTTAGTTCGGCTAGGGCATAAAGGGAGAACCTCTGTGATTGTTACTACCGGGTACTCCGGATGTGTACCTCAGACTGGGTGAAGCCGAAATCTAGCGTTCTTAAGGGAATATTCGGTCGGTGGACTAAAGACGTGTCTTATTTATAACACTATGAACCCCCAGATGTCAAATATACTGCGATTTTGTAATCACAGATCGGACATGCAGATTATGCATGCGCACCCAGCAAAAGGAACCCTTAACGGAACTATTCTCTCTGGAAGATGTTTCTTACTATCGATGTAATATAACATAACTAGTTGGGTACTTGTCTGTTCAAGCAACTATGACCCCTACGCCTGGTTTCCACGCGTACCCCGATTTTACATTACCGAGCAGGTATTCGGAAACACTCTGGACTGTCGAGTCTGGAGGCCGAAGCGAAAAGGTCCGCCATGACAAATGTTTTACAATCCGGCTAGGGACAAACTTGTCCTTTGAAGTACACAGTCATTTCGACTTAAAAACTTCCTCTTCTATGCCATCCAACAGGTTGTCTAGCTTATAATCCTGTTGGGAATACTTGGCCGCTAATTCTACCTGGTCGTATACCAGACTAACTGGAATTTCTTTCCCATCTGACCCTACAGGTCCGAGCCGAGCCATATGATTCGGATCGAGCTTGGTGTACCGTGTTTTCACCATGGCCCAAGCCTCCCTCGCACCTTCTCGACAGGCTGATATCTTCCATAGTCGGAACCGCCTCCATGCTCCCTTGAATAGCTGTACAAGCTCCTCCATACTTCCTGGTAGGGAGGCGGATGGCCATAAGGCCTGGGCCACACTCCGCATCGCCTGCCGAACTTGCTCGTGCAGTTACGAAAGCTCTTGTAGCAGATCGCCTGAGGATCCGGGCATCTCCTCCCCGGGACGGCCAGTCAGCATACCTACAGCCATAACTCTGTTAGTCTGTTTCTTCGCCGAACTATATCAAGGTTCGTTTGAGCACATACTAAAAATGCCGCGTTGAAGCCTTTTATTTTCCTTCACGGAGTCAGCCAGCTGGGCTCGAACATCTTTCAATTCTACGCCCAGCCGGGTATTGGCATCTTGGAGATCGTTTTTCTCCTGCCTGACCCATGTAAGTATACGCTCACTAGCGTCTTGATGCCTTTGGGCTCTCTGTTCATCCTCTTGTAGGATCTCCGGATTCACTCCGGGATTATCTGCGGAAACTGTTAGCAGATCTGCATCAACACCGCTGGTACGCGTGATTACGTTTTTTATCGATAGAGAGAAACATCACCAGTTGATGCCTTCTTGGATTCTTCTAGTTCGGCGGTGGCGGCCCTTAGCTGGGTTTGACACTTCTCCAGCTCTTGAGACAACAGGTTATTCTTCTCTGTAAGAACCTATTTCATACAATGATCCTTAAATCAGTTGTACCAACTGTTTCATGTTTCAGGGGCTACTGATATACATAATTATCAGATTTTACTTACACGTATATCTTTCAAATACTGGTCTGTGGCTCTAGCAAGCCCATCTCGAGAAGCTCGGATGTACGCATCACCCGAGTTGAAGGCATTAAAAGCCTCATCGGAAAAACCAGGGTCGCGGAGTGCGGCCCGCCGACGCCGATGATTCATGGCGCTCTCCACTTCGGAATTTGTAGAGGATATTCTATCCGAATCCTCTATATGAGGACTGTCCGGTGTCGCCCCTGTGTTAGCCTCCGCCCTCGAGACCGGTTTCGGAATCCGGCTGGTAGAGGCGTAACGGGTAGGATCCCCGGACATAGTCCGGCGGATGTTCTTTTTGCCAAGACACAACGGATAGTGTCATATTTTAAGATGACAACCATGGAGCACGTTTAAAACCATACCTCTTTGATGACGGCTCGGCCGCGTTTCTATTCGCCTTCCTTTTTGGAAGCCTACCCGGCTTGGGCGCTCCTTGTTGGTGAGTCGCCTCGGGTTCGGCGTGGGGCGCTGACTTCCCTTGAAAGCATAAGAATTGTGCCGTGGGTAAGGCGGAAAGAGTGAATCCTTTTCGGAAGATAAGTCTCCTGTTTACTTACATGTGATACATGGAGGAGGCCGGGATAGTCGGCGATGATGGCCACTTCGGTGCCATCACATCTCGCTCGTAAAACACCCCTTCGCAAGCTCCACGAATATGTCCGGAACCTCTTCGAATCAGGGGTCAAGGGCCCGGTTACGGTCCTCCGGCTGTGGAGCCGGGCTGTGGATCTCCCTGGTAAATTTCCGCCATTCCTGTTATAGATGGACGGAGTAAATATTTATGATAAAAGACTAGGGGAATGAATAGAGTTGAGTTGTGGATAGCATCTTATCCAAATTGGGAGGGTTGTACATGGAGAATTCGTCCCGTGGCTTGATGCGGAGGAACTCCTCTTGTTCTCCTTTATATAAATTGGATAGTATTTTCACCAGAGCGGTGGTGGAGTCTGGACCTTTCCTACCGTAGCTGGTGGCGTCGTCTTCTCCGTTGAAGTGCCACATGGGACGCCCTCGGTACTGGAGTGGCTGTACCCCCCGCATTATGCATATTGCCATAACCTCGATTATTGTTAATCCGGATTGAGCAAGCGTCTGTATCTTGCTCATCAATTGAAGTACCTCTCTGCTATCTTCCTCCTTGGGGCTCCGGGGACACCAGTTGCGGCACTTCACCAATGGAGTGTTTGTAAACTCAGGAAGACCCATGCGGATTGGGTCAGGAAGGGAGACATCCTCTATATAAACCCACTCTGAAGGCCATTCTTCGGATGCCTTCTTCGGCGTGCCGGATAGGTATCCGATCCCGGCGATGCGCCATATCTCGGCTCCGCCCACTTGGAATATCGATCCCTCTTGATTACGAGGGATGAGGCAGAACAACTTCTTCCATAGCTCAAAATGGGCTTCACAGCCTAGAAATAGCTCGCAAAGAGCGACGTAACCTGCGATATGCAGGATGGAGGCTGGGATGAATTTGTGCAGCTGGAGGCCATAGTACTCCAGGAGCCCGCGGAGGAACGGATGGATTGGAAATCCGACGCCTCGACAAGGGACAAGGCATACTCGCTCCCCTCGGATGGGTTGGGAAAATTCTTCGCTTGCTCCCCACCGTCATAAGAAGCCAATCCGGCTCGGACGGGGACTAGGTATGCAAGAGGGAGAAACCCCTGGATCTGCAACTTCACCAATTGACCGTAGGATACGGTACACTTCTCCCAATTGCCCGGCTTAACGCTGTGAGGGCAGGAGGAGGAGCTGCGAGCGCTGGCCATGTTGGAATGGTTTTTGCGGGTGCGCTCTGTTGATTCCTCGATGGGGGAAGATGGTGTGGATTGGATCTGAAGATCCCCATCTCTTTAAATAGACGATTTACTTACATGGTTAGGGTGGCAAGTGTAAAAATGCCCCGACTTCTCACATCCGCTCGACACGTGGAAGCTGGAATTATTGGAGCATGAAGCCGATGAAGCGTAACATTAAATGAGGAGCCGAACACTGCTCTTTACAACAGGTGCCTTGGAGAATTCGGAGCGGGAACCCGCCTTGCAATGCCGAAAACAATCTGCGCACCGGACTCATCATCATTGAAGCCTGGTTCAGGGGCTACTGAGGGAGTCCTGGATTATGCAGTTCTCAGACAGCCGGACTATATGCGTATGACGGACTGTTGGACTATGAAGATACAAGACAGAAGACTTTGTCCCGTGTCCGGGTGGGACTCTCCTTTGCGTGGAAGGCAAGCTTGGCGATTCGGATATGTAGATCCCCTTCTCTATAACCGACCTGTTGTAACCCTAGCCTCCTCCGGTGTCTATATAAACCGGAGGGTTTAGTCCGTAGGACAACAACAATCATAATGATAGGCTAGCTTCTAGGGTTAGCCTCTACGATCTCGTGGTAGATATACTCTTGTAATACTCATATCATCAAGATCAATCAAGCAGGAAGTAGGGTATTACCTCCATAGAGAGGGCCCGAACCTGGGTAAACATCGTGTCCCCCGCCTCTTGTTAGCATTAGCCTTAGACGCACAGTTCAGGACCCCGTACCCGAGATCCACCGGTTTTGACACCGATAGTCACCATGGAGGAAGGCGTTGGAGACGTCCATCTGGTGCACCGGCCAAGCACGGGAGACCGCAAGGTGGAGAACCGTGCCTATCATGCCGGGCTTGACGACCGGAGCGAAGGTGTCGGTGAAGTCGATGCCAGCACGCTATCGGAAGCCATGAACGACCCAACGCGCTTTGTAGCGAGCAAGGGTACCATCAGGACGGAGCTTGTGTTTAAAGACCCACTTCATACTAATCACGTTGGCGTGCCGGGGATGGGGAACAATCTGCCACGTCCGGTTGCGCAACAGGGCATTGAACTCCTCTTGCATCGCAGACATCCAGAGCGGGTCATGAAGAGCGGCTCAAATGGAGGACAACAACGGCGACGGCTGAGAGGTGGACGCGCATGGACGTAGTAATCCGAGGCATAGCGCGACGGGTAAAAAAGCCCGTACGGGCGGAGGTGATCGGACCGGCCACAGGCACCGGGGGTGCCGAGGGGCCCACAGGCGTCGGGGGCCCACGGGCGCCAATGTCGGGGGCGCCGGGGGCACCAGCGCCGCGGCCGAAGGAGGCGCCGCATGCAAGGGGCGCGCCTCAAAGCCAGGAGGCGGGCCAAGAGAGGCGCGCGAGCGCCCTGGGAGAGGCGTCGAGGAGCCCGCGTCACCGGTGGCGGGAGGAACAGCCGGGGGGACCTGGTGAAACGGAAACACATGCTCATCAAAGTAAACGTGCCAGAAAGTTAACACATAGTGGGAGACAGGATCGTAGCACCGATATCCCTTGGAGTTGGAGGGGTAGCCGATGAAGATGCAAGCGACAGAATGAGGTGCGAGTTTGTGAGGAGCGGAATCGGAAGTGCTAGGATAGCGAAGGCACCAGAAAATACGCAAGCCATCATAAGATGAGGGCGTACCGAAGAGAAGATGATGATGTGTATAGTTCCATCGTGTCCGGCAAGGGCGAAGGTTAAGGAGAAGAGAAGCAGTAGCGAGTGCGTCTGGCCAGAAACGAGGCAGGACGTTAGCATGGAACAGGAGCGTGTGAAAGCAGTCGTTCAGGGTGCGAAGGAGGCGCTCAACTCAATCGTTCTGCTGGGAAGTATACGGGCATGTGAGACGAAAAACTGCGCCGTGATGTGACAGAAAAGTGCGAAAAGAAAGGTTGTCGAACTCTTTCCCATTGTCAGTGTGAAGAGCAAGGATGGGACGCCCAAATTGTGTGCTGACATAGGAGTAAAAAGTTGTCAAAGTGGAGAGTGCATCCGACTTTCTACGCAAAGGAAAAGTCCACACATAATGAGAATAATCATCAAGGATAACCAGATAGTATAAATAGCCCGGATTACTAGGAACCGGAGAGGTCCACACGTTGCTACGAATCAACTGAAAAGGAAAAGTAGCGATGGTGGTGGAGTTATTAAATGGGAGACGAACATGTTTGCCGACACGACATGCATGACAGGTGTGATCCTCTATCTTATGGTAACTGAAACTGAAACTCCTAAGAATATGACGAAGTGTGATGGGGTTGGGATGACCCAAACGAGCATGCCAGAGATCGACGCCGGCGGAGAGAGAAACCGATGAGGTGGTGGAGGTGGACGATTTAATGCACCAGGATAGAGTTTGTCGAGGCTGTCACATCGGTGAAGTACCATCCTGATTCGAGCGTCTTTGATACAAAATCCAAGCTCACAAATTCAACAGTAACATGATTTTCACGAGTTAAACGCATTTAACGGAAATAAGGTTCTTAATAAGATGAGGTGACACAAGTATGTTAGACAAAGTAATAGGCAAGGAATTGGAAGGAAAAGTAGTGTGCCCGACATGTGTGATAGGGAGTGTGGAACCGTCACGACAATGATGCGGGCGGTCGGTGGTGACGGGAGTGAAGGAGGCAAGATTACCAGGATGAGTAAACATGCGAGCCATAGCCCCGGTGTCCATGTACCAATCATCACCTCCGGTGTAGTTGTTCGGCGTAGGGAGTGGCATGCGGTCGGGGAAGGAGCACGGGTCCCAGGCGCCCGGCAGGGCCGACGAGGGGGACAGAGACGCCATGGGAGGCCGTAGCCACCGCTTGGCAGCGCGGTGGGTACTCGCCAGACGGTATGGGAAGCAGCCACAGCTGCTGCGATCATGTGCCGGTAGGCGGATGGCTCGGGAAAAACCTGGCCTGGCCGTGACAGATGCGGAGCCACGTACACGGGCGCGTCGAATGCCCCACGCAATAGCAAGGGGTCGACAAGCAGGGATGGCGCCGGCGGAGGGGCGACGACCGACCAAGAGCGCCGGTGGGGGCGGTGACGATATGCTGGGCAGCGGAGCCGAGCCGTGTGACAAGTCGAGACGGGTCAAGGCGTGCCGTAGGGCGTAGGTGAGACTCACCGAGCACGATTCTTGATGGAGATACGAGGTAGCACCCTGCTGATGCGCATACGGAACGGCACCGTAGAAGCCTGCAGGTGGGACTCCATACGGAAGCGGGACAACGCCCTGATGACTGGTGATTGGAGTGGCGCCGTACGGCGCAGATGGGACGGCGGCGCTGTAGGATCCCACCGGCGGCCTAGCGGCAGAGTCGCTGAAGACCGGCGATGGTGACGCGGCAGAGACCGGAGCAATGGCAGCCATGAAGGTGCCGGCCAGGGAAAGCATCGGCGGAGAAGCCAAAAAACAGAGCAGCGGCGACTAGCGGGTAGCAGGCGCGCGGCTGCGGGCGATACGCGGCGGCAGCTGCGACCTGGCGATGTGTGGCGGCTGGGCGGACGAGGCGTGCGGCAGCAGCGGCTTGCGATGCGATGCGGACGGGCAGGCACCAGCGATACAAGCGGGCAGCAACAGTGATACGTACGAGCATGTATGGCCAGAATCCATTAAGATGACTGCTTGCTTGGCTAGCTAGCTTGCACTACGTGTTTTGGCATGCGCGCGGGAGGATGGATGGATCGCGGCTGGCTCTGATATCATGTACAGTATGTTGTGGGAATTGCACGATGTATTACTCTCGTGCATAGGTGTATAAAGGTGGGCCACAAACCTCAATTATACAAGGAACTAGGAAGCAGGTCCAATACATAATATGCACATAACACATATACTCAACACTACCCAAGAGACCGACGGGATCCAGAGGCCAAACCGGGGGCTGAGAACCTGATAGGTCAGGAGGAGCCCTCCTAATTAGCGCCCTCAGCACCAACTAGGCTTGTAGCGCTCGCACGTCCCCTCATGGGCCGCGGCCCAGCGCTCTTAGCTTGCTTGCTCAAGTCCCTATCTCTCGCTCGCTCATGTCCGTGGCTCGCTCGCCTTTTATTTTTAATCGGTTTCTTTTCTTTGCTCCGTTTTCCTTTTTGTGCTGTGTTGTTCACTAGAAAAATAGGTTGCCGGTTTTTTGAAGTAGAAAAAGCTCGTGAGTTTGAAACAGTCTGCGAATCTGAAAAAGCTCGCTAATTTTATAAAGTGCATGAATTTGAAGAAAGTTAGGGAATTAAAGAAAAGTTCACGGATTTTAGAAAATGTTTGCTAATCTGAAAAAGCGCACAAATTTGAGAAGTGCGTGAAATTGAAAAAGATTGTGAATTTCAAAAAAAAATCACGCACTTGAAAAAGTTCATGAATTAGAAAAAAAAATGTGAATTCAGAAAAAAGTTACAGATTTGAAAAAATGATTACAAAATGTTCACAGAGTTAAACAAAAGTTCATTAAATAAATAAGAAAACTTCATATATATTATTTTTTCGGAAATGTTAACGCCCACACGTGTGGGCGTTAGCCAACTCGCCCACACGCCTCCATCACCGTCCAGCGCCTTTTGCAGGAATCTTGGCATAAAAAGGCTGATTTTGTGTGCCACGTAGGACAACTCGTGTGTGTGGCATGTGGGGGAGTTCGCCCACACGCCTGTTTTCTCTTCGCGGCCAACGTTCGCCAGTCGGGGCGTGCGATGGAACTGCTGTCGCGCCCGCACGCCACGCACCACTCCTGTTCCCCATCTCCCACGACTGCCATTCTCCCACTCTCCCACACCCAAGCTGTCATTTGCCATGTTTTTGAAGGGTACATGGCAACTGCCCTATTTGTGATTGTAAGCATAGGGCAACTCTTTTTTACCGGAACATGTTATCGCTACACGTCTGTTTTGTAGCGTTATATGGCAACCGTCTAGTGTTAGTAGGTGGCAACTCCTAAAGATACCACCGTCACCCACATGCCCGCCTCTCTCTCCACACACCAAAAGCCATCAGTTGCCATGTGTTTTGCAGGATACATGGCAACTGCCCTAGCGTGCTTGTAAGCAGATGGCAACTCTCTTTTTACCCGCAACATGTTTTTTGCCATGTTTTTTAGTGCTACATGGCAACTGTCCAGTGTTAGTAGGTGGCAACTCTTAAAGTTTTCCAAATCATGATAACTGTAGTTGTCCGACATGGCAACAGCTGCAGTTGCCCAAAAATGGCATCCGGCACTTGACTTAAGATGGCAACTGTAGTTGAGCAACCATGGCAACTGTAGTTGTCCGACATGTCCGGACGCGGTCGTGCGGGCGGGTTCCTGTCCATGCCACACGAGGCGTGCGGGCGGGTTCCTGCCCACGCCACACGTGTGGCAATTACCGGCACCCTATTTTTTTCACAAATTTGACAAAAAGTTCATGAAATCAAGAAAAAGATAAAAAAATGACAATAGAGAAATAAAGAAATGGTTTTTTTATGTACTAGAAAAAGGGGTAAAAAGTAAAAACCAATGAATCAAAGTAAAAACGATGAAACACAAGTCAGAAAAACTGAGGGAATCAAAACGAATGAAAAATTGGCTAGTAGAATCTTCACGAAACAGTGGTGAAAACACCTCCGTAACAGAACGCTACATGCTAGATGGGCTCGCCCATTTTGTAGGCACTGCTTTTTTTTTAGACAATTTTGTAGGCACTGCTGGGAGGGTGTGCGCGAACTACCAAATAGCATTTAACTAGTGAGCAACTAATTAAGGAGTACTCTTTGCAGGTTCTCCTAAGGTCACTTTTGAAGGGTCCGGCTCTCAGCCATCACCGCGTGTCGCATGCTGTGCACTTTCTTTGGATTTTTTTGGCTTTTCGGTTTTTTCCTATTTTCTCCAGGTGTCGACAAAAAGTTCAAAAAAAATATTGCGCGAAAAAGCTTTTTTTTTCTTTCAGCAGAGGCACATGTTTGCTTCTTGTGGAGGCGCATGTTTGCTTCCACCAGAGGCACAACCACGCCTCTTGGAAAAAGAAAATAGTGATTTGTTTTCTTTCATGAGAGGCACAAATTAGCTTCTCATAGAGGCACATGTTTGCTAGCTGTGCCTCTCGAAATTAAAAAAAAATGTTTTCTATTTTCTGTTGTAAGAGGCGCATGTTAACTTCTCTTGGAAGCACAAGTTTGCTTCCGCGAGAGACACAGCTGTGCCTCTTAAAGAAGAATAAAAAAAATGCATTTTCTTTGGTTTCGCAAGAGGCATACGGTAGCTTCTCGTGAAGGCACAAGTTTGCCTGTGCCTCTCGAAAAAGGAAAAAAAGTGTTTCTTTTTTTTGCATTCTCTAAAGGAACAAGTTTATTTCTTTTGGAGGCTCAAGTTTGCTTCCGTGAGATGCATAGTTGTGTCTCTCAAAAGGGGGGAAGGAGTGAAAAAACGTTCTTCCAGCTAAGTTTATTTCTCTGTTCCAGTTTTACTAACCTAATTTCTATTCATTTACCGGTAAAGGAAGGAATTCTTATCCATTTCTCGAGGAAATTATACTCATATCGACAATATGAACGGCATGAGAATTAGCATATAGGTGAAAAAAAGTTTGTATAAACCTAACAACATGCTCTAATTTCAAAGATCTCGACACAAGGAACCCAACGGTGAAAACGGTTCTTATGGTTTAAGAGATAATTTTAAACAATGAATCTACGAAAAAGGGAAAATTCTCATATTGCCACAAGTGGCATGTGGTCACTTGTCTTGAAAAGGTGGGAGTGACCTTTACAAAGAGTACTTTTTAATTAGCGATTTCATTTTAATTGGCGTGTTGAGCGCCGAATATGAGACGGCCGCCTGTACAATGCTTCACACGCCCTGACTCCCAACCATATGTAACCGACCATATGTAACCCTAGATATCCCTGGTGCCTATATAAACCGAAGGGTTTAGCCCGTAGAGGGACATTGATTATCGTCATCATTAGTCTTAGGGTTTAGTCCACAACTTACGTTCTCGAGTAGTGCAACTTTGTACTTTGATACACCCACAATATAAGCAAGAACATGATGTAGGGTTTCACCTCTTCAAGAGGGCCCAAACCTGGGTAAAACACTGTGTCCCCTGTCTCCTGTTATCCATCAATCCGATCTCACAGCTCGGCCCCCCCTACCCAAGGTCTACCAGTTCTGATACTGATAGTGGTGATTTACTCTTTACATCGGATGAACTACTATTCTTAAAATCAGCATCAAGTACCACATGACCAAAAGAATAAAAATCTGATTAATATTCTTGACACATGCAAGATCCGAATTGAGAGAGATTAGTAGTGATAGACTGTAGGGAAACGATTCCTTGCGGCCGACCAGCCAAAATAGGTAGTACAAACCTTGGCTAGTTGCATAGTTTGTTTGGTGGAGAACGAGTGCAGCCAAAAGATCTGCAGATCGCGGCGCCGGCTTCACCATGTGATTTACGTCTGATTGAGAGTAGAAGGCACCAGAAGCGCACGGCTGCAGTACAACCGTAAATCGCTTTCAGTTCTCGAAGTAAAATGGGCGATAAGTTGCTTCGGGATTGCATGATAATCCACATCCAACGAGATTTAATAACTAAGATACATTTTGATGAAATTATTAATACTTTGATCTTATTAGCAATCAAGTTTCATAGTTAAACGGGAATATTTTGGTAGTTATTTTTTGTGCTGGAATTTCTTACTAGCTTGGCCTGACCCTCCTTGTCAAAATCCTGGCTCCGCCCTGGCTGCCACCCATGAGGTATCTCTTGTTTAACCAAATCCTCGAGCCTACGTGTGTTTTCACATGAGTCATCAGTACATATGGGCAAGTTTAGTGGCTAGCTTAAGCTAATTATCTGCTCGTTGATACCCCGCACATTGTCGCGGGAATAGACCATGTAAGTGAATCAAATACAATTATTTGCTCGTTGATACCCTGCACATTATCTGCGCGTTGATACCCTGAACAAATACAATTCAGTTTGAGGAGAAGACCATGTAAGTGTGATACGTTTGTACTTCAAATATATTTAGTCATGAGTGAATCAAATGAACATGCACCATGTTGAAATATATTGCCCACCTCCCTTCATCAGTCCGGACTTTTGAATGAGTTGGCTGGAGCATGAACTCAATATGGTATCTGAGCCAAGAGGTCTTGAGTTCAACATCCTGCCAATGCAGTATTAAATAAAAATGATTACGCGGCCTACATTAATCCCACGTCTAAGGACTAAAATAGCCTAGACGTGAGGAGGGGTGTTAAGATATACATGAATTCAATACACCAACAACACATTATTCGTACAAGTAATTTACTAGAAAGTTCAATTTATTTCAGCCATTCAATATCCTGAAATATGCATATGGAAAATATCACAACAATTCGTACAAGTCCATACATGTGTGCTTATTTGGAATTTGGAAGTACAAGCCAAGTTATAAATTTCAAGAACATAAATATGAGATGTGCTTATTTGCAAACTGAAAATACATAGAAACTAGGTCCATATCTGCAAATCCATTGTGTCTGAAAGATTCCATGTATGCATGTTGAAAACCTATAGGGGGATAGGGTCTACGAACTGCTGCTGGATCCTGTCTTTGTTGCCAGGGCTGAATGTGTAGCGGTCACCTTTGTTACGGAACAACAAGGTCATGCTCTTGGTGAGGTTCGCAACTCGGTTTACAAGCGGGAGCAGTGCACCACGGTCAAATCGTGCCTGATTGGTAGTCTTCCATGCATCTTCGACCAGATTATCCAACACGTCCATGGCTACCTCATCGGTGCAATGATGCTGGTTGATATAGCTTTCGATGGAGCTAGCCACATCCAATTTGTTCTTCCCATGCTGTGAACAAGGACAAAAGCAACTAGTTACTCCCATATGTTTCATCATACAAATTAAAGAACATATGGATATTTATCAAGCCACCTACTATATGCATATATACCTTAAACGAAGCCAAGTCATCCATGAAACGTGTGACCTCACCGCAAGCCCTTACAGCATCAGTACAACCGATGGCCCATTCGAATGCTTCCTTGCTGGCTTCGTCACCCATACCCACAAGTGAACCGACGAATAGTGCCGGAGTACCGGCGGAGAAGACCGAGCACTTGATGTGATCTTCAAAAGTAGGTATGTGACTGCTATGAAACCATTCGGATTCCTGTTGGTAGTGCCTGCACAAATTTTGGAACTGCATGCACGTACATAATAGCAGGCGAAATTTAGGTTACATGTAAAGAAAATTAGTTAATATGATTCTGAAATATTTCTGCAGAAATGACAGATATACGAACCGCTTTCCTACTGTAAGCAATGCGGTACTTATGATCTGGCTTCGATTCATCCTCAAACTCTTTGAAAGTATTCATCAACCTGACAAAGTACTTCTGCAAGTACTCTGGTAAAGTAGGAATAGCACTCTCATCCCATCTACACATATGCCCGTTAGCTTAATTAGCGCAGGCACATGGATGATACATGTATAACATTTTAGGAGAGGATTACTGTTACAAAAACAACTTTGGTCCGCTAGATGGGAGCCATCTCACAAAGGAAGGACCATTCTTTTGTTGGAAAAGGAAAAACTTTGTTACCATCAGCACACACACCTGTAGGGCACTACGGACGTACTCATTTAGAGAGACTTATGAAAGATCATATTCCCTCCGTTCGAAAATACTTGTCATCAAAATCGATAAAAATGGACGTATCTAGAACTAAAATACGTCTAGATCATCTCCTTTTATTCATTTTGATGACAAATATTTCCAGACGGAGGGAGTACTAGTCAACAAAACATATGTGTTGAATTATTGTGTGATGTAACATTGTTTGTGTAACGCAATTGTTCTATTATGAATGTGGGTTGTACAATGCAACTATCACTAACAGGCGGTCCCTTGCCAATGTAGTGGTTTAAACGCCTGCCAGTAGTTAGTTTACAAGTTTATGTGGAGTAATAACAGTAGGATTGTCCTGTCTATCCGGTGCCAGTCATGATCCTCTACGCCTCAACTTGTTAGCGTGAACTTATCTTAACAAAAGGATGAATTTCGTTAGGACTTCCACCAGAATGGGTAGTCTAGAGACGTCTCTGCAGTGAACAGACAACTTTGAAAAAGAAATCAAAGTACCCATGAAAAATTAATTAATTTTCTTTCTTAATAGTTAAGAAAAGGCATCATTCTTACCAAAGGTAAACTAATAAGAGTACATTAGAATGGTACTCGCTCCGTCCAGAGTGCATTGGGTGTCTAACGAAAATCAAATATTCCATATGTATAGATCGCCATGCGTGGTAGGAGCCCTCAGTCCTCGTGATAACTAATTTCTGATTTGCATGCTACTATTTTCATTGGACGGCGCATTAAAAATGATTTGCTTGTTGCTCTTTAGGAATTAATGACCGGGGAAATGAACACACAGTGGCTCCTCACTATTTAGTCATCGTCATTTTCATTTATTTTTGGTTTAATATTCTACGCCCAATCTCTACTTGTCTAGGTTGCAATGCAGCTCATGCCCTATGCACGTTCACGGAGGGAGTATTAAAAATTGTTTGTTTTATCATTGGATGAGACAATACAATTTTGCTTAATTACTGCAACTATACTTTGTACAGTGCATTGCCTAGATTGCATCTAATTTGTATGTTCCACCTATAGTGTGCCAAACAATGTTTTGTTCATTATTGCACCACTGATGCCCTTGGGGTCAATCACTAGTGTTGATTGCACCAATGATGGTCTGACATCAGGCCTTTCAGTACTAACTACCATTAATGGTAATGATGCCATCACTGACTGGCCTGACTTTAGGGTTGGCTAGTAATGGCTTTTTATCCGAAAAGCAAGTACCGGTTGAATTGGTGAGCCACTTATAAGACTTAAATATTTGCAAGTTATTGGTGTTGGTACCACTAAGGATGTGTTTGTTTGCCACATCGGTAACGTAAAATGGTAAGAGAATCAACTTACAGTGGAACTACGATGTAATGGGTTTTTGCTCATCTTCTTTGGTTGCTGTTCTTCACGCGATCTTATGCTCTGCTCCGCCCATGGTATGTGTGCTTGTGAGTCAGAGGAAATCGAGGTTCAGATCGAGGCTTGCACCGCCAGCAGCGCCGACGAGTGAAAGAGATTGCCACCCACCACTACCGCCGACGCTAAATCGGGGGAGACATCGGCGGCGGAGGTTCTGCTCGAGCCGTCACCACTGGCCAGATTTGTTCGAAGCTTTCCACCGGGTAACGTGATCTGTTTCCGATGGGGGTTGGGCAGTATTGGTTTTAATTCGGGCTATAATTTGTTTGTAGGGTATGCGTTTACGTGCTGAGTCAACCAAACATGTTTAAAGGAATCAGGTAACGGGTTAAAAGTATCAAACCAAACACATCCTATTAGGTCATCTTTGGCCCGTCACCATTGACCAATATTCTATCATAGTATTTTTAATGTTGTCTGGTCTTAGTTATAGCTTGAAGTCACAAATATTGTCGGGCCACATATCTATGTTTTTCATTATGCCTAGGCACAAGCGTTATGAGTTTTGAAAGATCTCTATTTGATCTCCATCATATCGTAGGTTTTGTTCTTATGCATACATTGTCTCAATATTTGGTCTATGGTTGAACAATAGGAGGCCAACAGTTCGTGACCACATCACGTGTATAGCTGGAGCAGGTGGCGCAAGTACCCCACATCATGGATGTCAGTCTTACCTACGCATCGAAACCCATCTGCCTTGGTCAGTTTGTGTTACTTTTGTTTCCAACATGTTTATCAGTTTGTTGTGATGATGTGATTAATATCACTAAAATGAGGCGAGGGCAATCACCCAAGGAGAGTATTGCACACCTTTGTATTGCTTCGTTGAGCTTTCGTCCCTCTTCTAAGGTAGCGTGCATATCAAAAGTGTCATCTAATAGGCTTGCCAGAACAAGTAATTTGGCAAGGATTATTCTCGCATCTCCATAATGTCGTTCATAGTACTCCGTATAGGACCAGAAATAGCATTCAACAATACGATGTCGAGAGTAGGTTAGTTCCACTTCTTCGTATAGATCATTTCCCCACCTAAAATCAGCATTGATAAGATATAGTCAACTTATATTTCCATATATCTTGATATGTTCAGTCCAAGATCAGAATTAAAATCTAGATATAAGTATAACTAAGTCTATGTACATCAAGTCATGATAGAGAGTTGTATGTCCGACACGTACCGACAAAAGGCCTTAAGTTCCTGCTGGTGAAGCCGTTGCAGAAGATTAAAGTCGAGCTTTGCAAGGTCCAATATGGGTGGGTTGTATGCTTTCTCTTGTTGGTACTCTGCAATGTAATATGGCGCATCAAGCCTCTTCAAAGTCCTTGGTAGTGGTATCTCAAGGTTCCGTTTGACTTGTTCAGAAAAAGGGTAACTAAGACTGCCCCTCATGGATTCGAGATGATGCCGTGCGAAAACGATGGCTTCATCGAGTTCGGATTCACCAGGGATCGATAGGTAAGCTGCGTTGTATAAACTCAATAATCCCCTTGGTTCACTAATTATATCCCTGTTCAAGATCCCATCTTTGCCCTTAAACTTACTGAATACATCTGCATAAGACATAACATCACGGGTTAGGTGTACTTATTAACTTATTTACGGTTTTTCATTTTGGGACGGAGGGAGTTGAAAAACACATAAGTAAATTAATTCATTACCTCGTACATACATTTATTTCTACATTACCAGCAGGTGCAGAATATAACTAATCCGTGCTCGACAACAAAATAATAATATTAGTAGTTAAGTAGTTATCATGGAGAAATATGATACTTAATCATATAAAAAGGACTTCAAAGTAGTAATGTTTTGTATTTTCCCAAGACAATGCCAAATTGCTAGTCATGGTATTGTGTTACGACTTGATCAAGCACATCTTCAGGCAGTGCCATTATCTTATCTTGTACTACCATCTAATTTTTTTCAATCAAGTTATTGCATCTAAGTAGTTATCTTAAAGCCACAACTAGCTCAACAAGAAAAGGCACCATGCGGGGAAGACATATTCCTATGGAGAACTCCACCACCACATCGACCTGAGCTCAGTTTGTGTTGCAAAACTGTGATATACTACTAAACATGTACTCCCTTCGTAAACTAATATAAGAGCATCTCAATCACTACTTTAGTGATCTAAACACTCTTATATTAGTTGGCAGAGGAAGTAAACGATAATTACTACAAGAAGTATCATTCACGAGTTGAGTCTCTACCCAACCCATCATGTGGCCTTTTTAAGTTGAAAAGCCTATCTTTTACGACTGATTTCTGGCCTAGGCATCGGTGGTAACTAGTTGTTTTCTTTTGCTACATCTAGCAAAGCATGTGCCCTTTTTTTACCACTAACAAAAAATGCCCGTGCGTTGCAACGAGAGAAAAGAAATCACACACACTAACCCTAATAAGCATGGTTCAAGGACCCTTCCTCCTCGGTCCATGTTCTCTATTTAAACACGACAACCTACAAGTGACAACACTTATCTTCCGTCTCACCCTCGCCGATGATGGTCGCAGTGTCTAGCTGATCACAACACGTCTAGCCATGGTCAATCCTGAGGTGATGAAGTCAATCACCTCTTGCACACCTGTTGTTGACCTACCCCTGCGACGAAAATGTTTAAAGTAAACTCCCGATGGCCACCCTTCCTCAGTATCACCCCCCCCCCCCCCCACATACACAATACATGTCCCATGCATATGGTCCATACACCGTCCTTCATATTGCCCCTCTCTTTTGAATATGGACTTATTCCATGGAGTAAGGGAAGGGAAGGTCCTACACATGTCCCGACATGCCTCCTCCACAGCACACCATGGTGTAAAAAATGTATGCATAATAATTATTTATTTTGCCTCTGAAAATGCACACTACATGTGGTCTAGCTTACAGAAGGTAAATTACAACAGTGATAAAATTTAGAGACAACTATTACTTACATCCCATCTCACATCAAAGTGATCTAATCAGATGTAAGGAAACCTCCTTTTGGTAAAGAATTGTATAGAGTATGTTGTTTATAAATAATATAGAGTTTAAAAATATGTAAATTGGAATTAGCAAATTGAAAGCAAATTATATATGCACCGTAATTTCACATTCAAATTAGACGGCTCCATCAAATATATAAAAATATGGTGCCCAGATAAATTATACATTTTACCTGTAGCTGTAAGGATGTAAGGATGCTATAGTGCGCATGCGTCGTCCTGCTTGCGTCCTCTGGATCTGACGAGGTCAAGGAGGTTGGAGAAAGAGCCATCGGATCGGAGCATCTAAGGCTTGATCAGATGGGAAGGAAAGGCCACATTATCTTCCTTCGTTTGGAGATCGTGCGTACGTGTTTAGCAACTAGAGAGGAGCGTACGTGGGTTTGAGTCATCCGAAGAGGAGAGATGGAACGTGAGAAGGAAAGGGCTGGCTGTGCTTAGGTTGATCGAGTTGGGCTTAACCAGATGAGTTCGGAGCGAACCAAACTGTGATTGGATAGTTAGAGGGACAGTGATATCCCTAATTTACCAGGGTTTAACTCCTAGTGCTCGCATTATTCTTAGATTTATTTCAGGATTTCTGGCGATGCGCTCTCAGTGGGAGGAGACGTTTCCGTCGACGACGAGGCGCCTACAGTGACTTCGCAAATTTCAAGATGACATGCCGGCTCAGTCTCTCGTAGGTGCTCATAGGAATAAGGTGTGCGTGTGTGCGTTCATAGGGCTAAGTGTATACGCGTATATATGAGCGCTTGCGTTTGTACTGATGTTCAAAAAGAAACTAGATGAGGTCGCTCTATCGCCAGATATGATGGATCGATCATCAATCATAGGAGCTAATCCTCAATGAAAAAAAGAAAAATCAACCAACGAAAAGTGGTGAAACAAGAAACCTTACCCTGACCACCCTCCAGAAAAAGGAAACCTTACGCTGAGAAAAAAAATCTTTCTTTTTTTAAATCTCAACCGTTAATTTTTATGGTTAACATAAAACTAACAAAGATAAAGGGGTAATGGAAGGATAATTATGAAATTTTTCTCTTTTATAATTAGGTATATATAGACTATAGATATAGATATAGATGAAAAGTCTATCTTTTTACCATTGATTTCTTGCTCATGCATTAGTCGTAACTAGCTAGCTCTAATCTTACTAAATTTTTACCACAAGATGGAAGGAGCGCTCGTTAGGCTGGCTCGTGCTGTCTAGCCGGAGCATAGAATTAATATTATACGCTCAGGTTCACTTTAATGCAACGGAAACACTAACGCTCATATGTGTGGGCGTTTGTATCTCGGCCACATGCGTGGATCCGCGTCCGCTTGTGGGTGCATGAATCTTGGCATGTTTGTGGTGCCACGTTGGACTGGGTTGGTGTGTGGGCATTCATCCGGTCAGCCATACGTCCGTTTCATCACACGAAGGGGCCGGTGTGTGGGCGTTTAGCTGTTCGGCCACACGCTAATTTTCACTCACGTACAAGGGCTGGTGTGTGGGCATTTGTCATCTCGCCCACACGCCCATCTCTTCTCCCACATCCAAGCTGTCAGTTGCCATGTGTTTCGCAATATACATGACAACTGTCCTAGTGTACTTGTAAGCAGATGACAACTCTTTTTTTTTTACCCGAACATGTCAGTTGCCATGTGTTTGACAGGGTACACGGCAACTGCCCTAGTGTGCTTGTAAGCAGATGACAACTCTCTCTTTACCCGAACATGTTGTTTTGCCATGTCTTTTGTAGCGCTACACGACAACTGCCTAGTATTATTAGGTGGCAACTCCTAAGATTTTCAAATCATGGCAACTGTTGTAAATCAGACTATACATGGCAACTGCTTAATGTTAGTAAGTGGCAACCTCTAAAGTATTCAAATCATGGCAACTATAGTAAACCAGACCATACATGACAACAATTGCAATTGTCCAAAATGACATCTCGCACTTGACCTGAGATGGCAACTGCAGTTGAGCAACCATGGCAACTATAGTTGTCCGACATGGCAACTGTAGTTCAGCGACATGGCAACTGTAGTTAAACGGACATTGAAGAGGGTCCGGACCATGGCAACCGCGGGGACGCGTGCTGACTGTCACGTGGGGGCGTGTGTGACCGTGAGGTAGGTGGCTGAAGGAGGTCGTGTGGCAGTTATCCATTTTTTCCACACGTAGGCCTGTAAGAGAGACCACAAGGAAAAAAAGACATGTGAGGCGCTAGTTGTTTTGCCTACATGTAGGCGTGTGGGCTGGTCCTCTTAGACACCATCCAAAACGTGTGGCCTGACCCCTTAACATCCACACGTTTGGCAGTTATCGTCGTCCTAATGCAATCATGTATAGGAAGTATGTACTTCCACCCCTCGATATACCACTTGCATGTTTATATTTTCGCAAAACAAAAAGATATACCACTTGCATGAATCGTTAACCGGTACCTGGAGACACCCAAAGGCCACGCTCTCGAAGCAAGCGGAAGCGAAGAGCAACATCATATAGGCTACAACTGTCGAATTCCTTCTTGTGGATTTCATTCATCGCTGTGTTGATCTGATCTTCAAACAGGTGATCAATTCCGAGACGTTGGAGTGTGTCGATCAAGTTCATTTTTTGCACAACACTGGTAAATGTCTGAAACAACATCTGTATGTCGTCCTGAAGGTTTTGAGCGTTCGCCCTCAAGCAATCTTCGGATGTCTGCATTCATATATGCATGCATATATGAGTTAAGATTAACCGAAGGCAAAAGGGATACAATATGTACACAAAGAAAATAGGAAAGACATCATATTTTCTGCAACATTTCCATTATATTTATAATTTTTGAGAGTGGTTTTTTTACATCCACCCTCAGTGCATCCACGGTGCACCCATGCAAGATAACAAAGCAAAACATTTTTTAAAAAAAATCTGAAACTTTGTGAGCATGATTATCAATAAATGTTAGAGAGGCTTGCAAAATTTTGGTGGTCAAATGACATCTGAGGAGCTCTATACAAAAATACAAAATACTCAAAACCGTACGTGCACTTTTTGACCAAAATTTGTAATTTTGTTTTTTACAGCCGCGGACATCTATCCAGCTAGGCGCAGGCACTCCAACTTCCTTCCTTTTAAATTAACATACCAGTCCATGCAATTCATAAATCTACTCTCCGCGTCATAGGTGAGATTGATGAACCCCGCAATGGAGCCGCCGGTCCCATCGTCGTTGGTGGCGGGATGGTCACGACATGGATGTGAACCCGCCGGAGCCAACCTCTTTGGCATCATTGCCGTCCTCATATCGATTTCCCTGAAGAGAACAAATCACTCGAGGTCACGGATGATGCCTTTGTGGAGCTCTTGCTCGATTGTGCGACCGCTGTTTGCAGAATCTAAGAACACCCGGTTCTCGGTAATGAGCTCTGTTGCCACGAAGAGAGGCGCCATGACAATGGCATTGGCGAGCTCCATGTCGATTTGCGCCTCCGCCTACACTAGGCGGAAGTGCTCCCCCGTCTTCCTCCACACAGAGGAGGTGGGATGCCGCCGCCCCGCCGGCCATCGTGTCAGACACCTGGAATCCGGTGGCTGCGAAATTGGTGGCACAGTCAACCGCCATTGCCTCCCCCTCCTCCTACACGGTTTCCTTTTCCTCCCCTCCTCCTCAGCGGCTGACTCCTTCTATGCAGGCTCCGCGAGTGCCATGGGTTTGCCGTCCTTCGCCATAGAGCTTGCCTCCAGAGAGCCAGAAGGTTGGGCGGCCGTAACGTGAGCCGCACATCGGGCTTTCGGTGGACATCTCGTGGCAACCTCTTCATGGTGCTCCAGCGTGAACATATTGTAATAGGCGATCTTCAGGTGAACCATGGTATTGGCGGACAATGCCGGACAGGATCCGGGCGAGATCGTCTACGAATGACAGGGTTTGGGGGTCGCTGACCTCCTTTTAATGGCCGGGGAAGGGTCCTTGGGCGGAAAACCAGTGGTCATGCCATGGATGTGCGTAGGTGGGGATCCGGTGAGCTTCCATTCAGTGCGAAAACTGCTAGAGTCGGTTGGGGTTTTGGTGGGTCCGGACTCCCCTAGACCGCCCCATAGATTTAGGGCCTGACTGCGGGAGCTCGAGGGTCCGGATCGGTCGACCCCATGTGAGCATCCTTGTTGAATGCCTAAAAGTGTTCAGACTGTCCGATCCGGACATATAGGGAAGAATTGAGTGCCGGCCTGATAGATGCCCTAACTCAGTGGAACTGTGAGGTTGGTGACTGGACAACGGGCATAGAATTATTATATTATAACATACTGTATCACATGTCCAACCATGTCATAATCATGGAACAATTTTCTACAGACTTATCAATAAGGAATCTGAATGAGAAATAAAATAATTGTCACCCTGGTTCCATGTGCATCACGTCACTATACTCATAGTTTCAAAAACCGAACCGAAAATCATACCGGAAAGTGTGTCGATTCAGATTTTTACCGGTCAGACCGTCGGGTCATCGCTTCGATTGTCGGGCTTTTAAGCAATAAAATGATATATGTTGAGTAATATATGTGCTAATATAGTGTGAACCAATGGTCAAATAAAATTATTTGCGTGTAGTGGACAACAAAGTAACACAACCAAATTGGTTATTGGGCCATGGGCAGGCCCCGCATACCGCTCACACGTCTTGGGATCGAATTTCACTTCTCCCAATTTCTATTAAATAACTCCTGGTTTTTCCTGGTTCAATGGCCCGGTTTTTTCACCGGTTATCCAAAAAACCGTCCGGTTCGACTGGTTTTCTCCGGTCTGATTGCAAAGCGGTCTTATTAGCTTAAAAAACCACTGTCGCCGCCGGTTCTGTTTTTTTCCGGTTCGACCGGCGGTCCGGTCCAGCTTTTAAACTATGACTATACTAGGTAGGCACCACAATACCATGCCATGTGCCCTCAACACGATCTCCTCACACCACCGTGCTCTCCATGCCTCTCTCCCTACAGTGGCTTCCAGCCGTCTTCTCGTCTGCAATTCCAAGTACTACTCGATCTGTCGGCAGCGGCGGCAAAATTAACAAATTTGACCTCAGGATGAAAGTATTTCACAAACTAAACTGTTTTTGAAAGTATTTCACCCAGCTGGCCCTTTATATGTAACGTCCGATAGCAAGGCGCTGCACTATACTGTACAGTGCCTGACAACAAGGCGCTGCACTATACTGTGCAGTGCCTATCTGTCAGGTGCTGCACAAAAGCTGGATGAAATACTTTTAAAACAATATAGTTTGTGAAATAAAATGGTTAGCTGGATGAAATACTTTCAGAAACAATTTAGTTAGTGAAATACTTTCACCCCAAGATCTAATTTGTCAATTTTGCCGGCAGCGGCGCCCGATGACCACGACAACAATGGTGGCACTATTGCAGTTCGTGCGCCATGGTGCCGGTGGCCACAACACGTGTGACGACGGGTAACAGCGGCCATATGATGATGGCCGGACACGATGAACATGTGTTGGATACTGTTGCCACGTACGTAGGTGGCAGTGTGCAGAAAAGTCTCGACACACCTGTTCATGCATTCAAGTTTTTCCTGCCGAAATATTCGATCAACTCAGCAAACAAACTACTCCCTCCGTCCATTTTGTACGCTAAAAATAGTTTACATTATAAGATGAAGGGAGTAGTCTTGTAAAAAGCTGTGAACTAAGCGTAACTTAGATGATTCGATTGGAATCAACAGATCAGGGTCGAAGTCCTACTCTTGGCACCGAAGCTCATATTTTTTTAATTTATTTTAGGATTTTTGACGATGTTTATTCAAAATGAGTAGCAGCCAAGAGGAGACAAACAAATCTCAACACACTCTTCTCCTCTCAGGAAAGAATGACAACCTCTACTGTCTTTCCTTAGTGTACATGTGTGTGTATTCATATGTGTGAGTGTATACATATGTATGTAAGCATTTGTGTTTGTACTGTATATCAAAAGTAAAAATATTGTAGAAAAGATTGTCTTTACCGTGAATGGCTCTGGCTCGTAATGTATGAAGAAGTCATCCCACACCGATGGTTCGAAGCTACAAACTCTCTCGGGGTAGGCCATAACACCAGATGCCATTTGGACTGTGCCTGCTCGTGTGGTGTGAGAGCTTTGTTTTAGGTAGGGGTGGAAGAATGAGTTCTGGCCTTTATATACACGTACGGCCTTTGCTTTGCTATGCACCCGTAGCACACGTGTTAGTGTCCTTTCCTTTGCTTTTTCGAAGGCCGGACGCGGAGGGCTTTGAGGGGACATACGACTGCCTTCGGGCCCCGCCGGATTCGGAGAAACCCTCCGCGACGACACCTCAGGGTCGTCCGCCTCGCATGACGGTACGGCAGGCGGAGGCGTTTCGCTCTCCATCATCTCCGGACCAAGATCCCCTGAAGACGAGCTCTGCTGAGAAGGGCTGAGATCCGAACTACAAGGAAAAATTTCGGTTATCTTCAGAAATAAAACAGGGATGTCTCTCATTTTAAGAAAACACCCCTCTTTACTTACAGCTCGCTGGAGGGCTGATCTCCTTGGGGAAATAGTGCGGCCGGGGCACCTCCCGGCGCAGGACCCTCTGGCGAAGATTTCTTCCCCCGCTTGGAGGCCTTGGTATCCGGATCTTCAGAGGCGGTCCTCTTCTCCCCTTTGAGGGAGGGATTCTCGATCCCTCCTTTCTTGATAAACTCCTTCGCGGAGGCAGTAGCTCCCTTGTTCCCCCCTTCGCCTTCTTCAAAAGGCGCAGCCTCTAGCATCCTGGTTAACACGGGATCCGGCGTGGTCTCGGGGAGGGCGGACACGGATCAGTTTTGCTTTCGCTATCCACTCCTGTTCAAGGGACAACTCTTTTAAAGGCAAATTTATGATAGATATACGGATAGCATGTCCGGGTACAGGACTACTTACTTGAGTATCCGGGCGATTGCAGCTCAGACCTGCGTCCTCGGTCAAGTCCGGATACATTGCTTGTGATCCGAAGAACAGTTGGTACATCTCCATGGGCGTTACGCCCATAAGATGTTGGAGAGCTCGTGGTCCCTCCGGATTGAACTCCCACAGGCGGAGGGGGCGACGTTTGCAGGGCAGGGTGCGACGAATCAGCATGACCTGCGCTACTACGACCAGATTGATCTCTCTCTCTCGGAGATCTCGAATACGGCCCTGCAACAAGGGCACGTCCTTAGACGACCCCTAGTCGAGCCCTTTATTGACCCATGACGCCAGCCGCGGTGGAGGACCCGAGCGAAAGGCAGGTGGCGCCTCCCATTTGGTGCCCCTGGGAGCTGTGATAGAAAACCACTCTTGTTGCCACATATTGAGCTCCTCTTGAAAAGAGCCTTTGGGCCATGGAGCGTCAACATTCTTGCTTATAACAGCCCCTCCGCACTCTGCCTTCTGCCCCTTGATCATCTTCAGTTCCACTTTGAAGGTTTTGAGCCACAACCCAAAATGAGGGGTAATGCGGAGGAACGCTTCACATACGACAATGAACGATGAGATGTGGAGGATGGACTCCGGATCCAAGTCATGAAATTCCAGCCCATAATAAAACATGAGCCCCCCCACAAAGGGGTCCGTCGGGAAGCCTAACCCCCGAAGGAAGTGAGACACGAACACCACGCTCTCACCAGGCGTGGGAGTGGGAATAACCTGCCCTTGGGCAGGCAGCCTGTGCGAAATTTCGCCGGTTAGATACCGGGCGTCTCTCAGCTTTAGCACGTCTTCTTCCGTGACGGAGGAAGGCATCCACCGGCTGTCGGTGTGGAACAGCACCTATGGGATCACAAGAATCCCTACTACGGTTGCGGGGCGCGGGGACGTGAGAAGAGCGGATCAAACAGATAGCACACGGTTTCTTTATCCAGGTTCGGGCCGCGAGGATGCGTAAAACCCTACTCCTGCTTTGGTGGTTTGTTTATCTGTGTTCTTAAACTAGCAATGGGGCGTAAGGAGCTTCAAAAAGCCGAATCCTCCTCCTGGTCGCCTTGGGCCTCCTTTTATAGGGAAAGGGGTTGCCACGGTGGCACAGGAGGTGGAAAGGGTCTGATGATGCGAAGTTTATCCCTTGCATTGCATGACAAGGCGCCTTTAATGCGTCTTGCTTAGGTGTCCTTGCTTTATCGGGGCGGGGAGAGCCCTGTCTCGTCCGTCGCCGCTCCCTTTCATGTCGACACGCGCCCTGGCCAGCGGTGCCCGCGGTGCCATGTAGGCAGGCAGGCAGCTAAGGTGGCACAGTGGTGGGTCTCCACGAAGATCCGCTTGCCGCCACGCAGGTGCCTGCCCAACTGGTTGGATCGCCAGCTGCATGCGAACGGTGGTGGAGGTTTGATTGGCGTGGGCCTGATGGTGGGCGTACGGGTGTCCTTGGCAAGGGCCTCGCCGTAGCCCCGGCAAGGGTCTTGCCGTGGCGCCTGCTGTCATCCCCGGCAAGGCTCTTGCCGGGGGCCTTGTGGTCCTCCTTGGCTGGGATCCCGCCAAGGGTCGTCATCTTCTACAGTGTGTATCTGATCTCGAATGTCTTCACAAAGATCTGCATACCACCACAGGGATGTCTCCCGAATCCTTGCCCCATGGGGGCAGTGGACTCATGGGTGACTCGCTCCGTAGGTGTGGGGCGAGCTGCCACGGCAAGGGTCTTGCCGGGCTTGCTAAAACCGCCTCCCGGCAAGGATCTTGCCGGGGGAGTCCTCTTCGTCCCCATTGCTCTTTGTGGTCTTGGTCTTGGCGCTGCTCGCCTCCTTCGAAGCTTCGACCTTACCTTGGCTCACCCCCTTGCCTTGCTCAAGTGCGGTGGTGCCCGTGGCTCAGATCGCCCGTGCAGATTATAGGGGTACAAAAGTGTACCCTCTTTTTGTGTACACCGGCAGAGCCCGGCCTGGGCCACACGTAAAGCGCAATCGCGTCGTTGGGCTAGGCCCAAAAAGCAGTCTTGTGGCAGGTGGGGTGGTTTTACCATGGTAAGTCTCTTCACAAGACCGCGCTTCCCATGCCTTCCGGCGTGGCTCGGCGTGGGGAGGCGTGCGTGACGTGGCTCACAAGCATGCGCCACGTCAGAAGTTAGTGTGAAAGGAGACGGCCCGCGTTTTCCCCCATAAGAAGGAATAACCGTGGGCGCGCTGCTCACTTTCTCCTCTTCTCTCGTACCTTTTCCAATCTCTCAGCCGCCGTTTACTCTCTTCCTTCCTTCTTAAGGTTTCGCCGTCGCCCGCCGTCGCTGCTCCGCCACCCCTCTTCCTCAATCCTCTAGACCTCTCCTCCGCCATGGCACCCAAATCCGCCAAGGGCAAGGGTGTGGCTAAGGGCTCTGGGACCATGGAGCCGCCGGAGAGCGCGCTGTCGGGGGACCGGACGAAGTCCGCCTTCTTCTTCCCCTCGTCGGTTGATGTTCACGAGCTCCGGGCCTCCTTCAAGCCCTTATGGGGAGTGAAGACGGGGGGAGAGAATTCGGGGCACCCGGCGACACGCGTCAGTCCCGCCGCTTGCGGCGATCCTGCTCCAAATCGGTATCCCTTTTTTGTCGATTACCTTTCTTGTGGGTTATGCCCCCCCTTTTCCGATTTCTTCCGCGACATCATGCACACCTTCGGCTTTCGCCTCTTGGATTTCACTCCGAATGCGGTGGCGTGCCTAGCTCTCTTCGCGCATCTTTGCGAAGGCTTTGCCGGATTGCAGCCCAACACGACACTCTTTCGCCATTATTTCTCCCCTCGAATCCAGCCCAGAGGCGCCGTCTCCGGATCGCCGCTGGATCCCAAGATCCAAGGGGCGTGCGGACGGTGCTATGAAGGAGAGGTGGGAGGAATGGCGTGGCCGGTGGTGCTGGATTGAAGATGAAGACCCGCCGGAATTCTGCAAGGTCCGCCGAGCGCCGCCGGTCCGCGGCAGCGACTGGAGTAATATCGATGCTGCCGACGGGAGGCTTACTGTCGCCACCACCAGGATCCTCCGGCTGACCCGGGCTGGGCTCACCCTGGAGATGATCGGGGCAGACTTCATTCGCCGCCGGATCGCCCCGTTGCATAATAAGGGGAGGCCAGCCTGGCTTTTTACGAACCCGGCTGACATTATGCGGCTCCGCCCTGGCCTCGACCACAACTTCACGGTGATGGCGCATGCCCACTTCTGCCAGCGGCTTTTCCAGCTTGATGTGGGTCACGACGGCGAGGTCGAACGGACCGGCAAGGCCGCGAGGGCTGCCGCAAAGGTCGGCAAGGCCGTCAAGGGGCCGCTCTTCAAGTTGCCAGCGGGGGTGGTCCCGTTGTGCAATAACTCACGCCGGTCCGAGATCATTGCTATGATGCCGGAATGCAACGCGCACGGCCCTGTCCCGAGCTGGAAGGAGCCGGCGGACGCAGATGTGCAGCAATTCTTCGACTCCTTGATCGAGGTATACGTCAATGTTGACGTCGAGCGGTGGCTTGTCATGGACACCACCCAGGCGGAGATGGACTACATCGCCACCAGGGCGAGGGAGGCACAGCTTGCCATTGAGGCCGGCAGCGCCGGGGGCGTGGAGGACAAGGCCGCGACGGTTGCGGAGGAGGAGCAGTTCACCCTGTGGGCGGCGGCCACCGAGGAGGTCAGCAGCGTCGACGCTGGAGCTCCGCTTGTCGAGGACGCGGCCGACGAGTCGTATTCGGAGGTGGACGTGGCGGCGGGCTCGACGCCAGCTAGGGGAAGAGGGCGAGTCCTGCGGCGGTCTGGCTCCAGCGAGCCGGTCCGGCCCGGTAGGGCTACGCGGCCTCAATTGACCCTGGAGGGGTCCGGGCGCCACACGAGGGCCACGGCAGCGAAGGGGCTGTCGAAGGCCGTTGAGAAGAAGAAGGCGACAACCCCTTCCTCACCCGGGCGCGCACAAACCCCGCCCCTTCTTCGCCTCCTCCGGCAGGCGTCGACTCGGATGATGATGTGGAGCTCCCTTTTGATCTCGGGCCTCTCAGCCCGGAGAGGAAAAGGAAACTGGTGGAAGAGGAGGAGGCGGATGACGAGTAAGTACTCCGTTCCTTACTGTCATTTCCATTTCTCCGAAGCGGGTCGCTTGTCTTGATCCAGTTTTTCTTTGCAGGAGGCGAGACGTTGGCCCAGAGGTTGAAGAGGGCGAGGACCTCGGCGGCAGTCGATCCCACTGGGGCTTCAAAGACACCACTGGTGGTGCTGAGCAGCTCGGACAGCAGCCCCCGGCGCAGCCCCCAGCGTAAGTTCGTCACCCTCTTCTTACTCGACATGTGGTAGGCACTCGATGCTATGATGCTGACCTTGCTGGGTTTGCAGGAGGGGAGCGGCAGCAGGAGGAGCCACAGAGGGCTACTCCTAACACACCACCCCCTTCGACTACGCCGCCGTGGGGGGCGTCCCCGGCAAGGGCATCAGGCACGGAGCCCACACCCATGGAGGAAGAGGGGAACTTGGGCGCTGGTGACTCTGCCACGGCGCCGAATGCTGGCGGAGAGGGGACTTCTGCTTCACAGCCTGGCACTGGTGAGTCGCCTGTCCTTCGTCTCTGTTTTTCCCTTATTCTTTTCTTGGCTTCATTGCTCCCATTGCTGCCAGGCCCTCCTTCAACAGACATGGAGGACGTGGACACTGTCGTTGGAGACATTGCTGAGGCCGCGGCGGAGGCCAACAGGATTGCCGCCGAGGAGGCCGCCAAAGATGCTGATGAGGCCGCCGCTGACGAAGCCGTCAAGGGTGCTGCCGAGGACGCCGCTGCAGGGGCCGCCAAGGCGACCGGCGAGGCTTCTACCGAGGGCGCCAGCGGTGGACCTGCTGGTGAGGCCGGCAAGGCCTCCGTCGAGGAAGAGGTGGCGGGTGACCAGCCTCCCTCCTCAACCTCGGGCCCTGGCAGATATCTGAAGGTGGGCGACGATCTTTTCGTCCATCTTCCAGGGGCGTCAAGCCGAGCGCCCGCCGAAGGGGAAGCTTTTGACGGCGAGGTGCTTGCCGCCACCGGGCTTGAGGTGGTTGATGAGCCGGGCGTTGGCGGCGACGGTTCTCCAGAAGAGCAGCTTTTCCGCGCCATGGGGGCCGATTTCCGGAAGCTCCAAGTGCTCTACCGTGCCCGCCTGGACAAGATCAAGTCCAGGATGGCAACGGTGGACAACGCGGAGGTGGACTTCAAGGCACGCGTCGCTGAGGCGCATACCTGGTTCCATCAGACTCGCGAGGAGCAGAGGGCCTTTCAGGAGGAACTGGCCAAGCGCGATGTGGAGCTCATCATGAAGATGGCCGACATCGAGAAGGCCCAGGAAAAGGCGGCGAACTTGGCTGCCGCGGCCGAAGCCAACCGGAACCAGCATCAAGCCGCCTTGGATTCCCAGGAGTAGGACCTCTCCGCGCGTGAAGCGAAGCTTATCGCAATGCTCCGCGGCAAGGATGAGGAGCTCGAGGCCCTTGTCACGCGACGGACTCACGAGCTGGAGCAGAGGCACAAAGAGGCACTCGATGCCCAAGCTCTGGCCCATGCCGGCAAGGTGAAGGAGCTGGAAGCAGAGCGGGACGAGCTGAAGGAGCAGGCCCTCAAGCTGTCCGGCGAGAAGAACACGCTCAACCGCGCCTTGATAGAGGCGCAAGGAGCAGTCATCAGCAGGACTGGGGAGCTCTCCGACGCGCAGAACTCCATCAGAGACCTCAAACTGAAGCTGGAGGATCTCGAGAAGATGTTGTCGGAGAGCAGGGCTTGGGAGGAGACCTTGACCAGGAGCCTCGAGGAGGAGAAGCAGCTGCGGGCAAACGAGACCGCTTCCCACCAGGAATATGTGGTGGGTGAGAACAGGTGGATCAGCCATCTGGAGGTCGTTGCCAGCAGGGTCACCTCGCAATTGGCCACCATGGGGATGCCAAACGTGAGGTACGCCCCCGAGCGCAGCGGGACCGTCAACGCCAAGCTGACCCAGTTCTTCGAGGGCGTCCTCGGAGCCTTGGTCTATCTTCACTCCAACAGGACGGCCACGCTGGCCGAGGAGGCCCGGCGATTTTGCCGGAGGGTCGTGACCAAGGTCCTCACCGAGATGGCGTACTGGAATCCCGACCTTGATTTCGCGGCCGCGATGAAGAGCTTGACGGATGGTGTTAACCTCACGGGGCTCAAGGAGCGCATCAAGCCCATCACCGACTGCATCGACGAAATCAAGAGGGTGGAAGGCCAGCTCCGGGATTAGGCATCCCGTTCTTCTTCGCCGCTGCAGGTTCCCGACCAAGACAAATTTTATCTTTAGTTAGAACCGCAGCTATGACGTGATGTAATATAACTTTGAAGTACTCTTAATTTTCATGCATGTTATTTCCCCGTTCAATTCCGCTTTGTATTTGTGCCCAGCGTCGATCGGGTAGGCTTGCCGGCACGGAAGCCCCTAGCAGCGTTTTGGGGACGGATCCCCAGGGCCTGCCGGGTACGTGTGCTACCGGACGAGCCATCTTCCCGTTCCGAACGCGGCCGCTCGAACTGTCGAGCTTGACTCGAGTCAGAATCGAGGGCGTTGTTGATCACGGAAGGTTACTCTGCCATTCTCGACGCAGCCGCTTGAGCTATTGAGCGGACTCGAAACAGGGCAAGGGCGTTGCCGATCGTGGGAGAGCCCCCTGGCGTGCAGGTTTCTCATACAAAGGCGTGACATCTCCAGGGGGAATAACCTCAAATAAGAAGGGTAGCACAAATAAGGGTTCAGTGCAACTTAGCTTCGCTTGCGATCGCCGAGTGTCGATCTTCCGGCCTCCTTTCTTATTCAAGGGTCACGAAGATGAAGGAGTGTCGAACTAATCGCTAGAGCCGATTCTCACAATCGCGCTTCTACCTGGCGCGCCAAAGATGTCGGTGTGGAACGACACCTATGGGATCACAAGAATCCCTACTACGGTTGCGGGGCGCGGGGTCGTGAGAAGAGCGGATCAAAGAGATAGCACACGGTTTCTTTATCCAGGTTTGGGCCGCGAGGATGCGTAAAACCCTACTCCTGCTTTGGTGGTTTGTTTATTTGTGTTCTTGAACTAGCAATGGGGCGTGAGGAGCTCCAAAAAGCCGAATCCTCCTCCTGGTCGCCTTGGGCCTCCTTTTATAGGGAAAGGGGTTGCCACGGTGGCACACAGGAGGTGGAAAGGGTACAGTGATGCGAGTTTATCCCTTGCATTACATGACAAGGCGCCTTTAATGCGTCTTGCTTAGGTGTCCTTGCTTTATCGGGGGCGGGGGAGAGCCCTGTCTCGTCCGTCGCCGCTCCCTTTCGTGTCGACACGCGCCCTGGCCAGCGGTGCCCGCGGTGCCATGTAGGCAGGCAGGCAGCTGAGGTGGCGCAGTGGTGGGTCTCCACGAAGATCCGCTTGCCGCCACGCAGGTGCCTGCCCAACTGGTTGGATCGGCAGCTGCATGCGAACGGTGGTGGAGGTTTGATTGGCGTGGGCCTGATGGTGGCCCTACGGGTGTCCTTGGCAAGGGCCTCGCCGTAGCCCCGGCAAGGGTCTTGCCGTGGCGCCTGCTGTCATCCCCGGCAAGGCTCTTGCCGGGGGCCTTGTGGTCCTCCTTGGATGGGATCCCGCCAAGGGTCGTCATCTTCTATAGTGTGTATCTGATCTCGAATGTCTTCACAGAGATCTGCATACCACCACGGGGATGTCTCCCGAATCCTTGCCCCATGGGGGCAGTGGACTCAAGGGTGACTCGCTCTGTAGGTGTGGGGCGAGCTGCCACGGCAAGGGTCTTGCCGGGCTTGCTAAAACCGCCTCCCGGCAAGGATCTTGCCGGGGGAGTCCGCTTCGTCCCCATTGCTCTTTGTGGTCTTGGTCTTGGCGTCGTTCTGCTCCTTTCGAGCTTCGACCTTACCTTGGCTCACCCCCTTGCCTTGCTCAGTGCGGTGGTGCCCGTGGCTCAGACTGCGCATGCACAGTTATAGGGGTACAAAAAGTGTACCCCTCTTTTTGTACACCGACACCAGCCTTGCAGGTCAGAGCCGGACATCCTCGGAGGTCCGAAGCGCCTGAATCTAGAGCTTTGGGTGTTGGAACTCGAGGCGAGGGGCGGATTCGATTGAGATTGAAAGAAAGGAGCGGGCCTTGGTCTCGTTATAAAGAGGTTGAATACCAAGAGCCCTCCCCGTGACCGTTTGGGACTCGCCTTCGGTAGAGGAGGCGTGCCGACGGACACGGTTGGGTTACCCACGTCTGTATTGATGAGAATCCCGGAATAAGGGGGACACGATCTCTGCTTTGACAAGACGTGCCAAGGAAACCGCCTCGCTAAACGCGCTGAGGTGGTACAGTAAAAACGAATAAAGACTTGGCCGTGGCATGATGGCACGCTGCGGAATACGTCAGCAGATTGATTTTGTGTAAATATTATTCTCTCTACGGTGGTATGTGGAACTTATTTTGCAGAGCCGGACACTATCCTTGTGTTCAAAATCTTTTATGAAGTATTCTGAGGAGGAACCCGCCTTGCAATGCCGAAGACAATATGCGCGCCGGACTCGTTGTCATTGAAGCCTGGTTCAGGGGCTACTGAGGGAGTCCTGGATTAGGGGGTGTCCGGATAGCTGAACTATCACCGTTGGCGGACTCACGGACTATGAAGATACAAGATTGAAGACTTCGTCCGTGTCCGTATGGGACTTTCCTTGGCGTGGAAGGCAAGCTTGGCGATACGGATATGTAGATCTCCTACCATTGTAACCGACTACGTGTAACCCTAGCCCTCTCCGGTGTCTATATACACCGGAGGCTTTTAGTCCGGAGGACGAACAACAATCATACCATAGGCTAGCTTCTAGGGTTTAGCCTCTTTGATCTCGTGGTAGATCTACTCTTGTACTACCCATATCATCAATATTAATCAAGCAGGAGTAGGGTTTTACCTCCATCGAGAGGGCCCGAACCTGGGTAAAAACATCGTGTCCCTTGTCTCCTGTTACCATCCGCCTAGACGCACAGTTCGGGACCCCCTACCCGAGATCCGCCGGTTTTGACACCGACAGTAGCACACAAAGTGTTCTTCCGGTATTCGGAGTTGCATAATCTCATAGTCTGAGGAACATGTATAAGTCATGACGAAAGTAGTAGCAATTTAAACTGTCACGGTCATAATGCTAAGCTAACGGATGGGTCATGTCCATCACATCATTCTCCTAATGATCTGATCTCTTTCATCAAATGACAACTCATGTCTATGTTTAGGAAACATAACAATCTTTGATAAACGAGCTAGTCAAGTAGAGGCATACTAGGGAGAATATGTTTTGTCTATGTATTCACACATGTACTAAGTTTCCAGTTAATACAATTCTAGCATGAATAATAAACATTTATCATGATATAAGGAAATATAAATAACAACTTTATTATTGCCTCTAGGGCATATTTCCTTCAGTCTCCCACTTGCACTAGAGTCAATAATGTAGTTCATATCGCCATGTGATTTAACACCAATAGTTCACATGTGTATGTGATCAACACCCATAGTTCACATTACCATGTGACCAACACCCAAAGGGTTTACTAGAGTCAATAATCTAGTTCACATCACGATGTGCTTTAACACCCAAAGAGTACTAAGGTGTGATCATGTTTTTCTCGTGAGAGAAGTTTAGTCAACGGGTCTGTCACAATCAAATCCGTATGTATTTTGCAATTTTCTATGTCTACAATGCTCTGCATGAGCTACTCTAGTTAATTGCTCCCACTTTCAATATGCATCCAGATTGAGATTTAGGGTCTTCTAGATTGGTGTAAAATCTTGCATCGACATAACTCTTTACAACGAACTCTTTTATCACTTGCATAACCGAGAAATACTTCCTTAGTCCTATTAGGTAACTAAGGATAACTTTGACCGCTATCCGTTGATCCACTCTGGATCACTATCGTACCTCCTTGCTAAACATAGCAAGGCACACAACTGATCTGGTACATAGCATGACATACTTTATAGAAACTATGGTGAGGCATAGGAATGACTTTCATTCTCTTTCTATCTTACGCCGTGGTCGGGATTTGAGTCTTACTCAATTTTGCACCTTGTAACATAGGCAAGAACTCCTTCTTTGGTGATCCATTTTGAACTATTTCAAAAATCTTGTCAAGGTATGTTCTTATTGAAAAATCTTATCAAGCGTCTTGATCTATCTCTATATATCTTGATGCCCAATATATAAGCAGCTTTATCGATGACTTTCTTTGAAAAACTCCTTTCAAACTCTCCTTTATGCTTTCCAGAAAATTCTACATCATTTCCGATCAACAATATGTCATTCACATATACTTATCAGAAAGGTTGTAGTGCTCCCACTCTGTTTCTTGTAAATACAAGCTTCTCGAAAAGTCTATATAAAACCATATGCTTTGATCAACTCATCAAAGTGTATATTCCAACTCCGAGATGCTTGCACCATTCCATAGATGGATCGCTGGAGCTTGCACATTTTGTTAGCACCTTTAGGATTGAAAAAACTTTCTGGTTATATCATATACGACACTTTCTTTAATAAATCCATTAAGGAATGTAGTTTTTGACATCCATTTGCCAGATTTCATAAAATATGGCAATTGCTAACATGATTCGGACAGACTTAAGCATGGCTACAGTTGAGAAAATCTCATAGTAGTCAACACCTTGAACTTGTGGAAAAACCTTTTTGTGACAAATCGAGCTATGTAGATAGTAACACTACCATCAGCGTCCGTCTTCCTCTTGAAGATCCATATATTCTTTATGGCTTGCCGATCATCGGGCAAGTACACCAAAGTTCACACTTTGTTCTCATACATGAATCCCATCTCAGATTTCATGGCCTCAAGTCATTTCGCGGAATCTGGGCTCATCATTGCTTCCTCATAGTTCGTAGGTTCATCATGGTCTAGTAATATGACATCCAGAACATGATTACCGTACCACTCTGGTGTAGATCGTACTCTGGATGACCTACGAGGTTTGGTAGTAACTTGATCCAAAGTTTCATGATCATCATCATTAGCTTCCTCACTAATTTGTGTAGGCATCACTGGAACTAATTTCTGCGATGAACTACCTTCCAATTCAGTAGAAGGTACACTTACGTCATCAAGCTCTACTTTCCTCCCACTCACTTCTTTCGAGAGAAACTCCTTCTCTAGAAATGATCCATTCTTAGCAACGAATATCTTGCCTTCAGATCTGTGATAGAAGGTGTACCCAAAAGTTTCTTCTTGTTATACTATGAAGACACATTTATCCGATTTGGGTTCGAGCTTATCAGGTTGAAACTTTTTCACATAAGCATCACAGCCCCAAACTTTAAGAAACGACAAGTTTGGTTTCTTGCCAAACCACAGTTCATAAGGCGTCATCTCAACGGATTTTGATGGTGCCCTATTTAATGTGAATGTAGATGTCTCTAATGCATAACCCCAAAAGGATAGTGGTAAAACGGTAAGAAACATCATAGATCGCACCATATCCAATAAAGTGCGGTTACGACGTTCAGACACACCATTACGCTGTGGTGTTCCAGGTGGCGTGAGCTATGAAACTATTCCACATTGTCTTAAATGAAGGCCAAACTCGTAACTCAAATATTCTCCTCCACGATCAGATCGTAGAAATTTTATTTTCTTGGTACGATGATTCTCCACTTCACTCTGAAATTCTTTGAACTTTTCAAATGTTTTAGACTTGTGTTTCATTAAGTAGATATACCCATATCTACTCAAATCATCTGTGAAGGTCAGAAAATAGTGATACCTGCCACGAGCTTCTACACTTATCGGACTGCATACATCAGTATGTATTATTTCCAATAAGTCATTAGCTCGTTCCATTGTTCCGGAGAACGGAGTTTTAGTCATATTGCCCATAACGCACGGTTCACAAGTATCAAATGATTCATAATCAAGTGATTCCAAAAGCCCATTAGCATGGAGTTTCTTCATGCGCTTTACACCAATATGACCTAAACGACAGTGCCACAAGTATGTTGCACTATCATTATCAACTTTGCATCTTTTGGCATCTATATTATGAATATGTGTATTACCACGATCGAGATTCAATAAACCATCAACATTGGGTGTATGACCATAGAAGGTTTTATTCATGTAAATAGAATAACAATTATTCTCTGTCTTAAATTAAAAACCTTATTGCAATTAACATGATCTAATCATATTCATGCTCAATACAAACAACAAATAACATATATTTAGAATCAACACTAATCCCGAAAGTATAGGGAGTGCTCGACGATGATCATATCAATCTTGGAACCACTTCCAACGCACATCGTTACTTCATCCTCAACTAGGCTCTATTTATTCTCCAGCTCCTGTTTCGAGTTACTAATCTTAGCAACCGAACAAGTATGAAATACCCAGGGATTACTACGAGCACTAGTAAGGTGGACATATATAATATGTATATCAAATATACCTTTGTTCACATTGTCATCCTTCTTATCCGCCAAATATTTGGGGCAGTTCCACTTCCAGTGACCATCTCCTTTGCAGTAGAAGCACTCAGTTTCAGGCTTGGGTCTAGCTTTGGGCTTCTTCACGGGAGTGACAACTTGCTTGCCATTCTTCTTGAAGTTCCCTTTCTTTCCCTCTGCCCTTTTCTTGAAACTAGTGGTCTTGCTTAACCATAAACACTTGATGCTCTTTCTTGATTTCTACCTTCATCGGTTTCAGCATCACGAAGAGCTCGAGAATCGTTTTCGTTATCCCTTGCATACTATATAGTTCATCACGAAGTTTTAGTAACTTGGTGATGGTGACTAGAGAACTCTATCAATCACTATCTTATCTAGAAGATTAACTCCCACTTGATTCAAGCGATTGTAGTACCCAGACATTCTGAATACATGCTAACTAGCTGAGTAATTCTCCTCTATCTTTTAGGCAAAGTACTTGTCATAGGTCTCATACCTCTTGACATGGGCATGAGTCTGAAATACCAATTTTAGCTCTTTGGACATCTCATATGCTCCGTGGTATTCAAAACGTTTTTGAAGTCCCGGTTCTAAGCCGTAAAGCATGGTGCACTAAACTATCAAGTAGTCATCATGTTGAGCTAGCCAAACGTTCATAACGTGTGCATCTGCTCCTGCAATAGGTCTATCACCTAGCGGTGCATCAAGGACATAATTCTTGTGTGCAGCAATGAGGATACACCTCAGATCATGGACCAAGTCCACATCATTGCTACTATCATCTTTCAACTTAGTTTTCTCTAGGAACATATAAAAAAACATAGGGCAGCTATAAGGCGAGCTATTGATCTACAACATAATTTGCAGAATACTATCAGGACTAAGTTCATGATAAACTAAAGTTCAATTAATCATATTACTTAAGAACTCCCACTTAGATAGACATCCCTGTAGTCATCTAAATGATCACGTGATCCAAATCAACTAAACCATGTCCGATCATCACGTGAGATGGAGTAGTTTTCAATGGTGAACATCACTATGTTGATCATATCTACTATATGATTCATGCTCGACCTTTCGGTCTCCAGTGTTCCGAGGCCATATCTGCATATGCTAGGCTCGTCAAGTTTAACCCGATTATTCTGCGTGTGCAAAACTGGCTTGCACCCTTTGTATGTGAACATAGAGCTTATCACACCCGATCATCACGTGGTGTCTCGGCACGAAGAACTATCGCAACGGTGCATACTCAGGGAGAACACTTATACCTTGAAATTTTAGTAAGGGATCATCTTATAATGCTACTACCGAACTAAGCAAAATAAGAATATAAAAGATAAACATCACATGCAATCAAAATATGTGACATGATACGACCAGCATCATATTGTGCCTTTGATCTCCATCTCCAAAGTACCATCATGATCTCCATCATCACCGGCATGACACCATGATCTCCATCATCTTGATCTTTATCAACGTGTGTCATCACATGGTCGTCTCGCCAAATATTGCTTTTGCAACAATTCCTATCGCATAGCGATAAAGTAAAGCAATTATATGGCGCTTGCATCTTACGGAATAAAGAGAAAACCATAAGGCTCCTGCCAGTTGCCGATAACTTTTAAAAAACACGATCATCTCATAGAACACATCATGTCTTGACCATATCACATCACAACATGCCCTGCAAAAACAAGTTAGACGTCCTCTACTTTGTTGTTGCAAGTTTTACGTGGCTGGTACGGTCTTCTAGCAAGAACCGTTCTTACCTATGCATCAAAACCACAACAATTTTTCGTAAAGTGTGCTGTTTTAACCTTCAACAAGGACTGGTCGTAATCAAACTCGATTCAACTAAAGTTGGAAAAACAGACACCCGCCAGCCACCTGTGTGCAAAAGCGCGTCGCTAGAACCAGTCTCATGAACGCGGTCATGTAATGTCGGTCTGGGCTGCTTCATCCAACAATAACACCGAATCAAAGTAAGACGTAGGTGTTAAGTAGTATGATTATTATCGCCCACAATTATTTGTGTTCTACTCAAGCATAAAACATCTACGCATAGACCTGGCTCGGATGCCACTGTTGGGAAACACAGTAATTTCAAAAAAAATTCCTACAATCACACAAGATCTATCTAGGAGATGCATAGCAACAAGAGGGGAGAGTGTGTCCACGTACCCTCGTAGACCAAAAGCGGAAGCGTTTAGTAACACGGTTGATGTAGTCGAACTTCTTCATGATCCAACTGATCAAGTACTGAATGTATGACAGCTCCGCATTCAGCACACGTTCAGCTCGATGACGTCCCTCATACTCTTGATCTAGTTGAGGCCGAGGGTGAGTTCTGTCAGCATGACGGCGTGGTGACGGTGATGATGATGCTACCCGCGCAGGGCTTCGCCCAAACTCCGCAACGGTATGATCGAGGTGTGTAACTATGGAGGGGGCACCGCACGCGGCCCAAAGATCAACTTGTGTGTTCTAGGGTGCCCCCTGCCCCCATATATAAAGGAGGGAGGGGAGGCCGGCCAGCCCTCCTAGGCGTGCCCTCAAGGGGGAGTCCCACTGGGACTACTAGTCCCAGAGGGATTCCACCAAGGGGAAAGAGGGGGAAGGAAGGAGAGAGGAGAGGGAGGAGGAAAGGGGGGCGCCGCCCCTCCTCCTAGTCCAATTCGGACTCAAAGAGGGAGGGGGTGCACGGCCTGCCCTGGCCGCCCCTCTCTCTCTCCTCTAAGGCCCATCAAGGCCCATTAGTTCCCCCGGGGGGTCCGATAACCCTCCGGCACTCCGGTTTTATCCGAAACTTCTCCGGAACACTTCTGCTGTCCGAATATTGTCGTCCAATATATCAATCTTTATGTCTCGACCATTTCGAGACTCCTCGTCACGTTCGTGATCTCATCCGGGACTCTGAACAAACTTCAGTCATCAGAAACACATAACTCATAATACATATCGTCATCGTACGTTAAGCGTGCGGACCCTACGAGTTCGAGAACTATGTAGACATGACCGAGACACATCTCCGGCAATAACCAATAGCGGAACCTAGATCCTCATATTGGCTCCTACATATTCTACGAAGATCTTTATCGGTCAAACAGTATGACAGCATATGTTGTTCCCTTTGTCAACGGTATGTTACTGTTGGGGAACGTTGCAGAAAATAAAATTTTCCTACGGTTTCACCAAGATCTATCTATGAGTTCATCTAGCAACGGGTGATGGGAGTGCATCTACATACCTTTGTAGATCGCGAGCGGAAGCGTTCAAGAGAACGGGGTTGAGGGAGTCGTACTCATCGTGATCCAAATCACCGGAGATCCTAGCGCCAAACGGATGGCACCTCCGCGTTCAACACACGTACGGTCAGCGTGACATCTCCTCCTTCTTGATCCAGCAAGGGGGGAGGAGAGGTTGATGAAGATCCAGCAGCACGACGGCGTGGTGGTGGATGCAGCATGGATCCGGCAGGGCTTCGCCAAGCGACTACGGGAGGGAGAGGTGTAGCAAGGGGGGAAGGGAGGCGCCAGGTGTCAGGGTGCAGCTGCCCTGCCACCCCTCCTCTTTATATAGGGACCCCATGGGGGGCGGGGGCGCCGGCCCTAGGAGATGGGATCTCCTGGGGGGGCGGCGGCCAAGGGGGGAAACTTGCCCCCCAAGGCAAGTGGAGGCGCCCCTCCCCTAGGGTTCCCAACCCTAGGTGTAGAGGGGGCCCAGGGGGGCGCACCAGCCCACCAGGGGCTGGTTCCCCTCCCACTTCAGCCCATGGGGCCCTCCGGGATAGGTGGCCCCACCCGATGGACCCCCGAGACCCTTCCGGTGGTCCCGGTACAATACCGGTGATCCCCGAAACTTTCCCCATGGCCGAAACTCGACTTTCCATATATAATTCTTTACCTCCGGACCATTCCGGAACTCCTCGTGACGTCCGGGATCTCATCCGGACTCCGAACAACTTTCGGTTTGCTGCATACTCATATCTCTACAACCCTAGCGTCACCGAACCATAAGTCTGTAGACCCTACGGGTTCGGGAGACACGTAGACATGACCGAGACGGCTCTCCGGTCAATAACCAACAGCGGGATCTGGATACCCATGTTGGCTCCCACATGCTCCTCGGTGATCTCATCGGATGAACCACAATGTCGAGGATTCAAGCAACCCCGTATACAATTCCCTTTGTCAATCGGTACGTTACTTGCCCGAGATTCGATCGTCGGTATCGCAATACCTCGTTCAATCTCGTTATCGCAAGTCACTTTACTCGTCTTACGTAATGCATGATCCCGTGACCAAACACTTGGTCACTTTGAGCTCATTATGATGATGCATTACCGAGTGGGCCCAGAGATACCTCTCCGTCATACGGAGTGACAAATCCTAGTCTCGATCCGTGTCAACCCAACAGACACTTTCGGAGATACCCGTAGTGTACCTTTATAGTTACCCAGTTACGTTGTGACGTTTGGCACACCCAAAGCACTCCTACGGTATCCGGGAGTTACACGATCTCATGGTCTAAGGAAAAGATACTTGACATTGGAAAAGCTCTAGCAAACGAACTACATGATCTTGTGCTATGCTTAGGATTGGGTCTTGTCCATCACATCATTCTCCTAATGATGTGATCTCGTTATCAACGACATCCAATGTCCATAGTCAGGAAACCATGACTATCTGTTGATCAACGAGCTAGTCAACTAGAGGCTCACTAGGGACATGTTGTGGTCTATGTATTCACACGTGTATTACGATTTTCGGATAATACAATTATAGCATGAATAAAAGACAATTATCATGAACAAGGAAATATAATAATAATCCTTTTATTATTGCCTCTAGGGCATATTTCCAACAGTCTCCCACTTGCACTAGAGTCAATAATCTAGTTACATTGTGATGAATCGAACACCCATAGAGTTCTAGTGTTGATCATGTTTTGCTTTCATGGAAGAGGTTTAGTCAACGGATCTGCGACATTCAGATCCGTATGCACTTTGCAAATTTCTATGTCTCCATCTTGAACATTTTCACGAATGGAGTTGAAGCGACGCTTGATGTGCCTGGTCTTCTTGTGAAACCTGGGCTCCTTGGCAAGTGCAATAGCTCCGGTGTTGTCACAGAAGAGTTTGATCGGCCCCGACGCATTGGGTATGACTCCTAGGTCGGTGATGAACTCCTTCACCCAAATTGCTTCATGCGCTGCCTCCGAGGCTGACATGTACTCCGCTTCACATGTAGATCCGCCACGACACTCTGCTTGCAGCTGCACCAGCTTACTACTCCACCACTCAACATATACCCGTATCCGGTTTGTGACTTAGAGTCATCCAGATATGTGTCGAAGCTAGCGTCGACGTAACCCTTTACGATGAGCTCTTCGTCACCTCCATAAACGAGAAACATGTCCTTAGTCCTTTTCAGGTACTTCAGGATATTTTTGACCGCTGTCCAGTGTTCCTTGCCGAGATTACTTTGGTACCTTCCTACCAAACTTACGGCAAGGTTTACATCAGGTCTGGTACACAGCATGGCATACATAATAGACCCTATGGCTGAGGCATAGGGGATGACACTCATCTCTTCTATATCTTCTGTCGTGGTCGGACATTGAGCCGAGCTCAATTTCACACCTTGCAACACAGGCAAGAACCCCTTCTTAGACTGATCCATATTGAACTTCTTCAATATCTTATCAAGGTATGTGCTTTGTGAAAGACCTATGAGGCGTCTCGATCTATCTCTATAGATCTTGATGCCTAATATATAAGCAGCTTCTCCAAGGTCCTTCATTGAAAAACTCTTATTCAAGTAGGCCTTAATGCTGTCCAAAAGTTCTATATCATTTCCCATCAAAAGTATGTCATCTACATATAATATGAGAAATGCTACAGAGCTCCCACTCACTTTCTTGTAAACTCAGGCTTCTCCATAAGTCTGCATAAACCCAAACGCTTTGATCATCTCATCAAAGCGAATGTTCCAACTCCGAGATGCTTGCACCAGCCCATAAATGGATCGCTGGATCTTGCATACCTTGTTATCATTCTTAGAGTCGACAAAACCTTCCGGCTGCATCATATACAATTCTTCCTTAAGATAACCGTTAAGGAATGCCGTTTTGACGTCCATTTGCCATATCTCATAATCATAGTATGTGGCAATTGCTAACATGATTCGGACGGACTTCAGCTTCGCTCCGGGAGAGAAAGTCTCATTGTAGTCAACCCCTTGAACTTGTCGATAACCCTTAGCGACAAGTCGAGCTTTATAGATGGTAACATTACCATCCGCGTCCGTCTTCTTCTTAAAGATCCATTTGTTTTCTATCGCTCGCCAATCATCGGGTAAGTCTGTCAAAGTCCATACTTTGTTTTCATACATGGATCCTATCTCGGATTGCATGGCTTCAAGCCATTTGTTGGAATCTGGGCCCGCCATCGCTTCTTCATAGTTCGAAGGTTCACCGTTGTCTAACAACATGATTTCCAGGACAAGGTTGCTATACCACTCTGGTGTGGAACGTGTCCTTGTGGACCTACGAAGTTCAGTAGCAACTTGATCTGAAGTACCTTGATCATCATCATTAATTTCCTCTCCAGTCGGTGTAGGCACCACAGGAACATTTTCCTGAGCTGCACTACTTTCCGGTTCAAGAGGTTGTACTTCATCGAGTTCTACTTTCCTCCCACTTACTCCTTTCAAGAGAAACTCCTTTTCCAGAAAGGATCCGTTCTTGGCAACAAAGATCTTGCCTTCAGATCTAAGGTAGAAGGTATACCCAATGGTTTCCTTAGGGTATCCTATGAAGACGCATTTTTCCGACTTGGGTTCGACCTTTTCAGGTTGAAGTTTCTTGACATAAGCATCCCATCCCCAAACTTTTAGAAACGACAGCTTAGGTTTCTTCCCAAACCATAATTCATATGGTGTCGTCTCAACGGATTTAGAAGGTGTCCTATTTAAAGTGAATGTAGCTGTCTCTAGAGCGTATCCCCAAAATGATAGCTGTAAATCAGTAAGAGACATCATAGATCGCACCATATCCAATAGAGTGCGATTACGACGTTCGGACACCTTTATTCTGTTGAGGTGTTCCAGGCGGCGTGAGTTGTGTAACGATTCCACATTTCCTTAAGTGTGTACCAAATTCTTGACTTAAATATTCTCCTCCATGATATGATCGTAAGAACTTTATTTTTCGGCCACGTTGATTCTCTACCTCATTCTGAAATTCCTTGAACTTTTCAAAGGTCTCAGACTTGTGTTTCATCAAGTAGACATACCCATATCTACTCAAGTCATCGGTGAGAGTGAGAACATAACGATATCCTCCGCGAGCCTCAACGCTCATTGGACCGCACACATCGGTATGTATAATTTCCAATAAGTTGGTTGCTCGCTCCATTGTTCCGGAGAACGGAGTCTTGGTCATTTTGCCCATGAGGCATGGTTCACATGTGTCAAATGATTCATAACCGAGAGACTCTAAAAGTCCATCAGCATGGAGCTTCTTCATGCGCTTGACACCAATGTGACCAAGGCGGCAGTGCCACAAGTATGTGGGACTATCGTTATCAACTTTACATCTTTTGGTATTCACAGTATGAATATGTGTAACATCACATTCGAGATTCATTAAGAATAAACCATTGACCATCGGAGCATGACCATAAAACATATCTCTCATATAAATAGAACAACCATTATTCTTGGATTTAAATGAGTAGCCATCTCGTATTAAACGAGATCCAGATACAATGTTCATGCTCAAACTTGGCACCAAATAACAATTATTGGGGTTTAAAACTAATCCCGTAGGTAAATGTAGAGGCAGCGTGCCGATGGCGATCACATCGACCTTGGAACCATTCCCGACGCACATCGTCACCTCGTCCTTCGCCACTCTCCGCTTATTCCGCAGCTCCTGCTTTGAGTTACAAATATGAGCAACGGCACCATTATCAAATACCCAGGAGCTACTACGAGCACTGGTAAGGTACACATCAATTACATGTATATCACATATACCTTTAGTGTTGCCGGCCTTCTTGTCCGCTAAGTATTTGGGGCAGTTCCGCTTCCAGTGACCCTTCCCTTTGCAATAAAAGCACTCAGTCTCGGGCTTGGGTCCATTCTTGGACTTCTTCCGACAAGCTGGCTTACGGGCGGTAACATCCTTGCCGTCCTTCTTGAAGTTCTTCTTACCCTTCCCCTTCTTGAACTTAGTGGTTTTATTGACCATCAACACTTGATGTTCCTTCTTAATTTCTACCTCTGCTGACTTCAGCATTGAAAATACTTCAGGTATAGTTTTCACCATCCCCTGCATATTGTAGTTCATCACAAAGCTCTTTTAGCTCGGTGGGAGCGACTGAAGGATTCTGTCAATGACCGCCTCGTCCGGGAGGTTAATGTCCAGCTGGGACAGGCGGTTGTGCAACCCAGACATTTTGAGTATGTGCTCACTTGTGAACTATATTCCTCCATCTTACAACTATAGAACTTGTCGGAGACTTCATATCTCTCGACCAGGCGTGAGCTTGGAAAACCATTTTCAGCTCCTCAAACATCTCATATGCTCCGTGTCGCTCAAAACGCTTTTGGAGCCCGGTTCTAAGCTGTAAAGCATGCCGCCCGAACGAGGGAGTAATCATCAGCACGTGACTGCCAAGCGTTCATAACGTCTTGGTTCTCTGGGATGGGTGCTTCACCTAGCGGTCCTTCTAGGACATATGCTTTGTTGGCAGCTATGAGGATGATCCTCAGGTTCCGGACCCAGTCCGTATAGTTGCTTCCATCATCTTTAAGCTTGGTTTTCTCTAGGAACGTGTTGAAGTTCATGTTGACATGAGCGTTGGCCATTTGATCTACAAGACATCTATGCAAAGGTTTTTAGACTAAGTTCATGATAATTAAGTTCATCTAATCAAATTATTTAATGAACTCCCACTCAGATTAGACATCCCTCTAGTCATCTAAGTGTTACACGATCCGAGTTGACTAGGCCGTGTCCGATCATCATGTGAGACGGACTAGTCATCACTGAACATCTCCATGTTGATCGTATCTTTCATATGACACATGTTTGACCTTTCGGTCTCTTGTGTTCCGAGGCCATGTCTGTACATGCTAGGCTCGTCAAGTTAACCTAAGTGTTTTGCATGTGTAAATCTTTCTTACACCCGTTGTATGTGAACGTTAGAATCTATCACACCCGATCATCACGTGGTGCTCAAACAACGAATCGCCATGAACGGGCGCATAGTTAGGGGAACACTTTCTTGAAATTATTATGAGGGATCATCTTATTTACTACCGTCGTTCTAAGTAAACAAGATGCAAAAACATGATAAACATCACATGCAATCAAATAATAGTGACATGATATGACCAATATCATATAGCTCCTTTGATCTCCATCTTGGGGCTCCATGATCATCTTGTCACCGGCATGACACCATGATCTCCATCATCATGATCTCCATCATCGTGTCTCCATGAAGTTGCTTTCGCCAACTATTACTTCTACTACTATAGCTAACGGTTTAGCAATAAAGTAAAGTAATTACATGGCGTTAAATCATTGACACGCAGGTCATACAATAATTAAGACAACTCCTATGGCTCCTGCCGGTTGTCATACTTATCGACATGCAAGTCGTGATTCCTATTACAAGAACATGATCTCATACATCACAATATATCATTCATCATTCATCACAACTTTTGGCCATATCACATCACAAGGCAATTGCTGCAAAAACAAGTTAGACGTCCTCTAATTGTTGTTGCATCTTTTACGTGGCTGCAATAGGGTTCTAGCAAGAACGTTTTCTTACCTATGAAAAAGCCACGACGTGATTTGTCAACTTCAATTTACCCTTCATAAGGACCCTTTTCATCGAATCCGCTCCAACTAAAGTGGGAGAGACAGACACCCGCTAGCCACCTTATTCAACTAGTGCATGTCAGTCGGTGGAACCTGTCTCACGTAAGCGTACGTGTAAGGTCGGTCCGGGCCGCTTCATCCCACAATACCGCTGAAGCAATATAAGACTAGTAGAGGCAAGAAAGTTGACAACATCTACGCCCACAACAAATTGTGTTCTACTCGTGCAAAGAGAACTATGCATAGACCTAGCTCTGATACCACTGTTGGGGAACGTTGCAGAAAATAAAATTTTCCTACGGTTTCACCAAGATCTATCTATGAGTTCATCTAGCAACGAGTGATGGGATTGCATCTACATACCTTTATAGATCGCGAGCGGAAGCGTTCAAGAGAACGGGGTTGAGGGAGTCGTACTCGTCGTGATCCAAATCACCGGAGATCCTAGCGCCGAACGGACGACACCTCCGCGTTCAACACACGACGGTCAGCGTGGCGTCTCCTCCTTGTTGATCCAGCAAGGGGAGGAGAGGTTGATGAAGATCCAAAGAAAGACAACGGGCGTGGTGGTGGATGCAGCAGGGATCCCAGGCTTCGCCAAGCGACTACGGAGGGAGAGGTGTAGCAAGGGGAAGGGAGGCGCCGGTGTCGTGGTGCGGCTACCTTCCCACCCCTCTTTATATAGGGACCCCGAAGTGCAGCCCTAGGAGATGGGATCTCCTAGGGGCGGCGACCAAGGGGGAAACTTGCCCCCAAGGCAAGTGGGCGCCCCTCCCTAGGGTTCCCAACCCTAGGCGTGAGGGGGCCAGGGGGGGCGTACCAGCCCACCAGGGGCTGGTTCCCCTCCCACTTCAGCCCATGGGGCCCTCCGGGATAGGTGGCCCCACCTGGTGGACCCCCGGGACCCTTCCGGTGGTCCCGGTACAATACCGGTGACCCCCGAAACTTTCCCGATGGCCGAAACTCGACTTCCCATATATAATTCTTTACCTCCGGACCATTCCGGAACTCTTCGTGACCTCCCGGATCTCATCCGGGACTCCGAACAACTTTCGGTTTGCTGCATACTCATATCTCTACAACCCTAGCATCACCGAACCTTAAGTGTGTAGACCCTACGGGTTCGGGAGACACGTAGACATGACAGAGATGGCTGTCCGGTCAATAACCAACTGCGGGATCTGGATAACCATGTTGGCTCCCACATGCTCCTTGATGATCTCATCGGATGAACCACGATGTCGAGGATTCAAGCAACCCCGTATACAATTCCCTTTGTCAATCGGTACGTTACTTGCCCGAGATTCAATCGTCGGTATCCCAATACCTCGTTCAATCTCGTTACCGGCAAGTCACTTTACTCGTACCGTAATGCATGATCCCATGACCAAACACTTGGTCACTTTGAGCTCATTGTGATGATGCATTACCGAGTGGGCCCAGAGATACCTCTCCGTCATACGGAGTGACAAATCCGATCTCGATCCGTGTCAACCCAATGGACACTTTCGGAGATACCCGTAGTGTACCTTTATAGTCACCCGATTCGTTGTGACGTTTGGCACACCCAAAGCACTCCTACGGTATCCGGGAGTTACACGATCTCATGGTCTAAGGAAAAGATACTTGACATTGGAAAAGCTCTAGCAAACGAACTACACGATCTTGTGCTATGCTGAGGATTAGGTCTTGTCCATCACATCATTCTCCAGATGATGTGATCTCGTTATCAATGATATCCAATGTCCATAGTCAGGAAACCATGACTATCTGTTGATCAACAAGCTAGTCAACTAGATGCTCACTAGGGACATGTTGCGGTCTATGTATTCACACGTGTATTACGATTTCAGGATAATACAATTATAGCATGAATAAAAGACAATTATCATGAACAAGGAAATATAATAATAATCCTTTTATTATTTCCTCTAGGGCATATTTCCAACAGTTACTTGCCCAAGATTCGATCGTCGGTATCATCATACCTAGTTCAATCTCGTTACTGGCAAGTCTCTTTACTCGTTCCGTGATACATCATCCCACAACTAACTCATTAGTTACAATGCTTGCAAGGCTTATAGTGATGAGCATTACCGAGAGGCCCCAGAGATACCTCTCCGAAACACGGATTGACAAATCCTAATCTTGATATATGCCAATGAAGGAAATATGCCCTAGAGGCAATAATAAAGTTATTATTTATTTCCTTATATCATGATAAATGTTATTATTCATGCTAGAATTGTATTAACCGGAAACATAATACATGTGTGAATACATAGACAAACAGAGTGTCACTAGTATGCCTCTACTTGACTAGCTCATTAATCAAAGATGGTTCTGTTTCCTAGCCATGGACAAAGAGTTGTCATTTGATTAACGGGATCACATCATTAGGAGAATGATGTGATTGACTTGATCCATTCCGTTAGCTTAGCACTTGATCGTTTAGTATGTTGTTGTTGCTTTCTTTATGACTTATACATGTTCCTATGACTATGAGATTATGCAACTCCCGTTTACCGGAGGAACACTTTGTGTGTTACCAAACGTCACAACGTAACTGGGTGATTATAAAGGTGCTCTACAGGTGTCTCCGAAGGTACATGTTGGGTTGGCGTATTTCGAGATTAGGATTTGTCACCCCGATTGCCGGAGAGGTATCTCTGGGCCCTCTCGGTAATACACATCACTTAAGCCTTGCAAGCATTGCAACTAATGAGTTAGTTGCGGGATGATGTATTACGGAACGAATAAAGAGACTTGTCGGTAACGAGATTGAACTAGGTATTGAGATACCGACGATCGAATCTCGGGCAAGTAACATACTGATGACAAAGGGAACAACGTATGTTGTTATGCGGTCTGACCGATAAAGATCATAGAATATGTGGGAGTCAATATGAGCATCCAGGTTTCGCTATTGGTTATTGACCGGAGACATGTCTCGGTCAGGTCTACATAGTTCTCGAACCCGTAGGATCCGCACGCTTAAGGTTTCGATGAGAGTTATATTATGAGTTTATGTGTTTTGATGTACCGAAGAAGTTCGGAGTCCCGGATGAGATCGGGGACATGACGAGGACTCTCGAAATGGTCGAGACTTAAAGATCGATATATTGGACGACTATATTCGGAGTTCGGAAAGGTTCCGAGTGATTCGGGTATTTTTCGGAGTACCGGAGAGTTACGGGAATTCGCCGGGGAGTATATGGGCCCCCCCTCGGGAATAGAGGAGAAAGGCCAAAAGGAAGGAGGTGTGCGCCCCCCCCCCCTCTGGTCCGAGTTGGACAAGGGGTGCAGCCCCCTTTTCCTTCCTCCTCTCCCCCTCTTTCCTCCCTTCTCCTACTCCAACAAGGAAGGAGGGAGTCCTACTCCCGGTGGGAGTAGGACTCCCCTTGGCGCGCCCCCTCCTAGGCCGGCCGCCGCCTCCCCCCTTGCTCCTTTATATACGAGGGCAGGGGGCACCTCTAGGCACAACAACAATTGATCGTTTGATCTTTTAGCCGTGTGCGGTGCCCCCTCCACCATAGTCCACCTCGATAATACTGTAGCGGTGCTTAGGCGAAGCCCTGCGTCAGTAGAACATCATCATCGTCACCACGCCGTCGTGCTGACGAAACTCTCCCTCAACACTCGGCTGGATCGGAGTTCGAGGGACGTCATCAGGCTGAACGTGTGCTGAACTCGGAGGTGCCGTACGTTCGGTACTTGATCAGTCGGATCGTGAAGACGTACGACTACATCAACCGCGTCGTGCTAACGCTTCCGCTTACGGTCTACAAGGGTATGTTGACAACACTCTCCCCTCTCGTTGCTATGCATCACCATGATCTTGCTTGTGCGTAGGAATTTTTTTAAAATTACTACGTTCCCAACAGTGGTATCAGAGCCTAGGTTTTATGCGTTGATGTTATACGCACGAGTAGAACACAAGTGAGTTGTGGGCGATACAAGTCATACTGCTTACCAGCATGTCATAGTTTGGTTCAGCGGTATTGTTGGATGAAGCGGCCCGGACCGACATTACGCCAGACGCTTACGCGAGACTGGTTCTACCGACGTGCTTTGCACACAGGTGGCTGGCGGGTGTCAGTTTCTTCAACTTTAGTTGAACCGAGTGTGGCTACGCCCGGTCCTTGAGAAGGTTAAAACAGCACTAACTTGACGAACTATTGTTGTGTTTTTGATGCGTAGGTAAGAACGGTTCTTTCTCAGCCCGTAGCAGTCGTGTAAAACTTGCAACAACAAAGTAGAGGACGTCTAACTTGTTTTTGCAGGGCATGTTGTGATGTGATATGGTCAAAGACGTGATGAGATATAAGTTGTTGTATGAGATGATCATGTTTTTTGAAGTTATCGGCAACTGGCAGAAGCCTTATGGTTGTCTCTTTATTGCATAAGATGCAAGCGCCAAATAATTGCTTTACTTTATCGCTATGCGATAGCAATAGTTGCAAGAGCAATAGTTGGCGAGACGATCATGTGATGACACATTGATATAGATCAAGATGATGGAGATCATGGTGTCATGCCGGTGACGATGGAGATCATGATAATGCTTTGGAGATGGAGATCAAAGGCACAAGATGATGATGGCCATATCATGTCACATATTTTTTGATTGCATATGATGTTTATCTTTTATACATCTTATTTTGTTTTGATTGACAGTAGCATTATAAGATGATCTCTCACTAAATTTCAAGATACAAGTGTTCTCCCTGAGTATGCACCGTTGCCAAAGTTCGTCGTGCCCTGACACCACGTGATGATCGGGTGTGATAAGATCTACGTCCATCTACAACGGGTGCAAGCCAGTTTTGCACACACAGAATACTCAGGTTAAACTTGACAAGCCTAGCATATGCAGATATGGCCCCGGAACACTGAGACCGAAAGGTCGAGCGTGAATTATATAGTTGATATGATCAACATAGTGATGTTCACCATTGAAAACTACTCCATTTCACGTGATGATCGGTTATGGTTTAGTTGATTTGGATCACGTGATCACTTAGATGATTAGAGAGATGTCTATCTAAGTGGGAGTTCTTAAGTAATATGATTAATTGAACTTTAATATATCATGAACTTAGTCCTGGTTGTATTTTGCAAATTATGTTGTAGATCAATAGCTCGCGTTGTTGCTTCCCTATGTTTTTGCTTCCCTATGTTTTTATATGTGTTCCTAGAGAAAACTATGTTGAAAGATGTTAGTAGCAATGATGCGGACTTGGTCCGTGATTTGAGGTTTATCCTCATTGCTGCACAGAAGAATTATGTCTTGATGTACCTCTAGGTGACGGACCTATTGCAGGAGCAGATGCAAATGTTATGAACGTTTGACTAGCTCAATATGATGACTACTTGATAGTTTTGTGCACCATGCTTTATGGCTTAGAATCGGGACTTCAAAGACGTTTTGAACGTCATGGACCATATGAGATGTTCCAGGAGTTGAAGTTAATATTTCAAGCAAATATCCGAGTTGAGAGATATGAAGTCTCCAACAAGTTCTATAGCTAAAAGATGGAGGAGAATTTCTCAACAAGTGAGCAAGTGCTTAGACTGTTTAAGTACTACAATCGCTTGAATCAAGTGGGAGTTAATCTTCCAGATGAGATAGTGATTGACAGAGTTCTCTAGTCACCATCACCAAGTTACTGGAACTTCGTGATGAACTATAATGCAAGGGGTGACGAAAATGATTCCCGCGAAGAACATGACTGAAACTGAGTTGTCACTCCCGCGAAGAAGCCCAAAGCTGGACCAAAGCCTGAAACTGAGTGATTATACTGCAAAGGAAATGATCACTAGAAGCGAAAATGCTCTGAATATTTGGTGGATAAAAATGATGGCAAAGTGAACAAGGGTATATTTGATATACAGGTTATTGATGTGTACCTTACTAGTGTTTATAGTAGCCGCTGAGTATTTGATACTTGTTCGGTTGCTAAAAATTAGTAACTCGAAATAGGAGTTACAGAACAAACATAGACTAGGTGAGGGTGAAGTGACGATAAGTGTTGGAAGTAGTTCCAAAATTGATATGATCATCATCGCAAGTATGTAGAAGGTTGGAGAAGAGAGAATGTCCTAGAGAAGATATTGACTGGGCCAGTGCACCCCCGAGGCAGCACATGCATGCAGTTTTTTTGGAACACTATGCACACAGTTTAGCTATGCTTCTGTGCAATACTCAAAAAGGAAAGCTGGGCTTTCGCGTGAAGAAAATTGAACTGGTAATAATGCTCAAAGTTAGGTATTTTTTGAGGAATATAAAGCAGAGAATTTTTTTAGCTAGACATATTTTGAATAATTAAAGAAATAACAAAGTCTAAAATAGTGGGTTGTGCCATTCGGCAGTTCTTCGGCCAAAAACTATAAACTATAGAGAAGCTAAACCTCATTAGCATATTTCTTAACTCATGTTTTTTAAACAAGCAAATAATTAGGCCTCATATATTATATATCAGATATTTTTTAACACATTACAGACGTAGATGCTCATACACATGCACATAAACTCACCTCTATTAACGCATGCATGCAGACCCTACCTCTATGGGCACCTCCGACAAAGTGAGCTCTCGCAACATTTTTAGATTGACGAAGTCGCCACAATTGCCTTTGTAATCGATGGGCACGCCTCCGCCCACTGAACGCACATCGCCAAAAGACCTAAAATAAATCGAGGAAAATACGGGCACCAATGTAAAGGGGAACTGAGAGATGGTTAGGTTATCATCTGAGCTACACTCAGTTTCCATATATCACCTATACTCCACATACTAAAAAGTTGGGTATTTTGTTAGGACATAAAAAATTCCAAGCACTAATCATTCATCATAATTCAATACTTGAGGACCACCGTTACAATTATAATTCTCATTTTCTTTTGTTTTTACCTCTTCTTTTGTGAAAGTTCTTTTCATTTTACATTGGAAAAAACACACAAAGCTCGGATCTATGCTGATTGACGGTATCTTTTTTTCTTCACATCACTGATCAACAATATCTTAATTATGTGCAAAGCACATGCAACTTACTAGTGCGAACATAAATGCATATTCTCGGAACTTTAAAACGAACATGTTGGAAATTATGTATTCATTTTTAGGGTTCTTTCCCCTTTTTATTTAAATTTTCTGAGGCTTCAAAATATACCTCAATTCAAATTTCTTGAATTGAACATGATGCAGGCATTCTTCTAACACATTTATTTTCACTGAAATATTCTAGGGCTCTGATAACAACAGCCATCAGACGTCCGCTGCGGACCGCACACGTTGGTGCCCACCATGGTGGCGGCCCTTGGGTCATCGCAAGACAACCAGTCAACTGTCCCACGTGGCTATGCAGCGGCGAACCGGCAAGGCGACGACCTAGCTGCACAGGTAAATTCATTTGAATCATTCCTAGTTTGATTCCCCTAAATTCCAGTTATTAGGGCATTGTTCACTCGATCATCCCCCAAATCCCAGATTTAGCATAAATAACACACTGAAGACCTTGTTCTTTACAGTTTATATTCTGCAAGGCGCTGTTGTTTACACTTCACAAGTTCACAACAAATACCACTTTTAACGTTTACATGTTCACCACAAAGGCATTGTTGCAGACTTGCAGTTATTGTTGTTTGTTGTCGAACAATTCATTAGCTCCCAATTTGGTAGCATTGTTTGGTAATTTTGTAGAATAAATAATTTACTCCATTGTTGTTTACATGTTACAAGTTGTAGTGTCGGGAGCCAGGTGCAAGGCCATGAAGAATTGATTTAGTTTTTGAAAGTAAAAGAGATGATGGTGTCGGTGGAAAACGACACCTATGGGATCACTGGAATCCCTACTACGGTCGGCGGGCGCGAGGTTGTGGAAAGAGCGGGTCTTTGAGTCAGCACAAGGATCGTTTACCCAGGTTCGGGCCGCGAGGATGTGTAATACCCTAGTCCTGCTTTGGTGTATATTTGAGTGTTCTTGAGTTCTTGAACTAGCTACGGCGCGTAACTTGTCCAAAAAATCCCAATCCCTCTCCAGTATGTTTCGGGCCTCCTTTTATAGTCAAACGGAACGCCACAGTGGCACACAAGAGGTGGAAAGGTATACAGTGTACAATCTTATCGCGTGTCATTATGGGACAAAACGCATTAAATGCACTCCTTAGGTGTCCCCTTGCTTTATTGGGGACCATAACGAGGCCCGTCCCGTCCGTCGCCGCTCCGTCTTGCTTCGACACGCGTCTAGGCCAATGAGGCGTGTAGTGCCATGTAGGCTGGCAGGCTGCGGAGTTGGCGTGGTGGTAGGGTCTTCATGAAGATCTGCATGCCACTACGCGGGTGCTTGCTGAGTTGGCCTAGAGGCCTCACGTCACCACGCAGGTGCTCGCCTAGTTGGTGGGCTGGCAGCTGTATGAGAACGGCGGTGGAGTCCTGGCAGATGTGGGCCTGGCTGCGGCCCCGCGGATGTCCCCTGCAAGAGTCTTGCCGGGGCCCCGACAAGGGTCTTGCCGTGGCATCCCGGTCGTCCCCGAAAAGGATCTTGCCGGGGGTCTCATGGGTATCCTCGGCAAGGATCTTGCCAAGGATCGTCGTCTTCTGATTCTCATCTCATCTTGTCTGCTTATGATCTTCACGAAGATCTGCATGCCACCATGGAGGTGCCTCCCGAGCCTTGGTTCCAACGTGGTTGATTGTGTCTGGAACTCTTGGGCTCTAGGGTGGCAGCTCTGCTGGTGTTGGGCAAGTTGCTCCGGCAAGGCTCTTGCGAGGGCTGCGTAGGCCACCCCGGCAAGGGTCTTGCCGGGGGAGTGTACCGCGCCCTCTTGCTCTTTGTGTCTTTGGTCTTGGCGTTGCTTTGATTATCTTGTGGCTTCGGCTTCCCTCCTCTGCCCTGCTAAGTGTGGCCGCAGGCGTGGCTCTGACTGCCCGTGCACAGTTAAAGGGGTACAAAAAAAAGAGCCCCTACTTTTGTACACCGACAGGAGCCCCCGGGCCTGGGCCACACATAAGCGCGGCGCGTTTTGGGCTAGTCCCAGAACGGTGCGCAGGCAGGCGAAGCAGATTTTTACCGCAGTAACTTCTTCAGCCGCTGCGCTTCCCCATGACCCGCGTTGAATGCATGACGTGGAAGGTCGTGCGTAACGTGGGGGCCATGCGTTGGGCGCTTTCGGGGGTCAGGGCCCGGGAGGAGACCCTGATCAAGAATCTGGAGGAGGAGAGGCAGTTGCGGAGGAATGACACCGCCAACCACGAGGATTATGTGAAGGGCGAAAACCTCTGGATCAGCCGCCTCGCCGATGTTGCCGGCAGAATCACCATGAAGCTGGCTACCATGGGGATGCCAAACGTGAGGTACACCCCGGAGCCGAACGCGAGCCCCAACGCCAAACTGACCCTGTTCTTCGAGGTCGTTCTTGGAGCCTTGGAGCAGTTTCGCTCTAACAGAGCGAGCTCTCTGGCCAATGAGGCTTGGCAGCTTTGTCGGGGTGCACTGATCAATGTCCTCACCAAGGTGGCGTACTGGAACCCCAACCTCGACTTCGGCGCCGCGTTGGAGAGCTTGCCAGAGGATGTGGACCTTGCAACGCTCGAGGAGCGTATCAAGCCCATCATCAGCCGCGTTTGACGGAATTCAGAGGATAGAAGGCCATCGCCGGGACTAGGCACCGCGTTTCTGATCGCCGCTGCAGGTTCACGACCAAGACAATTTTTATCTTTATTTAGAACCGCAGCAACAATTGATGTAATATAACTCTATAGTACTTTGAAACGATGCATGTTATTTTCCCGTTTGATCTCTCTTTGTATGTCCACCCTACGTTAATTGGGTAGGCTTGCCGGCGCGTAAACCCATGCCGCGACGCCTCGAGGACGGATCCCCAATAGCCTGTCGGGTGTGCTTGCTGCCAGGTAAACCACCTTACCGTTCTCAGCGCAGCCGCTTGAACTGTCGAGCAGACTCGAAACAGAACGAGAGCATTGCCAATAGTAGAAGGCCACCCTGCCGTTCTCGACGCAGCCGCTCGAACTGTTGAGCGGACTCGAAATAGAATAAGGGCGTTGCCAATAGTGGAAGGGCCCCATTGCGTGTAGGTTTCTCATATGGAGGGAATGATCTCCAAGGAGAATAATCACATATAAAAAGAATTGCTCAAAGTTTTGCGTGACTTAGCTTTTCTGTCGCTGCACGAGCTTTCACCGCATCCGCAAATGATGCCGCTTGTTCGGTCGCCTTCTTCCTTGGAAGCCATGGCGATGAAGAACTGCTAAACTGATTGCTACACCGGATTTTCACAACTGCGCCCCCTACCTGGCGCGCTGAAGATGTCGGTGGAAAACGACAACTATGGGATCACTGGAATCCCTACTATGGTCAGCGGGCGCAAGGTTGTGGAAAGAGCAGGTCTAGAAGTCAGCACAAGGGTGGTTTACCCAGGTTCAGGCCGCAAGGATGCGTAATACCCTAGTCCTGCTTTGGTGTATATTTGAGTGTTCTTGAGTTCTTGAACTAGCCACGGCGCATAACTTGTCCAAAAAATCCCAATCCCTCTCCAGTATGTCTCGGGCCTCCTTTTATAGTCAAAAAGGACGCCACAGTGGCACACAGGAGGTGAAAAGGTATACAGTGTACAAGCTTATCGCCTGTCATTATAGGACAAAACGCATTAAATGCGCTCCTTAGGTGTACCATTCCTTTATTGGGGACGTTAACGAGGCCCGTCCCGTCAGTTGCCGCTCCGTCTTTCTTCGACACACGTCTGGGCCAATGAGGCGTGCAGTGCCATGTAGGCTGGCAGGCTGCTGAGTTGGCGTGGTGGTAGGGTCTTCATGAAGATCGGCATGCCACCATGCAGGTGCTTGCTGAGTTGGCCTAGAAGCCTCACATCGCCAGGCAGGTGCTCGCCTAGTTGGTGGTCTGGCAGCTGTATGGGAACGGCGGTGGAGTCCTGGGAGATGTGGGCCTGGCTGCGGCCCCGCGGATGTCCCCAGCAAGAGTCTTGTCGGGGCCCCGGCAAGAGTCTTGCCGTGGCATCGCGGTCGTCCCTGACAAGGATCTTGCCGGGGGTCTCGTGGGTATCCTCGGCTAGGATCTTGCCGAGGATCGTCGTCTTCTGATTCTCATCTGATCTTGTGTGCTTATGATCTTCACGAAGATCTGCATGCCACCATGGAGGTGCCTCCCGAGCCTTGGTTCCAACGTGGTTGATGGTGTTTGGAACTCTTGGGCTCTAGGATGGCAGCTCTGCTGGTGTTGGGCAAGTTGCCCCGGCAAGGCTCTTGCCGGGGCTGCGTAGGCCGCCCCGGCAAGGGTCTTGCCGGGGGAGTCTACCTCGCCCTCTTGCTTTTTATGTCTCTGGTCTTGGCGTTACTTTGATTATCTTTCGCCTTCGGCTTCCCTCCTCTGCCCTGCTAAGTGTGGCCGCGGGCGCGGCTCTGACTGCCCATGCATAAGTAAAGAGGTACAAAAAAAGAACCCCTAGTTTCGTACACCGATAGATGGAAATGTCATGGCTTATTTTTGTTTAGAGTATATATATATATAGGCATCTGGTCATGTTGTAATCAATCAGAATAGAAGGTGCTGAGTAGTGACTATATCCACTGTAATAGCGATAATTGCCTTTGGCTCCTAGGTGCATATGCACCCATTGTCAAAATACACATTTCCAAAAGTTGAAAATTCGAAACAAAAATCCCACGTGTATATCCGGACATTTTATGTGCGTTCACAAGGTTTTGGTGAAAAATTCAAAATTTTCAACTTTTCAAAATGTGTATTTCGACAATGGGTGCATATGCACCTAGGAGCCAAAACACCGCGTCCGTCCAATAGCGGTAATTGCCTTTGGCTCCTAGATGCATATGCACCCATTGTCAAAATACACATTTCGAAAAGTTGAAAAATTCAAAACAAAAATCCCACGTGTATATCCGGACATTTTATGTGCGTTCACAAGGTTTTGGTGAAAAATGACGTTTTTTGTGGCTTGTGTAAAAAAGACAATTTCTGATGCTTCATTCTAACTATTCACGAGGCATTTCTTTATCTTTTTTAGACAAGGCACAAAAAACGTCGTTTTTCACCGAAACCTTGTGAACGCACATAAAATGTCCGGATACACACGTGGGATTTTTGTTTCAAATTTTTCAACTTTTCAAAATGTGTATTTCGACAATGGGTGCATATGCACCTAGGAGCCAAAACACCGCGTCCCACATATAATGCCACCTCAGTCTCTCGCAAATGCACATGGAGATAGGGTGTGCGTACATGTGTTTATAGGAATGAGTGTATATACGTATATATGAGCGTCTGTGTCTATATTGTGTTTAGAAAAACTAATTGTATCGATCAATCACGCATTTGGTCTGCCACTGCTCAAGATCAGACAACCAAGCGTCTTGAAGATAACGCTGCCTATCAATCATGCATGTCATTGCCTATCACACAGTTGGTAAGTGTTACACCACGTTGGGTGTTGACGATAACGCTGCCTATCAATCATGCATATCGTTCCCAATCATACATTTGGTCACTGTTACAACACGTCGTCTGTTCAAGGTAACGCTGCCTATCATCAGGCATGTCGTTTCCTACTGCTCAAATCAGGCTAACAATCACAATATATTTATTCAGACTTCTGTCTGTCTTCCACGATGAAGTGCTAGGATTAACCTTAGCAGCAGCAGCGGTAAAATCTTTAAGTTTCATCTCATTTGGAGTTGTGTAGAGTAGGTAGCCTGATGTAACTTTTTTAGGTCCAGATTTCCAGCTGTCGGAATTCTCCCTCTTTGTGTGAACCTTGCATATTATGAGAGAAAAGGCATTAAAATTACTCAAAAAGCATTATAAAGCATAAAAACATCATAAATAACAGTAGGTAAACATGATGCAAAATGGATGTATTAGGGTCCCCCTCTGGTAATTCTTCGCCCAGTATTTTTCATATATTCCAAAATAATTCTCCGTAAAGTTTCAGGACATTTGGAGTTGTGCAGAATAGGTATCTCAGATTTGCTCCTTTCCGGTCTAGATTTCCAGCTGCCGACATTCTCCCTCTTCATGTAAATCTTGTAAAATAAGAGAGAAAAGGCATAAGTATTGTACCCTAATATGAAATAACTATCCATAATGCAATAAATATCAACATAAAAACATGACGTAAAATGGACGTATCAACTCCCCAAGCTTAGACCTCGCTTGTCCTCAAGCGAAAGCCGATATCGATAATCATGTCCACATGTTTAGAGATAGAGGTGTCGATAATAAAATATGTACATGAGCGCATCATGATCATCTTTTAGAACATCAACATATTGTCATATAACTTCTTATGCTAAAGTGATAATTTATCCACAAGGTAAAGTATGAACGAAAAGCTTTATGGAAAAGCAACAAACTGTGATATCGATAATTGAAGCAATTGCAATTTCTCATAACATTGGAAAGAGTCAATATAAGAGCTGGTCTAGAAAGTACACATACTCAATCATCTTTTAGTCTTTCATAATTGCTAGCACTCACGGGATAGTCGTGATCAAAGTTTCAATCGAACACAGAGAAAGATAGGGGCTTATAGTTTCGCGTCGTAATGGTTTACCTCCAGAGCAATGTCAATAATAATAAATCATGAATACCTATATGTGTCAAGATCTTTCCCTAACACGTGATGTTTGCCAAAAGAAGAAGGCGATATATAAGGAATGGTGAAGATCACCATGACTCTTGCATGAAGGTAAATATTTAAAAAGTAGAAGATAGGCCCTTCGCAGAGGGAAGTAGATGTTGTCATGCGCTTTTTGGTTGGATGCATGAACACTTAATGCAAAAGAACATCACTTTATGTTGCCACTTGTGATATAAAACTTTATTATATTATCCGTCGCTTTTATTACTTCTATATCACAAGGTCGTATAAAGTTTATTTTCCCCACACTAATAGATCACACATATTTAGGGAGCATTTTTTATTGCTTGCATCAATAACAACTTACTTGAAGGATCTTACTCAATCCATGGGTATGTATAGTGGACTCTCATGGCAAAACTGGTTTAAGGGTGTTTGGATGCACTAGTAGTATCTCTACTTAAATGCGGAATTTTTGGGCTAGTATGAGGTGGAAGCAAGCATCGCATGCTAGACGATCCATGACAATATAACTTCTATTCAGAAATAAGAAAACATAACCCATTATGTTGTCTTCCTTGTCCAAGATCCACTTATTAGCATATCATATGTTAATGAGTGATCACAATCATACAAGATATCCAAGATAATATATCTATATGTGAACCTCTCTTTCTTTATCACTTCGTTTTAATTGCAACAATGACCAAAACTATGTTTGTCATCTTTCAATAAGTTTCAACCCTCAAACTTCTTTATATGTGAACTCATCACTCCCCATAAGATCATAATATAAACTTTTATTTCTTTTATACCCTCTTTTTTCTTTCCCTTTATTCTTTTTCTTTTCTTTCAAAGATCAAGGCAATAAAACAAAGCCCTTACTAAAACTACATTTTATTATATAACTCGCACACTCAAATTCATAGATAGATCATAAAGCAAAACTAAAGGACTAGATCAAACCAAAAACTTGCACGCTACTAGATCAAGATAAAACCAAAAGGATCGAACTAATATAAACGATAAAAGTAAAGATGTGGTGGTGATACGAAACCGGGACACCTCCCCCAAGCTTGGCACAAGCCAAGGGGAGTGCCCATACCCATATACTCAGTTCTCCTTCTGAATCTTGAGAAGACATCCTGCTCTAAATCTGCTGCAGAAATAGCTTGAAACAAAAACAGAGGATACTGCTATGGTACGGTGGTAAAACCTTCGGGAGATTATATAATGAATTTTTACCGACCAAAAGAAGTATTGTGCAGAAACAGAGTCCGGATGGTACACGAGGTGGCCACAAGCCTGGGAGGCGCGCCTAGGGGGGTAGGGCGTGCCCCCCGGGCTTGTCGCCTCCTCGTGCACTATTCAGACTACTTATTTTTCTATTTTTTCTAATATTTCAAAGCGGGGTAAAATTGCCTTCTGGTAACTTTTGGAGTCTGGTTTTTTACCGTACCACATACCTCTTCCTTTTCAGGGTTCTGGCGTGTTCTGGTAGGTCTCCCTTATGTACTCCTCTTGTGTTATGGTATTAATAATGTTAGTTTCAACATTTATGGGCGTCCCTGAGATGTAATGTTTGATTCATTCCCATTCACCGCCTTAGGGCTATTACCTTCGGCATTGTTAATTTTGATGGCACCGGAACGATATACTGCCTAGATAATATATGGACCTTCCCATTTAGACAGAAGTTTCCCTTCAAAAAATCTTAAACGAGAATTGTATAGCAAGACTTGATCACCTAAATTGAATTCATGCTTTTGTATTCTTTTATGATGTCATCTTTTAACCTTTTCTTTAAACAACTTAGTATTTTCATAGGCTTGGGTCCTCCATTCATCAAGTGAGCTAATGTCAGATAACCTCTTTTCACCGGCAAGTTTGAAATCATAATTGAGTTCTCTAAATGCCCAATAAGCTATATGTTCTAGTTCCAGAGATAAGTGACATGCTTTTCCATAAACCATTTTATATGGAGACATACCCATAGGATTTTTTTAAGAAGTTATATAAGCCCATAATGTGTCATCAAGTTTCTTAGACCAATTCTTCCTGGGTCTGTTAATAGTCTTTTGCAAGATTAATTTTTTTCCCTATTACTTAGTTCTACTTGGCCACTAGACTGAGGATGATAAGGAGATGCAATTATATGGTTAACATCATACTTAGAAAGCAACTTATGGAAAGCACCATGAATAAAGTGTGAACCACCATTAGTCTTTAAATATCTAGGGACTCCAAACCGCGGGACAATAACTTATTTAAGCATCTTAATGGAAGTGTTGTGATCAGCACTGCTAGTTGGAATAGCTTCTACCCACTTGGTAACCTAATCAATAGCAACCAAAATATGAGTATACCCATTGGAGGAAGGAAAAGGACCCCAAACATAAAATGTTTCAATAACAAGAGAATAATTCATAGGCATTTCCTAACGTCTACTAATATTACCAATTCTTTGACATTGATCACCAGACAAGACAAACTTATGAGCATCTTTGAAGAGAATATGCCAATAAAAACCTGATTGCAATACCTTGTGTGTGGTTCGATCTCCCGCATGGTGTCCTCCATATGGCTCGGAGTGACACTTCCATAGGATCCGTTCCTATTCATGCTCAGGTACACAACGTCTAATAACACAATCTATTCCTTCTTCATATAAACGTGGGTCATCCTAGAAGTAATGTCTTAAATCATAGAAAAACTTATTCTTTCTCCGGTATGTAAAACTAGGTGGTATAAATTTAGCAACAATGTAATTAGCATAGTCTGCATACCATGGTGTGTGCTACGAGAAGTGTTTATGACAGCTAATTGTTCATCAGCAAAACTATCATCTATAGGTAGTGGATCATCAAGAATATTTTGTAACCTAGACAAGTTATCTGCAACGGGGTTCTCAGCTCCTTTCCTATCAATAATATGTAAATCAAATTCTCGTAGCAAGAGAACCCACCTAATGAGTCTAGGTTTATTATCTTTCTTTTCCATAAGGTATTTAATAGCAACATGATTAGTGTGAATGGTGACATTGGAATCAACAATGTAAGATCTGCAAGCAAACACAACTGCTAAGAATTCCTTTTCAGTAGTAGCATAATTTGTTTGAGCACTGTCTAGAGTTTTGCTAGAACAATGGACAATGTTTAAATTCTTATCAACTCTTTGTCCTAGTATAGCACCAACAGCATAATCAGTAGCATCACACATAATTTCAAAGGGTAGGTTCCAATCAGGTGGTTGAAAAATAGGTGCAGAGATCAAGGCTTTCTTAAGTATTTCAAAGGCTTCTAAACAATCATCATAAAAGATGGAACATCTTTTTGTGAAAGATTAGTAAGAGGCCTAGAAATTTTAGAGAAGCCTTTAATAAACCTCCTACAGAAACTAGCATGACCAAGGAAACCTTATACCTTTGATATCTGTAGGACATGGCATTTTTTCAATTGCATCAACTTTAGCTTTATCAACTTCAGTAACTCTTTCAGAAATTTTATGTCCCAAGACAATACCTTCATTAACCATAAAATGGTACTTCTCCCAGTTCAAGACAAGATTAGTTTCTTCACATCTCTGCAAAACTTGGTCAAGGTTGCTTAAGAAATCATCAAAAGAAGTCTCGTAAACGGAAAAATCATCCATGGAAACCTCAACAATCTTTTCACAAAAGTCAGGGAATATAGCAGTCAGACATCTTTGAAAAGTAGTAGGTGCATTGCATAAACCAAACTGCATACGTCTATAAGCAAAGGTACCGAAAGGGAAAGTAAAAGTAGTATTTTATTGGTCCTCTTGTGACACGGGTATTTGAGAGAAACCAGAATATCCTTCTAGAAAGCAAAAGAGTGTATGTTTGGATAATCTTTCTAGCATTTCATCAATAAAAGGCAAAGGGTAATGATCTTTCCTAGTAGATTTATCTAATTTTCTTAAATCGATTACCATTCTATAACTTGTGATAATTCTTTGTGGGATAAGTTCATCGTTATCATTTGGAACTATAGTGATACCTCCCTTCTTAGGGACACAATGAACGGGACATACCCATCTACTATCAGCTACGGGATAGATTATACCTGTTTCCAGAAGCTTTGATATTTCATTTCTTACCACTTCTATCATCTTAGGATTTAACCGTCGCCGGTGATCAACAACTGGTTTAGCATCAGGTTCCATATTAATTTTATGCTGACATAGAGTGGGACTAGTGCCCTTAAGATCATCAAGAGTATCCAATAGTGGCACGATGCTTCCTCGGAGTTTTCAATAATCTCTTTTCTTCATGCTTTAAAAGGTTAGCACTAATAATAACAGGATATATCTTCTTTTCATCTAGATAAGCATATTTCAAAGTGTCAACTAATTGTTTAAGTTCAAACACGGGATGACTCTTGGGTGGTAGAGGATCTCCAAGAGTTTTAATAGGCAAGTTGTGTTTCAAGACATGCATTTTTTTTAAATAATATCTCATCTATTTCATTTCTTTCATCCATATGAATATCATTTTCATGGTCTAGCAAATATTGTTCTAAAGGATTAGTAGGAGGCACGACAATAGAATCAAGACCAAAAATTTCATCCTTACTAGGTACTTCTTTATCATGAGGTTGCCTACAAAATTTAGAGAAATTAAACTCATGAGACAAACCACCAAAGCTTATACTAACATTTCTTTCTCACAGTCTATCCTAGCATTAACAGTGTTCAAGAAAGGTCTACCAAATATTATGGGACAAAAGTCATCTTGTGGGGTACCAAGAATGAGAAAATCAGTAGGATATTTTATTTTCCCACACAAGACTTCAAGATCTCTAACAATCCCAATTGGTGTAATGGTGTCTCTATTCGCAAGTTTAATGGTAGCATCTATATCTTCTATCTCAGCAGGTACAATATCATTCATAATTTCTTGATATAGAGTAAACGGAATAGCACTCACACTAGCACCCACATCACACAAGCCATGATAACAATGATCTCCTATTTTAACTGAGACAACGGGCATGCCAACAACAGTTCTATGTTTATCTTTTTCATCGGGTTTAGCAATCCTAGTAGCTTCATCACATAAATAAATAACATGCCCATCAATATTTTCTACCAAGAGATCTTTAACCATAGCAACATTAGGTTCAACTTTAATTTGTTCATTGGGATGATGTCTGCTAGAACTACGTCGGTATTTCCCCAAAGAGGAAGGGATGGTGCAGTATAGTGACGGTAGTATTTCCCTCAGTGATGAGACCAAGGTTATCAAACAATTAGGAGAACCTCCTCACACCACGTAAACAGCCCCTGCACACAAATAACAAATACTCGCTACCCGACGTGTTAAAGGGTTTGTCAATCCCTTCGAATGCAGTGCCTCAAGATAGGAATATAACGTGAGATAAAAGTTGTAGATTGGATAAATAGATCATGAAATAAATAAATTTCAGCAAGGTATTTTTGTGTTTTTGGTTTAATAGATCTGAAAATAAATGCAAGGGAATATACATCACAAAGGCAAATATGATGAAAAGTGACCCGGGGGCCGTAGGTTTCACTAGTGGCTTCTCTCGAGAAAAATAGCAAACGGTGGGAAAAAAATTACTGTTGGGAAATTGATAGAACTTCAGATAATCATGACGATATCCAGGCAATGATCATTATATAGGCATCACGTCCAAGATTAGTAGACTGACTCCTGCCTGCATCTACTACTATTACTCCACACATCAACCGCTATCCAGCATGCATCTAGTGCATTAAGTTCATGGAAAAACATAGTAATGCAATAAGAACGATTACATGATGTAGACAAGATCCGTTTATCTATTGCAGAGATATAGATCTCATCTTGTTATCCTTAGTAGCAACGATACATACGTGTCGGTTCCCCTTCTGTCACTGGGATCAAGCACCGTAAGATCGAACCCACTACAAAGCACCTCCTCCCATTGCAAGATAAATAGAGAAAGTTGGCCAAAAAAATCCCAATATCGGAGAAGAAATACGAGGCTATAAGCAATCATTCATATAAGAGATCAAAGAACACTCAAATAACTTTCATGGATAAAAACATAGATCTGATCATAAACTCAAAGTTCATCGGATCCCAACAAACACACTACGAAAAGACTTACATCATATGGATCTCCAAGAGACCATTGTATTGATAATCAAGAGAGAGAGAGAGAGAGAGAGAGAGAGAGGAAGCCATCTAGCTACTAACTATGGACCCATAGGTCTATAAAGAACTACTCACGCATCACCGGAGAGGCACCAATGTAAGTGGTGAACACCTCCGTGATGGTGTCTAGATTGGATCTGGTGTTTCTGGACTCTGCGGTGGCTGGAATTGATTTTCGTCGACTCCCTTAGGGTTTCTGGAATATTGGGTATTTATAGAGCAAAGAGGAGATTCGGGGGGCACCCGAGGTGGGCACAACCCACCAGGGCGCGCCTGGGCCTCCTGGCGTGCCCTGGTGAGTGTTGCTCCACACGAGCCACCCCCAGGTGCTTCCTTGGCACACTTGATGTCTTCTGGCCCAAAAAACTCCTCCAGGAGTTTCGTTGTGTTTGGACTCCGTTTGATATTGACTCCTTGCGATGTAAAAAACATGTAGAAAACAACAACTGGCACTGGGCACTATGTCAATAGGTTAGTACCAAAAATGATATAAAATGATTGTAAAACGTCCAAGAATGATAATATAACAGCTTGGAACAATCAAAAATTATAGATACGTTGGAGACGTATCAGGGGTGTAGGTGTTCTTGAAAACTCTTACGAACCATGGTTGAAGCTTTAGCATGTTCTTTTATCCTAACGAGAAAAGGTTGTTTCTCAACAGCAGTAGGGATAACTGGATCAACATTATAAGTAATGCTTTCTTCCCTAGCTTCAATAGGTTCTACTACTATAAATTCCATGGGAGGATGATATTTAAACCACTTCTCCTTAGAGAGATCAACATGAGTAGCAAATGATTCACAAAAAGAGGCTACTACATCAGAGTCAAGTCCATATTTAGTGCTAAAATTCTGGAAAGCATTGGTATCCATAAAAGTTTTAACACAATCAAATTCAAGCTTTATACCTGACTCCTTACCTTCGTCGAGTTCCCAATCTTTAGAGTTGCATTTAATTCTTTCCAAGAGATCCCAATTGAATTCAATAGTCTTGTTCATTAAAGAACCAGTAAAAGAGGTATCAGACATGGATTGATCATTACGAGAAAGCCAAGCATAAAAGTTCACACTAATAATTTCTCTTGAGAGCTCATGATTGGGTCATGAATATAACATTGACTTAAGCCTCCTCCCGAAAGCTAGAGCGATACTTTCTCCTTCACGAGGCCAATAATTATATATATAATTCCGATCACGATGAACTAGAAGAAGGATAAAACTTCTGATGAAATTCCATTTTCAATCGGTTGTAATTCCAAGACCAATATCGTCGCATAGCCTATACCATGTCAATGCCTTTCCCTTCAAAGATAAAGACAAGACCATCCTCTTGACTTCATCTCCGGGTAAACCTGTGATACGTCTCCAACGTATCGATAATTTATGAAGTATTCATGCCATATTCACCTATGTTTACAACAGTTTTATATGGTTTTGATGCACTTTATATGATTTATTTAAAACTAAGTCGGACTGACGCTGTTTTCAGCAGAACGACCATGGTGTTGTTTTTGTGCAGAAAATGAAAGTTCTCGGAATCTCCCGACACTTTTTGATGAATTTTTTGGAAGAAAAGAGATCCCCGAAGCTTCGTGGGAGGGCCAGAAGAGCCACAAGGAGCGCAACACCCACCAAGGCGCGCCAAAGGGACCCAACTTGTCTCGGTGGGTGGTGCTTAGCACGAGGCCCATCTTCGCATGAAGCCAATGCCCAAAAATACTATAAATAGAGAAACCATCAGAAATAACCCTAGATCAAAAGTTCCGCCACCGCAAGCCTCTGTAGCCATGAGAAATCAATCTAGACCCCATTCCGGCAGCCTGCCAGAGGGGAGAATCAACTCTAGTGGCCATCTTCATCCTCCCGGCAGCCACCCCGATGAGGAGGGAGTAGTCCACCCTCGGGGCTAAGGATTTGTACCAGTAGCTATGTGTTTAATCTCTCTCTCTGTCTCTCTCTCTCTCTCTCTCGTGTTCTTGAGATGCCATGATTTTGATGTATTGATGGCTTTGTTAATATAGTCGGATTTCCCTCTCTATCTTGTTGTGAATTGAGTTTTCCCTTTGAGATTTCGTTTTATTGGATTCAATACTTTTATGGATTTTAGAGCACTTGATGTATGTCTTGCTATGAGTACCCGTGGTGAAAATGGGGTGCCATATTGATTCACTTGATATATGTTTTGGCATTCAACTTGCGGATTCCCGCGGTGACATTGGGGTAATCTATGCAGAGGGGTTGATGCACGTTCTTGTCTTTGTTTCTCCGGTAGAAATCTTGGAGCACTCTTTGAAATTATTTGTGTTGGATTGCATATTATGGATCTGAAATTGTTTGATGAGTATCATATAATTAACTCATGGATACTTGTGGTGACATTGGAGTATCTTGGTGACATTAGAGTTGGTTGATGCGTATCATATGGTGTTATTCTAGTACGAACTCTTGGATAGATCGAACAGAAATAATAACTTTGCATTAATTTATTACGAACTCTTGAATAGATCGAACGGAAAGAATAGCTCTGAGGTGGTTTCGTACCCTACAAATAATTTCGTCTTATGTTCTCTGCTAGATAGGAACTTTGGAGTGATCCTTCATTGCACGTTGAGGGATACTTATATGATCCAATTATATTAGCATTGTGGAGAGATGGCACTAGCACAAGTACAGATCCTAGGCCTCATTTTCAAGCATTGCAATACCATTTGTGCTCCGTTTTATCACTTGCTACCTTGTTGTTTTTATTGTTCTTATTACAAAAATCGTTATATACTATCATTATTACACTTGTATCACCATCTCTTGGACAACTCGTGCACCTATACAATTTCCCATTGTATTGGGTGTGTTTGGGACACAAATGATTTCTTGTATTTAATTGCAGAGTTGCTTGAGAGAGACCATCTTCATCCTACGTCTCCCACAGATTTATAAACCTTAGGTCATCCACTTAAGGAAAAATTGCTACTGTCCTACAAAAATTTGTGCTTGGAGGCCCAACACGAGTCTACAAGAATAAAGTTGTGTAGTAGACATCAACCTGCAAGCTTAAATAATCCACAAACTTCATCCACAAGGATTAGATGCATATCGGGATTTAGTGTTCCGTCTCCTGCATAAGGATTAGCTAGCAGTTTCTCTATCATACCCAAAGGAATTTCATAATAAATATTTTCAGTAGGTGCAGTAGGTTGAGGAGCAACTCTTTGTTCTTTCGGTCCAGGTGAAGATACCCCGAACAATCTCGCCTCGAAGGATTATATTCCATAGTGACAAGTGATAGTAAATTTCAGCACACAATATAAATTTTTCCTTACCAAATTCCACTCACCAAAGGCGCTTCACTCCCCGGCAATGGCGCTAGAAAAGTGTCTTGATGACCCACAAGTATAGGGTATCTTTCGTAGTCCTTTAGATAAGTAAGGTTATCGAACCCAACGAGGAGCAGAAGGAAATGACAAGGGGGTTTCAGCAAGGTATTCTCTGCAAGCACTGAAATTATCGGTAACAGATAGTTGTGTGATAAGATAATTCGTAACGGGTAACAAGTAACAAGTGACCATGAGAGAGAGAGAGAGATTAAATACATAGCTACTGGTACAAACCCTCAGCCCCAAGGGTGGACTACTCCCTTCTCATCATGGTGGCCATAGGGATGATGAAGATGGCCTCCGGTGATGATTTCACCCTCTGACAGGGTGCTGGAACGGACTCCCAATTGGTTTTTCGTGGCTACAGAGTCTTGCGGTGGCGGAACTTGTGATCTAGGGTTCTCTGCATGGTTTTTGGAATATTTGGCAATTTATAGGGCGAAGAGGTGGTGCAGGAGGCCACCGAGGTGGGCACAACCCACTAGGGCGCGCCTAGGTGGGTTGTGCTCCCCTCGGGGCACCCCTCTGGTACTTCATTGGCCCATGTTGTGTCTTCTGGTCCATAAAAATTCTCCAAAAAGTTTTGCTGCATTTGGACTCCGTCTGGTATTGATTTTTGCGATGTAAAAAACAAGCAAAAAAAAAAACAACTAGCACTAGGCACTATGTCAATTGGTTAGTCCCAAAAATGATATAAAGTTGCTATAAAATGATTGTAAAACATCCAAGAATGATAATATAACAACATGAATACTTCATAAATCGTAGATACGTTGGAGACGTATCACTTATCTTTCTATTTTTCTTTCCACTTCTCTTACCTTTGGCTTGATTTCTTGAAGTCTGACAATTTTCTCCCCTAGTTGGGTAAGGTGGTCTGGTCTCTTTTTCCACCCTTGGTACTTCGGTTCTGTTAGCTTTCGGGGATGCTTCTTCTTCATTATTGTCACCATCGATTGTTTCTGCATCTGGATCAACTTCTTTCTCAACCTCTTTTCCAGCTTCATCGTCTAATGCATCTTCATGGGTTAGTTCTTCTTGACTGAAAAGGAGTTCTCTGTCTTCTTGGGTTTGAATCTAACTTTCTCTTCGCTTCTTTGATTGTTCCTTCTTGTACCATGCATGTCATTTTGGGTCCTGCGTTCTTTTACCACTACAGTTTCAATTTCGTTAGTAGGAAAAAAAATGTTTGTATCAAGTTGGGAAAGAATCAAAGATTGAGTTTAAAATTTTTGGGTACATTGGGTTTCTATCATGCGAGAGTGTTTATGAAGGTTCTTCACAACATGACTTAACCCTTCTACCTCATCATGATGGATGCACCTTCGGAAGTCTTGATGGAAGTTGTCTTAGTGGAACTTGAATTTATCCATCATCTCTCATAATTCATCTTCCTGATGATAGACACTAAATGTATCCACTTTCCATTAATAACTTGTTTAGCAGGTTTACCTTTTTCCTGAGTAATCTTTTTAAATTCCTCCATGTCTTCCATAGGATAAATTTGTCCATTTGTCTTCGTCGTCTCTTCAATGTACCATTGTTCTTTAGTAGTCACATTATTTTCAATGGGTGCTCTTCTGTCCTCTAGAGTTATATTCATGAAACATCCTCCTGCACTCAAATTAAGAATAGACTTGGATTCCACGTTAATCCCATTGTAAAACAAATGAAGTGTAACATGTTCAGCATAACCATGGTTAGGACAAAAAATCAAAATTTTAGAATATCTTCCCCGGGCTTCATATAGACTTTCTTCCAGTCCTTGGATGAACAAGCTGAGGTTTTTCATAATTTAGTTAGCTTAGAGCCAAGAAGAAATTTAGCCATAAACCTTTCAGCACACATTTTTCAGCTGGTTATGCTGCCATAAGGTAATCAGTTATTCCAAGTTTTAGCATCACCCTCTAAAGAAAACCTAAAGAATCTTAATAAAACAAACTCTCTTGACACATCCTTTATCTTAAAAGTCCCACAAAGGGTATCGAAGAACATAAGGTGTGCTAATTGAGAGTCCTCCTCTTCAATCCCTGCAAAGGCATGCTTTTTAACCTCCATTATAAGATTACAATCAATCGAATACACAATTGCATAGTTGGTAGGTAAAACTATAGGAGATCTTGAGCACAATCATGGAGCATAGTAGTCTCTTATAGTTTTCTTTTGTTCTGGAGTAAGCGTCATCTCTGCAAACAAACTGTTAAGCACAATGGTAGGATTATATTCTACTCCCTCCGTTCCTAAATATTTGTCTTTTTAGGGATTTCAAATGATTACCACATACGGATGTATATAGACATAGTTTAGAGTGTAGATTCACTCATTTTGCTCCGTATGTAGTCACTTGTTGAAATCTCTAGAAAGACAAATATTTAGGAACAGAGGGAGTATTTTTTTTATTGATGAAGCAGCTTGATGCTCTTGAGGAAAACGGGTAATATATTCTAGAAAATAAGTTCTTTCGGAACGAGTAGATACCCTATCACCTATATGCGGCGTCTACATTAGCAATACCTGCAAAATAGTTACGAAACAAAACTCTGTACTTAGCTCCTCGGCAACAGTGCCAGAAAATGCTTGATGGCCTAGAAGACATAGGGTGGTGTAGCACTTTTGCAGAAGTATCCCAATTACTTATCACACCAATGAAGAGCAGAGTGGAGTATTTATATTAGCGCTTCTATCACACACAAGGCGTCACATTTCTTGTGTGAAGTAACTGCGTGTGATTCTGCAAATATCGTTACAGTCCTGGTGGACCGATAAACCATAATGACAACCATATATGTTTGCAATAACAAAGGTAAGAAAAAAGTAAAAGACATAAATAAAACGGTAAGTGGAGTTGTGTTTACTGCAATGGAAAGAGTTAGGCGTGGAGAGAATTTAGTTCATGGAATACATCAAGTGTGCTAGTGCGACGGTAATACCAGTTTCCTTGTACTTTGTTTGTAGTATCTGATATGTTTGTTTTGTAGGTGGATCACCCTAAAGTAATAGAACTCCTCCTCGTGGGATTACATTCCATTCTATGGTCCTACTTCGCCGTTTCCACAACGTGACCATCTCCACAATTAAGGTCCTCAGACTAGAACCAAGCATTAAGTTTAGTGGGTCACTGTTATCTCATATTGTCTTCGGTCCTCATAGATGTCTCTACCTATCACCTTAGAGGTCGAAAATTTCCAACACAATATGTATTACCTATGTAGTTCTTGACATCATATTGTCTAGGCCCTTAAATTGGACAACACGCATAGAGTTCGCCACAATATAACAACTTACTAGACAGATCATAAGACTACAAATACAAATGATGACATATAGATCAGGCACAAATGAATCTTAACATTTACCTATACATCTCCCAAGCCTAGGGGAAACTACTCACACAATGTAGCGGAATAACCAATCATCTTAGAGAATAAACAGACAAAGATCATATCAATAACACGAAGAAGATCCACAATTAAATGAATGATCCAAATAGTTTGATCTCCACATGACTAGGATAGAGTTTACAAGTTGTTCTCACAACTTGGAATTCCTCTTACAATGGAGAACGATGAGGTGACCAAAACTAGGAAGATCTCAAGTCATTCTCCGGATCTCTCCTTCTCTGTTCTGGTAATGGTGTCGGGGCTAGGGTTCTCTTCTCCCCTGGGCCCCTTCACGAAAGTGTCTTGTATAGACATGGTGGAGCTATTGCACTTCATATGACAGCCCATACGAGCGGGTACGATCGTATGGAAGACCGTCTTTTGCTTTGTTGTGCCTGGTGAGTGGTGGCTTGACACTCTAAATGGCAATTGCTCAACTGGACTTGATTTGCAGTAATCCTCCTTGGTTTCCTTCCATATATGATATTTCCTGCCAAACAATGGAGAAATGGATTTTCTTCTCTTTTCAAGGGTTAGCGTTACAAATAACCGAGATGGCACGAATCTGATGAAAACCCAATAAGAATCACTTGAAAATGCCATAAAATCTCGAGCCATCAAGGTCCCAGCCTGCAAGCCAATTTCGAGGTAGCCGAGCGAGGAGCTCGGCTTGACGAGGTGGCGATGCAACTTGGTCAATGTGGTGAGGTGAAGCCCCCGGTCCAGCTATCATGACGAAGTTGGTTGGTTGGTGATGATGAAGCCCCCAGAGTATGTCGAGGAAACGATGGCGAAGAGCTTGGTCTAGCCGAGGTAACGAAGTTGATTGGTAAGGTGACGTTGGAGCCCCTGTGCTAGCCTAGGTGTCCAGGTAGGTCAGCATGGTGGACATCACCTTAAAAGCGACGGCGCGACGAAGCCGATGCAGGTCAGAATTATTGACGCGGTCAATGCTGGCTTGATGAAGTGATCATGTGGTGATTGCAGCGTTCCTGGTGCATGCATTATGTGGGGCAACGATGTTGTCTTGGCGATTATTTGGCCATCCCAATGATGGGCTCTTCGTTGGCTCGCCGAGGTGATGATCCATGGTGGTTGTCAACGGCTCAATGAAGCGATGACGCAATCGATGCTGTCGCGGGTCGGCATCCTAGAGCAACAAGGTCGCGCTAGTTTGGTATCGGCACGACTGTGAAGATAGCCTCAAAAAATGCTCAAAATTTGTGGCCACGAGTTTGGGAACCGAACACAATAGTCTAGAAAAATATTCCTTCAAAATGGACGTCCAATATCTCGTTCATGAGAATAAGATGAACTCGGGTCAGATTCATTTTCGCACACAAACCCGATACAAAAATTGATGCAGTCCTTGGAGGTTTCCTAGAATTTGAATGGTCGGGTCGAGCTGAAATTTTGAGGGGTGGTCGAGGAATACGCAGCCGATGAACGGGTCGATTTTCCATAGGATGTTCGAGCTTGAAGCTGGACTACTCGCCCCAAACTCTTCCCGATTCTCGTCCAGATTCGACATGGCTCCAGAATATCGATGATTGATTGAGATTTCTCCATCGGAACAAGATGGAATTTTACAGGGTCGTTGTAGACTCAATTACGTGCAATTCCACCGAATAAATTGTGGAAGCGACACTCGGGGAGGTGGGACGGCGAAAACAAATCTGTTGTCCAGAAAATTATGCACGATCACATGAGGGCAATGTTGATGTTGAGCCCCGAGCTCCGTGGATGGTTTTTCTGTGATCTCGGTTGAGATCGAAGTTGATGTTGATGAAGGCACATGTCCAATCTTGACGATCCGGCATGGGATGTAGTCCTCGGGCTGGTAAAAGGTCCCAGCCACCATGCCGGCCCTGAGGTGGCCAAGTGAAGAGTTCGGCTTGACAAAGTGGCGACCCGAAATTATCGACATGGCGAGGAGAAGCCCCCGGTCCAGGCGAGGTGATGAAGCATATCGGCGGGGTGACGCCGATGTTCATACGCCAGCCAACGTGATGGAGCAGGTCGGCGGGTATCGCCAGCTTGAAGAAGTGACGATGTGGCGGCGCTGGAATAGGGTGGCTTGTCAAGGTGACGACGCAGTCTAGTCCATGTTGGCGGGACGATGACGTGGACCCGTCGAGGTCATGATGTGGCTTGGCAAAGTCGATTACCTGTGCACATAAAAGAGTGCAAGCCAAAAGTAATAACAAATAACAGTAATAATTTTAAAAAATATTCTTTGCATATTGAATTTATGCAAAGTAAATTATTAGACGCCTGAGAAGTGACACACATGTGGCACGAACATATGACAACTCTGAACGGTTCTTATGGCAAGTTTAGTGACACCAGGATGACAACTTTAATTGTCAAGAATGGCAACTTCCTTTTCAGATGGCAAGTTTCAGAGTTTTAATTTATTTTTTCTTTTTGGACAGCAACTTTAGTTATAAAGAAGTTTAAAAATGAAGTACTTTGTGCCTGACACTTATCATTTGAGAATTATTAAAGATATGTGGCTTGCCCAGAGGTCGATTCGATGGCGTGACGGGGCGGGGGCGTGCAGACGCAGACGCAGGACGGAACTCCGTCTAAATTATCAACAACATGGTGACAGCGCCTAGTACAGTACTACAACTAGTACCAAGGTTAAATTGTTCTAAATTTTACTTCGGGAAGAAAGTACAATACTACAACTAGTACCAAAGTTAAATTGTTCTAAATTTTACTGAGGGAGGAAAGTACGGTACTACAACTAGTGCCAAAGTTAAATTGTTCTAAATTTTACTAAGGGAGGAAAGCAGTACTAGCATAGAAAACGAAAACCAATTTAATATTTAGCTTGGGCAGCTTTAGGGCATCTCCGTCGTGATCCTCAAAACTTCAGCATCCGACGAACCGTGAAAGCCATCTAGTACGTGTTTTCTCCGAAAACCGAAAACAAACATGAGGCTTTTACTCTATGACTTTACCCATGTTCCTTTGCTTTCTGGAACACAGAGGCGCTTTCCTTATATTAAAGGGAACCCGGTAATCCTCGTTCCACTGTCTGTTGAGTGCACACATGCAAAGCTATTCCCTGCATGGAAGGGTTGGTAAGCTTGTGTTTCATAGCCCTATGCACGCTACTGGCCGTTTGGTTTCTCAAGCTCTCCGTTGGCAAGAGCAAGCCGGCCGGGAAGCCGCAGCTCCCTCCGGGGCCATGGCCTCTCCCGATTATCGGCAGCCTCCACCACGTCGCCAGTGCCCTCCCACACCGCAGGATGATGGAGCTGTCTTGTCGGTACGGACCGCTGATGCACCTCATGCTAGGTGAGGTACCCACCGTGATAGTCTCCAGCGCCGAGGCAGCGACGCTGGTGCTGAAGACCAACGACCCGCGTTTGCGGGCCGGCCAACTGGCGTGATTCTGGACATCTTCAGCTGCGGTGGCAAGGGCTTCGCCTTCGCCCCATATGGTGGCCACTGGCGCCAGATACGCAAGGTGTGCATCGTGGAGCTTCTGAGCTCCAAACAGGTAAAGCGGATGGAGGGCATCAGGGCCGAGGAGGTGGGCAACCTCCTCCGCTCCATGACCGGCTTGAATGGCGCCACCGTCAACATCAGCGAGAAGATGGCGACGCTCAGCAACAACCTCGTGTCGCGGGCGGTTTTCGGCGGCAAATTCCCGCAGCAGGAGTTGTATCTCCGCGAGCTGGACGAGGCGTTGCCGCTGATGGGTGGCTTCTGCCTCGTCGACCTCTTCCCATCATCGCGGCTGGCCCGGTGGCTCAGCAGCGGCGAGCGCCTCATGACGAAGTGCCATGGCGCATGCAGCGCATAATTTCAGACATCATTGAGGGTCGCAAGGCGGCGCAAGCTGCCGGCGTTGGCGACGACGAGGATGTGCTGAACGTGCTGCTCAGGCTGCAGCGGGAGGATACGTTGGAATTCCCTCTAACCACAGAGACGATAGGCGCCATCTTGTTTGTAAGTTTTCCTCCTTTTTCTCTGTTATGAATTGCACTAAAAAGATGATATGTGTGTGCAGTTAGCATATGCTTTATTCGGTCTCGGATCTCTTTCGCGACTGCCCTACGGGCTAGCTAACAAAATTTCCTTCACATGCAATATAATGTTTCTTCTCGTTCCAGTCTGTGGACTAACTCCATCAGTCGGAGTATTTACAGAGAAGGCGAGAGGGGGGGGGGGGGGGGGGGGGTAAGGGGAAGTCACCAAAATTCAGTGAATTTAAGTGATTTTGGTTTGCATTGCGGCCAAATGACCAGAATATTCACTTAAATTCAATTGAACATTTACAATTTTAAAAAAATATTTGAATTTATTCACTACTGAAATTGCATTGCTGAAATGTTTTTGCCCAAACGTAATTATTTCAGTATGCCTAAACACCTCCCACATGACCAAAAGAAAGATCGGACTGTAGCTTTTAATAGGATCAACTGTGCACATGCCTGAGCTTACTAAATGCCAAGAAGCACTTAATTTGGTTACGATTTTTTTAAAGAAGTCATATCTTTTGAACCGAGCATTGAAATATTGACCTGTTTTCAGGTTCCTTACGATGAGCTCTTTGAAACTAGATCTCATATGGGTATATTTTGATTAACATTCTTTTTGTGCAAGTTTAGTAATTGAGTAACCAACTTTAGTGTCACATGTGTCAACTTCTTGTTAGGTGGAAAAGTTACACATCGCAAGGAAGTTGGTCATGGAAACAGATGAAGTTACATATCCACTAATACGGTAGTTGAGACGGGGTGCTAGCAGTGAAAACTGCACATCCATGAATTAGGGGAAAAGTTAAACATCGACTATTTGGCAGTTGGTTGGGCCAAGAGACCAAGTTGCACATCTAAGTGGTAGAGTAGTTGAGGCAGGGTGCCAACAGTGGAAACTACATATCCACAAGTAATGATGGGGGAATTGCACATCGACTGCTAGGTAGTTGGTCGGGCCAGAAGATAAGTTGCATATCTTAGTGGTACAGTAGTTGAGGTCGTATGCTAGGAGTGAAAAGTACACATCCATGAATAGGGAAGTGAGAGTTGCACATCGACTGCTAGGTAGTTGGTCAGGCTAGGAGACAAACTTGCACATATAAGTGAATGCGGCAATTCAGGCGGGTGCCAGCAGTGAAAACTACATATTCACGAGTATGGAAGGGGAGTTGCACATCGGCTGCTAGGCAGCTGGCCAGACAGCAGACTAAGTGGCACATCATAAAAACAATTGGTTACCATGTTGCTAAATTGCAACCTCACAGGCCAAAATTGGTTTTGATAAAAGTTTGCTTCCTTCGTTTGAAAGATGGCATTAAAAAAAGCTCATCCAAACATATACAAATGAGGCTAGTTTCATAAAGCTTGTGGAGAATGATAACATATCGTAATTCTGACGTGTGGTTTAGAAGTTATGGCATTTTGAATTTTCTTTAACTAAATTAGATGATAAATTTGGACTGCACCTCTCATTTAATGCCAACTGTACGCCCAGGCATGCATACGTAATTTCTAACCAAGTAGCACCTCTATTAGTCACATGATTGCATTGTGCATCAAGGAAGAGGTGTGCGCTCTTTGAGAGCTTTCTTCTCCTTCTCGAGAGCAAGAGGTGTGCGCTCGAACACCTCAAAAATTGCAGCTGACCTTTTGAACATTTAGGTTGACCGTCTCCTATTCTGTACGTGGGACGCCGGATAGCAGCGTGTACCCCTGGCCTTGGGGTTTTTTTGTATCTAGTTTTGGTATGTTCTTATTTCCATTGCTAGTTTCCTTGTTCCCGTTGGCTTGAACTCTTCGCGTCTGGAGGCTAGAGAATTTCCTTTGTTGGAGTCCCAAGGTTACCTGTTTTGGGAATATTTTCTCATCCAGAGGCGGTTACTTCACAGACTCTGATTGTGGGACAGGATGGCCTATCTCGAAGGCGTGCACGACACGTTGTGAGCTAAAACCCACTCCCCATTGATAGTGGCACTGTCAATGAAACAACTCTTGTTGTATTCCCAAAGCTTACATCAAGCTACAACGAGATGCAAATATGAACAACCAACCTTATATCAAATACCCAATAGTTAACTAAATAATATGCAAGAAATATGTCTATATACAACAACTGTACCTAAAGCAGAAGTCATACTTACACTCTTATGGCTCATATGCGGTTCCAATTCTAGTGCCTTGTGACTTCACAGAAAAAGCACAAAGTATCTCCAATTGGTCCAGCCATTGGCCCTGACTGTGCCATAGGAGTTAGGATCTCATTCTTACCTCCGCTCTTAGCCTTAGCATTCTTCTTAGCACAAGAAGTGCATTTCTATTTGAAGTTGGTTCTGTTCCACACCATCAACACATGATTATCACATTTTTATGTTTTCCTCTGGCACATTAAACATATCACATGCAATTTCATGATGTTATTATCCATGCCATGCATATGTAGTTCGAGATGAACGGGTCATAGCTCAATGAAAGAGAAGCAAGAACCATATCAATAGCCAACTCTTGGCTAATAGGAAAGCACGACTTTCAAGCTTTGCACGTAACAAATCATATTCATTATGTGGGTTCAACGGGTTCCCCATATTGTAGAGTTGTCTTTGATTAGAAGCCCATCACACGGCATGTATAGAAAGCCATATGATATTGTTTTAGGTGGTTTTTCTTGAACCCATATGTATTCCTATTGCATATATAGGATGTTTCGGAAGCCATCAGCCATGTCAACTTCTTTAATAACCGTTTGTAATAAGCCTACCCGACATGGCTTTCAATGAGTCATTATGATCAGTACTTTGGATGACAATTTTGCAGTAACAATACGAAAACCGTATAATTAGATATTTCAGTGATATGTTATCGAAACAATAGTTTATGGAAACATTTTAATAATTTCATACTACTATGCATATTATAAACAACCTTCTTTTCCAGGATATATTTTCAGCAGCCACGGAGACTACAGGAAATGTTTTGGAGTGGGCTATGTCAGAGCTCGTCCGTCATCCTGAAATCATGAGTAAGGCACAGCAAGAGGTCAGAGAGGTACTAGGTCAAGATCGAGCTACCATTGGTAATAGTGACCTTGGTGAACTCCACTACATGCGGATGGTCATTAAGGAGGTTCTTAGGTTGCATCCACCGCTCCTCTACTCCCTCGCCGGCCATAGAGGACTGTAAAATTATGGATTGTGACATGCTTAAGGGCACAAATGTATACGTTAACGTCTATGCAATTTCCTGAGATCCAAGGTACTGGAAAAATCCTGAAGAGTTTAAGCCTGATAGATTTGAGGACAACAACATTGATTACAATGGGACATACTCTGAATACACCCCCTTCGGGGCTGGGCGACGGCAGTGTCCTGGGATACTATTCGGCACGTCATCACTCAACATCACATTGGCAAACCTTCTGTATCACTTTGACTGGATGCTTCCTGATGGGGCTAGTCTGTCTTCCTTTGACATGTCTGAGAAATTTGGCATCACGGTTAGCAGAAGGCATGACCTGCAACTCAGAGCTATTCCACATGAGTGGTTCAAAGCTACGTCGTCGTCCAAGTGATATAGAGAGCATGTATATTCAGATATATGCCCCTTCAATATATGCCTTTATTGCGCTGTACCTGTATGCATTAGAATAAGAGAACCCTCTCGTTTCAGAACATTGTGGTATTGTACTACTACTATTCGTATTACTGTGCATGACAACAGATATTAAGTGGTAGCGCATAACAATATAGAACATGACTGGGTAGTTCTATGTATGTGCTTATGAACTCGTGAACATCCTTATGAAGATTTTAGTCTTCGTTTGAACTTATTTGAGCTTCTTTCACTTGGGGTCGTATTTATCTTAAGCTAATATAATATCCTCAGCAAGACTACTTGTAAGACTGTTGGCTCGTTGGTTGGGACTTTATCACTCTATAATATTAAAGCGGGGCATGGAGGGCCTTTCGTCAATATAATAGGTAATTCTCATAAAACCTTCCTGAAATGCACAAGATTGTAGGGTCTAACGCAACACGGTTCCAGAGTTTAAAAGGTAATTCTGCAACCTAATAGATTCTACACAACACAGCGAAGTTCAGAGCCTAACAAAGTAGTAATCTCAACCTTCAACCAAGACATATACCGGGATGTAGATGCCGTACCATATCCTGTTCATGGATAATACAGTAGTAGGCCAAATCTCTTGTAATCTGCTGTGATCTATACCTTGCTGTTCTGTTGATGTACGCAATATGTTCCCGGGTACAAAAATACATTGCTAGAACCAATCCAAGGTTCCAAACAACTCTTTGCTGTGCAGCTACCTAATGAACCTCACGCCGAGAACTGAGCTGGTACATATTTTGAGTTCGTCGCTGCCAAAAGTGTCGCGCCAATGCCCGAGCCGTCTTTGGTGTGCTCGACAACGATGTGGTCCATGTCCCGGTGATTGAGCAGCTCCTCCATAGCCTCAACCATATACGACCTGTCCTGAGGGTAATTCTCATAAAGTCCACCATCCATCGCTACCACTGTTCTTCTCCCTAGGATCAGTCCCTTGGAATTAATCTCCATCTTCTCAAGAATGCCAGCAATGCGGCACCAGCCAACCGCCCACCTCTCTTGATGATGCAATCGGAAACTTCTAAGATAAACCTTCATGCCTCTACAGAAGATTGGTTGAGCTGGGACCATGGCTATGGGAGAAAATAGCAGGTTCAGAGGCTGGCTGGCTAAGATTGCCATATACTCCCTTCGTTTCCAAAATAGAGGACCCAACTTTGTACTAACTTCGTACTAAAGTTAGTACAAACTTGAGTCATCTATTTTGGAACGGAGGGAGTATGTCTGAAAAAGTGTAGAAACTTACCCCGATGACGTCGCACAAAAGTGATTCAACTTCTCCAAGATCATCGGATTTATCTTGTTGCATAGCACACAAATGTGGAGTTCTGTAATCATGCTTGCGGCTCAGCTTAGAACGGCACAAAATTGTGAAAGGAAAAGGATAATTTGGACTCTGGAAGCTACAACGTAGAATAATTCGCCTTAGAACAAATGGGCTCAGCTAGTTTGTCAGCGAACGACTGTCCGAACAGATGAGACTCTTGTGCCATCCTGGCCAGCACCCTCAGAACAATTTCTCCAAGGTTTTTTCGATAAAGGGTGAATTTTATTAACTCAAAATATAGTATCAAGAGGATACAAATACAATAAGCACACACCCGCCTCTGCATATCTAGGATGCACACAGCCAACATAAACTCACGCACACAAAAAAACGCCAGCAATAGCAAAGTCATATAGAACCAAAGCTATGTATAGGCGATGAAAAAAGAAAAAAGCCTTAAAGCGATCATATCCGCGATGGGCAAACTAGAAAAATGACCGTATCCGCACCATTCATCTCATGACACCACACAGACGACGAGGTTCTTCAACAACAACGCCTTCAGGAAGGGAGCGACACTTGAGCGTCGCCATCACCAGATCCAACCACCAAGGCTAGGATCTAGGTTTTCACCCTGAAAATTCAGTCTGAGCATTCCGAACAATGCCTTCAACAAGGTAACGACATAAAAATGTCGCCATTACCAGGTATACCCAACTCGGGGCAGACCCAGGCTTTCGCCCGGCACTCAAAGACCGGATGCTCAAGTAGCACCACCATCGAAGTCACTGACGTGTTGTCGCCACCACTTTTCCGCAATACCACCAGCTACATGCGATGTGGCCGTCACCGCCGCACAACCATCCTTCTGCATCAAGACATCGATAATAGTTTGCATATCCCCGCCGAAATCGACCACCGAATTTGTAGAGATAAAACTCTCACAAAATCTATCGATGATGATAATCCGCAGCGAGGCCACTGCCGCAGGCTGAAGTGATCACCACACATAGCCTGTCATCGAAGAGACCCCGGGTTTACCCTGCCGCAATCTGGATGGGCGGCCAGCAGGGGCTCTCTTACGAAGATGTAGGAGCTCGGACAAAGGCATGCCGGCATGGACTTACCCCTAGAACAACAGATCAGTGGGGCTGTCGTTGATGTCGCCGGATCGACACCTGATCTGAATCAGGGCGCTCGAACCATATGCACCATCGCTGGAGCCTGCACCTGCGCTTGCTGTGACGGCCATCATGCACCGGTGGACGGCGAAGAACGGCTTCCTCCGGGACAGCACAGGACGGGAACCGCACCAGGCGCCGCCACTGCCGCCCAAAGTCGCCATCATGAGATCGGCATGGATGGAGGCCGAGCCTCACCCGCGGAACGCCCCACCGCCACCGTCCTTGGCCCCAGCGCCAGCTTCGCCGGCGGTGGCCTCCGGTGGCGGCGAGACGGGAGGCAAATTGGTTGAGCCCCCGGCGGCTGAGATGGGATCCCCCGAGTCGCCAGTAGAATTTTGCAGCTAATTTCTCCAAGGTACATCCCGGAAATCGTCTTCTTGAATATCTGAAGGCATTGCAAGTAGAACATGACATCAAGATAATAATAAGAAAAAGAAAGTATAAGTGAGCAAAACAAAGTGGTTTTACCTGTTCACCAGGATTTATGCTCTCGGCATCCATGCCCCTGTCAAATTCAGTTAGTGGAAGACCATCTGAAAAAGCTCCCCCCTCAGTGTTGATTATCTGCATTTTCTAAGCTCAGTGTGTTGGCATCTATTCTCTTATTCAGAGCGATGAACTTCGTGCAGGGACTCAATTTTCATTAAAATTTTGCAGCTATGTGCCTCCTTTTCCTAAATAGACTTCATTTTGCTACACTACAAATTTCGATAGGCGGGCCACGACAAAATCGTACAGTTACTGTTCAGTGTAGAAGCTAATTTTTGTTTCTGAAAACAGAACCAGCTTAAGAAAGAGAAAATTCAGGGAACATGATACCTCGGTTGTGCCATGCATGATATCTTTTGGGATTGACAGTTGCTCGGACTCGGTGTTGACAACACGCCTATCTTGTTGCACCCTCAACACTGAAGTTGGTGCCTCCCAGATCCAGAGCATAGAGCAGCCTTGTTTCACTCCTTCAGCACAATAGTTGTGATGCAGAAATCAATTAATATACCAAACGGAATTAACTGACATTTATAACCAGATTAGATCACGCTGACGATACAAACCAGTAACTGAATGTCTGAATCACTAGGGAGCTGAATTGACTGAAGAGCTCGTCTATTTTACCATACCAACCACAGTCACTTTGTTGGAGTTGTGTCGAATATTGTGTACAAGGTAGGTTACAGTTGGACTATGAGTTGTATTATGTTTACATAGAATGTGGAGTCGTGTCCTAGTAGGATAGTTGTATCCTAGGCCTCTCATATATAGCGGGGTAGACATACGATGTAACCTATGCCAACATAATATTACGAAAAAGGGTTTCCCCCACTTTATATTATAAAGCAACGAACCAAGCATCCAACAAGTCAGTACATAGTGCAATCAAGTCATAAAATCATGCTGGGGGCACAGCGAGACAAGCCCCAAATAAAGCTAAAAAAGGCTAATCCGGCTCGGGAGGAGGAGGCGGCGGAGGTGGCGGTGGAGCAAAAGCCGAGGCCGAGGAACGGAGACCAGAAATGAAGTTGTTGATGACGTCTCGGTCCCGCTGCTTGCTAAGCGGTCTCCAAAGCTGTAAGAAGCCACACATTTTATAGATTGCATCAGTCACACGACATGGGATCACAAGTTCGATGACAAGTTTACTGCGGCAACACCATAACGTCCAGGCTAGGGTGCCCAGCGCCACCCTGATGGGTGGACGCCTGGGACCGGGTAAACTAAGGACCTCCTGAAAGAGGTCCGGGAGGTTGTCGTGGCACCAGTTGCCACCAACCACCTCCCTGAAACAACTCGACAGGAATTGAGCCGCCGGACACCGAAAAAAGATGTGGTTGCAGTCTTCTGGGACCAAACAGATGGGGCACAGACCGTTTCCAGGTCTGTTACGCTTCTGAATCTCCGTACCCGAAGGTAAGCGACCACGAACCCATTGCCAAAGAAAAATATGGATCTTGAGTGGGAGTTTTATTTCCCAAAGAACCGCCAGCTCAACTGGTCCCGGCTAGGGGACAATCGCCTGGTAAAGGGACCTAGTAGAGAACCGGTATGCCAACATAATAGCACTGGAACGCAGGGAAAGCCAGCGGCATGTGCCGGTGTCCAGGGCGACCGGGTGCGGTATTCTAACGGTGTCACGGGGAGGAGGACCCATAGTCAGGGCCCGGGGATGTAGCCATATCGGTGAACCTCGTTAACAAATCTCGATATCGTGCTCGTATGATTGTTTGGTCCTCAGATAATCAACGATATGCCCTGGATTTATTCTAACAAGTGGTATCATTAGCTAGGTTATTTGGAGGTCGTGAAAGTTTGATTTAGAGGAAGAAGAAGCATCGACATAAATCTGCAGGAAGTGATCGTGATGCAGGATGAAAATCATTGGCGAGTTACGATTCGGACAGGATTGGTCGTGTCATGATCTTCAAGCAGTAATCGGATCGAGAAGCAGATACTTGGCAAGCTGGCAGCAGTTTTTCGGTGACAAGGCGAGAACGGATCGATCCAGACCGGGCGATCGGCGTGGCATATTACGACGCTTGTACGCGCATACACGCATTGGCGCTAGGCGGCCGACACGCAAAGAGGCGCGGGGCTGGAGGTGGACGTGCTGTAGCGATGCAGCAGATGAGCACTCGGATTAGGCTGCGCAGGCATGCATGTGAGATTTGTTTGGACCAAAAGAGAGACCGGGTTTTCAGGTATGACACGGAATCAGGATCAACCATGGTACACATCCATCGAGGAGAACAGGACAAGGCAAAAGCTAGCATTCGGAGTTGGGCTTAGGAGCTACGCCACGTGAGAAGACCAGCAGGTTTTCTGGTTGGAAAATTGCTATTAGTATGCGCAGGATGTTCGTGTGCTTTGGCATCATCGTGTTGAAAGCTCAGATATTTTTTCACAGGGTCCGCTGTACAAAAAACTATGGCGCCAACGGGTATCAGGTTTGAGGTGCAGAAGTTCGACGAAACTGAAACCTTGGGTTATGGCAGACATGGGTGAAAATTTTGTTGACACAACAGGGATGCTTGAAGGCGTTGCGGAAAGTCATGTCTGCTAAGATGGAATTATCATGTGATGGATCGAAATTCTTAGAAGACGATTTGGGAGCCTCGAGCGTGTCATGCAGCCAGACAAGTTCGGCTGGGTCGGACTAGATAGTCTGACGGATCGACGTAGGTCTATACACAAGACGGTGCGGGATCGGCGACAGCGACATAGGAGCGTGATGTTGATGGTGACCGACTTCTGGGCGTGGAAACACGTGGCACGGGCCCAAGGGCTTGTGTGGCGTCGACAAGGCTATGGTGCGGGGTTGATTCAAGGTGATGTACACATGGAGCTTGATGTTGACATGGCGCGGGGTGGACTGATCATCTACCATGGAGACTTTTGAAGGTGGAGCTGGATCGAGGGGCTACAGTGTAAGGATCCAGAGAATCGAAGCCTATTCAGCAACGGGGAAAAGCGAGGGACGTATAGTTCGGACTGGAGCCCAGTGGTCTGATGGAAGCGTGAAACTCGTCATCGGTCGGTGATGATCGATGGTACTCTGCAGTGGGGGTTGAGTGGTGTGGGTTCGCGACCCTTGAGACTCGACTGGGACAGCGGAGGCTCGACACGGTAATAGCGAGGCGTGCGGTACGCATGGAACATGGAGACGGGCCAGGGCTCTGGTGGTCATACATGGGGTGAGACAACTGCGAATTTGACTCGACGTGATTACAAGCAATGGTGAAATTCCTTCAAGTTTCAGACAGGCGGTCAAGAAAGGAGCGATGATATTGAGTTCAGATAACTCTTATGTGTGACACCCAATATGTGAGTTGTTCACTTTCACGCAGGTCAGTGATCGGTGTGTGATGGCTTGAACGAATACTGTGGAAGTTGGGAGCACAAACTAGAGTAACAAGGAACTTAATTTTGCTCGAGTGTTGACTGTGGTTAAGAAAAGAAGGGATTACAAATTGCAGGTAGAGTCACATGGAGTCTTTGGAGTAGCAGCAGTACTCATGGGATAAGCTCAAGTCCAATGTACATGAAAGTTTGATGCATTGACGAATTCAAGGTGCTGGAGAATATTCGCCAAGGTGGAGTTTGTTGGAGTTGTGTCGAATATTGTGTACAAGGTAGGTTACAGTTTTACTATGAGTTATATTGTGTTTACATAGGATGTGGAGTCGTGTACTAGTAGGACACTTGTATCCTAGGCCTCTCATATATAGCGGGGGTAGACACACTATGTAACATATGCCAACATAATACCACCGGAACGCAGGGGAAGCCAGCGGCATGTGCAGTGTCGGTGACGACCAGGTGCGGTATTGTAGGGGTGTCACTGGGAGGAGCGCCTGTAGTCAGGCCCCGGAGATGTAGCCATATCGGTGAACCTCGTTAACAAATTTCGGTATCGTGCTCGTGTGCTTGCTTGGTCCTCGGATGATCAACGGTATGTCTTGGATTTATTCTAACACACTCAATGTCCAAATCACTAGGGAGGAAGTCAAATGAGCTAGTTGGTTGGTTAGTTACCCAGTGGAAATCACTCAAGGCCTTCGATGTTGAAATGGTACGCTACGACCCAAAGTGTTTTTTTCGTAATTAAGCTCGACTTCTACTACTTCAACGTGTAATTTTCGTCTTTTACAATTCTACTAGCTTATACCATGTCATGCAAGACGCTATGTCTTGGAGATGATGGATTTTGAAGATCATGAGAGTATGGAAACAAAGTAAATTAACCTAAGGACCCATCATGGTATGGATTTTGAGGTAAATCTATACAATTCTGAGAGCGTATCCCATTTTGGTTGCCCGAATTGGGAAGCACTTTGCAAGATGTATGATTTTCAAGAGGGTATGCTTGTCCCCATGGATCTTGGTGATCTTGACATCGAGAAAGACAATTTGGACATTTGGGTCATTGTTGATACACTTTCAATTCTACTGCTATGTGAGTTTCTCAAACATAGTTGTTAAGTAATTTATATTGTTTATTTCAAAATAGTTGACAACTTATTTCCATTGACAGCTTATTTTCATTCTTCAAAGAATGTGCGGAAGACGGTAGACAGAACCTACTACACCAATGACTCTGAGTTAACTTATCAGGAGAAAAATCATCTGGTCGCATTTTGTACTGATCTTGAGAATTAGAATATCTATTATCAAACACCTCCACATTATGGTCAATATGTGCCACTAGTGCACGTGTTGAACTCTGCTAACGTCCATGGAGATGTCATGGTAAGATTTTTAGCATTACGACATTTGTGCATCTTTTGCATAAATTCTTCTAAAACTGAACTACATTGCTAACCACGAAGTTATTACTATGTTTTTCAACAGATAATCCCGGAGGAGTGTGCCTCATCTGATGTTTTAGAAAGGTCGCCTTGATGTTTTGAATATACAGCCAGGTCATCCTACGAATCACTCATGTTCATATTGGATTTCTAAAACCAATGAAGACATGACAATAAAAGATTGGAAAAAATGTATGGTCACTCGTAGGGAGGTACTTGGAAGCAACATTAGGCGAAAGGCAAGAACTGGAGACAGGATAATCTCCATTCTCCATAATGGAGAGTCAGGGCCTATCTTGTTTTATGCTATTTTACCTAAGAGAACCTGGTAGGTCCTATGAGAGAAGTAGGTCCTAGGTACAATGTGTTATTATGTGGTACGATGTGTTAGAGTTGATGATGATGAGTTGTGATTAGGACTACTGACCAACTTGCTATATGATGTCTTATTGATAAAAATGATGATCATGAGGAGGTGTTATATGACAATGATGTATTATGATTATAAGTTGTTAATGATATGATGATGATGATAATGATGATGATGATGAGATATTATGTCACTTGGTGAAAGAACCGCGGTTTAGTTTCAAGTGCATGGATCAAAAGAGACCAACGGTCACTTTGGATCCATGCACTTGAAACTAATCCACGGTTCTTTCACCCAATGATGTAGTAACTCATTCTGATGTAAAAACAATCTCTAAATTGCTACCGTATGAAAACTTGTATAATGGCGTATGAATACAAAATAGAACAAAAAAGAAATACCCAACAATAGTAGTAGCGCGGGTAGGGAGGTGCGCTACTAGTAACTACCAGTAGCGCTGTGCACCAAAAGTGCTACTGCTAAGCACGTATAGGAGTAGCGCGTGCGAGCACACACTACTGATATACTTTAGCTGTAGCGCCGTATCAGTAGCGCGCCACACCGCGCTACTAATATACCTAAAACCGACGCTACTGCTAGCCTTTTCCCTAGTAGTGGATCATGCAAATCCCGGACTTCGGAGGAATGCCTTGTGTGCCATCAAACGTCACAACGTAACTAGGTGATCATAAAGGTGCTCTACAGGTATCTCCGAAGGTGTCTGTTGAGTTGGCATGGATCGAGACTAGGATGTCACTCCATAAGACTAAGAGGTATATCTGGGCCCTCTCGGTAATATAGCATCACAAGAAGCTTGCAAGCAAAGTGACTAAGGAGTTAGTTATGGGATGATGTATTACGGAACGAGTAAAGAGACTTGCCGGTAATGAGATTGAACTAGGTCCTAAGTAACATAGGGACGAACAAAGGGAACTACATCTGTTGTCATAAAGGTTCGACCGATAAAGATCTTCGTAGAATATGTACGAACCAATATGGGCATCCAGGTTCCGCTATTGGTTATTGACCGGAGAAGCGTTTCAGTCATGTCTACATCATTCTCACACCCGTAGGGTTCGCGCACTTAACTTTCGTTGACGATTTAGTTTTATATGAGTTATGTATGTTGGTGACCGAATGTTGTTCGGAGTCCCGGATGAGGGACATGACGCAGAGCTCCGGAATAGTCCGTAGGTAAAGATTAATATGTGGGATAATAGTGTTTATTCTCCGGAAGGGTTCCGGAATTCACCGGAAAGGGTTTCGGATGTTTTCCGAAATGTTTGAGTATTAGAACACTTATTTGGGCCAAGAGATAAAGCCCGCGAGGCTTTTTGAAGGTGCAAAAGGAAATTTTGCAGAGGCCAGGGGCCAGACGCCAGGGACCTCGGCGTCTGGTCCTGGAGTCCGAGTAGGACTCTTGCCTTGCGGGCAAAACCAACTTTGAGAAGGTTTTTTCTCCAAGTTTCGACCCCAGGACTCAACATATAAATAGAGGGGCAGGCTAGCACCTGGAACGCATCAAGATACACCAAGCCGTGTGCCGGCAACCCCGACCCTCTAGTTTATCCTCCGTCATAGTTTCCGTTGTGCTTGGCGAAGCCCTGTGGAGATTGTTCTTCACCACCACAGTCACCATGTCGTCGTGCTGTTGGAACTCATCTACTACTTCGCCCCTCTTGCTAGATCAAGAAGGCGAGGACATCATCGAGTTGAACGTGTGCTGAAAGTGAAGGTGTCGTACATTCGGTACTTGATCGGGACGAATCGTGAAGGTGTATGACTACATCAAACGCGTTGTTAAACACTTCCGCTTAGCGATCTTCAAGGGTGTGAAGATGCTCTCCCCTCTCATAGCTATGCATCTTCATGGATAGACCTTGCGTGTGCATAAAAATTTCTGTTTTCCATGCAACATTCCCCAACATTCAGCCCGTAAAAAAACAGAGCACAAGCAAAAGTAGAGTTCAGTATCCACTATGGTAATTGGGTATCCCATTTGATATGCCAACCATGAAGTTCGTTGTGGCTATGTGCATTTTCCAAAAAATGCCCGAACATCTTAAAGAAAACATAAAATTATTGCAAAATGCTCAAAAGTACCAATAAAACCTATAGAATCACTATCAGGTATAGATATAATTCATAGAAAATTTTGCCATGGCATTCGCTAAAAATAAAACATATTGAATGTCAGGAATTTGATGAAACAAAAATTAATCAATGTTTCGCCAAACATGGCAACTCTAGTCATTCTTTGTAAAATGAAACATGGCCCGAAGCAATCCTGAGCAACACATGAAATGTGTGTGCATCCTAAAATTCATCCACATCCATCACAACAACAAATAAAACTACAAAACTTCAACCATATTCCATCATATCCATCACCAACATAATTCACAATGTTGCAACTAGAACTAATTAGCTCTAAAATGTAGCATTGTATTAAAGGCGAAGGGGCATATACATAAAATTTTAGCATTGCCTTTGCTAAAAATTTGACATATTGAGTGCCAAAAAATTGATGAAACTAAAATTTATCCATGACCTAGCACTAGTAGAAAACAGGGCCATTCGAACCGGTTCGTGAGGGCCATTTGTCCTGGTTCCCGAACCGGGACTAAAGGGTCGTAACTAAAGCCCTATATCTTTAGTCCCGGTTTGATCGGGAACCGGGACAGATGGGCCTCCACGTGGCCGGAGCGGCTTGCCCAGGCAGGGGGACCTTTTGTCCCGGTTGGTGCCACCAACCGGGAGCAAAAGGCTTCCACGCGTCAGGAGTTTAGGGGCTGGGTTTATTTTTTTCTGAAAGGGGGGGCGGTTTGGGGGGTTTGGGGGGTTTTGTAGGGTTAATTTAGGGGTTTCATATAGTGTGTTAGCTCGCTAATAGAGATGAGTGTCCTCTCTTATCTCCGTGCTTAGTCGACGCTACGTATAGAGAGGACTCGACACACTAGCTAGCTAGTAAGCAAATGAAGGAAACCATTAAGTACAGAAGATCGTCATGAACATATACACAGAGAGAAGTGATCGACCTCTCCTTCTCTGATAGATTAGTCGAACAACAAGTTTTCATATATCTATCTGACGCTATATATATATATATGTATATATATATATATATATATGTATATATATATATATATATATATATTACGTCCCCTAACATCTGAACTCAACTTCCACATGGTATTCTCCGTGTTTGTCGAAGACGTGGTCAAGAAAGAATCCCGCCAATTCCTCTTGAATTGCTCGTATGTGATCTTGTGGTAGGAGTTCATCCCACATCTGCCACATCTAATTTCAAGAATGGAGTCAATACATATATATGAATGAAACTGAACACAAATGATGGTAATAAAATAAAATTGTGAATATCATTGCTTACGCACTTCATATTGTTGTTTAGAGTAGCCCCGCTCACAGGTGGAGTGGTGGATGAACTCGCAAATGTAGTATCCACACAAATCATTCCCGGGTTCCTGCCACGACCACTTTACAAGAAATAGAGGTCAACCAAACTGATAAGCAAGCATGCTAGATGGTATGGATGAAACTAGCTAGAATCAATGGGAGATGCGCGAAACTAGCTAGTAGCTAGTACTTACTTTCGGGTGGTCAAATCGCAGTTGCGCCGACAGTCCCGGAGCTTGTGCGGTGAACTTTTTCCAAACCCTGCTAGACAAAGAAAATAATTACTTAATATCAGGAAATGAACAAAGTTGCCGATATGGTGCGATAATGATCGATTGAACTTACTTCTCAAGCATTTTAGTCATGGTCGCATACTCCTCCGGGTTTTTCTGTTTGGAGTCTATGACGGTTACTAGTCCCTGCTCAAGAGTAATCTCTAGCAGAATAAAGTGGAATCTGCGCATGCATGCATAACTCATCAATTACATTACTATAACCTCGAGTAATAAGGGAAACCGAACATGCACAAGGCAGTAACACTCACTTGTATTTGTAAGGAAAGAGTATTGTAGCTTTGTTTTGATTTCGAAGTAACGATGCGAGCAACTTGGCCTCGGTTTATGCGGCATCATGTTTAACACTCCATTCATCCATGAGATTTGTGTTAATGAACCCAATATCACCTACTTGTCTTTTCTTCAATTCGGCGATCTTCAATCTGCATAATATAGTGAGGATAATTATATATACATGCAATGAAAGAGCTGAGCTATATATAGAGAGTTAACTAATTACAGAGAACTAGTACTTACAGATAGTAGCAAGTGATGATTGTTTTATCAAGGGCCTTTCGATTGAAAAACTGGAAGAACTCCTCATATGGAACTAACAACAGATCAATTCCAACGAGGTGCTGCTCAGCCTTGTCCCACAACTGCCGGGCTTTGAGGTAGCCACCTGACCCCATGCGATGGTAATGCTCCTTCTTTGCAGCATTTATCTTGTTAGTCGCTGACATCTTCTTACTCCTCTCCGATGTCTTGTTGGCCACAAATGCGGGCCAGTGATCTCTTATCTTCTCAAATCGGCCGGTGAATTCTGGAGTCTTGTCTTGGTCGACATACGTTGTTTTCAACTCATTCTTCCACCTCCTGAATAGATCTGCCATCTTCTTGAGAGCATAGGACTTGATCAATGGCTCTATAACTGGATTCTCCGGATCCTCCTCTTCCGGTAGGGTGAAATTTACCTTCAGTGCTTTCCAAAGATCTTCTTTTTGTCTATCTTCGACAAAAGAAACTTGAAGAAGCTCTTCCTTCTTAGGCTCATTCCATAGCTCGATGATGATCGGGATCATTTCCCTAACAAGAACCCCGCACTGAGTAGAAAATGCTTCCTTGGTCCGGAGGGGTTTAATCGGTTGGCCATCACCTTGCGATTTACGTGGTCGTGAACCTTTCATCCAGCATAACTTTTTCTTCGGGCCTCGTTTCTTTACTGAAGTATTGCTTGATCTGGAGGGCTATATAAAAGAAGAAAGAAGAGTTAATATATGTACATACCAAAACAATTAATGCATCAATTAGCTAGTGTGTGTGTGTGTGTGTCTATATATATATATATATATATATATATATATATATATATATATATATATATATATATATATATATATATATATATATATAGATAGATACCTCGCCGGACTTTACAACAGCTGTTCCCGACTCTGTTCGGTCACCGGAGCCGTCATCATGGTCGCCGGAGCCACCATCACGATCATGACCCTCCTCCATTATTGTTTGATCACCGCAGCCTGCTTCCTCTCCTTGCAGACCTTCTTCGATGTCGTTGAGAAACAACAAGACTACATCACCTCCGCCATGGATTATGTCCCCCAATATCTCTTCTTGATCGAAGTCTCTTTGATGATCCATAGTTTCTGCAAATATTACAACATGGCAATTAATATACAAACATGAGAGATGGATATATCAAAGTTATCGGGGAGGGGGTATATCGACAACGATGACATATACATAGAAAAAATGTTATCGGGGAGGCTGTATATATATCGATCCCCCCTCATGTCGAAGTTATCGGAGAGGGGGTATAGCGACAACAACGACATATACATAGAAAAAAAGTTATCATGGAGGGGGTATATCGACCCCCCCCCCCTCATGTCGAAGTTATCGGAGAGGAGGTATATCGATCGCCTCTCTCATGATTGTCCGACGTTTGTCTAGTGTCAAAGGATTCAACAAAACCATGTCTTCATCATTAGGCGAAAGTAACAGGCGCATGATGCTACGAAGCTCTCCAAAGTTGTTTTGGAACAGAGTCCCAGATAGGATAATTCTCTTTTTGGTACAAAGTTCAGCAAGATCCTTCCGAATATCGCTATTTGGAAGGCCTTTGCTGAAATCCGTACCAAAAGGCGGATTATCCTATCCAGGACTCCATTCCAAAACAACTTTGGAGAACTTCGTACCGTCATGCCCCGGTTACTTTCGGCTAATGATGAAGCCATGGATTTCTTCAATACTTTCACACTAGGCAACCTCTCGACCCCTCGGTGATCCTCGACCCTCGACCCTAGCTAGTTCACGACCCTCGACCGCTCGGCGATCCACAATCCTCTATCCTAGTTCCCAACCCTCGACCCTCTCATGTCACGTTTGTCTAGTGTCAAATGATTCAACAAAACCATGTCTTCATCATTAAGCGAAAGTAACAGGCGCATGATGGTATGAACCTCTTCAAAGCTATTTTGGAACGAAATCCTAGATAGGATAATTCGCTTTTTGGTACAAAGTACAACAAGAGCCTTCCGAATATCGCTATTTGGAAGGCATGTGCTGAAATTTGTACCAAAAGGCAGATTATCCTATCCGGGACTCCGTTCCAAAATAACTTGGAGAACTTCGTACCATCATGCCCCGGTTACTTTCGGCTAATGATGCAGCCATGGATTTCTTCAATACTTTGACACTAGGCAATCTCTCGACCCTTGAACCCTCGACCCATCGACGACCCTCGACCCTCGAACCCTCGGCGACCCTTGACCGGACACGGCGACCCTCGACCCCTCGACGACCCTCGAACCCTCAGCCCCTCGATGACCCTCGAACCCTCGACCCTCGAACCCTAGAACCCTCGAACACTAGAACCCTAGAACCCTCGAACCCTCGACCCTCAGACCCTTGACCCTCGACCGGCCTCGACGACCCTCGACCCCTCTGTGACCCTCGCGACCCTCTAGTCTAGTTTCCTATGATTTTTCTTCTTCTCTTTTCCTTCTTCTTCTCCTCTATTCCTTCTGGTACGAATGCCCCCCTTTGGTACGAACAAAAAAATTCATATGATCATCTATGAAAAAAAAACATCATATATATATATATATATATATATATATATGCATAAAAAAACATTACATCAACATATATGCAAAAATAACATCATACATATATCCATACATCAACATATATAAATGAACGTATATGAAAAAAAAAGCATCACATCCATGAAAAAAAAAACATCATCTGGCGGGCGGCGGGCGGGCAGGCAGGGCAGGAGCGGGGGCTCACTATAGGCGCCCGTCGACGGCGAGGTCGGGGCAGTCTGAGGCAGAGGCGGTGGCCTTGAGGGCAGGGGCGGTGTCGAGGCGATGGGGCAGCGGTGGCATCGAGGCGGCGAGGTCGGGGCAGCGGTGGCGCTGGGCATGACAGCAGCGTCGGGCGACATGGGCGGCGACGGTGTCGGGCGGCGCGGTGAGGTGACGGGCGACGACGCTGGGTGGCAGCAACAACGTCTGGGCGGCCTTGGGCGGCGGCGACGGCGCGGGCGACGGCGTCGGGGGCATAGGGCAGCGTCTGCGGCGGGAGAATGAGGAACTGAAAGAAAAATTTACAAGTCCTGGTTATATGGCGAGAGCTTTGGTCCCGGTTGGTCGCACCAACCGGGACCAATGCCCGCTTTTAGTCCCGGATGGTGCCACTAACCGGGACCAAAGGTCTCTTTTCAGCAGTCCAAAGGGCGGGAAGCAGAGGCCTTTGGTCCCGGTTGGTGGCACCAACCAGCAAGGGGGCATTAAATGCGGTTGGTCGCCAACCGGTACGAATGCCCCCCTTTGGTACCGGTTGGTGCCACCAACCGGGACCAAAGGCCTCGTGCTGCCCATGGCCAAAACTTTAGTCCCACATCGCTAGTTGAGAGGGGCGCGCAGTGGTTTATAAGCCCCACTGCCGCACCCCTCTCGAGCTCCTCTCGGTTGCAGGCTTACGGGCCTAATTGTCCTTTATTATGCACGATGGGCCTACTGGGCCTTCTGCGCGCCTGAATCCTGGCCAATGCTAGGGTAGGGTTTCTAGTCGTATTCAGGCCGTAGTGGCCCAGTATGTGGCATTTTTTTTATTTTCCCAGTTTTTTTCTGTTTTTTGCATTATTTATTTTCTTTTATTTTTTGCTTTATTTTTTATTTCCTTTTGCTTTTAGGTAATAAAAAATATAAACTTTCTGTTAGTGCCATTTGTTTTCTAATTTGAATAGTTTAAATTTGAATGTTTTGAAATTTGTGTTAATCACTAGTTTTTGAATAATTTTACTATAAAAATAGATTTTTGAATGATTCTTTTTCCTGCTACTTAATATTACTGTGTTTTATCATTATATTCAAAAACAGATTTTGTTATTTTAGTTTCTAACACAAAAATTCTTTATGATAATTCTTTTTCTATTGAAGTTTCTAACAAAAAATATTATTTATGAAAATTATTTTTGCTTTTAATGTTTTGAACAGAAAATACTTTGATAATTTTGGTTGCATAAATTTTATATAATTTTAGTTTCAATAATACTAGAGGTTTATAAAAGTTTTTTGAGTTTATTCCTTTTGCAATTGGAGTTTTATAAAGCTTTTTGCTATTAGTTCATTCTTTTTGCTATTAGTTCATTATTTGAGATAAATTATCCTTAAATTAAAAAGCACTACAAATGAACTCTGAAACGGTTGAAAGTTGACATGGTATCATCATTTCACCCACATAGCATGTGCTAAAAAGTTGAGAGGGTTACAACAAAAACTGGATGCACTTCGTGTGCAACATGGACAATCTCTTTCGAAGTATCAGGGTTTTGGACGGGAACTCATCTGTTACAAAGGGGTTTCATTTTTTTGAACTTATTTGAACTCTAGACTTTTTGTGTGTTCAAAATGCACCATTCTAAGCCACATCATCAATTTTCAACCCTCTCTGGCTTCATTTGGTATTTTCCATGCCTGTACTGATTTTTTAGCTAAATGACCCTTAAATTGAAAAGCACTACAAATAAACTCTGAAAAGGTTGAAAGTTGGCATGGTATCATCATTTCACCCACATAGCATGTGCTAAAAAGTTGAGAGGGTTACGACAAAAACTAGATGCACTTCGTGTACAAAACAGACAATCTCTTTGGAAGTATCAGGGTTTCGGACAAAAACTCATCTGTTACAAGGGGATTTCATTTGTTCAAATGTAATTGCATTGATATTCTACATCAAAGGCATCATCATAATAGTTGTTGATAGAAAGTCTTCACTTTTCTTCTCTTGTGTTCTTTGCTTATTGCGCCGTAACCATGGATAATCTTCATCGCTTAACAGGATGCTTGGGTCAGCCTTGACTTTGAAGGGATGAATTTCATGAAACTTTTCATAATCTTCAGACACGTCTGTCTTGCCCTCCAATCCCACGATATCTCTTTTTCCTGAAAGAATTATGTGGCGCTTTGGCTCATCGTATGATGTATTCGCTTCCTTATCTTTTCTTTTTCTCGGTTTGGTATACATGTCCTTCACATGGAAAACTTGCGCCACATCATTGGCTAGGACGAATGGCTCGTCTGTGTACCCCAGATTGTTCAGATCCACTGATGTCATTCCGTACTGTGGGTCTACCTGCACTTCTCGACAGATTGACCCATTTGCACTTAAACAAAGGGACCTTAATATCATTTCCATAGTCAAGTTCCCATATGTCCACTATGTAACTATAAAATGTGTCCTTTCCCCTCTTGGTTGCTGCATCAAAGCGGACACCACTGTTTTGGTTGGTGCTCTTTTGATCTTGGGCGATCGTGTAAAATGTATTCCCATTTATGTCGTACCCTTTGTAGGTCATTACAGTCGAAGATGGTTCCCTCGCCAATGAGTACAGGTCATCGGAAACAGTTTTGTCACACCTGAGACGTGTTTGGAACCAACTGCTGAAACTCCTGATGTGTTCACATGTAATCCAGTCGTCACACTGGTCCGGGTGTTTGGAGCACAGAATGTTCTTGTGTTCATCGACATACGGGGTCACCAAGGTAGAATTGTGTGGAACCGTGTAGTGTGCTTGACCCCAAGAATGCCCGTCCCTACATACTATCGAGTCCCCTCCTAGCGTGCCTTTTCCACCCAGTCTCCCCTCATACCGCGATTGAGGGAGACCTATATTCTTAAGGTCAGGAATTAAGTCAACACAAAACCCAATGACATCATGAGTTTGATGGCCCATGGAGATGCTTCCTTCTGGCCTAGTGATATGTCTCCAACGTATCTATAATTTTTGATTGTTCCATGCTATTATATTATCTGTTTTGAATGATTATGGGCTTTATTATACACTTTTATATTACTTTTGGGACTAACCTATTAACCGGAGGCCCTGCCCATATTGTTGTTTTATTGCCTGTTTCAGTATTTCGAAGAAAAGGAATATCAAACGGAGTCCAAACGGAATGAAACCTTCGGCAGCGTGATTTTTTGGAAGAATATCACCCAGGAGACTTGGAGTTCACGTCAGAAGAGCCTCGAGGAGGCCAGGAGATAGGAGGGGCCCCTCCCACTGGGCGCGCCCCCCTGTCTCGTGGGCCCCTCAAGCACCTCCCGATCGACTTCTTTCGCCTATATAGTCGCACGTACCCTAAAAACATCCACGGAGAAGATAGATCGGGAGTTCCGCCGCCGCAAGCCTCTGTAGCCACCAAAAACCTCTCGGGAGCCCGTTCCAGCACCCTGCCGGAGGGGGGATCCCTCACCGGTGTCCATCTTCATCATCCCGGCGCTATCCATGACGAGGAGGGAGTAGTTCACCCTCGGGGCTGAGGGTATGTACCAGTAGCTATGTGTTTGATCTCTCTCTCTCTCGTTTTCTCTGTATGGCACGATCTTGATGTATCGCGAGCTTTGCTATTATAGTTGGATCTTATGATGTTTCTCCCCCTCTACTCTCTTGTGATGAATTGAGTTTCCCTCTTGAAGTTATCTTATCGGATTGAGTCTTTGATTTGAGAACACTTGATGTATGTCTTGCCGTGTTTATCTGTGGTGACAATGGGATATCACGTGCCACTTGATGTATGTTTTGGTGACCAACTTGCGGGTTCCGCCCATGAACCTATGCATAGGTGTTGGCACACATTTTCTTGACTCTCCGGTAGAAACTTTGGGGCACTCTTTGAGGTACTTTGTGTTGGTTGGATGAATCTAAGATTGTGTGATGCATATCGTATAATCATGCCCACGGATACTTGAGGTGACAATGGAGTATCTAGGTGACATTAGGGTTTTGGTTGATTTGTGTCTTAGGGTGTTATTCTAGTATGAAATATATGATAGATTGAGCGGAAAGAATAGCTTCATGTTATTTTACTATGAACTCTTGAATAGATAGAACAGAAAGGATAACTTTGAGGTGGTTTCGTAACCTACCATAATCTCTTCATTTGTTCTCCGCTATTAGTGGCTTTGGAGTGACTCTTTGTTGCATGTTGAGGGATTGTTATATGATCTATCTATGTTATTATTGTTGAGAGAACTTGCACAAGTGAAAGTATGAACCTTAGGCCTTGTTTCCTATCATTGAAATACCGTTTACGCTCACTTTTACCACTTGCTACCTTGCTGTTTTTATAATTTCAGATTACAAATACATTTATCTACTATCCATATTGCACTTGTATCACCATCTCTTCGCCGAACTAGTGCACCTATACAATTTACCATTGTATTGGGTGTGTTGGGGACACAAGAGACTCTTTGTTATTTGGTTGCAGGGTTGTTTGAGAGAGACCATCTTCATCCTACGCCTCCCACGGATTGATAAACCTTAGGTCATCCACTTGAGGGAAATTTGCTACTGTCCTACAAACCTGTGCACTTGCAGGCCCAACAACGTCTACAAGAAGAAGGTTGTGTAGTAGACATCAAGCTCTTTTCTGGCACCGTTGCTGGGGAGGTGAGTGCTTGAAGGTATATCTTTAGATCTTGCAATCGAATCTTTTTGTTTCTTGTTTTATCACTAGTTTAGTCTATAAAAGAAAACTACAAAAAATGGAGTTAAGTTTGTCTCATACGCTTCGTCTTTTTAATATCTTTCGTGAGTATGATGAAAAGGAAAATTGTGTTCAAGTGCTAGAAGAAGAAATCTATAGAATGTTTGGTATTAGATCTTTGTATGATGAGCATGATTGCAATATTGTTAGTATGAATTCCTTGAATATCCATGATGCAAATGATATGCAAAGCCACAAGCTTGGGGAAGCTATGTTTGATGAAGATGATATTTTTTGTCCCCCAAGTTTTGATGAGCAAATTTTTTATGATGAAAGCATGCCTCCTATTTATGATGATTATATTGATGAAAGTGGGTTTGGAAGAGTGTCAATTTTAGGAAGTAGAGATCCCACTATTTTGGAGGATGTTGAATCTTATTGTGATGAATATGAAAGTGGATTTGGAAGAGTGTCAACTTTATTTAGTGATGATTCCACTATTTCGGAAGAGGTTCCAATTGATTATGAGAACAAAGTTGCTATCTATGATGATTGTTGTGATGACTTGTATGCTATTAAGAATAATGATAACCATGAAACTTGTCATCATGATTTTAGTTTTCAATTGGATTATGCCTCACATGATAATTATTTTGTTGAGTTTGCTCCCACTATTATTCATGAGAATAAACTTGCTTATGTGGAGAGTAGTAAAATTTCTATGCTTGTGCATCATGAAAATAATGCTTTAGGTGCTGGATATATTGTTGAATTCATTCATTATGCTACTGAAAATTATTATGAGGGAGGAATATATGCTTGTAGGAATTGCAATAATGTCAAGTTTCCTCCCTATGTGTTGAAAATCTTGAAGTTATGCTTGTTTTGCCTTCCTATGCTAGTTGATTATTGTTCCCATAAGTTGTTTACTCACAAAATCCCTATGCATAGGAAGTGGGTTAGGCTTAAATGTGCTAGTCATATGCTTTATGATGCTCCCGTTATGTTTCAATTCTTATCTTTTATGTGAGCATCATTGCCATCATCATGCCTAGCTAAAAAGGCATTAAAGAAAAGCGCTTGTTGGGAGACAAGTCTATATTTACCCTTACTGTTTTTGTGTGTTCACATGATTATGCTACTGTAGTAATCATGTTTTATAGCTTTTGTTTCAATAAAGTGCCAAGTAGAACCTTTGGGAAGACTTGGGTGAAGTCTATGTGATCTTACTGTAAAAAACAGAAACTTTAGCGCTCACGAGAATAGCTGCCATTTTTTACTGAAGAGTTCTTTTAGGTTGATTCTTTTTGAAGATGATTAATAGACAAATTCCTCAGGTCCAGAAATTTATTTCATAAGTTTTTGAGTTCCATAAGTATACGTTTGATACAGATTACTGCAGACTGTTCTGTTTTTGACAGATTCTGTTTTCATTGTGTTGTTTGCTTATTTTGATGCATCTATGGCTAATATGTAAGGGTATGAACCATAGAGAACTTGGAATACAGTAGGTTTAACACCAATATGAATTTAGAATGAGTTCATTACAGTACATAAGTGGTGGTTTTATTTTCTCATACTAACGGAGCTTACGAGTTTTGTGTTGAGTTTTGTGTGGTTGAAGTTTTCAAGTTTTGGGTAAGGATTCGATGGACTATGGAATAAGAAGTGGCAAGAGCCTAAGCTTGGGGATGCCCAAGGCACCCCAAGGTAATATTCAAGGAAAACCAAGAGCCTAAGCTTGGGGATGCCCGGAAGGCATCCCTCTTTAAATCTTCGTTCATCGGTAATTTTACTTGGAGCTATATTTTTATTCGCCACATGATATGTGTTTTGCTTGGAGCGTCATTTTATTTTGTTAGTATTTTCTTTCTGTTATTTATAATAATGTTTTTCATCTTTATTTTCAATAAAAATGTCAAGGATAGCCTTTACCATGCTTATTTTGCTAGTTTACATGTTGCTGTTTGAAAACAGAAAGTTTACCGCTGTTGCAAAAATTCCCTAGAGAAGTCAGAGAATGGTATAATGTTGAAACTTTTTGCATATTAAGCTCTGATAAATTTATTATAGTGGGAATTTTCTCTTATAATTTTTGGAGTTAGGGAAGTATTGATACTCTTGCATTCTTTACTGACTGTACTGTTTTGGCAGATTGCTGTTATGGTTGCATTGTTTGCATATGTTTGCTTGTTTAATGATTCTATTTGAGGATAGCGGTATTAAATATGCAGAGACATTTAGTATTCCATGTTGAATAATAATTTTAGTGATTTGTTACAGCAGAAAATGATAAGGTTTTGCATTGGTTTATACTAACCTATCTCACGAGTTCTTGTTGAGTTTGGTGTGGATGAAGCTTTTGATAAAAAGAGAAACCATGATATGAGGGGAATTAAGGAGGGCCAATAGCTCCTGCGACACATTTGAGGTGAATTGGCTTGTGTGCGGCGTTGTTCGAGCGAATGGCTTTGGTGCGACACATTTGAGCAGGTAAATAGCCCACATACGACATGGCTGTTAAACTGAACTGATGCCCTCGTAAGCTGTTGGGGGCTGGACCCACCACTTATCCACGTAAGCGCTGGACCCACCACTTATCCACCTAAGCGCGGGACCCACCACTTGTCAACTCGCGGGACCCACCTCCTCGCAGCTAGAAGAGACGAGCGCCCGTGCCCGTCCGCCTGCCGCCACCCATTCATCCCCTTTCCCCAATCTTTCTCTTCTCCGGCGACCTAGCGCAAATGTCTACCTCCTCCGCCACGCAATCAAAATGGCGACAGTATGGACCAGTGCTGCTAACAAGGTGCCCTGAATGCCCACGCCCAGACCCTCTTAAATGGTTGGTCACTAAAAGGGATGACAATGGCAATCTTGGGCGGGAATTTGTGAAATGCTTGAGCAAACCAATGGTAGGAAGGGATGGCAAGGTTAGATCTCAGTTCTTAGCCCGTTCTTTCGCTGTATTTCGCTCTGATTTCTCCATATTTTGTTTTTTCTCCTCGAATTTGGGATTTAGGGTTCATGTTGTTCTTTTCAGATCTTGAAGAAATGTTACCATTTCGAGTGGATTGATGAATATGTTGATAGGATTCAGTTTGAGGGCTACATTGATTCGAGCGTGGCCGCAACCTGGGAGCTCAATTTGGGCGGGGTGCCGCCGATTGCTGTGGAGAATACGGGGAGCTCGGGCGGAGGGGCAGGCAGAGTCGTGCCGATGGCGATGTATGCGCGCAATGCTGAACTGCATGCGGAGTCCGAACTGCCCGAGGAACTCAAGAAGATGAAGAAACATCTAATGCAGATGATCGATTTGCAGAAGCAAGCAAATATCATGGCAGGGGGGTTCTATTGTTGTATCATTGCTCTGTTTTTGTTTTATTTGTTGTTCATCCGTCATTAGAATGTGCATTTAGGCCTGTCGAGGTAGAGGAGGTGATCTGTGCGCAAGTAATGTATCTGAATTGAAGCAGCAATTTGGAACACAAATTATTCAGTGTTCATGCTCTGTTTCCCCTGTTTTTGTTCTTCAGTTAACAGAGTACACACCCAAATTTGGTTTCTAGTAAAAAACAAAACTGGGCTGCCGAATAGATGTTGGGCTGTAAGGAGACCGGGCTCAAGGAGACCAGCCCACCCGCGTAGCGGCACCAGCCCACCTCTAACTTCTGCAAATAAAATGTTACTTGTTTTTACTTTGGCCTTTTTCTTGCACTAAATTTTGTGATGGATCATTTTTTTATGCAATAAAACCAAATGTTAATTGTTTTTATGCATGTCTACGGTTCCATGAACTAAATGAGTTGCATGAAGTAAATTAGTTTGCATTTCCTAGTTGCATGTCCATAGTGGGTTTGCGAGCCCGTGGGTTTGCATGGGGCTCCTAGTTGCATGTCCATGGTTTGGCCAATATTTTGAAGATGGTGTGTGTGGTGAGATTGAGGTGTAGCAACCCGGGCTTGTAGCAACCCATAGCAATACACAAATAATAAGCAAGAACAACCCATAGCAATCTTCAAATAATAGCACGAAACACACAATATATAGTAGCATAACGATTGCAACCCATAGTTCCATGATAGCCTTACAACTCCATGATAGCCTTACAACTTCAAATACTAATACAACTTAATAATAGTAGCATAACGATTACTACTTAAAAAAACTAATACGATAAGCTAGATAGATCGGGGGCACCAAACGCGGGTTCTTCTTCAGGCTCTTCTCCTCCTCCTCCTCTGGGGCGCCCCCTCGTCCGGGGGAACAACGCCACCTCGCTCCTCCGGGCGCCGCCCTTCACTCCTCCACATTGTTGGTGGGGTACGGAAGCATGTGCATAACGCCGTTGTTGGGGAAGATGCTCTGGAAGTCGGTGAAGATATTGTAGGTGGTGAAAGCTATGAACTCACAACCAACCCAATACGCTCGCCCGAGGAGATGGAAAGCATCGAAAGGGTTAGTGAACGTGGCAAGGAGCCCAACCACAACGCCGTTGTGGTTGACCTCCTCAACATGGTACATCCAAGGAGAGCCGCGGGAGAGGTGGCGGAAACCGGCCGCAAGGAAGAACCCCGTTAACTCCCTTGCGCCCCTCCACCTCGAGATCGCCCAAACCCTAAGGGTTCTCTCTACATACACTCCGGCCGGGTAGAGCCTTTCCGGCACGGTTGGGGGGAAACGGTAGGTGGGGGCGGTGTACTGCATGGTGGCGTGGTGGCTCGAGTGCTCGGTCGGGTTTGATGGAGAAGAAGGAAGAAGAAGGGCAGAGGAGGCAGAGGATGGGGTATGATGGATGAGGAGGGAGAGGACGATAGTGCCCGGCTTAAATAGCTCAAGTGCGACGTGGTTTCACCCCGTCGAAACCCTAGAATTAATGGGCGGGCGGCGTTTGGTGGCGCCCCATGAAAGTGTGTACATGAGCGTGGCCGTGGGAAACGGACTGCGACGCTTCATGCCACCGGTCGCGGGTCAAGGGGACGGGCTCACGCACGCGTCTGTGCCGTCGTGGGTCAAGGGGACACGCCTTCCCCGGGTTCTCTGCGTGTGCCGCCCGTGCATGCATGCCGTAGCTCATTAATTTGCTCATCTTGCTAGGGCCTGGCTAGAGGGCAAAGTTCAGTCGATGGGAGACGTGACAATAATGGATGCCTTCTTTTGCCCATCTTGTAACGGGCATCATGCCATTTGAACTGCATCGATACCCACATCGATACCCCATGCCAGTATTGCGTCCTCAAAGAGGAGCACGCCATGCAGCGTTGGCTTTTTGGTTGTCTTCATCGGGCTGCTGCATTGTGGCCGGGTGCATGCTTTGATGCGACGCTGCATCGGTTCTAATGGTAGGCATGCGACAGCTTACTGCGTCGATAGGGGTGGCGGAGCAGGGCTACGTCGAGGCATGCATGGAACGCACGGGCGCAGTTCTGCGGGTGGGCATGCATGCTGCGGCCGGCACAGGCACGCATGCAATGAAGGAAAGGGCACTGCATAGGCTTGGTCCATGCACCGCGTCAACTCTTGCCGTTGGATTCAAATGAACGGTCCTGATGCCCCAACGAGAGAGGCTGATCCAAACCCCACCGCGTCAACCAATCAGCGCGTCTCATGCGGATCGCTGCACCTGTAGCTAACCCTAGCGCTGATCTCAACCATCCACGCTGGCGATCAACGACCAGGTAGTGTGCGGGGGTTTGAGGGGTTTTGAGAGGGGTTTTGAGGGGTTTTGAGAGGTTTTGACTGATTAGGGTTGAGCATAACTAATTCAAAAAAATATAAAACTTGCGCACATAGTCTTATTATGTCGTGTAGTAGTGAGAAAAAATATAAATATGGTTTACATACATTTTTACGAAAATCCTTCACAAAATTGTCATTCCTCGAACAATATAGTATGGAGTACAAGGGAGAGAGTAGTGTGCACCCGAGTAGGTGGGGTTTTGAAAATGAAAATGTGAAAACCTCACCAAAACTTCATTTTGGATTGACTAAGAAAGATCTGAACTTACTTTTCTCATTTTCATGTTTTAAACTTGTTTTATATATAATTTTCTATTAAACCTTGTTTTTCAAAAAGAAAAGAAAATAATAGAAAATTAATTCAATAAATAGTGAGACTTTAGATTTACACTATATAGGTAGAATAGATGTGTAGAAAAATTATTTGGCTGGTTTAGACAAGGTGCAAAAAACTTGCTTAAATATGAGGCCGTTTACCCTACCTTTGGAGGTCATTTGAAACACACTTTTCATGACTATGAGTTCAACTTACCAAAAGGGCTCGGAATGATCAGCAAGCAAACATATTTCAGTTGAGGTACTTTAAATAGCACTAAAACATCAATAGCCCAAATTTAAATTTAAATTTGAATTTAAATTTGAATTTTATTTGGCTGGTTTAGACAAACAAGTTCGAATAGAAATATGGGGATACATACTGACTACCAGTATGCACAGTGTTACAAATATTATTACATGCCCCAAATTTTCAAACTGTTCTCTGTTCCACTTCTTCCTACCACGTCGTGTGCCCTTCTTCGCCTTAGCCCTTCTTGTTTTTGGTTCTACTACACACACAAGTTCACTGATCATCTTGGTTTTCTTCATTGGTCTTTTCAACACCTCGCCAATACCCTCGTGATCAGTGTCTTCAGTCTCAATGTTGACACCAGTTTCAGTTTCTTTGGTGTGTACCTCAACATGGGTTTCTTCAGTCTGAACCTCGACACGCTCCGGTTCATTTTCTTCAGTCTAAACCTCGACACGCTCAGGTTCAGTTTCTTCGGTGTGCAGATCCACATCAGTTTCTTCAGTCTGAATGTTGACTGCAGCAGGATTTTCTTCAGTCTGCTCAGGCTCAGGCACACTTCTCTTCTTTCTACCGCCATTGACTCTTGCTTTTTTTGTTGGCCAACACTGTTCAACAACAAGGGGCTGACTTGCTCGCTTCCTCCTATGATGAAAATGTTATAGATATAGTAATTGGAAAAAAGCACCAAATCAAAACACAGACAAATAAACAAGAACATACTTTGGCTTATCAGGAGTGTAACGGCATTTGACAAATCCCACTCTGTGCCCAAGTTCCTGGCACAACTTGCATCTCTTTGTGTTACCTGTGTGGGCCCTTTTTGGCTTTTCATCTTTCTTTCCCTTCTTACTACTCCCACCTTTCTCAAACCATGCCTTGAATCTACTCTGTTTAGGCCTGCCAGCCTTTCTTTTCGTCAAGGGAGGACACATGGAAAATTCAATGTCCACTTCAGGCCACTGAGACTGATCCGTAAGTGCTGGAATTGGAGTAGCATATGCAGCTTTGAATCTTGCTACCGAATAATATTCATGCAGATATGGGTGCATGTTTATCTTCGGTTGGGATGCTAAGAAAAGAATGACATGCTCACATGGTTTACCAGTGTGTTGCCACTCGAGGCAAGTGCAATCATGCAATTCAGTGTTAACAACATGTCTCCTTCCATTTTTGTTATCTCTAACTTCAGCACCCCAAGATGAAGATTTTTCAACAAACAAATGTGAAAGACTTCTGCTCCTATTGACCACTTGTTGTACCACTGCTGGAAGCTTATCACCTTGCAGACAATCACCTATCCTTGTTCTCAATTCCCACAACCGCATGAGCATGACCCTGATTTGGTCAACCATGTCATGCACAGGCAAATCTTTTAAATCCTTCACCTTGTTGTTGTAACTCTCTGCCAAATTGTTGTTGATGTGGTCACACTTGATGGCAGTGTTGAATGCTGACCTGTACCATAACAAAGAATGGTAGGTGTTCAGCCATGGACCAAACTCATCACATGCTGCCATTATCTTATCAAGATGATATTAGTGTGTCTGTCTAGTGTAAGATCTTGCTGCTGGCCACATGCACCCAAATTCTTCTCCTCTAAATTTTTTGATCAAATTCATCCACAAATGACCGAAGCACTCCCTCTGCTCAGCATGTGGGAAAACATTTTTCACTGAATTTTCAAGCCCCTTACATGCATCTGTGTGTATAGCCAAAGGTGACACTGGCTCTAGGCATCTTTTCAACTGGATCATGAACCATGTCTATGAAGCCTCTGTTTCTGACTGAAACAAGCCAACAGCAATAGGAAACATCCAGTTGTGTCCATCTAGAGCATTGCATGCTGCCAACTGACCATTCCACTTGCCTGTCAAAAATGATGAGTCTATGCTCAAATATGAACGGCACCCTGCTTTGAAGCAATCTATGGAAGGCTTCAAAGCCATAAAAACTTGGAGAACTTGACTTCACCTTTGGATGATACCTCTGTATCTATCTCCACAACACTACCAGGTGACCTCTTTTCCACCTCTGCTTTGAAGTTGTAAAGCATCCTAAATGTATTTGCCCAATCACCATATAAATTTTTCATTGTCCTTTGTTTTGCCTTCCACACTGTGGTATATTTCAGTTTAATGGGGTACACCTTTTCCAAGTCTACTTTGAGTTTCTTAGCAGTAGTGTTTGGTGTTTTGGCTAAAATTGGGGTGATCTTTTCTGCAACCCAAAGTTGTGATGTCATGGTTGATACTCACTGTGAACTTGTAATACAAGTATGTTGATTGGGGATTTGGTTAACCCTGACAGTACTTCCATCAGGTTGCAGTCTAGCAGATATGTACCACTTGCAAGGCTTGACACTACCATCAAATCCTCTGCACCTCGCATAAAACTTCTTTCTATCAGTCCAAACAGTCTTGGCATCAAACTCATGTTTCAATCGCATAAGTCTTGAAACACATCCTAAACTCCTTCATGCTTGGGAACAACTTGCCTACTTCAATGACAGGGTTTTCTTTGTCATACACATGCACCAGCTCATCATCATGTGCATCATCTACTTCATCTGCAGCTTGTTCCATCAATTTTCCATCTACATCTTCATCAGCATTAGCAGGCAAACTAGATTCGCCCCTCTCCTGCTTATCTCTGTCATCGACTGGAATGCCAAAAAGTTTGGCCATCTCAATGTCAGGCATTGGTGCAATGACCAAATCAGTAGACTCATCTAATTCAACTACATTCCAATCAACGATTGCTGCAGTTTCAGTTTCAGTTCTACCACCTGTCCCTCTTCGGCTATTACTGTAAGTTCAGTACACATGGGAATCAATGGCCTCTGTGTAGCCCAATCATCATCTACCATCTGCGCAGCCAATTGTGATGGCACATATCCAACCTTCGAAAAAATATTCAGATCAACCAGCTCAGCAAAAAAAATTAGCTCGTTTGCTTGTCCAGCCGTTTTGCCGATCGATTTCATCAACAGTCTGTTCACCATCTTCCATTCTCACATACTCTCCTTTCCAATCATCAAACTGCAACAGTGATACTTCTTGCTCTGGACCCCAAACAACATTCTCCCCAATTTTTTCCACCCATTTCTTCACTGCCTTCTCTCCCATGTTCTGTAGAACTTGTGGATCAATCTCTGTAAACTCAACCTCCCATTTAACAATTGTGTCTCTCTCAATGTTCTGAATGCTACCATCAACTAATTTTGCCTTTGATGGAAAGAAATTTACCGTCAATTCGAAGGTCCGAGCGGCAGCATCCCCTCTGTTAGTGGCGGACAGTGTGAGCCCGTGAGAAAGAGCAGACTAGGACCTAATTGCATGCAAAATGGGATCGGAGAGAGGCGCATTACCTATTCGAAGTTGAATCTGGCGGCTCCATCTCAGTATGCCCACGGGCTCCCCTCACAACCTATCGATTCAACAAGCGAAAATAGAGGAAATGAGTTGAGATCTACGGGGACGAGAGAGGAACGGGAGGGGGACTAGGGTTCTCACTCACCATTTTTTCAGGACGAAGGCTCCGCCGCCGTTGAGAACAAGGGCTCCGCCGCCGCCACTGAGAACGCAAGATCCGCCGCCACTGGAGAAGAAGGGGGGAGGGGGCAGAGTGGCGGGCCCGGCATGGTCAGGCGGCAGGGCACGGTCAGCTGTTTTGAGGAGCAATTAAGTTGGACCCACATGTCCTAACATAAACGGGCTTCGTTGACAACCAATTTAACCACATTTAACACCCCATGTGGCCCTGGGCTATTTACCTGCTCAAATGTGTCGCACCACAGCCATTCGCTCGAACAACGTCGCGCACAAGCCAATTCACCTCAAATGTGTCGCACAGGAGCTATTGGCCCATTAAGGAGACACAAAAGTTCAAGCTTGGGGATGCCCAAGGCACCCCAATATAATATATTATTTCAAGAAGTCTCAAGCATCTAAGCTTGGGGATGCCCCGGTAGGCATCCCACCTTTCTTCTTCAACAACTATCGGTTAGTATCGGTTTAACCTAAGTTTTTGCTTCTTCACATGAGTTGTGCTATCCTTGCAATGTCATTTTATTTTGTTTTGCTTGATGTTTGAATACAATACCAAGATCTGAAATTCTTTAATAAGAGAGAGTCTTCACATAGTTACATAATTATTTAGCTACTCATTGATCTTCACTTATATCTTGTTGGAGTAGTTTGTCATTTGCTATAGTGCTTCACTTATATTATTTTGAGAGTCTTAAACAACATGGTAATTTGAACAAAAACTATCATAGGACGTGAATTGGATGCTATGATCAATTTGATACTTGATAATTGTTTTGAGATATGGAGTTAGTGATATTAAAGTCATGCTAGTTGGGTGATTATGAATTTAAAGAATACTTGTATTGAAGTTAGAAAGTCCCGTAGAATGCACGTATGGTTAAAGTTGTGTAAAAAATTTGAAACATGAAGTGTACCTGGCTTGTGCATCCTTATGAGTGGTGGTCGGGGATGAGCGATATTCTTTTCCTACCAATCTATCCCTCTAGGAGCATGCGCGTAGTGCTTAGTTTTTGATGACTTCTAATTTTTTGCAATAAGTATATGAGTTCTTTTGACTAATGTTGAGTCCATGGATTATACGCACTTTTACCTTTCCACCATTGCTAGCCTCTTCGGTACCATGCATAGCCCTTTCTCGCCTTGAGAGTTGGTGCAAACTTCGCAGGTGCATCCAAACCCCGTGATATGATACGCTCTATCACACATAAACCTCCTTAATTATATCTTCCTTAAAACAGCCACCATACCTACCTATTATGGCATTTCCATAGCCATTCCGAGATATATTGCCATGCAACTTTCCACCGTTCCTTTATCATCATTATGACACGCATTGTCATATTTCCATTGCATGATCATGTAGTTGACATGGTATTTGTGGCAAAGCCACCGTGCATTATTTTTCATACATGTCACTCTTGATTCATTGCACCATCCCGGTACACCGCCGGAGGCATTCATATAGAGTCATATCTTGTTCTAGTTTTGAGTTGTAATTCATATGTTGTAATCAATGAAAGTGTGATGATCATCATTATTAGAGCATTGCCCAAAAAGAAAAAAAAGAAAGGCCAAAAGAAAAAAAGGCCAAAGAAAAAAAAGAAAAGAAAAGAAAAAGGAAAAAAAGGGCAATGTCACTATCTCTTTTCCACACTTGTGCTTCAAAGTAGCACCTTGTTATTCATGTAGTGAGTCAAATATATTGTGCTTCAAAGTAGCACCATGTTTTTCATATAGTGAGTCTCATAGGTTGTCTTTTTCATACTAGTGGGAATTTTTCATTATAGAACTTGGCTTGTATATTCCTACGATGGGCTTCCTCAAATGCCCTAGGTCTTCGTGAGCAAGCAAGTTGGATGCACACCCACTAGTTTTCTTTTGTTGAGCTTTCATTCATTTATAGCTCTAGTGAATCCATTGCATGGCAATCCCTACTCCTCATGTTGACATCAATTGATGGGCATCTCCATAGCCCGTTGATTATCCTCGTCAATGTGAGACTTTCTCCTTTTTTGTCTTCTCCACACAATCCCCATCATCATATTCTATTCCACCCATAGTGCTATATCATGGCTCACGCTCATGTATTGCGTGAAGGTTGAAAAAGTTTGAGATTATTTAAGTATGAAACAATTGTTTGGCTTGTCATCGGGGGTATAGAAGTTGGGAACATCTTTGTGTGACGGAAATGAAGCATAGCCTAACTATATGATTTTGTAGGGATGAACTTTCTTTAGCCATGTTATTTTGAGAAGACATGATTGCATTATTAGTATGCTTGAAGTATTACTATTTCTTTTGTCAATATGAACTTTTATTTTGAATCATTTGGATCTGAACATTCATGCCACAATAAAGAGAAATACATTGAGAATTATGCTAGGTAGCATTCCACATCAAAATTCTGTTTTTATCATTTACCTACTCGAGGACGAGCAGGAATTAAGCTTGGGGATGCTTGATACGTCTCCAACGTATCTATAATTTTTGATTGTTCCATGCTATTATATTATCTGTTTTGAATGATTATGGGCTTTATTATACACTTTTATATTACTTTTGGGACTAACCTATTAACCGGAGGCCCAGCCCATATTGCTGTTTTTTATTGCCTGTTTGAGTATTTGAAGAAAAGGAATACCAAACGGAGTCCAACCGAAATGAAACCTTCGGCAGCGTGATTTTTTGGAAGAATATCACCCAGGAGACTTGGAGTTCACGTCAGAAGAGCCTCGAGGAGGCCAGGAGATAGGAGGGCACCCCCCCCCTACTGGGCGCACCCCCTGACTCGTGGGCCCCTCGAGCACCTCCCTCCCGACTTCTTTCACCTATATAGTCCCACGTACCCTAAAAACATCCACGAAGAAGATAGATCGGGAGTTCCGCCGCTGAAAGCCTCTGTAGCCACCAAAAACCTCTCGGGAGCCCGTTCCGGCACCCTGCCGGAGGGGGGATCCCTCACCGGTGGCCATCTTCATCATCCTGGCGCTATCCATGACGAGGAGGGAGTAGTTCACCCTCGGGGCTGAGGGTATGTACCAGTAGCTATGTGTTTGATCTCTCTCTCTCTCTCACTCTCGTGTTCTCTCTATGGCGCGATCCTGATGTATCGTGAGCTTTGCTATTATAGTTGGATATTATGATGTTTCTCCCCCTCTACTCTCTTGTGATGAATTGAGTTTCCCTCTTGAAGTTATCTTATCGGATTGAGTCTTTGATTTTAGAACACTTGATGTATGTCTTGCCGTGTTTATCTTTGGTGACAATGGGATATCACGTGCCACTTGATGTATGTTTTGGTGACCAACTTGCGGGTTCCGCTCATGAACCTATGCATAGGGGTTGGCACATGTTTTCTTGACTCTCCGGTAGAAACTTTGGGGCACTCTTTGAAGTACTTTGTGTTGGTTGGATGAATCTGAGATTGTGTGATGCATATCATATAATCATGCCCACGGATACTTGAGGTGACAATGGAGTATCTAGGTGACATTAGGGTTTTGGTTGATTTGTGTCTTAAGGTGTTATTCTAGTATGAACTCTATGATAGATTGAGTGGAAAGAATAGCTTCATGTTATTTTACTACGAACTCTTGAATAGATAGAACATAAAGGATAACTTTGAGGTGGTTTCGTACCCTACCATAATCTTTTTGTTTGTTCTCCGCTATTAGTGGCTTTGGAGTGATTCTTTGTTGCATGTTGAGGGATTGTTATATGATCTATCTATGTTATTATTGTTGAGAGAACTTGCACTAGTGAAAGTATGAACCTTAGGCCTTGTTTCCTATCATTGCAATACCATTTACGCTCACTTTTACCACTTGCTACCTCGCTGTTTTTATAATTTCGGATTACAAATACCTTTATCTACTATCCATATTGCACTTGTATCACCATCTCTTCGCCGAACTAGTGCACCTATACAATTTACCATTGTATTGGGTGTGTTGGGGACACAAGAGACTCTTTGTTATTTGGTTGCAGGGTTGTTTGAGAGAGACCATCTTCATCCTACGCCTCCCACGGATTGATAAACCTTAGGTCATCCACTTGAGGGAAATTTGCTACTGTCCTACAAACATGTGCACTTGCAGGCCCAACAACGTCAACAAGAAGAAGGTTGTGTAGTATACATCACCTAGCGTGGTTACAGACATATTTCTTTAGGACTCCCATGAACCTCTCAAAGGGGAACATATTTTGTAGAAACACAGGGCCCAGAATGACAATCTCGTCGACTAGATGAACTATGACATGTGTCATGATATTGAAGAAGGATGATGGGACCACCAGCTCAAAACTGACAAGACATTGCGCCACATCACTCCTTAACCTTGGTAGGATTTCTGGATCGATCACCTTCTGAGAGATTGCATTGAGGAATGAACATAGCTTCACAATGGCTAAACGAACATTTTCCGGTAGAAGCCCCCTCAATGCAACCGGAAGCAGTTGCGTCATAATCACATGGCAGTCATGAGACTTCAGGTTCTGGAACTTTTTCTCTACCATATTTATTATTCCCTTTATATTCGACGAGTAGCCAGACGGGACCTTCATACTGAGCAGGCATTCAAAGAAGATTTCCTTCTCTTCTTTGGTAAGAATGTAGCTGTCAGGACCTTCATACTGCTTTGGAGGCATGTCGTCTTTTTCGTGCAAACGTTGCAGGTCCTCCCATGCCTCCGATGTATCTTTTGTCTTCCCATACACGCCCAAGAACACTAGCAGGTTCACGCAAAGGTTCTTCGCCACGTGCATCACATCGATTGAAGAGCGGACCTCTAGGTCTTTCCAGTAGGGTAGGTCCCAAAATATAGATTTCTTCTTCCACATGGGTGCGTGTCCCTCAGCGTCACTCGGAACAGATAGTCCGCCGGGACCCTTTCCGAAGATTACTTTTAAATCATTGACCATAGCAAGTACGTGATCACCGGTATGCATGGCAGACTTCTTCCGGTGATCTACCTCGCCTTTGAAGTGCTTGCCTTTCTTTCGACATTGATGGTTGGTCGAAAGGAATCGACGATGCCCCAGGTAAACATTCTTCCTGCATTTTGTCCAGGTATATACTTTCAGTGTCATCTAAACAGTACGTGCATGCGTGGTATCCCTTGTTTGTCTGTCCTGAAAGGTTACTGAGAGCAGGCCAATCATTGATGGTGACAAACAGCAATGCATGCAGGTCAAATTCCTCCTGTTTGTGCTCATCCCACACACGTACACCATTTCCAATCCACAGCTGTAAAAGTTCTTCAACTAATGGCCTTAGGTACACATCAATGTCGTTGCCGGGTTGCTTAGGGCCTTGGATGAGAACTAGCATCATAATGAACTTCTGCTTCATGCACAGCCAAGGAGGAAGGTTATAGATACATAGAGTCACGGGCCAGGTGTTGCGATTGCTACTCTTCTCCACGAAAGGATTAGTGACATCCGCGCTTAAACCAAACCATACGTTCCTTGCATCACCTACAAAATCCTCCCAGTACTTTCTCTCCATTTTTTTCCACTGCGACCCGCCAGCGGGTGCTCTAAACTTCCCGTCTTTCTTACGGTCATCTTTGTGACATCGCATCAAATTTGCATGCTCTTTGTTTCTGAACAGGCGTTTCATCCGTGGTATTATAGGAGCATACCACATCACCTTGGCAGGAACCCTCTTCCGAGGGCGCTCGCCGTCAACATCACCAGGGTCATCTCGTCTGATCTTATACCGCAATGCGCCGCATACCGGGCATGCGTTCAAATCCTCGTACGCACCACGGTACAGGATGCAGTCATTAGGGCATGCATGTATCTTTTGCACCTCCAATCCTAGAGGGAAAACAACCTTCTTTGTTGCATACGTAGTGTCGGGCAATTCGTTATCCTTTGGAAGCTTCTTCTTCAATATTTTCAGTAGCTTCTCAAATCCTTCGTCAGACACACCATTCTCTGCCTTCCACTGCAGCAATCTCAGTACGGTACCGAGCTTTGTGGTGCCATCTTCGCAATTGGGGTACAAACCTTTTTTGTGATCCTCTAGCATGCGATTGAACTTCACCTTCTCCTTTTCACTTTCGCACTGACTCCTTGCATCAACAATGACCCAGCGGAGATCATCATCAGGCACATCATCTGGTTCCTCATGATCTTCAACAGCTTCCCCCGTTGCAGCATCATCGTATTCAGGGGGTACATAGTTGTCATCGTCCTCTTCTTCTTCGTTGTCTTCCATCATAACCCCTATTTCTCCGTGCTTGGTCCAAACATTATATTGTGGCATGAAACCCTTCTCAAGCAGGTGGATGTGAAGGGTTTTCCGGTTAGAGTAAGACTTCGTATTCTCACAGATAGGGCATGGACAACACATAAAACCATTCTGCTTGTTTGCCTCAGCCACTTCGAGAAAATCATGCACGCCCTTAATGTACTCGGAGGTGTGTCTGTCACCGTACATCCATTGTCGGTTCATCTGCGTGCATTATATATAATTAAGTGTGTCAAAAACCATTCTGAGAACATCATGAATAGATAATTAAGTTACCAGATTAATAGAAGTTCATCATCACATTAAAACCAAAGTACATGCATAGTTCTCATCTAACAACATATAGCGGTCCAGAGAATCTAATTTTTTTTTTGGAAAAGGGGATTTACCCCAGCCTCTGCATCAGAACGATGCATACGGCTCATATTATTAAACGAATAATCCAGTAACAAATTCTCGAAAGGTCGTAGTACAATCATCAACAAAAGCTCAAAATAGGAAAGGCCCAAAGCCACAACCGGCTGGCAAAACAATAGGAGGACTACATGCCTAACCTATTACATGACCGCCATCCAAACCGGTTGAAAATATCCCGAGCTACCATCTCCCATCGGGTAGACGCAGTAGCCAAACGCTCCCTCGCCTCCGTCGGAGTGAGTAGCGACCACATACGGATGAATGCCGTGGCCCTGAAGATAACCTGCAAAAAGTGAAAGTTTGTTGATCGGTTAAAGACTAAGTCATTCCTGCAGTTCCATATTGCCCACAAAAGCGCACAAACGCCAACCCGAATGTATCTTACAATGTCAGAATCCACCCCATCAAGCCATGTTCCAAATAACATGCTAATAGAGGTGGGCTGATTAATATTAAACGCAATATGAACCGACCGCCACAGAATCTTAGCCAATGGACAATCGAGAAAGAGGTGTTTAAATGTTTTCGTTATGATCACAAAAGCTACATCGAGACGAGCCCACCCAATTACGTTTTGCAAGGTTATCCTTAGTCAAAATGACATGTTTATGCACAAACCACATAAACACTTTGATACATAAGGTACCTTAACTTTCCAAACATGTAATGAGGTAGGAATGACGGAAGAGTTAATGGCATCCAGATACATTGATTTGACCGAGAACACACCGTTCTTAGTAAGTTTCAATGCAGCTGATCTGGCTGTTGAGACAGCCGGACATCCATTAAACGATTTAACAAGATGGAGCCAGGCCTCCCAACGATTTCCAACTAGAGTCCGTCTAAAACTGATATTGAGGGGAACGGATTGTAAAACATTAGCAACATAGGTTTCTCTACGTTGGACAATGTTATACAAAGAAGGATATTGAAGTGCAAGTGGGGTCTCCCCAAGCCACGTATCCTCCCAAAACCTCGTCGTGGTGCCATTCCCAACAATAAATTTAGACCTGTTGAAAAAGAGTTGCTTAACTCTCATCAGACCCTTCCAAAAGGGAGAGTCGGAAGACCTCACATTCACCTGAGCCAAAGTTTTAGCAAAGAGATACTTATTGCGCAATATCTGAGCCCAAGTGGCCTCCATCTCAGAAGAAAACTTAAAAAGCCACTTGCTAAGGACACATATGTTTTTGACTTCCAGATTTTCAATACCTAGGCCACCTTGGTCCTTAGGTCTGCAGATAATATCCCACTTCGCAAGTCTATACTTTCGTTTAAGCTCATCAATTTGCCAAAAGAATCGCGATCGATAGAAATCTAACCTTTTCCTAACTCCGACCGGAACCAAGAAAAAGGATAAGAGAAACATAGGCATACATTGAAATTATGTAAAACATTTCAATGCGAAAACAAATGCGATCATAATCGCAACCAAGGTAATAATTGATCCAACGACATAATGATAGCAAGCCTCGGTATGAATGGCATATTTTCTAATCTTTCTAATCTTCAAGCGCATTGCATCCATCTTGATCTTGTGATCATCGAGGACATCCGCAACATGCAACTCCAATATCATCTTCTCCTCCTCAATTTTTTATTTTTTCCTTCAAGAAATTGTTTTCTTCTTCAACTAAAATTAACCCCTCGACAATAGGGTCGGTTCGAATTTCCGGTTCACATACCTCCTAGATAAAAAAAATCTATGTCACGTTGGTCGGCATAATTGTCATCAACAATAAATGAACCAAATAGTTATAAAGATAATATATACCACATCCGAATCATAGACAGGACGAGGACCGACGGGGGCGGATACCAAAACCATCGCACTAAATAATAAGAAGCAATAATAAAAGTAAGAAAATTATACAACTATCTATATAAACATACAAGTAAGGATTTTTTTTCCTTTTAGAAAGAAGATAAGATCAAGAGGCTCACCACGGTGGTGACAGCAAAGAGATCGGCGTGGGCGATCGACGGCGGTGAAGACGGGAACGGGACGTGACGGACCGCTAAACCTAGACAAATAATGAGGAAAATAGACTTTGTAGGTCGAGATTGGAGAGGAGAAAGCTTAAGTAGTGTGGCTCGGGCATTCCATCGAACACCTCATGTGCATAGGAGGTGAGCTAGAGCACCACAAAGCTCTCAAACGGCCGGCCAGAAAAACAGAGCAGTGGAGTGCTCTGCTCGTGGGCGAGGGATATATATTGACAACTCATTAGTCCCGGTTCGTGGCATGAACCGGGACTAAAGGCCACCCTTTGGTCCCGGTTCTAGCCACCACCCGGTACCAATGGTGATGGGCCAGGAGCGAGGCCCATTGGTCCCGATTCGTCCCTCCAACCGAGACCAATGCCCCCACGAGACCCGGCAGTCCCCCTGGCCTCACGAACCGGGACCAATGGGCCCATGGGTCCCGGTTCGTGATTGAACCGGGACTAATGGGCTTATCTGGCCCGAACGTATGGCCTGTTTTCTACTAGTGTAGATCGATCATAGACAAAAATGACATATGTAGAGCATGGAGCCATCGGAAAGTGATCTAGATAGATAATATAGAGGGCAGATTGGTAGCTATAGGTGAGGGAGAAGCCTATTTATATAACCTTATCAGAACTGTTCTAGCGATGCTCTTAGCGGTGTGTCTTACTAGTGGTGTGTAACTTATAGCCACGCCTACCATGTGGGACACAAAAAATGGACCCCACATAATAATAGTGGTGATGTGGCGAAAAATAACATGCCACCACTAGGCCCAATATTCATGGCGTGGTAAAAATTCCTACGCCACCATTGAGTCACACCGGGCCAGACTGATGGGCCCCACATATTGGTGGCGTAGTATTCTTTAGTCACGCCACTTGTAAGGCCATAGTGGTGGCGTGAGAAATATGGTCACACCACCGCTATTTTGAAACAATAGCAGTGGGTGGATTGTAAGTGATGCGCCACTAGTTAAGGTAAGCATTTCTGCACTAGTGATCCTAGCTCGTGCCTCCTCCAGCCTACGGTCTTCTCCACCCCATCCGGCTCCACTATGGACGTTGTAAGAACTCGACACATTTGTTTGGCTCGCCATGGGAGAGCACGGAGGAGCCTGATGCGTCTTCGCCGCATGCACGATGGGCGAATGTTCTCTGTTGTGGCACTGCAGTTGGGGCGCCGGGCTTGAAGGGGGGCATCCACGACACAGTTGGAGAGGTAGGCTTTGGAATGGATCCAGGGGCAGGAGGGGCTAATGCAGGAGATTGAAAAGTGAGCTAATTTGTCAGTTTGGCGTCAAAACGTGTTAAATGGCCGATCAGTGTGATTTACAAAAAGATTAACTTCGCGTACAATGCAAATTTAGAAAAAGAGAGAGCGGAAAATCATCTTTTCGCGAGTGACGCCACAGATAAGGCGGTTATGTGCAACTCACTCAATCGCTGCCAGCTAAGCATCCCATGGAAGAAAACTATAAAAACTTACTAGGCTTTGACTTCGCACCAGTGGGGCCTTCACGGTGCTGGCACAGAGACATGCCATCTGAATGAATGGACATGGTAAGGGCATTTCCAATAGTTGTAAGATAGTTGTTGGTAGGCTTTGTCATATAGGATTTTTATGAAGTGTCAAAAAATAAAAGAGCAAAAAGAGAAATTTTGTATGTACATGAAAAAACACCCGTTGCACAAGATCCAATGTAGAATGAGAGAGCACCTTATTTATTATCTCACATCCTATTGGGCAAACTAGATACAACCTATTGAAGTTATTGTATGTTAAGGTGTTGATTAATGACATGGAATATTTTATCAACAAGCTAACATACAAACTGTTAGAGATGCCCTTAAGCGAATTTTATAGGGCACTGCAGTCTCTAAGTCTCCATCGCCTGCATACTTTACTCTCCTTCTTTCTTTACCGTTGCTGGCGAGGGCGGCAGAAGTTATGTCCGGGGGAAGAAGAAAACAATCAACCAATGGTTGGCCGGCAAAATTATATTCTATGTTGAACTGCCGGCCTTCGTTGGTTTCCTGATGCCAACTTCGTTAGAGTGAAACCATATTAGGTGATGATATACATCATTTTATCAGTCTGAGTACATAATTAAGATAAGGAAAATAATAACAAAAGATAAACTAAGACTATTGTCATTGGTTGGTACCTATAAGACATGGGTTCCAAGACTAGGTCTCATACATGCAGCCCTCCTCTTTTTTGCAGTCACCTATACACATTGGTTGGTACGTATATAAATAAAGGAAAGTTGTTACTTGCTTTTTGCTTGCTACAACAATGACATTTTGTCTTCGTGGCAGAGGCCAAGTCGGCATGTTTGGTGCTATCAAGCTAGGCAGTTTGCAGCATCAACGGGTTGACCATTGATCACCGTTATGTGGGAAGAAACGGTGGTGACGTGTGTGATAGGTACCAGGCTCTGGTCACATCAAACATATTGAAATTTCTTAGTTATCCACAACTGAGAACTATGCTTGTGCATATGTTATTACGTAGATCGTACTAGTAGTGACGACTCTAACTCTTCCTATGAACGCCTCCATTAATCAAATGCCACCATTTATTTTTCTCATTTTATTTGCCGTTGCTACTTTTTTCGTAGTGAGTTAAATTAACTACCTCCTTTTTGTTGTTACCTCACCAACCAATAGAATAAACTATTTCCAGCCTACAGTCTGGATACAAAAGTAATTGTGGCCGTGACAATGTAGTTGCGGGGTTGGTAGTTGCCAGCATGTCACTCTCCGTGGGGCGACAAGCTCAAATTATCACAAATTGCAGCCCTGTGCACTTGCACGACATCAAACGTCTCCCCAATGGGGGCCCACTTTGCAGCGACAGAAAACGTTATTAGCCTAAAAAACCTGAGGTCCTAGACTCAAACCCATGAACCGGGCCATTATGGGCGTGCACCTAGCTAGTGGGATGAGAGCAGTATATCGAGATTATGCACATCTTGTTACTGTTTTGACGAGAATATAAGGTAGCATGTATTCTAGGTGGCATGCGAATGTCGTGCTGACCACCTGAACTGTATGACAGTGGTGTCCTTGACGCTCTGGTCACTTTTTGGGTTCCTCATTCAGCAATTGTGTGGCTCTTTGATAGAAAAAATTAGGGGGAGCAGAGTGGTGGCCACAGGACGAAACACCTAGTGCAACTAATTTTAAATTTTAAATCCCGAACAAACTGTTTGGTGCTTGGAAAGGCATCAAGATGAATACCATTTGATTGAATCTTGTAGAAATGTGAATACTTTGATATTAAATTCCATGTGTCCTGATATATGGAGAAACAGGTCAGAGAAAAATTGCATGTTGATAAAATTATAATTCATAGCATTTGTAGAAGAGCTCGTAAAAAGTCCTGATAGTGCTAACTTAAATTGTACTTGGCATCTTAGGATTTACAATAAAATTGTACTGGACATGAGAGAACTGCAAGGACAATTTCGTAAAACATAAAGTTCATAGTTCATATCATTGCTAGGATGGTTGTCTATGATGAAGTCATCGCTCACCAGGAAGCACCCGGCGGGCCAGTGGTGCGTCAGTGATGATATGTTTTGTCTGGTCAGGGTTATGTGGCCTTGTGGTAGTGGAAAACCTTTTACCTGTCGCCACCGGGTGCCCTATGTGGCCCCGAACAAAGTCACCGGAACATGGAGATATGGTAGGAGCCATGTTCATGAGCCCACGCCTCCAAGGAAACCGGAATGGACCTTCTTCATCCCTGTCGTGATCGAGATCCCACCGTTACCGCCGGCTCGGCTATCAGATCCACGCCAGGGCTTGTGTAGTCCGTGTTCAGAAAAATTATCATGTTGCAGAAACAGCTCCATTGGATCCTCCTACAAATCATACGCCGGCAGCTTCCAAGCCCCCCCTGCGTCCCCAATCCGACTATCCCACTTGTGCTCTTATGTGGCTACAAATTGCCTGATGTTCAAGGAACCTCACACACACCTAGGAATCGAAATCGAGATTATAATATAAATCTCTGTATGTTTACAATTTGGCATATATATGAGACTCGTTGTTCACATATTCATGTGTACACCCATTAGAGAGGATTCTTTTGCAACACATGCATATGGGTCAATCTCATAAAGATGTGGCATATGAGTCCTGAAGATGCATGCCCCATCATCAACGGGTGGAGGCAACTACTTGAGGAGTACAACGTCGAAATTTGAGAGAAGTTGATAGTCATGCTCCACCATGGACATGCAGGGTCGTTTCTCTTCCTGAGTACCATGTGTCTAGATGATGATGATGCAAAATAAGAGTAGTTGGTCAGGCCCTTTGGTACTTTATCGATATGTTTGGAGTATTAAACTTAAACATGCTTTATATCATGGTTAAATCTTGTAGTGTTGAACACTCGTTAAAACTAGTATAGTTTAAACATGATACTAGTGTTGAACATGTTGATTCATTGAAGCTAGTATGCACTGTTTAGACAAGATACTATAGTTCATATGGTAGCCTTCATATCAAAATTTCACTAATGCAAAAAAGAGCTTTTGGCTCAAAAATGCTGCCATTTTGGGCTCATTTTTGTTGGTAACATGTTGGCTCATTTTATTACTTATGTATAGTTGTCGATCCAATATTATATACTTGATGAAACTTAGAAGGTTTCCTACATAGATAAACATGAATGACTAATTATCTCCATTTGATTGGCATCAACAAATGCTGCCCACCCAAACTTCAAGATGGTTTTGTTCGTAAGTCCAACATCATATATGTTACCAGTAGGAGGTTCTAGTTTGAGTGTTCCCAAGATTTTCATGTTAACAGACCACTCTGGTATCACCTGTAGCAAACATGTGATACAAGAGTGGTTTGTGAGACTTTATGAACGAAACATCTCAGGTACCGTCAACCTACAAGCTTTTAACGGTAATGTATATGATGTTGGACTTTCTAAGAATATGAACAAAACACACCTGAAGTCTGTATGGGCGACATTTTTTAACGCCAATCGAATAGAGAATTACTCATTGTTGTTCTATACCTAGGAAACACCAGATTTAGGTTTGCAGATAAATTTTACCATGGCAACAAACTGGCTAAAAACCGCTGTGTGGCAGCAAAATGAGCACGTTAGCTCTTTGTTGCCATGGCTGCACTTTGCCTCATTTGTGTTGCGATGGTAGCATTTTTGACTCATTTGTTCTGCCATGGCACGTGTTTGGTTCATTCCATGGCAGATTTTTTGAGCTAAAGAAAATGGCGAAAACATGCTGATGGCAGATAAATGAGCCCTCTGGGTCGAATCAAGCCCTGGGATTAAAAAATGCTGATGGCAGATAAAATGTCACTACAGTCGATTTAACCAACCACCACCGATGCATACTCGAGCTGTGTGGGACTAGGAGAAGCCAAAAGCATGATAGACCCATTATGATTCTTTAGAAAATAAAAATCGCCGAAACAGTAGCAACCATGTTCCACTAATATGATCAGCAAGCCAACACAGATTGGTTAGAGTGCACCCTCGCCAACCTGCCTGCCATGGAGGAGTGGTTAAGCCTGTGTTGCATAGCCCTACCCACGGTGCTTGCCCTTTGGTTTCTCAAGCTCAATGGCGGAACGAAAAAGCTCAAGAAGCAGCAGCTACCTCCTGGGCCATGGACTCTTCCGGTCATCGGCAGCCTCCACCACGTCGTCAGCCTCCTCCCACACCGCAGGATGATGGACATGTCTCGCCGGCACGGCCCGCTGATGCACCTGGTGCTGGGCGAGGTCCCCACCGTGATCGTCTCCAGTGCGGAGGCCGCGGAGCTGGTGATGAGGACCAACGACCTCGCCTTCGCAACCCGGCCGGGGACCCCGACGCAGGACATCTTCGGGTGCGGCGGCAAGGACATCGTCTTCGCGCCCTACGGCGAGCACTGGCGGCAGATGCGCAAGGTGTGCGTCGTGGAGTTCCTCAGCTCCAGGCAGGTGAAGCGCATGGAGGGCATCAGGGCGGAGGAGGTGGGCAGCCTCCTCGGCTCGATCGCCGCCGCCGCCGCCGCCTCGACCGGCGGCGCCGCCATTATTAACTTCAGTCAGGAGGTGGCGGCGCTGAGCAACGACGTGGTGACGCGGGCGGTTTTCGGCGGCAAGTTTGCGCGGCAGCGCGAGTACATCCGTGAGCTGGGCAGGGCGCTGGAGCTGATGGGCGGCTCCTGTCTCGTCGACCTCTTCCCGTCGTCGCGGTTGGCGCGGTGGCTGAGCCATGGCGGCCGCAGCATAAAGAAGAGCTCCGCCTGCATCAAGCGCATCATTGCAGGCATCATTGAGGAGCGGCAGGCCGCGCGAGCTGCTGAAAGCGATGGTGCCTGCAGCAGCACCAACGTGGATGAGAACTTCCTGGACGCGCTGCTCAGGCTTCAGCAGGAGGACTCCTTGGAAATCCCTCTAACCACAGATGCTATCGGCGCCGTCTTGTCTGTGAGTATCTCTCTTAATTTCAACTACTCGCCATATTACTCGTCGCTCAAACGGATGTATCTAAAGCTTGTATTGTTCAATCCGATAGAGCCAGTCAGTAGCTATTGGTGGTCGGTACTCAAACGACTAAGTGACACTCCAACCAATAACCATGTATGAATGGAATAGAACATATCAAAGTTCACATAAATATATTGTTCTTTTGATGAATCATGTACGTGTGTTATCTACTTGTTCTATGTACAGAGATGTTTGATGCATGGCCCCCGTTAATTCCACGACCTTCGTTTGCAGGACATGTTTGCAGGTGGCACCGAAACAATAGCAACCACCTTGGCGTGGGCGATGTCGGAGCTCGTGCGCAGCCCAGAAATTATGGCCAAGGCACAGCAAGAAGTAAGGGAGGTGCTAGGTGAACGTCGGGCTGTCATTACTAATAGTGATCTCGCTAAACTCCGCTACCCAAAGTTGGTCATCAAGGAGGTCCTTAGGTTGCATCCGGCCTCTCCTCTGATCCCGCGCGCGGCTAGAGAGGATTGTACAGTTATGGGTTATGACATACCTAAAGGCACCAATGTTTACATTAACGTCTTTGCAATATCTCGAGATCCCAAAACCTGGAACAACCCTGGAGAGTTTAAGCCAGAGAGGTTTGAGGACACCCAAGTGAACTTCAATGGAACATACTTCGAATTCATTCCCTTCGGGGCCGGGCGACGGCAATGCACCGGGATTCAGTTTACCTTGTCACTTGCGGAGATGGCATTGGCAAACTTTTTGTATCACTTCGACTGGAAGCTTCCTGATGCATCTAGCCTCGCTTCATTTGACATGTCCGAGAAATTTGGGATTACGGTATGCAGAAGGTATGACCTGAAACTCAGAGCTGTTCCACACGTGTGGCCCAATGCTACGCCGTCGGAGTGATACACAAACAACATATTCACGTGGTGATTCAAGCTACCTACACTTTCAGCACATGTCAATGATGGGGCCGTCAATGATGTCATTATTGCGGTGTATGGTTGTACCTTAATGCAATAGAATAAGAGAAGTTCACTACAAACATTATGTTCTTGTATCAACAAAAACATTGTTGTATTGTACTACTGTCTGCATTACTGTGCATGACAAAATATCTTGCATTACATGATCATGTAGAAAATGGTTGTATAAGTGGATATGCTTAGCTCATACTCCCTCCGTAAACTAATATGAGAGTGTTTAGATCACTGAAGTAGCGATCTAAACACTCTTATATTAGTTTACAGAGGGAGTATATCTTATCTCAAAAGGGATTACCAAGTGTATTTCATTCAGATATTTGAGCTAGTTCAACGACACTCTTCATTTAAATATGATACTAGCAAAATATAACTGAAATTATTTTTCATTCCTGAAACATACCAGATTCTACAGTCCAGTACTAACAAGTAATCTCAGCCATCTGGGACTGAGGAGTGATGTTGGGAGTCACTGAAGAAGATCATGTGTATCTACCTCTCAGTTCTGTGGTGAAATATGTTCCTGAGCACGAGAATAGATTTCCGGAACCCGCCCAAGGTTCCTAGCAGGCTAGAGCAAACTCTTCGCTTCGCAAGTTCCTAATGATCGTCACGCCGAGAGCTGAGCTGCTGCATATTTTGAGTTTGCAGCTGCCAAAAGTGCTGCACCGATCCCCGAGCCGTCTTTCGTGTGCTCGACAACAATGTGCTCCATGTCCCGTGGACCGAGCAGCTCCGCCATAGCCTCAACCATACACGACCTGTACTGTGGGTAATTCTCGTAAAGTCCACCGCCCATCGCTACCACTGTTCTTCTCCCCAAGATCAGTCCCTTGGAATCATTCTCCATTTTCTGAAGAATGCCAGCAATGCCGGCGCCAGCCAACCGCCCACCTCTCTTGACAATGCAATCAGAAACTTCTACGATGAACCTTCGTGCTGCTAGAGAGGATTGGCTGACCTGCAACCATTTTAATGGGAGAAAACTGTATATCAGTTACTGGCTAGCTGGCTAGATGCCCATGTATGGCTGAAAGAAGTGTAGAAAGTTACTCCGATGATGTCGCGCAAAATTGATCAACTTCTCCAAGATCGTCAGAGTTATCTTGTTGCATAGCACACAAATGTGGAGTTCTATAATCGTGTTTGCGGTTCAGCTTAGACTGGCTAGAAAATGTGAAAAAAAGAGGATAATTTGGATTCTGGAAGCTGGAACATGAAGAACTTGCCTTAGAACAAATGGCTCAGCTAGTTTATCAGCGAATGAGTGACCGAACAGATCAGACTCTTGAGCCATCCTGGCGAGCACCCTCCGAACAATTTCTCCAAGGTACATCCCAGAAATAGTCTTCTCGAATATCTGCATGTATTGCAAGCAGACCATGCCGTCAAAGTAAACACATGAACGGGTAGGCGAGCAAACCAGAGGTGTTTTACCTGTTCACCAGGATTTATGCTCTCAGCATCCATGTCCCTGTCAAATTCAGTTAGTGGAAGACCATCTGAAAAAGCTCCCCACTCAGTGTTGATAATCTGCATTTTACAAACTTTAACCAATTCAGTGTGCTAGCAACTGGAATTTATTCTCTTATTTCAAGCAATGACACATTTCAACCAGAAATAGTCAGTGGATCGATTGGTGCCTCCTTTTCTAAAAACTGAAGACTTCATTTTGCTCCACTCACTCCCTTTTTTATTGCAAAGCAACGTTGGAATGGCATGCATCCAATTTCAGTTCAGTACAGAGTAAATAAAACATCTGATCTTGTTGCAGCATACCGTGTTCCAAGCCCGAGGTGTTGGAGTTTTGGGATGGACTCAGTTTGCTCAATGTAGCAAGCATTTGTGCCGGTTCCCAAAATCACCGCAACCATCACATCCTCGTCCCAATAGTGCGCTCCAGCTAATGCTCCAACGGTATCATTTACCTGTTAAGTGTGATTGAGTTACTTCAAACCATATCATATACCTTTTGATGTGAAATGAAGTCATGTCAGACGCATTTCAGCCCGTGCCAAAGCAGAGCAAAAGCAAAAAACAGAGTTCAGTATCCACTATGGTAATTGGGTACCCCATTTGCTTCGCAAACAAAAAACAGAGCAAAAGCAAAAGTTTGCTGTGGCTATGTGCATTTTCCGATACAGAATGCGGAAGGCAATGAAGCTCTTCCTCTTATCTACAAATAATAATAATAATATGAGTTTTGATGGTTGCTTACCAGAGCAGATACACTCATGTCAAGCCCCTGTCTCTCCATGGCGGCATTCAGACAGGCACCCACATCCTTCCCGGCCTGCGAAGACCAGCATATTGCTTTATTGTGAGCATGAATTCAACTGAAAAAACAAACTAACATGCTAATCCATAAGCTATATTCAGTGGGGGAAAATATTATTGGTTTGAGGAGGGAATTTTTGGTCTTGCAACTCTTGTTATTAGAAATAACTAAGTACAATACACAAAAATGAGAAATTTGTACTATTCAGGAAAAGAAAATCTTACAGTCCCAGATACAGCAAAACCCTTGGTCCACTTGATCAGAATGCCAGAATCAATAGAAGTCTGCTTCACCGGGAAGGAGAACGTAAAGCCTATCTCCCTTTTTCGGCCTTGCTGAAGCTGAAAATTACCACCCTCCTTCGCTACAAAATTCGATAGGCGCGCCGCGATAAAATCGAACAGCTCCTGTGTTCAATAGCGAAATCGCAGCGTCAAACATCAAACATGCTCTGGCCATATGCAATTTATATGCTAATTCTTTAATCGGTGTAGAACCTAATTTTCTTTCTGAAAACAGAACCAGCTTAAGAGAAAATTCAGTGAACCGGTTACCTCGGTTGTACCATGCATGATCTCTTTTGGGATCGATACTTGCTCGGACTCGGTGTCGATGACGCGCCTATCTTTTCCCCCCAGCCGCACCCTCAGCACTCTGAAGTTGGTGCCTCCCAGATCCAGAGCATAGAACAGCCCTGTTTGACTCCTTCAGCACAACATTGGTTATGCAGAAATTAATTCAGGAACCGAACTGAATTAACTGAGAATCATCATAACCAGATTAAATCCAGCTCACAACACTCACTAATTCACTAGCCCAATCTACCAAGATCAAGTGATGAACTGAATTGACCGAAATTCCCATAAAAGTAGGCTGAGAACAGGTGGCTCGGCCGGGTTGGGCTAATTTTGGGCTGAAAATAAAAGCCTGAGCCTGTCTCGAGAGACGAGCCCAACTCTACCTGGCCCGGTATTTTTGGGCCAGGTTGTCAGGTCGGGCTTCCCATGCCCAGGTTTAGTCATAGCCAATGGGCGTAAGAGCATCTCCAGCCGCACCCCCAAGGGCCATTTTTTGGCGCCGGCGCCCAATAACCGGCTCAGTCGCATCCTCAGGAGCCCATTTTTCATCGGTTTGGCCCGAAACTGGTGTCGGAGGACCCAGGCCGAGCCCGGCGCGCTGGGGAGGCGCCCGGGGGCGCCGGGGCAATCAGTTTTGGCGCGAACAAGCGGCGGGCCCGCCGAGTCAGCGACCGCCGCCTCGCCGTCCTCACAACGCCTCGTTTTCCCGCGGGAAATCTATGCAAGGCTGCCGCCAGTCAACCTTTCATTGACTCCTCAAGGGCGGCGCTCGGCGACGCGCCCCTTCCCCGCCACACGTACACACGACGCCACCCCCAGGACGCTATATAAAGCAGCACTCCCTCGCCGGGGACGCACCCGCCCGCAGCCCCCCTCGTGCACAGCCGCCACCGCCGACGACAAACTCTTTCCGCTGCCGCAGACGATGGGCGGGAGGTTCCTCGGCGATGGGGCGGCCAATGGGCTTCGGCCGCCGCTCGCTGCACGTGTGGGAAGCCCACCTCCTACATGAAGCAAACATCACGGCGCCTCTCGACATGCGCGCTCCGGGGCGGTCGAGGCTCAGCGCCGGGGGCGTCCCCGTGCCCCTGCTGTCGGACGTCACGTGCCCCGACTACTTCAACGCCGAGGTCGAGAGTGCGTGGGCGTCGCTGACAGAGGAGCAGCAGGCCCGCCCGGAGTACGCCGCCAGCAACCACGAGGCGTGGGCGGCCTACTTCGAACGCCGGCAGGCGGAGTGGCTGGCCTCCACCAACAACGCACCAGTGGTGCGGTGGACCAAGAACAGCGATGGTCGCCTCCTGTGGTGGGGCGCCCCCGGCCGCACGCTCCACGCCGTCCTCCACCACCTCGAGTGCGGCAACGAGCCGCCGTTCACGTACCCTGCCACCCCGGCCCCCTGCCGGAGCGGCGGCGAATGACTGTCGAGGAGGACCGGCTTCTCTTCCTCCTCCTCCCACTCCTCCGGGTTGCCAGCGCTCTATAGCGTCAAGGCCGAGCCTGCAGAGACGCCGCTCGGCCGGCGCACCCGCAGCGTCGGCATCGTCATTGATACTTCTCCAACATATCTATAATTTTTTATTGTTCCATGCTATTATATTATCTGTTTTGGATGTTTAATAGGCATTTATATGCTATTTTATATCATTTTAGGGACTAACCTATTAACCGAGGGCCTAGTGCCAGTTTCTGTTTTTTTGCCTATTTTAGAGTTCCGCAGAAAAGGAATACCAAACAGAGTCCAAACGGAATGGAACTTTCGCGATGATCTTTCTTGGACCAGAAGGAAACAAGAATACTTGGAGATGAAGTCGGAGGCGCAGCAAGGCGGCCACGAGGCAGGAGGGCATGCCCCAGCGGGTAGGGCGCGCCCCCTACCTGGTGGACCCCTAGGGGGTCTCCTGACCTAGCTCTTTCGCCTATATATACCCTTATACCCTAAAAACATCTAGGAGAGCAACATAACCACTTTTGCACCGCCGCAACCTTCTGTACCCGTGAGATCCCATCTAGGGGCCTTTTCCGGCGTCCTGTCGGAGGGAGATTCGATCACGGAGGGCTTCTACATAACCACCATTACCTCTCCGATGAAGCGTGAGTAGTTTACCAAAGACCTATGGGTCCATAGCTAGTATCTAGATGGCTTCTTCTCTCTCTTTGATTTTCAATACCATGTTCTCCTCGATGTTCTTGGAGATCTGTTCGATGTAATATTCTTTTGCGGTGTGTTTGCCGAGATCTGATGAATTGTTGATTTATGATCAGATTATCTATGAATATTATTCAGTTCTTCTCTGAATTCTTATATGCATGGTTTGATATCTTTGCAAGTCTCTTCGAATTATCGGTTTAGTTTGGCCTACTTGATTGATCTTTCTTGCAATAGGAGAAGTGCTTAGCTTTGGGTTCAATCTTGCGGTGTCCTTTCCGAGTGACTGTAGGGGCAGCAAGGCACGTATTGTATTGCTGCCATCGAGGATAAAAAGATGGGGTTTTCATCATATTGCTTGAGTTAATTCCTCTACATCATGTCATCTTACTTAATGTGTTACTCCGTTCTTTATCTGCTTAATACTCTAGATGCAGGCAGGAGTCGGTCGATGTGTGGATTAATAGTAGTAGATGCAGAATTGTTTCGGTCTACTTGACACGGACGTGATGCCTATGTTCATGATCATTGCCTTAGATATCTTCATAACTATGCGCTTTTCTATTAATTGCTCGGCAGTAATTTGTTCACCCACCGTAATATTTGCTATCTTGAGAGCAGGCACTAGTGAAACCTATGACCCCTGGGTCTCTTTTTCCATTATACAAGTTCTCTTTTACATCTTACTAGTTTCTGATCTACTATTTTGCAATATTTTACTTTCCGATATATAAACCAAAAATACCAAAAATATTTACTTTTACCGTTTATCTATTTCTATCAGATCTCACTATTGCAAGTGACCATGAAGGGATTGACAACCCCTTTATCGCGTTGGGTGCAAGTTCTTGATTGTTTGTGCAAGTATTCGGTGACTTGTGCGTTGTTTCCTACTGGATTGATACCTTGGTTCTCAAGCTGAGGGAAATATTTACGCTACTTTGCTGCATCACCCTTTCCTCTTCAAGGGAAAACCAAACACAAGCTCAAGAGGTAGGAAGAAGGATTTCTGGCGCCGTTGCCGGGGAGATCTACGTCAAGTCAATCCATACCAAGTAACCATCATAAACTCTTCTCCCTTGCATTACATTATTCTCCATTCGCCTCTTGTTTTCCTCTCCCCCACTTCTAAAACAATTTTCAAAAACCTTTGCCTTTTCTTTGCCCCTCTTTCGTTCGTCTCTTTTAGTTTGATTCATGTGTGCTTGTGTGTTGGATTGCTTGCTTTGTTACGATGGCTCAAGATAATACCAAATTGTGTTACTTTTCCAATACCAACAACAACGATTTTATTAGCACTCCCATTGCTCCCACTACTAATGCTGAATCTTATGAAATTAATGCCGCTTTGTTGAATCTTGTTATGAAAGATCAATTTTCTAGCCTTCCTAGTGAAGATGTTGCATCCCATCTAAGCAATTTCGTTAATTTGTGCGATATGCAAAAGAAGAAAGACGTGGGTAATGATATTGTTAAATTGAAGCTATTTCTGTTTTCACTTAGAGATTGTGCTAAAACTAGATTTTCATCTTTGCCTAAAAATAGTATTGATTCGTGGAATAAGTGTAAAGATGTTTTCATCTCTAAGTATTTTCCTCCCGCTAAGATCATCTCCCTTAGGAACGATATTATGAATTTTAAGCAACTTGATCATGAGCATGTTGCACAATCTTGGGAGAGGATGAAATTGATGATACGTAATTGCCCTTTACATGGTTTGAATTTGTGGATGATTGTACAATATTTTTATGCCGGATTGAATTTTGCTTCTAGAAATCTTTTAGATTCGGCCGCGGAAGGCATTTTTACGGAAATCACTTTAGGAGAGGCTACTAAGCTCCTAGATAATATCATGGTTAATTTTTCTCAATGGCACACCGAAAGATCCACTAGTAAAAAAGTTCATGCGATTAAAGAGATTAATGTTTTGAGTGGGAAGATGGAAGAACTTATGAAATTATTTGCTAATAGAAGTGTTTCTTCTGATCCTAATAATATGCCTTTGTCCACTTTGATTGAGAATAATAATGAATCTATGGATGTGAATTTTTTTGGTAGGAACAATTTTGGTAACAACGCGTATAGAGGCAATTTGAATCCTGGGCCGTTTCCTAGTAATTCCTCTAATAATTATGGTAATTCCTACAACAAATCCTATGGAAATTATAATAAGATTCCCTCTGATTTTGAGAATAGTGTTAAAGAATTTATGAGCAAGATTGATGATTTGGCTAGGAACGTGGATATAATTTATCTTGATGTTGATTCTTGAAACTTAGATCTATCCCACCTAAGCATAATATCAATGAGTCTCTCAAATCCATGAGAATTTCCATTGATGAGTGCAAAGAAAGAACCGCTAAGATGCGTGCTAAAAAAGATTGGTTTATAAAAGCATGTTCTTCTAGTTTACATGATAATAATGATGGAGATCCAAAAGTGATCGAAGTGACTCCTATTAAATATTCATTTTCCAATATGATTCTTGATAAATATGGGACTGGAGATGATTCAACTTTAGTTAAAAGGCGTCCCAATGATTCGGAGTTTTTAGATTTAGATGCAAAAATTGATAAAAGTGGGATTGGAGAGGTCAAGACTTTAAGTAGAAATGAACCCACTCTTTTGGATTTCAAGGAATTTAATTATGATAATTATTCTTTAATAGATTGTATTTCCTTGTTGCAATCCGTGTTAAATTCTCCTCATGCTTATAATCAAAACAAAGCTTTTACTAAACATATTGTTGATGCAATCTTTTGAAGAAAATCTTGAATTAGAAGTGTCTATCCCTAGAAAACTTTATGATGAGTGGGAACCTACTATTAATATTAAGATTAAAGATTATGAATGCTATGCTTTGTGTGATTTGGGTGCTAGTATTGCCATGATTCCAAAACCTTTGTGTGATGTGTTATGTTTCCGTGAATTTGATGATTGTTCTTTAAATTTGCACCGGATTCCATTATTAAGAAACCTATGGGAAGGATTAATGATGTTCTTATTGTTGCAAATAGGAATTATGTGCCCGTATATTTCATTGTCCTTGATATAGATTGCAATCCTACATGTCCTATTATTCTTGGTAGACCTTTCCTTAGAACGATTGGTGCAATTATTGATATGAAAGAAGGAAACATTAAATTCCAATTTCCGTGAAGGAAAGGCATGAACACTTTCCTAGGAAGAAAATTAAATTTCCTTGTGAATCTATTATGAGAGCCACTTATGGATTGCATACCAAAGATGACAATACCTAGATATATTCGTGTTTTTATGCCTAGCTAAGCGCGTTAAGCGATAGGTGCTTGTTGGGAGGGAACCCAATTTTATTTTTGTTTTTTGCTTTTTGTTCCTGTTTAGTAATAAATAATTCATCTAGCCTCTGGTTAGATGTGGTTTTATTTTTTAATTAGTGTTTGTGCAAAGTTGAACCTTTAGGATAGCTTACGATGATAGTTGTGTTGATCCTGCTGAAAATCAGAAACTTTTGCGCTTAGTTAATTAGTTTTGAAAATTCACAAAAACGTTCTTTTGGTCAGATTCTTTTTTCTCTGGATTGGTACACAAATTTATCAGGATTTCCTAATTTGGATATATTTTTGGAGTTATAGAAGTATTCAAGAGTTACAGATTACTACAGAGTATTCTGTTTTTGACAGATTCTGTTTCTCGCGTGTTGTTTGCTTATTTTGATGAATCTATGGGTATGAACCATGGAGAAGTTGGAATAGAGTAGATATTACACCAATATAAATAAAGAATGAGTTTGCAACAGTACCTTAAAGTGGTGATTTATTTTCTTATACTAATGGAGCTCATGAGATTTTATGTCGAGTTTTGTGGTGTGAAGTTTTCAAGTTTTGGGTAAGGATTTGATGGACTATGGAATAAGGAGTGGCAAGAGCCTAAGCTTGGGGATGCCCAAGGCACCCCAAGGTAATATTCAAGGACAACCAAAAGCCTAAGCTTGGGGATGCCCCAGAAGGCATCCCCTCTTTTGTCTTCGTCTATATGTAACTTTACTTGAGGCTATATTTTTATTCACCACATGATAAGTGTTTAGGTTGGAGCGTCTTGTATGATTTGAGTCTTTGCTTTTTAGTTTAACACAATCATCCTTTCTGTACACACCTTTTGGGAGAGACACGCATGAATCGTGATTTATTAGAATACTCTATGTGCTTCACTTATATCTTTTGAGCTAGGCAATATTGCTCTAGTGCTTCACTTATATCTTTTTAGAGCACAGCGGTGCCTTTATTTTATAGAAATTGTTGAACTCTCATGCTTCACTTATATTATTTTGAGAGTCTTTTAGAACAGCATGGTAATTTGCTTGGGTTATAAAACTAGTCCTAATATGATCGGCATCCAAGATGGATATAATAAAAACTTTCATATAAAGTGCGTTGAATACTATGAGAAGTTCGATTCTTTATGATTGTTTTGAGATATGAAGATGGTGATATTAGAGTCATGCCAGTGGAGTAGTTGTGAATTTGAGATATACTTGTCTTAAAGTTTGTGATTCCCGTAGCATGCACGTATGGTGAACCGTTATGTGATGAAGTTGGAGCATGATTTATTTTTTGATTGTCAACCTTTGTGTGGAGGTAAGGATAGCGCGATGGTTAACTCCTACCAACCCTTCCCCTAGAAGCATGCGCGTAGTACTTTGTTTCGATGAATAATAGATTTTTGCAATAAGTATGTGAGTTCTTTATGACTAATGTTGAGTCCATGGATTATACGCACTCTCAACCTTCCACCATTGCTAGCCTCTCTAGTGCCGCGCAACTTTTGCTGGTACCATACACCCACCATTACCTTCCTCAAAACAGCCACCATACCTACCTATTATGGCATTTCCATAGCCATTCCGAGATATATTGCCATGCAACTTTCCACCGTGCCGTTTATTATGACACGCTCCATCATTGTCATATTGCTTTGCATGATCATGTAGTTGACATCATATTTGTGGCAAAGTCACCGTTCATAATTCCTTCATACATGTCACTCTTGAGTCATTGCACATCCCGGTACACCGCCGGAGGCATTCACATAGATTCATATTTTGTTCTAAGTATTCAGTTGTAATTCTTGAGTTGTAAGTAAATAAAAGTGTGATGATCTTCATTATTAGAGCATTGTCCCATGTGAGGAAAGGATGATGGAGACTATGATTCCCCCACAAGTCAGGACAAGACTCCGGACAAAAAATATAAAAAAAGAGAAAAGAAAAAAAAGCTATAAAAAAAGAGAAGGCCCAAATAAAAACATGAGAGAAAAAGAGAGAAGGGGCAATGTTACTATCCTTTTTCCACACTTGTGCTTCAAAGTAGCACCATGATCTTCATGATAGAGAGTCTCCTATTTTTTCAATTTCATATACTAGTGAGAATTTGTCATTATAGAACTTGGCTTGTATATTCCAATGATGGGCTTCCTCAAAATGCCCTAGGTCTTCATGAGCAAGCGATTTGGATGCACACCCACTTAGTTTCTTTTTGAGCTTTCATACACTTATAGCTCTAGTGCGTCTGTTGCATGGCAATCCCTACTCACTCACATTGATATCTATTGATGGGCATCTTCATAGCCCATTGATACGCCTAGTTGATGTGAGACTATCTTCTCCTTTTTGTCTTCCCCACAACCACCATGCTATTCTATATTATTTTTGGGACTAACCTATTAACCGAGGGCCCAGTGCCAGTTTCTATTTTTTTTGCCTATTTTAGAGTTTCGTGCTACGTCTTGAGCTTGCGTTGGCTTTCCTCGAAGAGGAGAGGGTGATGCAGCAATAGTAGCGTAAGTATTTCCGTCAGTTTTTGAGAACCAAGGTATATCCAGTAGGAGGCTCCTCAAAAGTCCCGCGTACCTACACAAACAAACTGAGAACTCGCAACCAACGCAATAAAGGGGTTGTCAATCCCTTCACGGCCACTTGCGAAAGTGAGATCTAATAAAGATAGTATGATAAGATTAATACATTTTTGGTATTTTATAATATAGATGCAAAAAGTAAAGATGCAAAGAAAAGTAGATTGGAAGCAAATATGATAAGAGATAGACCCGGGGGCCATAGGTTTCACTATTGGCTTCTCTCAAGACAGCATAAGTATTACGGTGGGTGAACAAATTACTGTCGAGCAATTGACAGGAAAGTGCATAGTTATGAGATTATCTAGGCATGATCATGTATATAGGCATCACGTCCATAACAAGTAGACCGACTCCTGCCTGCATCTACTACTATTACTCCACACATCGACCGACTCCTGCCTGCATTTAGAATATTAAGTTCATAAGAACAGAGTAACGCATTAAGCAAGATGACATGATGTAGAGGGATAAACTCATTCAATATGATATAAACCCCATCTTGTTATCCTCGATGGCAACAATACAATACGTGCCTTGCAAGCCTTTACATCGGGTAAGGACACCGCAAGATTGAACCCAAAGCTAAGCACTTCTCCCATGGCAAGAAAGATCAATCTAGTAGGCCAAACCAAACTGACAATTCGAAGAGACTTGCAAAGATAACTCAATCATAAATAAAAGAATTCAGAGAAGATTCAAATATTATTCATAGATAAACTTGATCATAAACCCACAATTCATCGGATCTCGACAAACACACTGCAAAAAGAGTTTACATCGAATAGATCTCCACAAGAGAGGTGGAGAACATTGTATTGAGATCCGAAAAGAAAGAAGAAGCCATCTAGCTAATAACTATGGACCCGTAGGTCTGTGGTAAACTACTCACAACTCATCGGAGGGGCAAGGATGTTGATGTAGAGGCCCTCCGTGCTTGATTCCCCCTCCGGCAGAACACCGGCGAAGGCTCCAAGATGGGATCTCGCGGATACAGAAGGTTACGGTGGTGGAAATTGTGTTTCGTCTCGCCCCTGGATGTTTTCGGGGTACGTAGGTATATATAGGAGGAGGAAGTACGTCGGTGGATGCCCGAGGGGCCCACGAGATAGAGGGGCGCGCCCTACAGGAGGGGGGGTGAAATGATCGAGATGGACCTAGAGGGGGGGTGAATAGGTACAATTACAAATTTTAATTATTACTTAGCAATTTTAGGCAATAGTGCGGAATATGAAAGTGAGCCTAACAATTGCTAGTAGGTAATGAAGTACTAGGTAAGTAACACAAGCATATAAGTGAGCAAGCACAATATGATGTAAGTAAGTGCAAACCAAAACAAGTAACCACAAGTATAGAGTTAGGGTTAGGAATAACCGCAACTCCGGGAGACAAGGATGTATGCCGATGTTCACTTCCTTGGAGGGAAGCTAGTCACCGTTAGAGAGGTGGATGTTACCACGAAGGCACACCAACGCCACGAAGGCTCACCCTATTCTCCCTTTGAGACAACACCACGAAGATGTTTCTCAACCACTAGTGGTAGACCTTGGGGTGGTCTCCAAACCCTCACAAACTTATCCGGGGGTAATCACAAAAGTCGATTCCTCTCCGAAAGACTCCTACCGCCTAGGAGTCTCCAACCTCCAAGAGTAATAAGATCAATGGGGATTTGCTCAAGACTTGCTCAAATCATGAATTCCTTGGGTGCAGAGAAGGAGGAGAAGTGGATCTATCACTTGATCGGACAACTTCTTTTCAAAGCTCTCAAATCCCTAGGTGATCTAAGATTTGGTGTGGAGAGATGAGAGAGAGTGAGTGAAGTGTTCTAGGATTTGTTCAAAGTGAATGGTCAACCCAAACCCGTGGAAGGGGAAGGAGTATATATATGTGGTGGGAAAAGGTGACCGTTTGGGGTACAGGATGGCCGGACGTCCGGAGAACGTCGGTCGTCCGGAGGCCCAAATGGGTCCGGACGTCCGACAGTCATCGGACGACCGACCGCTGTGAAAAGTGTGACCCACAAACCAATGTACAGGATACGGTCGTCCGAGCAGGGCCGGACATCCGTAAGAATGCTTCTGATGTGAAAGTGTCGGACGTCCGGAGAGTTCCGGACATCCGCAAAAATGTTTCGGCCGCTCTGAAAAGTGTGACTCACAAACAAGTGTACAGGATACGGTCGTCCGAGCGGGGCCGGACATCCGTAAGAAAGTTTCTGATGCGAAAGTGTCGGACGTCCGTAAGCGTCCGGACGTCCGGGCAATCAGGAAGGACCGGACGTCCGTAGAGCGCCGGACGTCCGAAGGTAAGGTATATAGATACCAGCTTTGAGCAAGTTTTTCACAGATCCATCGATCCTCTTAATAGTGCGGGATCCCTATACTCAAGAACAAACCATAAATGAAGTTAACACCTTGTATCTCCATTCTTGAGTTATATGCTTTTTGTCCCTAGTCATGATCCATGCATACGGTCTTTGGAACACAATCCTGAGATATACTTGATAAACATGATTAGTCCCGAGCATATGTGTTGTCATCAACATCAAAATATGATTTAAGGGCATGATTGCACTTTCAATCTCCCACTTTTTGTTAGTTGATGACAACTCATATGCATACTCATAATAGTAATCGGATGTATTTGTTGTGGAGCTCAATAACCATAATAAGAATAGGTAGCGAGTAGCGAGAGGGCTCCCCTCAAACTGATGCCACAATAGTTGGATCACTTCATATAGATCAATTCATATAGATTCACCAAACTCATAACCAACAAACTGATCAATTCATATATCATATAGATTCATAACTAACAAACTCATAACATAGTTCAACAACCCATAACATAGTTCAACAAACTACTCCTAACATAGGTTCGATTACATAATGAGCTAGAGTAATGTATATGGAGCCTACTCCCCTTTGGCATCAAGTATCCAAAAAACAAAGAGGGAATGACATGATAGTATTAAAGCTCATCCTCATCATCATCATCATGAACACCACTGCCACCAGACTCGACAAAGAAATCAGCCCACTCAGGACCGGAGGGAAAACCAAAAACATAAGGTGGGTCTTAAGGAAGACGAACATCGTCACTCACATCATATACGCCTGAGTCTCGCAGACGAGCCTTCAGAGCGTTCTTGGAAGTGACCATGCGACCACATCGTGGTGTTGGGAGCAATGGAAGGTGAACATCTTCATCATGGCTGAATGAGCCTTCCCAAGAAAACGAGCAATGCGCCCAAAGGAGGCATCACTGGAATGAGGATGGTTAGCGTGCGAGGGAAAACTAGCGGCAGTGCGACTAGCAGTAGCGGGAGAAGGAGGAACATGGTCAGCCGCCATGTGAGGTGGGATGACCCATCTCTCATGTATATGAGTGCGTGCAATGGGAAAGGGAGCTGCACTCTCGATAAATGCCTGAAGAAAAGGTGCATGAGGAAAAGCCCGCTTGTGCTGGAAGCTAGCAAGGCTAATCTCATGCCATAGTAAGTGTGGAACATTTATCTTCCCTTTTGGAGTTGTGTTTAGGCGATGCATGATATCAATGCTGTAGCTGCTACAGGAGCCCTTGTCACCCATCTTGGGTTAAATGGTGGTTATGTCACAGTGATAATTTATGTTGAATGGAAAACGCCAAATAGAGACTTGGTTTAGACCCTTTTGTTTTTCAAGATTAGACAAAGATGATATGGGTCTAAGGAGATCCGCACAGACCGCAATGCCTTTGGGCTTATGGTTGGGGTCATCCTTGTGGATTTTGAACCCAGTGTCGGGAAATCCAAGTGCGGTGACAAACTCAGCATAAGATGCTGTGAGAGCAGTGTCGGAGGTCATCCATGTGACAGTGTTATCAGGAGCAAAGTAACAAGTGGCATAAAACTGATGGATGGCAGCCTGGTTAAAATCGTGTTGAAAGGCAAATAGGGCAGCTAGGTTTGACGACTCAATGAGCTCAATGGCTCCCGGATATTTCTCCGGATGAGTGCGAATGTGCTCAAGATCAATGCAAACATGAAGTGACAAGCCTTTAGGAATGAAATTAGTGGTGTAGATGTCGGCTTGGACATTCGTGCGAAAGCGACTATCCTGAGAATCCCTAGCAACAGTAAATTGATCTACATCACGACGCAATTTGAGATATGAAGATTTGGGGACTTCATTGAAACGCTTAACATGACGGCCTAGTGATAGTGGAGGCTCAATGGAGATGTGACGGGCATCACCGTGGGGTTGCACCGGAGGAGGAGGAGGTTGAAATGTTGACGACGAGTGCCGGGCTTGGGGGCAGCGACGCTGACGCCAATCATCGGGACGGATCCACCTCTTCAAGCTCATCCTCAAAATCTGACCCTCCGAAGAGGAATCACCGGACGAGCTGGGGGACGAGCGGCACGTTTCCGAGGGCGATCTTCCTCCTCGGAGTCGTTGGAACCACCACGACGAGACGGACGCGCCGGCCCTCCGGCGACTTGCTTGCGTGCGGAGTGCTTGGACCGAGGCATCAGGACCGGAGCAGGGGATCGATGGACAGACGGGGAGACACCCCGGCGAGGGGTACGGCGGCGGGCGGTTGCGAGGAGGGGCCGCACGACAGAAACGGCGGCGGCGGCGAACTGACTGGAGAGGATGGGGTTGGTTGACTAAAAACCCTAGGGCGCAGTATATATAGACCCTCGTAGAAACGTACGGACGTCCGGGGCCTTCGGACGACCGGAGTTATATATGCGACCGGACATCCGGAAACAGACGGACGACCGGAGTCAGGACCATCAGCAAAGAAGGATAACAGAGATGCTTTTACGGACGTCCGATGGCATCGGACGACCGGGCATATTGTAACAGAACGGTTCTTACGGACGTCCGGAGTCTTCCGGACGTCCGAAGCTTCATTTGCTAGGCCAAGCTTGAGTGAACCAGAATGAGTTTACGGACGTCCGGCGAGGCCGGACGACCGTCGAAAATAACCAGAGTACAATATACGGACGTCCGGAGTTTTGCGGACGTCCGGCAGTGAAATACCACTCGGACGTCCGGAACCCTCCGGACGTCCGGAGCTAGAAGTTTGGACAGGAGGGCTGATAATGATGATGAGGAAAACATTTTCTCACAGTAAAACTTATTTATGTAGGAACTCAGATCCCACCTTACTCAATCATAGGCATAGACTACAAGTGGTGGCTAACGCCACCATGTCTGAGTAGACATGACATGACACAGAAAGATTTGTACTTTAAGTGCATAGTCACTACTCCATCATATTAAAGTATCCTAGTTTTTTTTTATTTTATTTTTTTAAAAAAACTATGATAACTTTGAGAGTGTTTGTTCAATTTATGCATTATGTAAGGTGAGAGAACTCATGAATTGAGTGTCTCCCCCTAAATATATGCCTACATCACGACAAGACATTAAGTTTAAGCATGGATGAGTACTAGATTTCACATAATGTTGTCAAACTCCAAGATACCAAGTTCACGCCTAAGTCGATGTAACCTTGCTTCATCCAATGGTTTGGTGAAAATATCTGCCAGTTGCAAATCTGTCCCAATGTGATCAATGTGAATATCGCCTTTCTCAACATGATCTCTCAAGAAGTGATATATAATATCAATGTGTTTGGTGCGGAGATGATCCTTGGGGTTCTCAGCAATGTTGATAGCACTTTCATTATCACATATAAGAGGCACATGTCTATAGGTGATACCATAATCCTTCAAAGTTTGCCTCATCCATAATAACTGAGTTGCACAACTGGCGGCAGCAATGTATTCAGCTTCTGCGGTAGAGAGGGCAATACAATTTTGTTTCTTCGATGACCAACTTACCAAAGAGCGCCCAAGAAATTGACATGCACCGGAGGTGGACTTACGATCCACTTTGTCTCCGCCCAATCCGCATCCGTGTATCCAATGAGATCAAACTTAGCATCCTTGGGATACCATAGACCCAACTTTGGGGTGTGAACAAGGTATCTAAGAATATGCTTAACCGCCTTTATGATGACTTTCCCTAGGGGAAGCTTGAAATCTAGCACACATGCATACACTAAACATGATGTCTGGTCTAGATGCACAAAGATAAAGCAATGAACCAATCATAGATCGGTATTTAGATGGGTCGAAGGGGATACCGTCTGTGTCTTCAGTGAGTGTTATTTTCGTTGGCATTGGTGTCTTACATGGACTAGCATCAGACATACCAAACTTCTCTAGGATATCCTTGAGGTACTTTGCTTGAGACAAGAAAATTCCTTCTTGAAATTGTTGAATTTGAAAACCAAGGAAGAACTTCAAATCCGCATTGAGTGACATTTCAAAATTCTTGGTCATTGAAGCCGCAAACTTCTTGCACAAATGAATGTTAGGAGAACCAAAAATGATATCATCTACATAGATTTGGCATAAGATCAAATCACCCTTATCCCGCTTAGTAAAAAGAGTAGGATCGATCACCCTCTCACAAAACCATCATCGAGTAAAAACTTCTTAAGATGATCATACCAAGCACGAGGTGCTTGTTTGAGGCCATACAAAGCCTTATGAAGTTTATACACATAGTCTTTGTGATCGGGATCAACGAACCCAGGTGGTTGTGATACATATACTTCTTCTTGTAGAGGACCGTTAAGAAAAGCACTCTTCACATCCATTTGATGTAATGTAAAACCATTGAAAGCAGCATAAGAAAGTAAGATGCGAATGGATTCAAGACGGGCAACGGGGGCAAAGGTCTCACCAAAGTCCAAACCTTTAACTTGTGAGTACCCTTGTGCCACTAACCTTGCCTTGTTCCGGATGATTACACCATTCTCATCTTGTTTGTTCTTGAAAATCCATTTTTTTCCAATGACGTTGTGTTCGGTAGGTGGCCTCTTGACTAACGACCACACTTGGTTGCGTTCAAAAATGTTCAACTCTTCTTGCATAGCAACTAGCCAATCGTTGTCTATCATTGCATCTTGTACCTTGATGGGTTCAAATCTATACACTTAAGAGAAGTGAGCACATAAGTTGGTCAAGTGTTTACGGTGACTCTACCTTCCGATATGCGGTGAGTATTTTGTCAACATCAACACGACCGCCACTCGTGGCATGATAGAGGTAAGGGTTTCACGAGGTTCAACTTCATGTCCATCATCCACATCCTCAACATATGGATCACTAATGTGTGGAGGAAGATCTTCTTGTTCATATTGCATTTGTTGAGGTTCATCATCAATGATTGGACTTTCTTGTTCTTGTTCTTGAAGATTGTCATGAGGAGGAGCTTGATCATCCTCTTCAACTTGGGCTAAAGGTATCAGTTGAGCAATAGGGGCTTGTGGTGTTATGAATGTTGAAGTAGTTTGATGATGTGGGAGACTTCTATCTTCTTCTTCATCATCATGAGGTTCTTGTTCCATAGGAAGAAGTGCACGAACGCCCATGGTCAAAATGTCTTGAGAAGAATCTTCTTCACCTGCATCACTTAGATCAACTTGCTCCCCATGGGAGCCATTAAATTCATCAAACACCACGTCACAAGTTTCTACAACACATCCATTGGATTTGTTGTAGACTCTATAGGCATGAGAGTTTGATCCATAATAACAAATATACCGTCAATTGTTTTGGATTGAAATTTTCCTAACCTTTCTCTTTTGTTGAGGATGAAACATTTGCACCCAAATACACGAAAGTACTTGACATTTGGCTTGTTTCCAGTTAGAAGCTCATATGGAGTCTTTTCCAATATAGTGCGTAGGAAAAGCCGGTTTGATGCATGACATGCGGTGTTGACAGCTTCGGCCCAGAAACTATGTGGTGACTTGTATTCATCCAACATGGACCTTGCCAATCTCCACAAGTGTGCGGTTCTTCCTTTCGGCTACACCATTTTGCTGAGGAGTGTATGGAGCTGAATATTGATGCTCAATCCCTTCATCACTAAGGAATTCTTCCAAGGTATAGTTTTTGAACTCAGATCCATTGTCACTTCTTATTGCCAAGATTTCTTTGTCAAACTTGCGTTGTGCTTGCTTGGCAAAGTCAATGAAAGTGATCTTCGCTTCGTCCTTGGACTTGAGGAAAAACACCCATGTATATCTTGAGTAATCATCAACAATGACAAGTCCATACTTTTTCCCACCAAGACTATCCCATGAAGGAGGCCCAAAGAGATCCACATGAAGGAGCTCCAAAGGCCTTGAAGTAGACACAATATTCTTGGGTGGGTGCTTTGATTGATGTTGCTTCCGGCTATACATGCACTGCACACACGATCTTTCTCAAAAGAGACATTTGTTAGTCCAAGGATGTGATTCCCCTTTAAGAGATCTTGGAGATTCCTCATGCCGACATGGGCTAGCCGGCGATGCCATAGCCACCCTTGTCGGCCTTGGCCATTAGACAAGTTGCATGGAATGTGCTCTTTCGAGAAATCAACCGTGTAAAGGTTGCCATCCAACTCTCCAACAAAGGCCACTTCGAGAGTATCTCTCTTAAAGACTTTCACATCCGTTAGTCCAAATAGTGTATCATAACCAATGAAGCCAATTGGCGGACAGAAAGCAAATGATATTTAAGGGATTGGACAAGCATGACATTTGCAAGAGACATGTCATTTGTGATAGCCACCTTACCCAACCCAAGTACCTGTCCTTTTGATCCTCCACCAAACATAATGCTCATAAATGGTTGAATAGCTTCCATGAAATCAGAGAGCAATTTGCTATCTCCGGTCATATGATTTGTACATCCACTATCAATCACCCATTTTACTCCACCAAGAAAGCTACCTACACACAATTATTACTTGGTTAGAGGCACCCATTTTACAATGGGACCTCTCAAGTTAGTCACAAGGGTCTTAGGGACCCAAATAGCATAAAAACGAAATGCCTTTTGGGGGCCAACAAACTTTAGATAAACTTCTCCATCCTTAGTCTTACGCAGTACATAGGATGGAGGCATGAACTCTTTTGGCTTGTTGAGAGTGGGCATGCCCCTTGTGGCCTTCCCACTAACAACCTTACCTTTCTCTTTGTGTCCTTCTCGTACAAAGGTTTCTTTTAAAGGGGTCGTGCAATTTTGGGAGGACGTCTTCTTCTTGCTTGTGCTTGGGTCAAACCCGAGTCCCTCTTTGGTGAACGCTTCATTGTGTTGGCTCAACACCTCATTAAGGTTCTTTGCCCTTGAGCACATGTCATGAGCCCTTTCTCGATTTGAGCTTTGAGAAACCGATTCTCCTCAAGGATGGATGCTAGATCACTACTAGAGTTAGTAGAACATGCATCAACATTGATAATAGGAGATGAGTAAGCCTTGGCTAGAGTTTCAAGATAATTAAGTTTGAGTGTCTCAAAACTCTTTGTAAGAAGGGTGAGCTCTTCTTCCTTAGTCTTGAGAGACACGGATAGAAGCTCACAATCCTTAGTGAGAGAGGCATGAGACTTTGCAAGCTTACTTTTATAATTCATCAACTCTTCACAAGAGTCAATAGCCTTTTTCAAGGAGGCAAGATCTTTAGTATGAACATCAATATTTGTACCAATTTTTAAACATAGTTCATCATTTCGTGCTTCCTCATATTTGACTTTCCGCTCAAGGATTTCATATTTTTCCTTTTCCTCGATGACGAGGGTTTCGAGTTCCTTAATGGAGATGGTGTACTTACTCACCATCTCCATAAGCATCTGAAACATAGTTAGCTTCCTTCCTTTGAGGGAGCACATGAACTTATTAAGTTTAGCAAGCATAGGATCAGTTAGATCATCATCCTCATGACTATCCTCCGCATCAAGATACTCATCACTAGAAGTAGAAGGCGTGAAAAGAGGAGGATTTGATCGTGGAGTTACCTTGACCTTGTCAGAAGAGCTTTGGTCCTCTTCTTCTTCAACCATGGCCTTTGCCATTAGGCATTTGTGAGCGTTGCCCTTGTAATCTTTCATGTAGTTGTAGGTGACCACATCACCACTCTTGTTTACTAACCTCAAGGTGTTTTGAGAGTCTTGAGCAACTCCGCAACACCACTAACATCATCCGGATCAGATTCTTCTTGAGCAACCATTGCCTTTCCATCTCTCTTCTTGAGCTTGGAGTTCAAAGGATTTGGCAACTTCTTCTTGGGAAAGGTCTTGGGAAACCTTGGTTTATCTTCTCTCTTCTCATAAGGGCACTCGTTGGAGAAGTGATTGGTTTCTTCACAGTTGTAGAATTTTCTTACTTTCTTCTTTTGGAATCTTCCCTTGAACTTACCCGCGCTAAACTTCTTGAAAAAAAGAGCCATGTCTTCATATGTAGGGCCCTCATCAGATTCAATCTCATCACCATCTTCGTCAACCTCTTCTTCTTCTTCACTTTGTTCATCTTCACATACATGCTTGGCCTTCAATGCAAGATTTATCTTTGATGATGGAGAACCATGCATGGCAAGATGTTTTGTGGCATTAGTCTTTGACTCTTCATATAGTTGAAAGGTGGATACGATGTCATCTGTAGTCATTTCCTTGAAGGTATGGTGTTGTCTTATGTCCCACATCATTTGATGGTGAAATGGAGCAAGAGCATGGAGTAACTTATCCACAAGGAACCTCTTAGTCATGTTGAATCCATCTTGTGTCTTGTCACACTCACATGACTCAATATCGGCAGTGAGTGTCATGAGACGCTCAAGGAGTTGATTGGGGTTTCACCATTCTCCATACAAAAGTTTTGAAATATCCCCTTGTCAATATCATATTGAGCACTCCGGAGGGTAGAGGTGCCAGTTTTGGATCGCATAACAGTTTCCCATAGGTCCTTGGCACTTGTGATGTGTATGAACGGTCTCCTTTGCTTTTCATCCAAGCCTCTCCTTATCCACATGATTGCAGTGTCATTGAGGTTCTTGTCATATATTTCTCTTGGAGTGGGGTTCTTTGGATCAACCACATGATAGCCATACTCCAAGATCTCCAACATCTCATCGCTTTCCATGTCGAAGATGGTCCTGCATAGCAACTCTCCACAAAGGAAAATCGGAAGTGGCACTAAGCAAAGGAGGACTGCGTTGAGGATTATATCTTGGTTTCTCAACCTGAGGTCTTGCATAAAGCCAAGGAACACGGGCGTGTTCATTGTTAGGAGGTTGTTGACCAAGTGATGGAGTAGGCACAGTTGGCCTTGAGGCAGCACCACCCGAGAGTGGTGCAAGCACCGAGGACAACGTGGCTAATCTCATTTGGACCAAGGCCTCAAGAGAAGCATCATGCTCCTCTTTTGCTTAGCAAGGGCCCGTTCTAGATCCTCCGACGTAAAGGACTTGACTTCAGAAGAAGCCCCGCCTTTATCCTTAGGATCTACAACAAGGGGAGTCCCATCTGGGTTCATCTCGCTCTAGGGCGGTTAAGCCACAAGAATAGAGCACGAGGCTCTGATACCAATTGAAAGGATCGAGATGGACCTAGAGGGGGGTGAATAGGTACAATTACAAATTTTAATTATTACTTAGCAATTTTAGGCAATAGTGCGGAATATGAAAGTGAGCCTAACAATTGCTAGTAGGTACGAAGTACTAGGTAAGTAACACAAGCATATAAGTGAGCAAGCACAATATGATGTAAGTAAGTGCAAACCAAAACAAGTAACCACAAGTATAGAGTTAGGGTTAGGAATAACCGCAACTCCGGGAGACAAGGATGTATGCCGATGTTCACTTCCTTGGAGGGAAGCTAGTCACCGTTAGAGAGGTGGATGTTACCACGAAGGCACACCAACGCCACGAAGGCTCACCCTATTCTCCCTTTGAGACAACACCACGAAGATGTTTCTCAACCACTAGTGGTAGACCTTGGGGTGGTCTCCAAACCCTCACAAACTTATCCGGGGGTAATCACAAAAGTCGATTCCTCTCCGAAAGACTCCTACCGCCTAGGAGTCTCCAACCTCCAAGAGTAATAAGATCAATGGGGATTTGCTCAAGACTTGCTCAAATCATAAATTCCTTGGGTGCAGAGAAGGAGGAGAAGTGGATCTATCACTTGATCAGACAACTTCTTTTCAAAGCTCTCAAATCCCTTGGGGATCTAAGATTTGGTGTGGAGAGATGAGAGAGAGTGAGTGAAGTGTTCTAGGATTTGTTCAAAGTGAATGGTCAACCCAAACCCGTGGAAGGGGAAGGAGTATATATATGTGGTGGGAAAAAGGTGACCATTTGGGGTACAGGATGGCCGGACGTCAGGAGAACGTCGGTCGTCCGGAGGCCCAAATGGGTCCGGACGTCCGACAGTCATCGGACGACCGACCGCTGTGAAAAGTGTGACCCACAAACCAATGTACAGGATACGGTCGTCCGAGCAGGGCCGGACATCCGTAAGAATGCTTCTGATGTGAAAGTGTCGGACGTCCGGAGAGTTCCGGACATCCGCAAAAATGTTTCGGCCGCTGTGAAAAGTGTGACTCACAAACCAGTGTACAGGATACGGTCGTCCGAGCGGGGCCGGACATCCGTAAGAAAGTTTCTGATGCGAAAGTGTCGGACGCCCGTAAGCGTCCGGACGTCCGGGCAATCAGGAAGGACCGGACGTCCGTAGAGCGCCGGACGTCCGAAGGTAAGGTATATAGATACCAGCTTTGAGCAAGTTTTTCACAGATCCATCGATCCCTCTTAATAGTGCGGGATCCCTATACTCAAGAACAAACCATAAATGAAGTTAACACCTTGTATCTCCATTCTTGAGTTATATGCTTTTTGTCCCTAGTCATGATCCATGCATACGGTCTTTGGAACACAATCCTGAGATATACTTGATAAACATGATTAGTCCCGAGCATATGTGTTGTCATCAACATCAAAATATGATTTAAGGGCATGATTGCACTTTCAGGGGGGCGGGCCTCCTATCTCGTGGGAGCCTCGGCTGCTTCTTGACTTGCACTCCAAGTCCTCTAGATCACGTTCGTTCCAAAAATCACGCTCCCGAAGGTTTCATTCCGTTTGGATTCCGTTTGATATTCCTTTTCTTCGAAATACTGTAATAGGCAAAAGAACAGCAATATGGGCTGGGCTCCGATTAGTAGGTTAGTCCCAAAAATGATATAAATGTGTAAAATAAAGCCCATAAACATCCAAAAGAGGTAATATAATAGCATGGAACAATCAAAAATTATAGATACGTTGGAGACGTATCAAGCATCCCCAAGCTTAATTCCTGCTCGTCCTCGAGTAGGCAAATGATAAAAAGAAATTTTTGATGTGGAATGCTACCTAGCATAATTCTCAATGTAGTTTTCTTTATTGTGGCATGAATGTTCAGATCCAAATGATACAAAATAAAATTTCATATTAACATGAAAATGGTGATACTTCAAGCATACTAATCAAAGTAATCATGCCTTCTCAAAATAACATGGCCAAAGAAAGTTATCCCTACAAAGTCATATAGTCTGGCTAAGCTCTATCTTCGTCGCACAAAGTATTTAATCATGCACAACCCCGATGACAAGCCAATAAATTGTTTCATACTTTAATAGTCTCAAACTCTTTCAACTTTCACGCAATACATGAGCGTGAGCCATGGACATAGCACTATATGTGGAATAGAATGGTGGTTGTGGAGAAGACAAAAAGGAGAAGATAGTCTCACATCAACTAGGCGTATCAACAGGCTATGGAGATGCCCATTAATAGATATCAATGTGAGTGAGTAGGGATTTCCATGCAACGGATACACTAGAGCTATAAGTATATGAAAGCTCAACAAAAGAAACTAAGTGGGTGTGCATCTAACTCGCTTGCTAACGAAGACCTAGGGCATTTTTTAGGAAGCCCCATTGGAATATACAAGCCAAGTTCTATAATGAAAAATTCCCACTAGTAAATGAAAGTGACAAAACGAGAGACTCTCTATTATGAAGATCATGGTGCTACTTTGAAGCACAAGTGTGGTAAAAGGATAGTAACATTGTCCCTTCTCTCTTTTTCTCATTTTTTATTTGGGCCTTTTCTTTCTCTTTTTATGGCCTCTTTTTTTTTGTCTGGAGCCTCATCCCGACTTGTGGGGGAATCATAGTCTCCATCATCCTTTCCTCATTTGGGACAATGCTCTAAAGGTGATGATCATCACACTTTTATTTTTTTACAACTCAACAATTACAACTCGATACTTAAACAAAAATATGACTCTATTTGTATGGCTCTGGCGGTGTACCGGGATATGCAATGATTCAAGAGTGACATGTATGAAAGAATTATGAACGGTGGCTTTGTCACAAATACGATGTCAACTACATGATCATGCTAGCAATATGACAAAAGTAATGCGTGTCATATGAAAGGAACGGTGGAAAGTTGCATGGCTATATATCTCGGGATGGCTATGGAAATGCCATGATAGGTAGGTATGGTCGCTGTTTTGAGGAAGGTATATGGTGGGTGTATGATACCGGCGAAAAGTGCGCGGTAGAAGCGAGAGGCTAGTAATGATGGAAGGGTGAAAGGGTGCGTATAATCCATGGACTCAACATTAGTCAAAAGAACTCATGCACTTATTGCAAAAATTTAGAAGTCATCAAAAACCAAAGTACTATGCGCATGCTCCTAGGGGGATAGATTGGTAGGAAAAGACCATCGGTCGTCCCCGACCGCCACTCATAAGGAAGACAATCAATAAATAAATTATGCTCCGACTTCATCACAAAGCGGTTGACCATACGTGCATGCTACGGGAATCACTATCTTCAACACAAGTGTTCTTTAAATTCATAATCACCCAACTAGCATGACTTTAATATCAGAGTTAAATGCACTGGAGGTCCTAAAAGTTTCATCGGGGTGTCACTTTAGTCCTAATTCTTTCAAAATGCACCTTTAGGTCCTAATTCTTTAGTAAGTGGTTCACCCGAGATCCTTTTTTCACAAGCGCTCGCTGACCTACCCGCGTGCCACGTCGCAGAGGGCCCAACCGCCTGTCGAGAAAAATACATTGGAGGTCCTAAAAGTTTCTAGGCAGTGTTACTTTTGTCCTACTTCTTTCAAAATGCATGTTTAGGTCCTAATTCTATAGTAAGTGCTTCACCTGAGGTCCTTTTTTGCACAATCATTCGCTGTCCTGCTTGGTTGCGCGTTGACCCACGCCATGTCAACTTAGGGTCACTAGCAGATATGGAACATTGCAAAAAACCCTAATTTTTCACCGCTATCATCCTGTAACTATGTGATTTCCTCTACTCTGCCACAATCACTAGCTATAGGAATAAATTTAGTTCGATTTGCACCGTTTCATTAAGTTTCTGAAACCACTTGCTCTGATTTGAGGTTAGGCGGTAGGAGCTTGTGGAGGAGGCAGCGCCGCCGATGCTCTTCATCACCCGCTTCCCTGCCGGGGAGTTTGCTGCCCCAGCCATGAGAGAGAGAGAGAGAGAGAGAGAGAGAGAGATTCGTAGGGGCTAGGAAATGTCAAGAGGGGAGGTTACAAGGGGCTTTCTATAAAAAAATAGCAACCTCAACGGCCTCTAAGTTGACGTGGCATGGTTCAACGCATCATACAAGCAAGTCAGCAAAGGATCATGCAAAAAAGGACCTCATGTGAACCACTTACTCTAGAATTAGGATCTAAACATGGATTTTGAAAGAAGTAGGACTAAATTGACACTGTGCAGAAACTTTTAGGACCTTCAGTGTATTTTCTTGCCTCATGGTAGGGCCCTGAGTCGACGTGGCATGGGTCAACACGCCACCTGGGCTGGTCAACGAGCGCTCGTGAAAAAAGATCTCGGGTGAATCACTTACTAAAGAATTAGGACCTAAAGGTGCATTTTGAAAGAATTGGGACTAAAGTGACACCCCGACGAAACTTTTAGGATCTCCAATGCATTTAACTCTTAATATCACTACGTCCATATCTCAAAACAATTATCAAGCATCAAATTGATCATAGCATCCAATTCACTTTCTATGATAGTTTTTATTATACCCAACTTGGATGCCTACCATTCTAGGACCAATTTCATAACAATAGAAAATACCTTGCTGTTCTGAAAGACTCTCAAAAAGATATAAGTGAAGCATGAGAGACTAGCAATTTCTTCAAAATTAAGAAACCACCGTGCTCTAAAAGATATAAGTGAAGCACTAGAGCAAAAACTATAAAGCTCAAAAGATATAAGTGAAGCACATAGAGTATTCTAGCAAATTCTAATCAAATAGGCTTCTCTAAAAAAGTGTATACATCAAGGATGATTGTGGTAAACTAAAAATCAAAAACTAATATAATACACGACGCTCCAAGCAAAACACATATCATGTGGTGAATAAAAATATAGCTCCAAGTAAAGTTACCAATGAACGAAGACGAAAGAGGGGATGCCTTCCCGGGGAATCCTCAAGCTTAGGCTTTTGGCTATTCTTGAATATCTTGGGGTGCCTTGGGCATCCCCAAGCTTAGGCTCTTGCCACCCTTTATTCCGTAGTCCATAAAAGCTTTACTCAAAACTTGAAAACTTCACAACACAAAACTCAACAGGAAATTTTATAAGCTCCGTTAGTGAAAGAAAACAAAACCACCACATAAGGTACTGTAATGAACTAATTATTTATTTATTTTGGTGTTAAACCTACTGTATTCCAACTTCTCTATGGTTTATAAACTATTTTACTAGCCATAGCTGCATCAAAATAAGCAAACAACACACGAAAAACAGAATCTGTCAAAAACAGAACAGTCTGTAGTAATCTGTAACTAACGCAAACTTCTGGAACTCCAAGAATCCTACCAAAATAGGACGTCCTAGACAATTTGTCTATTGATCAGCAGCAAAAAGAATCAGCGAAAGAGCACGTTTCTGTGATTAACTAAATTTTTTCTGGTGCACGCAAAGTTTCTGTTTTTCAGCAGAATCAAATCAACTATAATCATAGGTTATCCTATAGGTTATACTTGGCACAAACACTAATTAAAAGATAAAAACACATCTTTACAGAAGGTAGATGCAAGATTTATTACTAAACAGGAGAAAAAACAAAAAACATAAAGAAAATTGGGTTGCCTCCCAACTAGCGCTATTGTTTAACGCCCTTAGCTAGGCATAAAAACGAAGATAGATCTAAGTAGTGCCATCTTTGGCACTAAATTCATAAGTAGCACGCATGATAGATTAATAAGGTAATTTGAATTTCTTACTTGGAAAGTGCTCCATGCCTTTCTTTAATGGAAATTGGAATATAATATTCCCTTCCTTCATATCAATAATCGCACCAATCGTTCTATGGAAAGGTCTACCAAGAATAATAGGGCAAAAAAGATTGCAATCTATATCTAGAACGATTAAAATCTACGGGCACCAAATTCCTATTTGCAACAATAAGAACATCATTGATCCTTCCCATAGGCTTTTTAATGGTGGAATCCGCAAGGTGCAAATTTAAAGAGCAATCATCAAGATCATGGAAACCTAGAATATCACATAAAGTTTTCGGAATCGTGGAAACACTAGCACCCAAATCACACAAAGCAAAACACTCATAATCTTTAATTCTAATCTTTATAGTAGGTTCCCACTCATCATTAAGTTTTCTAGGTATAGAAACTTCCAAATTAAGTTTTTCATCATAAGATTGCGTCAAGGCATCAACGATATGTTTGGTAAAAGCTTTATTTTGACTATAAGCATGAGGAGAATTAACAACGGATTGCAACAAGGAGATACAACCTTTTAAAGAACAATTATCATAATCAAATTCCTTGAAATCCGAGATAGTAGGTTCAATGTTATTTGAAGTTGTGACCTCTCCAATCTCACTTTTACCAAATTTAGCATTAAGATCTAAAGACTCCGAATTCTTGGGACGCCTTCTAGGCAAGGTTGATTCATCATCAGTCCCATAATCATCTCATATTGCAAAACATAGATCTAATAGGAGACGCATCAATAACTTTAAGATCCTCATCATTATTTTCATGGAAACTAGAAGAACACGCTTTTATAAAGCTATCTTTTTTAGCACGCAATCTAGCGGTTCTTTCCTTGCACTCGTCAATGGAAATTCTCATTACTTTGAGAGACTCATTGATATCATGCTTGGGAAGAGAAGATCTAAGTTTAAGAGAATCAACATCAAGCGAAAGTCTAACAACGTTCCTAGCCAAATCATCAACTTTGAGCAATTTTTCTTCAAGCAAGGCATTAAAGTTCTTTTGAGAAATCATAAATTCTTTCACACTATTCTCAAAATCAGAGGGCATATTATTAAAATTACCATAAGCATTATTGTAGGAATTTCCATAATTATTAGAGGAATTAATAGGGAACGGTCTAGCATTAAAGTTTCCTCTATAAGCATTGTTTCCAAAACTATTCCTACCAACAAAATTCACATCCATAGATTCATTATTATTCTCAATCAAAGAAGACAAAGGCATATCATTGGGATCAAGAGGAGTATTTTTAGTGGCAAACAATTTCATAAGTTCATCCATCTTTCCACTCAAAACATTGATTTCTTCTATAGCATGCACTTTTTTACTAGAAGATCTTTCGGCATGCCATTAAGAATAATTAGCCATAATATTATCAAGAAGTTTTGTAGCATCTCCTAACGTGATTTCCATAAACGTGCCTCCCGCGGCCGAATCTAAGAGATTTCTAGAAGCAAAGTTCAAACCGGCATAAAAATTTTGTTTGATCATCCATATATTCAAACCATGAGTAGAGCAATTGTGAAGCATCAATTTCATTCTTTCCCAAGATTGGGCCACATGCTCATGATCAAGTTGTTTAAAATTCATAATATCGTTCCTAAGAGTGATAATCTTAGCAGGAGGAAAATACTTAGAGATAAAAGCATCTTTGCACTTGTTCCAAGAATCAATACTATTTTTAGGCAAAGATGAAAACCAAACTTTAGGAAATAACTTCAATTTAACAATATCGTTATTCGTATCTTTCTTCTTTTTCATATCACACAAATCAACAAAGTTGTTTAGATGAGTAGCGGCATCTTCACTAGGAAGTCCGGTGAATTGATCTTTCATAACAAGATTCAACAAGGCAGTATTGATTTCACAAGACTCAACATCATTAAGAGGAGCAATCGGAGTACTAAGGAAATCATTATTATTGGTATTCGAGAAATCACATAATTTTGTATTATCTTGCGCCATGGCAACAAGTAATCCAACACACAAGCCAACAGAAAAAGGCAAGCGAAAAGAGAGGAGGAGATTGGGAAAGAGAGGGCGAATAAAACGGCAAGGGTGAAGTGGGGGAGAGGAAAATGGCAAATAATGTAAATGCGAGGGAGATGGGTTTGTGATGGGTATTTGGTATGTCTTGACTTGAGCGAAGACCTCCCCGGCAACGGCGCCAGAAATCCTTCTTGCTACGTCTTGAGCTTGCGTTGGCTTTCCTCGAAGAGGAGAGGGTGATGCAGCAATAGTAGCGTAAGTATTTCCCTCAGTTTTTGAGAACCAAGGTATCAATCCAGTAGGAGGCTCCTCAAAAGTCCCGTGTACCTACACAAACAAACTGAGAACTCGCAACCAACGCAATAAAGGGGTTGACAATCCCTTCATGGCCACTTGCAAAAGTGAGATCTAATAAAGATAGTATGATAAGATAAATATATTTTTGGTATTTTATAATATAGATGCAAAAAGTAAAGATGCAAATAAAAGTAGATTGGAAGCAAATATGATAAGAGATAGACTCGGGGGCCATATATTTCACTAGTGGCTTCTCTCAAGATAGCATAAGTATTACGGTGGGTGAACAAATTACTGTCGAGCAATTGATAGAAAAGCGCATAGTTATGAGATTATCTAGGCATGATCATGTATATAGGCATCACGTCCATAACAAGTAGACCGACTCCTGCCTGCATCTACTACTATTACTCCACACATCGACCGACTCCTGCCTGCATCTAGAGTATTAAGTTCATAAGAACAGAGTAACGCATTAAGCAAGATGACATGATGTAGAGGGAGAAACTCATGCAATATGATATAAACCCCATCTTGTTATCCTCGATGGCAACAATACAATACGTGCCTTGCAAGCCTTTCTCTCACTGGGTAAGGACACCGCAAGATTGAACCCAAAGCTAAGCACTTCTCCCATGGCAAGAAAGATCAATCTAGTAGGCCAAACCAAACTGATAATTCGAAGAGACTTGCAAAGATAACTCAATCATACATAAAAGAATCCAGAGAAGATTTATATATTATCCATAGATAAACTTGATCATAAACCCACAATTCATCGGATCTCGTCAAACACATCGCAAAGAGAGTTAACATCGGATAGATCTCCACAAGAGAGGGGGAGAACATTGTATTGAGATCCAAAAAGAGAGAAGAAGCCATCCAGCTAATAACTATGGACCCGTAGGTCTGTGGTAAACTACTCACAACTCATCGGAGGGGCAAGGATGTTGATGTAGAGGCCCTCCGTGCTTGATTCCCCCTCCGGCAGAACGCGGGCAAAGGCTCCAAGATGGGATATCGCGGATACAGAAGGTTACAGTGTTGGAAATTGTGTTTCGGCTCGCCCCTGGATGTTTTCGGGGTACGTAGGTATATATAGGAGGAAGAAGTACGTCGGTGGATGCCCGAGGGGCCCATGAGACAGGGGGCCGCGCCCTACAGGGGGGGCGGCCTCCTATCTCGTGGGAGCCTCGGCTGCTTCTTGACTTGCACTCCAAGTCCTCTGGATCACTTTCGTTCCAAAAATCACGCTCCCGAAGGTTTCATTCCGTTTGATATTCCTTTTCTTCGAAATACTGAAATAGGCAAAAAAGAGCAATATGGGCTGGGCCTCCGGTTAGTAGGTTAGTCCCAAAAATGATATAAATGTGTAAAATAAAGCCCATAAACATCCAAAAGAGGTAATATAATAGCATGGAACAATCAAAAATTATAGATACATTGGAGACGTATCATTTCGCAGAAAAGGAATACCAAATGGAGTCCAAACGGAATGAAACTTTCGCGATGATCTTTCTTGGACCAGAAGGAAACCAGAAGACTTGGAGATGAAGTCGGAGACGCAGCGAGACGGCCACAAGGCAGGAGGGCGTGCCCCAGCGGGTAGGGCGCGCCCCCTACCTCGTGGGCCCCTTGGGGGTCCCTGACCTAGCTCTTTCGCCTATATATACCCTTATACCCTAAAAACATCCAGGAGAGCAACGAAACCACTTTTCCACTGCCGCAAACTTCTGTACCCGCGAGATCCCATCTAGGAGCCTTTTACGGCGTCCTGCCGGAGAGGGACTAGATCATGGAGGGCTTCTACATCAACATCATTACCTCTCCCATGAAGCGTGAGTAGTTTACCACAGACCTACAGGTCCATCGCTAGTAGCTAGATGGCTTGTTCTCTCTCTTTGATTCTGAATACCATGTTCTCCTCGATGTTCTTGGAGATCTATTCGATGTAATATTCTTTTGCGCTGTGTTTGCCGAGATCCGATGAATTACGGATTTATGATCAGATTATATATGAATATTATTTGGTTCTTCTCTGAATTCTTAAATGCATGATTTGATATCTTTGCAAGTCTCTTCAAATTATCGGTTTAGTTTGGCCTACTAGATTGATCTTTCTTGCAATGGTAGAATTGCTTAGCTTTGGGTTCAATCTTGCGGTGTTCTTTCCGAGTGACAGTAGGGGCAGCGAGGCACGTATTGTATTGTTTCCATCGACGATAAAAAGATGGGGTTTTCATCATATTGCTTGAGTTAATTCCTCTACATCATGTCATCTTACTTAATGCGTTACTCCGTTCTTTATGAGCTTAATACTCTAGATGCAGGCATGAGTCAGTCGATGTGTGGAGTAATAGTAGTAGATGCAGAATCGTTTCGGTGTACTTCACATGGACGTGATGCCTATATTAATGATCATTGCCTTAGATATCGCCATAACTATGCGCTTTTCTATCAATTGCTCGGCAGTAATTTGTTCACCCGCCGTAATATTTGCTGTCTTGAGAGAAACCACTAGTGAAACCTATGGCCCCCGGCTTTCTTTTCCATTATACAAGTTCTCATTTACATCTTACTAGTTTCCGATCTACTATTTTGCAATCTTTTACTTTCCGATCTATAACCAAAAATACCAAAAATATTAGTTTTACCGTTTATCTATTTCTATCAGATCTCACTTTTGCAAGTGACTGTGAAGGGATTGACAACCCCTTTATCGCCTTGGGTGCAAGTTGTTGATTGCTTCTGCAGGTATTCGGTCACTTCTGCGTTGTCTCCTACTGGATTGATACCTTGGTTCTCAAACTGAGGAAAATACTTACGCTACTTTGCTGCATTACCCTTTCCTCTTCAAGGGAAAACCCAACGCAAGCTCAAGAGGTAGCAGTTATCAACGAGGGCAGACGCACCTCCTCCTCGGCTCCTCCCCGCCTCATCAAGCCGAAGAGGGAGCCGGGGCTCGCCGCCGTGAAGACGGAGCCAGGGCTCGCCGTCGCGAAGACGGAAGAGCTCGACGACGCGGCGGCCATGAAGTGGGCGCGGGAGGACTGGGCGCGGCTGGAGTTGGAGCGCCAGCGCCACACTCTAGAGGAGATGGCCGCTCGGCGCCGTGGCCGCGACGAGGAAGGCGTCAGCGTTCTCGACGACAATGACGACGATGCGCTGCCACCGGTCCGCTAGGGCGACTCCTGGCAGGGGTCCAGCAGGGGCGTCCACGTGAAGGAGGAGAAGGACGGCGGCGGCAGCGATGGCGGCGACTTCGCCGAGTTCAGCGAGTTCTTCCTGTAGTCGCGAACTTTGTTTTCATAAGTAAATTTTAAATTTGCTATGTAAAAAAAAATGTTTGAGTCACCGAAGATTATGTCCATTTGCTGAATTATAGCCGAATTTTTGTTCAATCTTTTTTTAAAGCCTTCTAGGCGCGACCCTGGGGCCGGCCACTGGGAACCTGATCGGCCCCAAGCCGATTTTAGCGTCGGGTCGACCGCAGGCGGCGTATTTTTGATCCCCCTGGGGGCCCAACTGCTAGAGATGCTCTAACTTGACCTGAACAATAGCCCAAAATCTATGCATCCCAAATTGAGCACGACCTGAACAATAGCCGCACGACCTGAACAATAACCCAAAGGGACCCGAATAATAGCCCAAAAGGATTGAAGCACTTCAAATGTTCTCTCCGCGTCTTTCCTCGCACATTCTTGCCTTTGAGCAAAGAGAATTTTTAGTATCTTGTGGGTTGGAGATTGTCTTCACAAATGTTTTTTAAGTTGTCCATCCGCTGACTAGCCCGCGGGGCGCTTTGACCGCCGCCACATGGACAAGAGGGCCCATGCGAGATAACGACTGGTCGTGTAGATTTGCAAAAGACCCCTCAAACCCTAATTCATTCTCAGTCGCGGTCCTCTACTCTTCTCCATCCCTCTCTGGTGAAATAGTGGCGAACAAAGACAGAGGCACTACTTCAATGAGAAGAGGTGGTCACCGCAAGGATTTGGTTCAACCTATTACAATAATGAGTGCAAAATTCCGAACGATGAGAAACACACAGGAACATAATTAAAATTGAGCAAAACACAAAATTGAGCAAAACACAAAATTGAGCAAAAATGCAATCTTACACTGTAACTGGGGCACTTGTAGGCCAGGATTTGCATCTAATTTTGACCCAAGACAAATTGTTGACCTAATTCGGCACCAAGGGCATGGCCACAACGGCAGCCTCCGGCTGATTGCGGCGATGAGAGAAGGGTTACTACTGAAGGTGGAAGCGACGCTTGCAGAGCCTTCTTCCTGCGGCGCTTCCCAGCAGACGACCTTGAGGTCGCAGACATGACGATGCAGCGGTGACGGCGTGAGAGAGAGAGAGAGAGGGAGAGACCAGGGAAGAAGCCCCAGTACCAGGAATGTAAAATAAGCAATGATACAAGAGCTGCACTGCATAAATGCCCAACTACCGGTCGCGAGAAATCTCCCGCTTGGGCCCTCTTGTCCACACGTGGTGGCGGTCAAAGCGGTACACAGGCTGGTCGGCGGCAGTCAGTCGGAATTAGAACCTCGGACGAACAACTGTCACACAGAATTAGGACCTCAAATGAACAACTTAAGAAGAATTAGGACCGGCCCGTGCATTTTGAAAGAATTAGGATCCAATCGACACTTTGGTTATAGAATTAGGACCGCGCATGCATTTCACTCAAAAGAAAATTATCCGAGTCATAGGATTCGACATTGATGGCTCAGATCAGGATGGAGGGATCCCAGGCGCATTTCACGAAAAGCTCCCTTAAAATGCTTATACTGTTGGAGTAACCACCTCAACTTTCTCATATTCAATGGTTTTGCCCTTAGTAAATAAGACTATTTCCAAGTCTTCATAGCATTGATCACTTCTCTTTGCACATATATGCTGCATGTGTTTTAAGTACTTGGTTTATGCTATGTCACTAATTACGCAAAAAGAAAAACCGAACATGTTGGTCACTAAAAAAACATGTCAGAAATATTTGAGTGCATAAGAAAATTCGGCCATCCCCTTCAAGTACATAGCAAACTGGACCATGGAAAATAATGCACAAAACCACAAATGCCAAAATGAACCATCTGAGGCACAAATATTCAAATACATATCAAACTGAACCAATCCAGATACAATTATTCCAGTACTATGCCAAACCGGGGGCATCCCATGCACAACATGAGACATACAAGACCAACAAGATTGAGAATGAAAGACTGAAATGGACACCACCCAATTCCATGCAGAATATTACCTCTGTACACTAATATAAGACGTTTTTTTATGAGAACGGACCTTTGGAGGCCGAGCTCCATGGAGCCCTTTATTTTTTAAAAATTCAAAATTCAAACTTTTTGGTTCAAAAATATCTGGAAAAAATTGTGCAAGTAAACAAGGATGTTATGTGCATGTGGGTAATTTTTTATGATGAAATACCTTAAAATGCGATCTGTGCAAAAAAGACAAAATCATGGCCAGGATGATGAATAGTGTCATGTGTTAAAAAGACCCAAATTTATTTTTTTGCGCAGCCCTCATTTCAACATATTTTGCTCTGAAAATTCACACACACATGTGTGTTATGCCTTCATGTATATCTAGAATTTTTTGGAACGTAAAAATATAACTGTGGATGAAATTTGAATTTTGAATTTGGAGGTCTCCATGGAGGCCGAGCTCCAAGAGCATTTTTCGGTTCTTTATACATTAGTCTACATGGGAGCATAAAATATGGCCATATGGGAGAATTTGTTCGGAAGGTTAAACAGAGTGCGTGATTAACAAGGCATTGGAGGGTCGCTTTATATCCAACCCCAACCAGAAACAACTTCTCCAAGATTGTCGCACTTATGTTGTTGCATAGCACACAAATGCAGAGTTCTACAATTGTATTTGCGGTTAACCGACATTTATCTTTCCTACTTATAAAGGTTGGAGTTGATGGTAAATTCACATATGGGACCAACAACCTTCATCAATAAACAAACGCACCTCTACCTACATTGCGAATAGCAACCTTCGAAGAACATATGAGAAAAAGTGTTTGTACTTGCGTGTGAGACCTAATAAACAAATACATTACTACTTTCAAGTAAGACCAACACTTATAGACGACACAAATAACAAATGCAGAAATGCGACTCCAACTCAATATAATGTTTTGTTTTTCATTTTCCTTCAATTTTTTTTGTTTTTCATTTTATTTTCCCGTCACATCCAAGTTATTTCACTTTGATATCACAGAACAAGAGAGTGAACAAATTGTGATTTCAAATCTATGATAGAACTTGGCCTCGTACCCGATCCATGGCCTTGTGCAGGCAACTTACCAATGTCTATTCTCATATGTTTCAGCATTCGAAATGTCGTGTTTGTAAAGGACTATGTTCACTTAGGATTCTCCAGTGCCAGATGTGTGATCTTTTGTTGTTTTTTTCTTTTTAATATTTAACCACGCGTAAAGTCCGTGTGACGCCACTGTACTTTGCCGATGTCCTAAGCCAGTGACCTAACTCCTTGTATTTTACAGTTCCGTAGCAACGCACGGGCATTGTTAAATCACGCTGACGATACAAACCAGTCACTGAATGTCTGAATCACTAGGGAGCTGAATTGACTGAAGAACTCTTCTATTTACTGTACAAACGACTGTCACTGAATGTCCAAATCAGTACGGAGGAAGTCAAATGTGCTAGCTAGTTGGTTGGTCAGTTACCCTGTGGGGAGCGAGTAGACGTAGCTGAGCTGCTGAGGATCATCTTGAGCTTACCGGCAGTCTGTCCAAAAACATTGGGACAAACCTACCCTTCTGGAAACCCATGCCCACAATTTCCACAGGAACAAATTTTGCTCGCTCGCCATGCACCGCCGCCCCAATCACCTTGACACTCAGAACCTATTCCCCGCCTCCCGTGACCATGGAATATCCTCGCTATTGGTGCCACAGTGCCGGCAGGGGAAACCCACCGGTGCTAACGCGGCTCCCGCCGCCGACGTGCCCTAGCCTCCCCACCAGAGATTGTGACGCCAAGTTGCTTTTCTGTTAACTCAGCTGCCAATACGATGTTTAGTGGTGGTACACTTTTTAACATTAGTACAGTAAACCAGTGATCGTATTCTTTTCTTTTGCGGGGACAAATGATCGTATTCAAATTTTTGTACACCATCCATATGAAAATCTAACTGACTGCATATCAACGTTGCTGCATATTCAACTCAATCCTGAAATATTTAGAGAAAGTAATACAATAACATGTGTACTTTAGATGTGTACAGTGTACTTATTTGTAATTTGGAAGTTGGAAACTAGAAGAACGTAAGAACTGAGATGTGCTTATTTCCGAGTTTAAAATACGTAGAATCAAGGTGCACATCCGTAAGTCCATTGCATCTGAGAGGGTCGACGCATGTTGCTACAGGGGGATCGCCTTGACGAACTGCTGCTCGATCTTGTCTTTGTTGCCACGGCTAGATGAATAGCGGTCAACATTGTCACCGTACATCAAGGTCATGCTCTTGGTCAGTCTCATGATGCGTTTTACAAGTGGGAGCAGCGCATGATGGTCAAATCGTGCCTGATTTGATGTTTTCCATGCATTATGAACAAGATTGTCCAGGGTGGTCAGAGCGACCTCACTCGTAACATGATACTGATTGATATAGCTATCTACGGAGCTAGCCACATCCAGCTTGTTCTTTCCGCGCTGTCAAGTGTGAACACACACGCATATATAAATGAGGTACTCAATCCATTTTCCCATACTGTTAATTTAAGAACTCTTGAAGAAAAATATTATTTACCTTAAATGAAGTCATATCATTCATGAGGCGTCCCACTACAGCGCAAGCCTGTACCGCATCGGTGCAACCGCTGGCCCACTCGAACGCGTCCTTGGTTGCTTCTTCACCCATACCGACAATTGAACTGATGGATAGCATCGGAATACCCGAAGAGATGAGTGAGCACTTCAGATGATCATCAAAGCTTGGTATATAACTACTATGAAACCATTCAGATTCCTGTTGGTAATGCCTACAAAGAGTTTGTAACTGCATGCATATACGAGAAGGGGAATTTTTAGATTAACAGAATTTGTGAATATGATTATGGTAAGTAGGGCAAAGATTGATACCGCTTTCCTAGAGTAAGCAACGCGGTACTTGTGATGTGGTTTCAGTTCAGCCTCAATCTCTGTGAAGGTATTCATCAACCGGATGTAGTACTTTTTCAAGTACTCTGGTAGGAGAAGAACATCACTCTCTTCCCATCTGAATGTGCAACCAGTTAGTATAGTGCTTTAGCAGCCATGCAAGTATGATACTATAGGAGATTATTTGCCAACCTTTGTATGGCTCCGTTGAGCTTTCGACCCTCCTCCAAGCTAGCATGCATATCAAAAGTGTCATCTAACAGGGTTAGTAGCACAAATACCTTGGCAAGGATTATTCGTGCATGTCCATATTGTTCCTCATACTGCATTATGTTGGACCAGAAGTAGCATTCAACTATACGATTCCGAGTGTAGCTTAGTTTCACCTCTTCGTACAGATCGTTTCCCCACCTGAAATGGATATTGATACAAATTATTTTTGCAACTTCTTTGGTTATATCTTGATAATGTCAGCTGGATATCAAAGATATTCAAGATATAAATAAGTCTATATATGTCCAGCCATGGTAAAGCTATAGGTCTAACTCATACCGACAAAAATTCTTGAGCTCTCTCTGATGAAGACGCTGCAGAAGATTAAAGTCGAGCTTTGCAAGTTCAAGCACCGAAGGGATGCATGTTTTCTCTTGTACATACTCTGCAATATAATATGGCGCATTTATTCTCTTCAAAGCACGTGGATATGGTATCTCAAGATTTCGTTTGACTTGCTCCGATAAAGGGTATTTAAGACTGCCACTCGTGGATTGAAGATGATGCCTTGCAAAAGCGATGGCTTCGTCAAGTTGTGATTCACCATGGACTGAAAGGTAAGCTGCGTTGTATAAACCTAACAATGCCCTTGGCTCATTAGTTATATCCTTGGTGAAGCTCCCATCTTCGGCCTTGAATTTATTGAATACATCTGTAAGATAAATTTATGGCATGTGTATTAGTAGTTGATTCATATATATTAGCTCTTAGTACTTATTCAACTCGAATTACAAAGTATCTCTTTAGGTGAAGATAAATAGCTTAGAGCAATTTATTTATCCATTGCTTGAACGTTGACAGCTTTTATGTTACTTTGATATGTTTATTATTTCAGGCATGCACAAAGATTAATTAATTTGTGCTTTACAAGTTACAAGTAAGAGTAGAGGCTAAAAGCAATAAATGTGTTCATTATCTAAAAGAGACTTCAATATCAGTAGTATTGAGTATTTTTAAAGAAATAAGTGTGCTGTTTGTATCTCGATTTGTGTTATGGCTGAATTAAGAACGTTTTTTAAGGAAAGGTAGCCATCTCTACCTTATGAATTAAGAACTTCATTGTGCGTGCATGTTTTCTTATGCCGTATCCTTTCAATGGCTTGTATCTTAGTATTGTATGTCCAAATCTCATCATGACTCTGTGAAGTGTATATCTATCTCAAAGTGCAAGATAATTGTAGATTGTACTATTATATTGTAAGTTTATTATATTACTTTGTAATTACCAGCCATGCCTATTAATGACATCAAAATTTAGCACCCAACAAGCCTCCCCACCAAACTAAGAACCTGTAATTACATATGTGTTCGATATTATGGTCATGGTGTGCTTCCTAGGAGATCAAGTTAAACCATCGGATTGGTTTGCCAAGTTATTCAGACGGATTCTGATTGTGCATTTTTTTTAAATTTGAGCAGGTTAATCCTTGTTTTTGTTGCATAGAAAAGGTTGATTTATGCCCATAGTCACCTTTGGTATATCAGGTTATTAAAATCGAAAATACCACTGCTATGTTTTTATATGAAGAATAGTTGTTTGGAGTTTTTATGGTCACATTTTCCCCGTTGTTCTTTCAACGGTGATCCTCCTTTGCCATCTGATTAACTTGCCACATACGTCTGTAATGGACAAAAATTGTCTCAGATTAAAAATGCGCTAGCATACTGCATAACACACAACCATCTCTTTCAATTTGGTCTAGTTGAATTTGAAGTTTCATCCTCTAAACAGCTCAGATGTGATAGTAAAAAAACAGAGATATGTAGGTACCTGGAGTAACCCAATGTCCATGCTCTCGAAGCAAGCGAAAGTGAAGAGAAACCTCATAGAGGCTACAACTGTTGAATTCATTCTCATGGATTTCATTTATCACCTTGTTTATCTGTTGTTGAAAGAGGTGGTCAATTCCGAGATGCTGGAGTGCATCCAATAAGGCCAGTTTCTCTACCACGGTACCGTTGCACGTCTTAAGCAACATGAGTACATCTTCCTTCAGTTTTTCAGCTTTCGCCCTCATACACTCTTCAGATATCTACATGCATCCTTAAATGACTTGAGCAACAAAAATAAGGGATGCGAAGTACACTAATATGATTTAAGGCAAAAGAGATGTGATGTAGATTGAGAAAAAGGATTTCAAAAAAAAGTGGAAGGAACATTTTCTAATGTATTTTCTATCCATCAATCTTTTCATTCTTTATTTAACTATATCCGATGGTTCACTCTGTCTAATCATCACCTATGTCTAGTTACCACTCATAGTTTCAAAACACGTCATTGATGACAATTTTATTAGAAAGAACGATCGTGGATGTCTTGTTATGACTGACGCTTCACAAAATTACACGCCAGGGATGGATATTCTGCAAAAGCGGTCACAAATGTTGATTATTCATCAAAGGTTTGACTAATTATCGTGGATCGTTGTCCCTGTACGTGTTTTTTGCACTAGTGCTCTTATATCCTAAGTCGCCCACAAAACTACCTAGTGTAGCCAAAGCCCAAGAGACAATGGACAAACATAATTAATTAGACTAGTGGTCCTCGAATCACTGAGAGTAGCAAGCGAGTAAAGGGCAACAAGTAATGTGACCACCCCCAAGAGCATCTTGACTAGTGGTACCCTAGAGTGTCAGCGGTGCATAGAGAATCATAATATCAAGAATGTGCCCACATAAGGGAAACTGAATTGGTGATGACCTGAGTACTATGGCTCTTAGAACTTGCAATCACCTTACAAAGATTAAAAACAAGGTTTTAAATTTACACGGCTTCGTAATGAGGTGTGTGATATGGCTATGTAGCTACCTTGGAAGCTATTACCGATAGTGCTTGTTATTTAAAAAAGGGGGTAGCTCGGTGCATGTAGCTCCCGCTTGCGTAGGATGGGCCTATAGTACGCAGCCTTTCCCCACATTTCTGGAGGAGACTGTTTTCAGGACTCGAACACATGACCTCGTGGTCACAAGGCAATAGCTTTACTGCTCTGCTAAGGCTCCCCTTCAGCGTTTGTTATTAAAAAATAGAAAATATTAGATTTGTGTGTGTGTGTGTGTGTGTGTGCACACGCGCACGCGGTTATAATAGAAAAATAGCAAGCCATATCAAAATAGATGTACTAATACATCTTCATAGCACCATTTATCAAGTCTGCAACCGCTGAATCGGTCAAAATAGTATCACAAATAATCGTAAAAGCATCCGCCATAGCAAGATTTTGTACGGTTTTCAGCTTTTCCAATTGATTTTTGTCCAGCACCCATGGTCTCTCGCATAACTAGGGAGATGGTTGCACGGGGCTTGTTCAAGCGATTCTGGTGGTAATCTGTTAGTAGGATACGTGAAGCATGAGACTCATTTATCAAGTCATGAGGTTTTAACCCTCTTTTTGAAAGAATTGTTTTTTTCCCATATACATGTTGTGAGCTTGGTTTATAGCTAAAACTGAAAACAACATGTTGTTTTGGCCCATTTCTATTTACACGGAATAGCGCAAGCTATTGCTAATTTCATGCTAAAGCAAATAGCGCAGCTATTTTTTGCTATGGCTACCTTAAGAGTTTAACGGTATAAGTTGTCATAGTGTACCTCTTAAGATCTAGAAGAACTAGAGCTTAGCTATTTGACTAGAAATAGAGAAACTGACTGTCACGGATGCTAATTTTGTGAACGAAAATTAGCTTTGTACCTGGAGTGGCTCTGGATCGTATTTGACGAAGAAGTCATGCCACGCCGATGGCTCGAAGCTAACAAACCTCTCTGGAGTGGCATGCACACCAGATGGAGCCATTTGGATTCTATTCAATTAGGTGTCAAGTGGGCGTCTTGTGGAGCTGTTAGCAGGTAGGGGTCGAAGTATGACTAGTAGAGCCCTTATATAGTCGTATAGGTTGCACCGGCGAGGTCAAAACACTAAGTATTTGTGTCTAAATCAATTTTTTTGCGGATTATTTGTGTCTAAATTAAACACAGCCAGGTAAGGTGATTCTGATCCTATTGTCATTTTTCATCCACTTGATGTCGGGATGTAGTTCCTTCATGAAATTATGCTTCGTTGTCAAGCATATAGAGTCCATTCACATTCTTTTTTGAACACATGCAAAACCTTCACATCATTAAATTCATGTAATCCCTCCATATCATTAATTTCCATTTTCATTTTCTCAGCAACAAATCATTTCACAGAAATGAGAAGATCACAAGCCACTATAACATGCAATCACATCCTCTATATATGGCGGGGGTGTGGAGATATTAGCTCATACATTCTATTTTTGTTCTTAATATATTTGTTGTTGTAAATTCCCACAGCACTACGCGGGTATCATACATTAATTAAAGTATGTATAGGTCTTGACTGCAATACTTATGCATGGCTAAATATACAACATGGTATGTGAATGTGCGACACACTCGACATTGAGCAATTGAACAACATATTACGATTAGATCGGCGTGTATTACCTTTTTTTTTATTGCCTATGTGCTTATGTTCACTAGGTAGATTTTGGGCATGTAGGGTGCTCGGTTAAGGTTCATTATTACAAAAAAGGGTATTCTAGTCACCTGACATAATTGGTTTAGGAATATCCAACAATGACAATACTACATATGTCGGTACTGTAAAATCAATATACTAAAAAACAAGCAGCTGGAAAAGTTATTTATTTTGGCTCGACTCCAAGGAATTTTGGCTGGTAAAAGAACAACTAGCATCATTTTAGTAGGTAATTGTATCTATGCGGGCGTGCTTCATGTTTATTATCTAGCATGGCTGCTACGACATTCCCAATGTAGGTGTTCCTTTTTAGCATAGCATTTGTGTGCAGTTGGCGCATTTTTGGAGACACTATTTCTTTAGAGAAAATCCAGTTGTCACTAGTGTTAGCATATTGAAGCAATTGGGCTCTTGAACGACAACAATGTAAAGATATTTAACTGCCGATTGGTGTGTTGTATCCACCAACATAATAGAAATGGCTCATCATACTGATGATTGGAGTATTTACACAAGAACATTTTCCTTTTTGTAGTAGGTTGTCGGCACAACATGATTAGCACACTCGGATAGCTATGTTAATTTCCTACAGATTGTGAGAAGTTTGCTAATTAAACATATTTGATCTATCATGACATATAGCATATACATGCTTATATGAGTTGGTGAGCTACACACACACACACACACACACACACACACATGGCCAGTTGGTCAGTTGCAGTTTTCATGTGGTACAAGAAACCATTAAGATTGTGATTTAAGAAGAACTATAAATTAAAGCATGAGCTACATAACCTTTTCTTCTTCTTCTTTTGATTTAAAAAAAACATAAACACGTTTTTTGATCGGGCGATGTGTGGAGCCAATGTGAGGATACATGTGAGCCTTTCTATAATATGGCTGCAATGTTCCGTCTAAGATATTGCAGGTGGATCGCCCGACCGTCATGCCAGTATGAGGGCACCAAAAAATCTTACGCACAATCCAAGAGTACTTCTAGATCAATTTATGTATGCTCTCTAGCATCGGTTTGCAACTCTTTATACATGGCTATATAGAGTAATTTGGTTTATTCATATTCGGCATCCTCACGTTGTTCTTTCTAGCATATACAATTGGATCCGTTTTATAAGAAAAACAGAAAATAACAAATAAATGACTAGCACAGCCCCAAGCCTTCAACCCTAGCAATTAATGCTTATGTGCGTAATTTTGTGCTTGATAGTGCTAATTGTGTACAAAACATAGGATGCTAAGAGATAAATTTCAATTGGCTATATTTTTGTAGGGTTCCAATCGCATATATGTCCTGGCTTTAGTTTAACTTTAGTGTATCTGGTGAGGATTAATATATTTAAATCAGATATAACATGTACTTCATTTATAGTTGAATTAATAATTAACACGGGTACCAAGAAAATAATTTCAATGTAAAGTCTGAGTGAAACTATAATGATATACGCCATGTGTTTTTTCATATACAAAGCTTTGTGTTCTTTTTAGGTATAGCAATATAGATCTAAAGGTGTAATCAGTTTGGATGCGGTTATGTAGGTCCAATGTTTATGATGTGTTCAATCATGGTTACATCTATGAGGATTTGATGCATGTGATATGTTTAGATATAGCAATATAGACATAGTGGATGTGATCTATTGGGAACTGTAATGGGGATTTAACAGATGCAACCCGTTTTGGTCTGCAGTTACAACTAAAAACGTCTCACTTTCACAAACAATAAGAATAATAATAACGTCTCATGGAGATTCATTTAGGTACAGTTTTGTAGATCTAACGTTGTTGTACTTCATAAGCAGATGTTGACTTTTTATAGCAACTTTTAGGAAAACTCTCAGTTTCCATCAATATTGCATTATTAGTAAGTTACAGAACAGACAGAAATTTGATTCCATGGCTGACCAAAAAATAAGTGTTGCTTAATGTGTCTCGAGGTTGGCTTCACTTTAATATGCCTTGTACTACCACTTTTCATACTAGCAAATGGTACTTGCTTTGCATGTCATAAAATATGTAATAACACAAAAAACAAGCCCGATATTTATTTCGTTTCTTGCAAAGTATATTGGACAAGATTCAACTCTACCCCAACTTCATTCTAAACCCAAATAATCGAGATTGTGCTGTGTCTTCTCTAATTGGAGAATTAGAGATAGATGCTTCTAGAACACATAAGATGATATAGTGGGGGGGTCAATTATAATGTGATGTGCCATGATCCTATGAGTCGAAAACTTTATCCAACGGATGATAATACTCGGATTTGCCATCTCAACCTGGATGGAGCATATCCAACAGCTAATACGAAGGTAATAAGGTGTTGATATCATGCTAGTAATTTATATGTGATCAGTGGCCAATCACATATAAATTACTAACATGATATCAACACCTTATTATATCCTTAAAATGGCTGCTAGTGAGACGTACGTAATCCTTAATACTTGTACGGTTGGACTGCTGCCGGAGAAGCTGTGTGGCGTTTTCGTCCGGATCATCAACTAATGTATAGAAGGTGGTGACTCTGCCGTCCGCCGGCTGCTAATTAACAGTGCAGTGGGAGACATTCATGCATGCATATATCTGCACAATGACGACATGATTTTAGACTCTAATGTTCGTCCACCAAATAATAATGCTTGAATGCATCAGTGAAGTAGAAGATAAATTAAGTGTTGTGGTTTGGAGTATCTAATAATTCATCTGGCTGCTAACAACTAATGTGGATTAAACATGGCTAATCTTAAATGCAGTCCATCAATTTGGATATATAGTAAGGATAGTGTGGGTGCAGTTGGCTACTGATCACATGTAATTTGTCAACATGATATCAGCGTGGGAGCATCCAGCTGATGCCAAAGGAGTCACCACCTTATTCTTAATACGGCTGCCACTGACGAACATGCATTCTTAATAGCACAAATTACGTGTGAGCTCACTTACATCTATTAAAGTAGAAACAACTTTATTTAGTCCAGATAGGCGCTCGGTTTGGATACATATTGTTCGGAGAGTGTGCGTGCAATTGGCCATTGACCACATATAAATTACTAGCCTGATATCAGCACCTTATTATCCTTAAAATGGCTGCTAGTGAGATGTACGTCTGACCGCTGCCGGAGGAGCTGCATGACGTTTTGATGCAAATCATCAACTAATGTGTATTGAAGGAGATGACTCTACCGGCCGGCTACTAATTAAAAGTGCAATGAGAGACATTCATGCATATATTTATATTCACAGTGACAAGATGATCTTAAAATCTAGGAGTGCACGTCGCACCTAGAAATGAACCTTCAATAGATATCAGGCTGGAGTTGAAGATAAATTAGGTGTCATGATCTCGGTTTATACAATAAAACATCTGAAACATGTGATAAAATGTTATATAAAAAGGAAAAACTTATGCTTTTTAATTAAAAGAATCTATTTAAAAAATATAAAGTTTGAGCTACGTACATTTTCTCCAAGCATCAAAGAACCCACAAAATTATCAGTGCGGATTTTTTTAACTTATGACCACATGCGTGAGGTGGCATGGTTGATGGATACATCATTGTAAATGTAATTATGACCACATGCGTGACTTGCTGATGTGTCATGCTTGTATATATGGCGAGGAAAAATAGATAGAAGGTTGCATATGACTGACATGCATGATTTCTAAGGTCATATGGTTGCACGGATATATTAGTGTATAAAATGTAACTTATGACCACATACATGACTTATTGATGTGTCATGGGTGCATGGTGAGGAAAAATAGTAGTGGGTTGTGAGTATTTATGAATAGAGGATATAGTCACATGGCCCACCATGACTGCTAGCTTCAGTTGGTAGATATGCTTGGAATATATTATTTTGTGCGTTTGAAGCTAGACTTGTAGGGATCCTTTCATTTAGAGGAATTTCATACAATTTTTTCAAGGATCTGAATCCTTACTGAAATTTCTATGTGATACTTTGATTCCCATGCTTACAATAATTCAAAATTTCCCTCAAAAATATAGTAAGTAGATTTGTACACATATACAGTTCTGAGAGTGTGGGAGCAGTTGGGCATTGATAATATGTAATTTACTAACATGACATCAGCATGGGGGCATGGAATTGATGCCAGAGGACTCATAACCTTATTCTTAATATGACTGTCGGTGTCAAAACCGGCGGATCTCGGGTGGGGGGTCCCGAACTGTGCGTCTAAGGCTAATGGTAACAGGAGGCGGGGGACGCAATGTTTACCCAGGTTCGGACCCTCTCGATGGAGGTAATACCCTACTTCCTGCTTGATTGATCTTGATGATATGAGTATTACAAGAGTTGATCTACCACGAGATCATAGAGGCTAAACCCTAGAAGCTAGCCTATGATTATGATTGTTGTCCTACGGACTAAACCCTCCGGTTTATATAGACACCGGAGGGGGCTAGGGTTACACAGAGTCGGTTACAGAGAAGGAGATCTACATATCCGGATTGCCAAGCTTGCCTTCCACGCAAAGGAGAGTCCCACCCGGATACGGGACGAAGTCTGCAATCTTGTATCTTCATGGTCCAACAGTCCGGCCAAAGTGTATAGTCCGGTTGTCCGAGGAACCCCTAATCCAGGACTCCCTCAATGACTGCCAGTGAGGACCATGCATCCTTAATACCAACAAATGTGTGAGAGCTCACCTACATCTTTTAAGGTAGCACCAACTTTATTTAGTCTTATAGACACGGAATAAGTTTGCATATGTATAGTTCTGAAAGTGTGGGTGCAATTGGCCACTGATCACCTATAAATTATTAGCATCATATAAGCACCTTATTATCCATAAAGTGGTTGCCAATTAGACATATGTTTCCTTAATATTAGTGCTTTTTGACTGCCATCAGGGAGATGTGTAATGGTTTAGTCTGAACCACCTACTAATGTATTGAAGGTGGTGACTCTTGTGGCCAGCTTCTAATGCATTATGCATGCATACCTCTCCACAATGACGACATGATCTTGAACTCTATTGTGCGTCCCACCAAGTGATAAACCTCCAATACGTTAGAGTGGAGTAGAGAAAAATTAAGTGTTGTGGTTTGGAGTATCTAATAATTGAGACGACTGCTAACAACTAACGCGGATTAAACATTGCCTATCTATTGTGATTAAACATTATTCGTAAGACGTGCATCTGTTCTCGTGCGTGTGACCTAGTGTTAGGAATGCAATTGATTTCTTAACTAGTCCCCTAGTAAGCTACAAGTTTATTTTATCTTGCTACTCAGAGCTTACCAGCTGTCATGTCTCTGCATCGTCAAGGTCACGGTCAATCTGTGTGTCGGCCTATGAGTGGGTTAGGTGCTTGATGGCCAACTTCAATTTATCTGTTTTCTTTTCTATCATCCATGGCCTACCACAGGAGTATTATAATGCTCATTTGAAGCTAACCTTGTACTGTTTTGTGAGCATCTTCTATGGAACCTAATTAACATTAGTGCAATCTAGCTACTACCAAGATTCGATCATAAAAAGAAGAAGATGCCATGACAAACTTCTCCAAAAGTGACGCACAATCTTGGTATTGGTTAGCTTGACCAAGGTTCTACATAAGAGGACTTAGGTACCATGAACAAATGCGATGAAAAAAATTGCCCTCTAATTTGAACTTGTCATCTCCAATGATTCCCGTGTGGACAAGTTTAATTGCCGAACAAGATTCATCGCAACAATATCTTAATCAATTTTCATCTTCTATTGACTCAAAAAATAAATCAACATATGATGCAGATTGCAGGTCAGGCTCCCATGGGAATTACCATGCACTAGACAATAAATTCATAAACCAAATAATTCCAAGTGGGGTGCATGTCTTCGCCTCAATGGTGGCAGAACCACTTGGTGTCTGGGTTATATTGCATTTTTATAAGTTTTGCGTTACGTGTGTGATGCCAAAAGAAACAAAAATGGAGGTTTTGCACAATATGGAATGTTTTTGGCTCTCTTCACAGTCCTTCACACCCAACATGTTTTGTTAATGCCATGAAATAAATTTGGATACTGTATTTTATGCCATACTATCCAGTTCACAGAAAATAGATCTTGAAGATGCCATGAGTCATGACATGATCTTGAATATGTAAATTTAACCAATAGTTTTGTTGTATTTCATTGCAAAAAAGGTTCATTCATATCATAGCAATAATGTTCCACCAAATTATAATATATATGCTTCAGATAGTTTCCAAAACATTATGATATTTGAAATAAGTTCATGTGAGAAATTTATGTGATCACCTTTCCCCTGTTTCCATATACGCTCCTAAATTTGTCCATTCTTTTTCTAAATATTTTGTTTCAAATAAGGACTTACAATATGTTTCTCCATTGTTTCTCTTATAAGAGTATAACCTAATTCTAGCTTAATAAAATAATCTATTACACAAAACAGAAAGCATGACTCCCTCAATAGCCCCCGAACCAGGCTTCAATGACGATGAGTCCGGCGCGCAGATTGTCTTCGGCATTGCAAGGTGGGTTCTTCTCCAAAATCCATGAGTACCTGTTGTAAGTGTCCGGCTTCCCATTAATGTTGCACTCCTCGGCTTCTGTACCCTAATAATGGCAGTCTCCACGTGTCGAGCAAATGCGAGAAGTCGGGACATTTTTACATCTGCCACCCTGACCATGTTAGTGAATCATCTATTAAAGAGACGGGGATCCTCAGATCCAAATCACACCATCTTCCCCTAGCGAGTATCCATCAGAGCGCGCCCGAAAAAAGCCATCCCATCATGGCCGGCCGCCGCAGCTCCTCCTCTCGCTCCCGTAGTGCTAAGCCAGGTGATTGGGAGAAGTGTTCTGTCCCCCACGGTCGATTGGTGGAGTTGCAGACCCAGGGGTTTCTCCCGCCTGCATATATGGTCCCCTTCCGAGCCGGACTAGCCACTTACAATGGCGGGGAGCAAGGGAGAGTTTTCCCAACCCATCCAGGGGGAGCGGGTATGCCTTGTCCCTTACTTGCTGAGGGGACTCGGATTTCCAATCCATCCGTTCCTCTGCGGGCTCCTGGAGTACTACGGCCTCCAGCTGCATAACTTCACTGTTGCCTCCATACTACACATTGCAGGCTACGTCGCCCTCTGCGAGCTATTTCTGGGCTGCGAAGCACATTTCGAGCTATGGAAGAGGCTATTCTGCCTCGTCCCCCGCACTCAGGAGGGATCAATATATCAAGTGGGCGGAGCCGAAATATGGCGTATCGCCGGGACCGGATACCTATCCGGTACTCCGAAAAGACATCCGAAGACTGGCCTTCGGATTGGTTTTATATGGAGGACATCCCCTTCCGGACCCTATTCGGATGGGCCTTCCTGAGTTTGCTAATGCCCCGCTGAAGAAACGCCACAGCTGGCGCCCCCGGAGCCCCCAGGAGGAAGATAACAAAGAGGTCCTTTACCTGATGAGCAGGATAAAAACGCTGGCCAAATCAGGACTGACAATAATCGAGGTTATGTCAATATGTATAATGTGGGGGGTGCAGCGACTTCAGTATCGGGGGAAACCCATGTGGCACTTCAATGGAGAAGACGATGCCACCCGCTGCGGTCGTAAAGGTCCGGACTCCGCCACCGCTCTGGCGAAAATACTGTCCGATTTGTACAAAGGATAAGAAGAGGAGTTCATCCATATTAGTCCACGGGATGGAGTTTCCATGTATAACCCCCCCCCCCCCCCCAAGTTGGGTGAGCTGCTATCTTTTACTCAACTCCATTCATTCCCACATTCTTCATCACAAATATTTACCTTGCTAATTCATAGCAGGAACTGCGAAAAGCTGTGAGGGAGATCCACAGCCCGTCTCCACAGCCAGAGGACCCTGACCGGGCCCTCGACCCCGGACTCTAAGAGGATCCTGACGTATTTGTGGAGCTCGTCAACAGGACGTTCTATCAGCTAAGCCGTGACGGTGCCTTGGTGGCCATCATAGCTGATTATCCTGGCCTACTCCCTGCATCACATGTAAGTAAAACCGGAGTCTTAACTTCTGAGAAGGATCCCTTCTTTGCACTTCACCCACCACACATGTATTGTGTTTTACAGGGAAGGCCATCGGGGCGCCGTGCTGAACCCGCGGTGGCTCGCCAACAAGGGGCACAGAAGCCGGGTTGGCTTAAAAGGAAGGCGTTCAGGACCGAGACGCCGTCGCAGAGGTATGATTAAAAACCTGCTCCGTGATTATCGTCTTTAAAATATAACAATGTCTGTGGTCCCTGGCAGAAAAAACGCTTGCCAAATAGTGTGTGGAGAGCCTACCGGCCATGCCTCCACCATCCGGATTCCAGAGCCGGACTCAGGGGCGGAGGCTAACGCGGGGACAACGCCGGACGGTCCTCCTATAGAGGATGCGGATAGAATGTCCGCTATGAATTCCGAAGTGGAGAGCGCCATGAATCAGAGGTGTCGACGGGCCGTACTCCGTGACCCTAATTTCTGCGAAGAGGCGTTCAACGCCTTCAACTCAGGAGACGCGTACATCCGAGCTGCTCAAGATGGTCTTGCTAGCGCCACGGACCAGTATGTAAAGGATATACGGGTAAGAAAATCTGATAATTATGTATATCAGTAGCCCCTGACACTTCAAACAGTTGGCACAACTGATTTAAGGATCATTGTATGCATAGGTTCTTACGGAGAAGAATACCCTGTTGTCTAAAGAGATGGAGGAGTGCAAAGCCCAGCTACGGGCCGCAGTTGCCGGAATGGAGGAGTCCAAGAAGGCCTCATCTGGTAATACTTGTCTTGATCGAAAAGAAAGTAATGACATGTACCAGTTGGTATTTAGCATGCATGCAAATCTAACAATAGATTATGCAGACAATCCTGGAAGAAATCCGGAGATCGTACCAGGGGATGAGCAATATGCTAAACGACAGCTAGAGGCTGGCGAGCGCGTGCTTACACGGGTTATTCGAGAGAGAAATGATCTCCAGGATGCCCATACCCGGCTGGGCGTTGAACTGGGAGATATTCGGGCCCAGCTTGCAAATCTGTGAAGGAGAATAAGAGGCTTTGACGCGGCATTTTTAGTAAGTGCTCGAACGAACCTTTATACAGTTCGGCGAAGAAGCGGGCTAACAGAGTTATGTCTGTAGGTATGCTGACAGGTCGTCCCGAAGAGGAGATGCCCGGATCCGCAGGCGATCTACTGCAAGAGCTCTCGCAACTGCACGACCAAGTTCGGCAGGTGATGCAGGGTATTGCCCAGGCCTTGTGGTCCTCCGCCTCCCTGCCCGGAGGCATGAGGGAGCTTGTAGAAATGCTCAAGGGAGCGCGGAACACCAAGGTGCAAGGGAAGCCTGGGCCATGGTAAAGACGCGGTACACCAAGGTTGACTCGAATCACATGGCCGAGGTTGGGCCTGTAGGGTCAGATGGGAATGAGATCCCCGTTAGTCTGGTATATGACCAGGTAGGATTAGCCGCAAAGTATTCCCAATAGGATTGTAAGCTAGACAGCATGTTAGATGGTATAGAAGAAGAATTTAGTCAGTCTAAGTGACTGTGTACTTCAGATAACATAGTTTGTCCCTAGCTGGATTGTAAATCATTTGTCATGGCGGACCTTTTCGCTTCAGCCTCCGAACCCGATAGTCCGGAGTGTATCCGAATACCTGCTCAGTTATGTAAACTGGTGTATGCGTGGAAACCAGGCGTAGGGGTCATAAGTGCTTGAACAGACAAGTACCCAACTAGCTATGTTATATTACATGGATAGTAAGAAACATCTTCCAGGGAGAATAGTTCCGCTAAGGGTTCCTTTCCCTGGGTACGCATGCATTAATGTGCATGTCCGGGCTGCAAACAGAGACGCGGGATATAAAACATCTGGGGGTTTATATTGGAAGTAGGTAAGAAACATCTTTTGTTCACCGACCGAATATTCCCTTAAGAATGATAGCTTTCGGCTTCACCTAGTCTGAGGTACACATTCGGCTGACCCGGCAGTAACAATCGCAGAGGTGCTCCCCTTATGCCCTAGCCGAACTAACGGGAACGTAGGGCATAAACACAGGAGCCAGGCAACCCACCTTGGCCTAAACTTAAGTCATATCGATGCATATAATGGCGAAAAAAGGTACATATGGGAAAGTGACACATATGTGGGGGGCATAAAGCCCGGAAAATAATTATATTAAGCTTCTGTATAAGAAGCCCCCAGGTATAATGAGCGCGCATAGCGCGTCAAGATCGTGTAGTCCAGACACACTTGAAGCCCTTAAGGCCATAAAAAGGGAGAAATAAAAATGTGATATAACGTAAAAAAAGGCGGAGGTAAGGAGACATACACAGAGTTCGGCACTAGGCGTAGAATCTTCGGAGTCTGGCCGCGTTCCATGGGTTTGGCTCGAGTCGATTATCAGATGCATCACGCAGACGGTACACCCCTTCGGTGAGAACTTTGTCAATGATGAAGGGACCCTCACACTTGTGCTTGAGCTTGTCCTTTTTCTTCTCCGGTAGGCGTAGAACGAGTTCGCCAACGTTATAAGTTTTGGCCCTTAATTCTCTGCTTTGATACCTGCGAGCCTGTTGCTGATAGAATGCGGAACAGGCTTTCGCGGCATTGCGCTCCTCCTCCAGGGCATCTAAACTGTCCTGCCGATCATGCTCGGCTTCTTTCTCTTCATAAATGTGCACTTGAGGTGAGTCATGAATGATATCGCAGGGAAATACCGCCTCTGCGCCGTACACCATAAAAAATGGCGTGTATCCGGTAGTGCGATTCGGCGTGGTCCGTAGCCCCCATGGTACGGAGTCGAGCTCCTCGACCTAGTGTGTATCTGATTCCTTCGGGGATTGCACTAGTCTGGGTTTGATACCGCTCATAATAAGACCGTTTTCTCGTTGGACTTGACCGTTTGTTTGGGGGTGATAGACGGAGGCGTAATCGAGCTTAATGCCCATGTTGCCGCACCAAGTTTTCACCTCGTCGGCTGTGAAGTTAGAGCCGTTATCGGTGATGATGTTGTGGGGGACACCGTAATGGTGTACGACCCCTGATATGAAGTCTATCGCTGGTCCGGATTCGGACGTTTTAACTGGTTTGGCTTCTATCCATTAATTTGGTGAATTTATCCACCATGACCAATAAGTATTTTTCTTATGGCTTCGTCCTTTAAGGGGTCCAACCATATCGAGCCCCCAGACCGCAAAGGGCCAAGTTATGGGGATTGTATGGAGAGCGGTAGGTGGCATATGGCTTTGATTTGCAAAAAGCTGGCAACCGACGCAATGTTGGACGAGGTCCTGTGCGTCTGCTCAGGTTGTCAGCCAGTAGAAACCTGTACGGAAGGCCTTGCTTACAAGGGCCCGAGCTGCGGCGTGGTGGCCGCCGAGTCCGGCGTGAATTTCGGCCAAGAGCTGCCGCCTTTCCTCTTCGGGGATGCACCTTTGGAGCACTCCGGTTGCGCTTTTCTTATAAAGCTCTCCCTCGTGGACCTTGTAGGATTTAGAGCGCCGCACAATGCAACGTGCCTCATTTTGGTCCTCAGGGAGTTCTTGCCTATTTAGGTAGGCTAAGAAGAGTTCTGTCAACGGGGCGATGACAGCCATAATCACGTGGGCCGAAGGTGTTATTTCGGTGGCGAAGCCTCCAATTACGTCAGAGTGTTCGAGATCTGGGGTTGTGTTCGGATCCGGACTGGTATTGCCGGTCTCCCCTTCCCACACCACGGATGGCTTGAACATCATTTCCAAGAAGATATTAGGTGGGACGGGGTCGCGCTTAGCGCCGGTGCGGGCGAGGATTTCCGCCGCTTGATTGTCTCCTCGGACCACATGGTGGAATTCGAGCCCCTCGAACCGAGCCGACATTTTGAGGACGGCATTACGGTAAGCCGCCATTTTGGGTCCTTGGCGTCAAAGTCTCCATTTATTTGAGATAATGCGAGGTTCGAATCCCCACGCACTTCTAGGCGTTGAACGCCCATGGAGACTTCCATCCGAAGACCGTGCAACAGAGCCTCGTATTCAGCTGCATTGTTGGAGCATCGTATTTGGGGGATGTCAGGACAACGCCTGCTCCCAGACCAGCCAGCATCTTAGAGCCGTCAAAGTGCATGATCCAATTGGAGTACGCGCCGTACTCTTTAGGGAGTTCAGCTTCTGTCCATTTGGCGACGAAGTCAGCCAGTACTTGCGACTTAATGGCTCGCCGTGGTTTGTATATGATGTCGAATGGGAGGAGATCGATAGCCCACTTAGCAATCCGGCCCGTGGCATCGCGGTTATTTATTATATCGTTGAGTGGTACTTCAGATGCCACCATGATTGAACACTCTTGAAAGTAGTATCGTAGTTTCCGGGATGCCATGAAGACCGCGTATGCTATCTTTTGATAATGTGGGTACCGTGACTTGCATGGAGTGAGGACAGTAGATACGTAGTATACCGGCTTTTGAAGCGGGAACTTGTGTTCGTCCGTCTCTCGTTCGATGACGAGCACTGCGCTTACAACCTGGTGTGTTGCAGCTATATATAACAGCATGGGTTCGCCGATATTTGGCGTGGCCAGGATTGGATTGTTGGCCAATAGGGCCTTTATTTCTTCCAGTCCGTCCGTAGCCGCATCCGTCCACTCGAAGTGTTCAGTGCGTCGAAGAAGGCGATAAAGAGGTAGTGCCTTTTCTCCAATCGGGATATAAAGCGGCTTAGGCCAGCCACGCATCCAGTTAATTTCTGGATTTGCTTGAGGTCTGTTGGGGTAGCCAACTGTGACAGAACTCGAATTTTGGCCGGATTTGCTTCAACTCCTCTATTGGAAACGATGAAGCCTAAGAGCTTTCTGGTAGGTACGCCGAAAACGCATTTTTCCGGATTGAGCTTGATGTCATATGTTCGGAGATTGTCGAACGTAAGCCTCAAGTCGTCTATTAAAGATTCGACATGTCTGGTTTTGATGACCACGTCGTCTACGTATGCCTCCACTGTTTTGCCGATTTTTTTTCCAGGCATGTCTGAATCATGCGTTGATAGGTTGCCCCAGCATTTTATAGCCCGAAAGGCATGGTGTTGAAACAGAAGGGGCCGTATGGTGTGATGAATGTCGTTACGGCCTGATAGGACTCTACCATCTTGATTTGATGGTATCCGGAATATGCGTCGAGGAAGCACAATGAGTCGTGTCCTGCAATAGTGTCGATTATTTGATCGATGCGGGGGAGGGGGAAGGGATCCTTGGGGCAAGCCTTGTTAAGGTCCTTGAAATCGACACATAGGCGCCAGGATTTGTCCTTCTTTGGTACCATTACCAGGTTTGCTAGCCAGTCCGGATGTTTTATTTCTCTGATGAATCTGGCCTCGAGTAGTTTGGCTAGCTCCTCTCCCATGGCTTGTCGCTTAGGTTCTGAGAAGCGCCGAAGAGTCTGCTTGACCGGCTTGTATCCCTTCAGTATGTTTAGGCTATGCTCGGCCAGCCTGCGTGGGATACCTGGCATGTCTGAAGGATGCCAGGCGAAGATATCCCAATTCTCACGCAGGAACTCTCGCAGTGCGGCGTCTATTGTGGGGTTCAGTTGTGCCCCGATGGATGCTGTTTTTGTAGGGTCCATTGGGTGGACCTGTAATTTGACTATTCCATCTGCTGGTTTGAAAGAGGTGGACTTGGGTCGTTTGTCGAGTATCACGTCGTCCCTGTCCACTGTGGAGCGCAGCGCAGTTAGTTCTTCGGCCGCGAGGGCTTCGGATAATGCCTCAAGGGCCAGTGCGGCGGTTTTATTTTCGGCGCGGAGTGCTACGTCCGGATCACTAGCTAGAGTGATGATTCCATTGGGCCCGGGCATCTTGAGCTTCATGTACCCATAATGGGGTATAGCTTGGAAGCTCGTGAATGCATCCCGCCCTAAAAGGGCGTGGTATCCACTACTGAACGGGGCCACTTGAAATGTGATTTCTTCGGACCTATAATTCTCCGGCATGCCGAATACCACATCTAGTGTGATTTTTCCTGCACATCGTGCCTCCCGACTAGGGATGATTCCTCTGAAGGTCGTGCTGCTTTGCTCAATGCGGCTCTTGTCTATTTCCATTTTGTTGAGAGTTTCCTCGTAGATGAGGTTTAATCCGCTGCCGCCGTCCATGAGCAATTTAGTAAGTCGGAAGCCATCCACAGTTGGACTAAGGACCAAAGCGGCTGGTGCTCGAACTGTTCGGAATTGAGGTTCGTCACTGGCATTGAAGGCTATTGCCGTGTCTTTCCATGGATTTATCGCTGCAACGTGGCAGACTTCGGCGAGGTTGCGGAGTGCTCGCTTGCGCCTATTATTTGAGGCGAAAGTCTCGAAGACTGTCAATAATGTATTGTTATTTTCCGCGGGATGATGCTCTGCGGTATCATTGATGAGGAGATCCTCGCCGCTCTTGGCCACCTGCCGGAGTATCCAACATGCTCTAAGGCTGTGTGTTGGTATGGTCGCATCCGGTGTGCTATGAATTTTGCATGGCCCATTGAGCCATCCCTCCAATACTGTTCCACGCCCTGTAGTGGGCTTTGGTTTCTTTGTAATTGGATCGGGTGATTTGCAAGAGTGCACCCTTTTAGTTTGGACGAGGGGTTTAGTGAGAGCCGGAGGATCCCAGAATTTTGTTTGGGTTTTCCAGGCGCTTTCCATCGCACAGTACTTCTGTACTATGGCCACCAAGTCAGCGAAGTGTGCTATGTCACGGCGACTTATGGCGTTGAGGATTCCCTTGCACATGCAATTCTTGCAAAAGAATGAGATTGCGTCTTCCTCGTGACACTCCTTGACCTTGTTCATTACAAGGAGGAATCTGCCCCAAAAGTGATGTACTCTCTTGGGACTCTTGTCTAATGTGGGAAAGATCACTTGTATCTAGGTGGGTGGGTAGATTTAAGTCCAAAACCTGACATGATTTGAGACCCAGGGGCAGGGGAGCTCCCGAACTTGAAATTTCGGGCCCCGAGATGTTGCCGAACTTTCCTGGCCTGCTATCCGATTCTAAGTTAGGAGCCTGGGTCATGTCCTCCCGCGAACGGGTATCCGGCTCAGAGAGCTCTGGAATCCGGACATAGTTCGTCCTCAAACTAGAGGAAGAATTGATGCATTGCTCCTCCACCACCGCTATCTGATGGGTGACCTGCAGATAGTTAATCTCTCTTTGGTCGGGTTTAAGCCCGATCCAATCGTAGCCCGTAGCGACTCCCAAGGCGGCGATGCGATCGAAGAGCTCGTTCAAGGACGAGAGCTCCATTGGATCCATCTGCTCGGAGTATTTTGAGTTGACGCGGAGGCTGTTTTTGATGACCCGAGAAGTCATTGTCGGCGCGGTGGCCAAACGGGCAGTCATGATGAAGCTGCCTAGTCGGAGAGTTTGGCCTACAGCCAGGGCTCCCCCAGTGGTGATGTTGTCCTTGATAACAAGGCGATCGATCAAGCCTTACCGTGACGGCACAGTGGAACTCTCAATGAAAGCACCAATGTCGGTGTCAAAACCGGCGGATCTTGGGTAGGGGGTCCCGAACTGTGCGTCTAAGGCTAATGGTAACAGGAGGCTGGAGACGCAATGTTTAGCCAGGTTCGGGCCCTCTCGATGGAGGTAATACCCTACTTCCTGCTTGATTGATCTTGATGATATGAGTATTTCAAGAGTTGATCTACCATGAGATCGTAGAGGCTAAACCCTAGAAGCTAGACTATGATTATGATTGTTGTCCTACGGACTAAAACCCTTCGGTTTATATAAACACCGGAGGGGGCTAGGGTTACATAGAGTCGGTTACGTAGAAGGAGATCTACATATCCGGATTTCCAAGCTTTCCTTCCACGCAAAGGAGAGTCCCACCCGGACAGGGGACGAAGTCTTCAGTCTTGTATCTTCATGGTCCAACAGTCCGGCCAAAGTGTATAGTCCGGCTGTCCGAGGACCCCCTAATCCAGGACTCCCTCAATGACTGCCAGTGAGGACCATGCATCCTTAATACCAACAAATGTGTGTGAGCTCACCTACATCTTTTAAGGTAGCACCAACTTTATTTAGTCTTATAGATAGGGAATAAGTTTGCATATGTATAGTTCCGAAAGTGCGGTGCAATTGGCCACTGATCACTTATAACTTATTAGCATCATATAAGCACCTTATTATCCATAAAGTGGTTGCCAATTAGACATATGTTTCCTTAATATCAGTGCTTCTTGACTGCCATCAGGGAGATGTGTAATGGTTTAGTCTGAACCACCTAATAATGTATTGAAGGTGGTGACTCTTGTGGCCAGCTTCTAATGCATTATGCATGCATATGTCTCCACAATCACGACATGATCTTAAACTCTATTGTGCGTCCCACCAATTGATAAACCTTCAATACGTTAGAGTGGTGTAGAAGATAAATTAAGTGTTGTGGTTTGGAGTATCTAATAATTGATACGACTGCTAACAACTAACGCGGATTAAACATTGCCTATCTGTTGTGATTAAACATTATTCGTAAGCCGTGCATCTGTTCTCGTGCGTGTGACCTAGTGTTAGGAATGCAATTGATTTCTTAACTAGTCCCCTAGTAAGCTACAAGTTTATTTTATCTTGCTACTCAGAGCTTACCAGCTGTCCTGTCTCTGCATCGTCAAGGTCACGGTCAATCTGTGTGTCGTCCTGTGAGTGGGTTAGGTGCTTGATGGCGAACTTCAATTTATCTGTTTTCTTTTCTATCATCCATGGCCTACCACAGGAGTATTATAATGCTCATTTGAAGCTAACCTTGTACTGTTTTGTGAGCATCTGCTATGGAATCTAATTAACATTAGTGCAATCTAGCTACTACCAAGATTTGATCATAAAAAGAAGAAGATGCCATGACAAACTTCTCCAAAGGTGACGCACAATCTTGGTATTGGTTAACTTGACCAAGATTTTACATAAGAGGACTTAGGTACCATGAACAAATGTGATGAAAAAAATTTCCCTCTAATTTGACCTTGTCATCTCCAATGATTCCCGTGTGGACAAGTTTAAATGCCGAACAAGATTCATCGCAACAATATCTCAATCAATTTTCATCTTCTATTGACTCAAAAAATAAATCAACATATGATGCAGATTGCAGGTCAGGCTCCCATGGGAATTACCATGCACTAGACAATAAATTCATAAATCAAATAATTCCAAGTGGGGTGCATGTCTTCGCCCCAATGGTGGCAGAACCAGTTGGTGTCTGGGTTATATTGCATTTCTATAAGTTTTGCGTTACGTGTGTGATGCCAAAGGAAAAAAAAATGGAGGTTTTGCACAATATGGAATGTTCTTGGCTCTCTTCATAGTCCTTCACATGCAACATGTTTCGGTAATGCCATGAAATAAATTTGGATACTATATTTTATGCCATACTATCCAGTTCACAGAAAATAGATCTTGAAGATGCCATGAGCCATGACATGATCTTGAATATGTAAATTTGACCAATTGTTTTGTTGTATTTCATTGCAAAAAAGGTTCATTCATATCATAGCAATAATGTTCCACCAAATTATAATATATATGCTTCAGATAGTTTCCAAAACATTATGATACTTGAAATAAGTTCAAGTGAGAAATTTATGTGATCACCTTTCCCCTGTTTCCATATACGCTCCTAAAATTTTCCATTCTTTTTCTAAATACTTTGTTTCAAATAAGGACTTACAATATGTTTCTCCATTGTTTCTCTTATAAGAGTATAACCTAATTCTAGCTTAATAAAATGATCTATTACACAAAACAGAAAGCATGAAGTCATTTAACTATAATCTAGTGAAGCGTTAACATAAGTGGAATGTCCGCTAACCTGCATTGGCAAATACACATTACTCTTTCTAACTAGAAGTGTTGGCCAATTAGTAAGTTCAAGAAAGTGTTTCATTGACTTCAGTAACTCAAAATATTATATGATAATTAGTGAACTAGCACATCGTTGTGTGACATACGTGGGCGACATCTTTTATTATTACAGTAATTCTTGAAAAATAACTAATATAGATAAACATATAGTAACTAAAATTATGTATGTGTATATATAAGGTGTTTCTAATTTCATAAAGATCATATTACTTTTGAAATTATTTATGGCGTCTTCGATTATTAATCATATAACCATACCGCATATACGCGTAAACAATTTCATACAGATTGTATTTATAGAATTAACATATGAGTTGTAATATCATGAAAGAATATGATAGATATAACTATACTATTTGCTCCATAACAATCAAATGTCTCTTACGCATGCTTTCTAAACCATCGTAGATTTTTAGTGTAGGAAGTATGTTGTGGACACATTTAATATCTTAGTCCATTTATAGCGAGTTTCCCCAATCATGGGAGATGAAAAAATATTGTTTTGCATTGACATAATAACATACAAATACATAAAATATTCCGTAAATAAATTTAGCACTACGTACATATAAGAAATCATGCTTTTTATATTCATTATTTATTTCTTTTTAGTAGTAACTAAGTTCCTTGTCTCCTGATGTTTTGCATTAGCAAATGATAAACGTGACAATTATATTGAATAATAGTAAAGATATATGGAATAATTTCACCACTATTTATAGAAGTCCTACAAGTGATTTTTGCTCTTAGTAGATCCTATGTTGTAACCTTGTATGCAACTCTCGGTGCCTAGATGCTCTAGCCTACATGCATAATATTCTTTCTTTGTGCTTTCCAAGCATTATGGCAACACATTGACTCTTGACAACACATAAATATGTCGATGCTCCCTCTGGTCCAATAAATAAGGTGCGCACAAAATTCAGAATCTAACTTGACCATCAATTTAACCAACTAAATACAAGTTTTGTGACTTGAAATAATACTATTGAAACTTTTATTGAAATATGACTTCAATGGAATAATTTTTATCACATATAACCCATATTTGATTAATTAAATTAATGAACAAAAATAAGTTTTGAAATGCATATGTACTTTATTCATTAGAATGGAGGGAGTATAGATTATACTAGAAGGATTGGGCGCGCTTCACTAAATGGATGGTGTTGTTGGGATTTCATAAGAAAAACTATTTGGTTTCGCGTGTGGGGGAGATGATGAAGTGTCTTTTCATTTGTTTTATATATATTGCAATATTTTGATGGTCTCGGTCTAGGGATACAATTATGTGTTATCTACAAATTAACCCACATGTATGCAGGAAAGTTTATTGCAGTGGTGACCACATATATTATATCGGTGCTACAGTGTCGCATATTGACATTTATTTTTTGTCAAGTGATGAGAGGGTGTAAGACTGATGTATTTTTTAAGGTAGTTGTTGCGGATTGATCTGAGAAATCATTGACCAGTCAAAATTGTGAACCAAATCCTGAATTGAACACCTCACTTGAATGATAGAGCTCCTTAGAAATTGTTGACCATGTCAGGAATTGATAATTCAATCTAGAATTATATTGGTGCTTCAATGTTGCATGTCGGCACTTATTATGAGATGTTGCTGCCGATTGATTTGAGAAAACATTGACTAGTCAAAATCATGAACCAGATTTTAAATTGAGCACCTCACTTGAATGAGACAGCTCCTTGAAAACTTCTTGACCAAGTCAAAATTGAGAATCCAATTCAAAACCAATGTCCGCAATTGAATTACAGGACTTCACATCCTAGGTAGCTCAGTGATATAGTGGATGTTACTATATGTGTTTAATTAATAGTCAAGTACTCCATATCTATTCAAACTTAATTTATAAGGCAATCAGATCCAATTCCGCTCTTGGAGCATATGCTCTTTTGCACTAAAAATGTGTTATGCAAATTAAAAAAATTGTAAAATAGATGCGTCCATTGTCATGCCCAAATGCTACATGCAAATGTTTAGATGAAAAGCTTAAGCATTTTGAACTACACAGAAAATGTTGCATCAAATGTTACACTTATTTTTGCTTTTTTCACTGACAAAGAACTGCAATTCCGTTTTGCATGAAAATTGTCAAGCACGCTTGTTACACTAGTAAAGAACATCTACAAAAAAATTAGAATTTTTTAAGGTTTTTTTTTTACTTTTTACTGTTCATCAGGGAGCATATGCACCCCAGAGCCAAAAGGGCAATCCTGCGGCAACTAGCTATCCGTGTGTACTAACCAAATTGCATCAATAACCTACTAAGAAGAAGAAAAGGAGCTCGAGTAAATACTCCAAGCATGAGTGTGTTGTGTCAGATTTATTATGTTGGACGATGCTTGCTATAAGAGTAATGTCAATATATAGACAACAGCTGGCTACGTGGAATTGCCACGTCAACTATAACCAACCTAATAGCCTACTTATACAATAATTAGTCATACTTGAATGTTATACCATTAATATGTGGATCATCTTTTTCTCTCACCAATGATGTTGGAACCCGCGACAGCCAGCTGAAATCTACGAACCCCTTCTCTTTCTCTCCTCTTCTCTCTCCTCCAACTAGGCAAAATCTGTTGTGCATCACCTATAGCCCTCCTACATCATCATATTATACTTCGTCAAAGACACCACTCAATAGGCAGTATTTCCCCACTAGTGATGTTTAACAGACAACTGCTCGAACGCGTTGAGACTAGTTCCAAGTAACCACTGTTGCAGTGCCCATATATTTTAATATTTGCATTATTATCATCTATTGATGATTGTTCGTTTTAAAGAGCTAATCAGACTTGAAACTTGATGCATATATTATTTTGATTGGTAAAATGAAGCTTCGACAAATAATTATTTCATTATTTTTATTTTTATTTGATATAAAATAAGTTAATAATAAAATATCATATATTACTTTCTTTGTGAAAAATCCAAAAGCAATATATTAAGTATCACAAACCTTTACAGAAACACTCCTACATAAATTTAAAAAAAGGTCAAAATTCTTGAACGTGTCAAAGACTCACCGGCTGCGTGTCATGGATAAAGCTCACTCCCATCTCTAGGTCTCCATCTCAGCAGAGCAGAAAAAATTTAACTTGGGAGGTTGTATAAGTAGCGGCCAGGGTGTCCTCGATGTATACCAGAAGGCATTGACGGCCGCAATCTGCATAGCTAATCGTTGCTGGGAGAAGAAAGAAACGAGAGGGTCTATAGAACATCCGAGTTCTGGCCAGACAAGATTGAGGAACACAAGTCTCACATGCACTCTGAAGAGACCGAAGCTAGCCAACCTTCGTCGCCGGAAGTGAAGCCACCACTACCAGAAACAGAAATATTCCTGTGAGCCGAAACTCGACAGGAAAATAGGGTTTACCGACAGGGAAAGTATTTCCTGTCGGCCAACCGTCAGGTTTAGCCGTCAGGCATAGCTCGACAGGGAAATTATGATATGCCTGTCGGAACATTTTTCCTGTCAGTTTTCATTGTTTCTCTGACGGTTTTGGCCTCACAGGGATACACAGTCGTCAGGTTTGGTAAACCAGGTAAATTGCATATCCCTGTCGTACATAACCGCCAGGAAAAAATGAGTCCAATGAACAAAAAAAAATCTTAGAATTGATGGTCTTACACATAGCTATTTTATTACTCTGAATGTTTAGAACAGAGAAACATCACTATCAATAGCTTCCATCAACCATGGAGTTAAAAATTCATATACATCGGATACAATTCCATCAAATTTACATACATGAATCAAAAGAGAATGAAAACAGAGGCACAACATCTAAAAACACTAGTGCATCAACTAAATGTTCACAGCGTGAGACCTCTTTTCATAATGTTTGGTTACAGCTTAAGTTGCAAGCTTCTCTTCAAGGTTACCCTGCAGTGGACATAAATGAACTTCTTCAAAAGTGCAAGTGTCTCGCATAAAAAAAGTGCAAGTGTCAACACTTTGATACAAAAAGGTGACAACAAACAGGAACAATATCTATAAGATATAATAAGCATAATCGATCTGATATCTCAGTTTCTCGCAATAACAGTGGCATATATACAGAACTTGTTTTTGTCACAGCAAAGTTACCCAATTTTACAGCTATATGGAAAAAATAATGGAGTAATTTGTGATACAATTATATCTCAGATTTATACAAACCATGCAACTGAAAAAATCCATTCAAATGACAACCTAACCACATGCTTCTGGATTAGTTAGAAATATTTATCAGCTAACAGTCTGATTGATCAGATATTAGAGGCTTCTTGCAAGTCAGGCTCAAATCACAGTACCAATGTCAATACTCTTAAGTGCAAGTGCTCAATGATGCATCATCACAAAATTGTATGGTAAGAAAATAACAAGGAGTTAAGTCTAACCATTTCAGATGTTCGAGAAAAATGGGCAGAGTCATCATCTTCATAACAGTAAAAACCAAAGGATTATGCAATTATTCAATAATGTAACAGCAGGGAACAGTACCTCTTTATTCAGAAGAATAAGTAGAATTTCTTGCCTTTATTGATAACCTTAACGTCCTGCTTCAGCCTCCTTGTTGTGTTGATCCTATTCCGTGTAATTTCCATGCAACGGATAATTGGTCCCTAAATCATAACATAATGAAAGATCATGAAACCAAAAGGATCATTGGTGAGACAAATACATTTTTACAGTACTGCATGGTGAGACAATAGAGGGCCCCAAAGAAATAGAAAGGGGTAGTTTGCAGATTAAACCAACATAGCAGCTACTGGCTCAATAATGTTGATCTGAGGATGTTGGGCACACTGAACACAGCATGGTATGTTTTAATATACACAAGGCAACTTGATTTGATAATTATTAATGATACAAGTTTGGAGACCAGGGTGAAAGCAAAAGTAAAAATACCTTGATAAGAACAAAAGCTCTTGCATCTCTCGTAGATCCCGAATCTTGAATTTTGCTCCTACTCAAGATGCATTGCAAACTAAAAAAATCAGACCTCAAATAGGTGTTGACTAATATTTAATTTATAGGTTGATGTGCATACAACAACAAAATATGGAAGGGAATAGTACCACTTCATTTGGAAGAATATTATTCAATTTCTTACATTGAGTGATAACGTGTGATGTTTGTTCAATTCTTCCTAAATCAAAAAATAATGAAAGAGTTAAATCAAAGGGTATGGACAAACAAATTAGAGAGCAAAACTGTTACATACTCGATAGTCAGACAATAAAAAAATCATAAGGAAATAGAATGGAAAGTAACATTAGGAGTTTAAGACTGAACAAATGTAGCAGCTATTGGCTCAAAACAGACCAGATGATCTTGAGCATACTAGACATAGAATGTTATTGTAATATATAGGAGAAAACATGCCATACAATTATTCAAGATAAATTTTGGAAGGGTGAAAGCACAAGTAAAAAACCTTATGCACCGTCTGTACCAACACAAGACAAAAAAATAGTTTATGTATAGAACCTGCTAATGTGTTTTTCATGAAACTTATTTACTGCTCAATCTTGAGAAAATTAACTGAGAAACCAATGTTCGCTGTTACTTCTTACTCTAGTTTCAACTTCCAGTTACATGTTGATACACAAAATACAAATATTGGAAGGGGTGACCCACAATTACAAAACCAGAAAAGAAGATATGCAGAGCTATATTTGAGAAACCAGTGATATATTATGATAACAAGCATGCAGTATTGTCCATTACCTTTACAATTAACAGTCCAACTCTGTTTCCCTCCTCTGAAGAAGTGATTTTTTAGGAGTCCTATAACCTGGAAGATGAAAATCAAAATATATCGGACTTTCTAAAAGCAGTTGTGGTTCTAGCTAGTACTACTAGTAGAATCTCTTGCAAACATTCGGTTGCAGAGGAGAGACATCAACTACCTTGGCCTATTCAAAACCAATGTCTGTATAGAGCCATTTGCTTCTACCAGTACCCAGCAAATGAGGAAGGAGACGATTCTCGTTATTTTCTGGTGATTAGAGTCAGGGGTACTCACATATGAAATTAATCAGGAAATGGAAACAAATCCTAAAGAAGGGAAAATAAGAAAAAAAAATGGATCTGGAAGGGTGGTACCTGGATGGAAAGGGGTGGCACTCATAGAAGGATTCGATGGCAATCGATTGACGACATTAGCAGGTACTTTTACGGCGACCCTCCGGAGGTAGAGGTGAAGTTGACGGCCATATCCCGAAGGCGGCCGTTCCTTGTTCGGCAACCCAGCGAGTATAGGGAATGGGGCGGGAGAGAGGTTTGCGGAGGTGCATCCGGCGACGAGGGATCTGGGGCGCAGCAGGTTGGCGACGGATTTCGGGCGCATCTGCGTAGAGACGACGAGGGATCTGGGACGCCGATGGCTAGCGGCGGCCAGATCTGGGATTTGGGGGCGCCGCTGTCTGGCTCTGGTGGGGAATTACTGGGATTTTTTCACTGGGGCTTTATTCCAAGTTTTCCAACCGGTGAGCGACGGCCCAAAAATTAGTTCAGCGGCGGGACGGGCTTTGTTTTCGCGCGCGTGGCTGAATTCATGGCGGCAAACCTGGGCTTCATTTTCGCTGTCGGTTACGCACCCCAGGGATATTGGTTAGTCCTGTGGGCCAGGCCAGGACTGACAGCAATATTGTTTTTTCTGTGAGTTTTTGCCTGACACACAGGAATATGGCCCATTTTCATGTGAGCTAGTGCTGGCCCGAAAGGAAAGTTATAACACACAGAAAAATTTCAGTTTCGGGTAGTGCACAAAACCACGACAAATAACGACATTGTCTCTTCCATAAGATAGCGCGACCGAGAAAAACACGTGTAAATAAAAATAAAGAATCAAGTCTGAGCACACACCGTCTACCACACGCCTCCCGACAGATAAATATTTGAAAACTAGCTTAGATGTTCCATACTGGAATTGCATTCATTACTACGACATACAGTTACAAAAGGATCAAAGTTGTAGAAAGATAAGCAAACATACAGACAGATAAATATTTGAAAAGACCAATCGTTTAAGTTGACACCAAGAAAATGTGTTTTAATTTACTCACTATTGGCACTGGGCACGGCCCTACATTACCTGTTCATGGATTTGACTTTTTTTTGGTAGTGAGGACTTGTGTTGTTTTCCCTGGAAATGATGCTATTATATACTCCCTTCGTTTATAAATATAAGACATTTTAGAGATTTCAATACGGGCTATATATAGATGTATATACACATATTTGAGAGGAGAGATTCACTCATTTTGCTTCTTATGTAGTCCGCATTGGAATATCTAAAAAACCTTATATTTAGAAACAGAGGGAGTAGCAAATAAGGTTTTGTCTGCACGCAGGCGCATATCTCCACCATGCATGTCAAATCAATGGGTCCACACTGTGTCATAGGTAACTTTTTTTCTTGCTCACTGCATACACGTACTGAAATATATATCGCCTCTCTACAATTGCCGAGCTAACTGCCATGGAGTGGCTAAGCTTTTCTTTCGTAGCCCTATCAACGCTACTGGCCATTTGGCTTCTCCAGTTCTCGGGTGGCAAGGACAAGGCGGCCAAGAAGAAGCTGCCTCCTGGGCCATGGACTCTGCCGATCATCGGCAGCCTCCACCATGTCGTAAGCATCCTCCCACATCGTACGATGATGCAGCTATCTCGCCGGCATGGGCCCCTCATGCTTCTCAGGCTAGGCGAGGTCCCCGTCGTGGTCGTCTCCGGCGCCGAGGTGGCAGCACTGGTGATGAAGACCAACGACCTCAGGTTCGCCAGTCGCCCGCGCAGCGTGACGCTGGACATCTTCGGGTGTGGTGGCAAGGACATCGCCTTCGCCCAGTACGGCGAGCACTGGCGCCAAATGCGCAAGATCTGCGTCATGGAGCTCCTCAGCTCCGCGCAGGTGAAACGCATGGAAAGCATCAGGGCTGAGGAGGTGGGTAGCCTCCTCCGTGACATCATGGCCTCGAGCGGCGCCACCATTAATGTCAGCCAGAAGGTGATGGCGCTCAGCAATGATGTCGTGACCAGGGCGGTTTTCGGCGGGAAGTTCGCACAGCAGGAGGAGTACATCCGCGAGCTGCAGGAGGTGTTTTGGTTGCTGGGCGGCTTCTGTCTCGTCGACCTCTTCCCCTCGTCCAGGTTAGTAAGGTGGCTGAGCAGTGGTGAGCGCCAAATGAAAAGAAGCTACGGCTGCATCCAACGCATCATCGCAGACGTCGTTGGGGAGCGCAAGGGCACGCGAGCTTCCGATGCCAGCAGCTCGACCGCCGGCGAAGAGGACATGCTGGACGTGCTGCTTAGGCTGCAGCAGGAGGACTCGCTGAAATTTCCTCTAACCACTGAGACAATGGGGGCCGTCTTGTTTGTGAGTATTTCTCTTAGTTTGAAGTGTTGAACTGGTTATTGATTGATCTGAATAGTCATAATACCAAAACGGTACTAAATACATCCGCACGATGTCAAAATCTAGTCGAGATGTCGAGGATACATGCAGCTAAATTATTATGAGAATAAATAAAATAGCACATGACCCAAAAAGTCACGCTGGACGTTAAACGGCATAACAACAATCATCAACATCAATCAACTGCCAACACCTAGACAACAAGAAGTCATGCTGGATGATCAACGCGGCATAATAACAATCATCAACATCAACCAGCTGCCAACACCTAGACAACAAGAAGGTTCTCCAAAAATGATGCCTCTGGAAGGAGATGCCGAAGGCCATGGCTATTTCCGGGGGACGATGAGATTCCATGTAGGTTCGATCTTTTTTATTGAGCTCTTTTAAGATGATCCCTCTTACCACCTCATAGGAGGTAAGAGTAGTGTTTGATCTCAGCCGTCCATTGACCGAGGTCATATTTGACCATACAGATATTAGAACCATGGAATGTATTTGTAAAAAGGGAAAAGTTTAAAATGATTTTTTTTTGTTCCCCACATGCACACACCAAAATTAGACGCACAAAAATAGAAAAACGTAATCAAAGTTTTGCTTCATATATAACATATATACGCGCAATCATTTGTTTCCATATGCTGGTGAAAAAGAATGTTACAGAAAAATTCTACCCTTTTTTTTAGCATTACCCTATATATAATATTGTTTCCCATTTCTATCATTTCTTAGTCGCATGAAATTCTTTTACCTAAATTTAGTTTAAGTTTGCAAATTTTAGCAAAGTTATACAGCAATTCTCTGTCACTTAAATGAATATATAACCCGTACTTCTATATAATATAAATGAAACATGCAATTGACTAACAAATATTAATCTGGCCCGAAATAAAATCAGTGACAAGTATGTCAAGTATATATAGTAAAATAATTTTTGAATAATCATGAATTATATATAGAGAAAAGTCTATATTAACCCCCACAAAGGTGTTGGTGGCCTGTTACCTTCTAAGAGGTAAAAGCATATACTAGCCGGTGGATTGTAGAAAATGAATGGCTCGCATTAATTGGGTCTACCTTAAAGTTTCCCTTATTTTTTGGACTCTGCATATTGTCAGTGTGTGCCCAACTTCGTGGGCAAGCTTGCTTCGCTGTTGTATTCTTCTCATGTCTAATGATTTTGATTGGGTCATGACATGGTAATGCCGGTTTGAAGCCAGTGGCAGACCCCACACAAAAGTTTTGTGCATGTAAAACCAAAAGAAATTTTACACAAGTTGTTACTATATCAATCACATCAATAAGAGAATATGAAAGAAAACTCGCCAAAAGGAATCGAGACACTGCAAGCTGAATCAGCCGACCACTGATGCAACCCATTAACATACATATTTTTGTTTTATTTTAAATTATTGTTGGTGTTATTCCTGCTGTTGCTGTCATTATTGTTTCTAAAATTATTATTATTACATACGTACATAAATGGTTAACTTTACTTTCTATGACTTCCATGTGCAGGACATATTTGCAGGTGGTACGGAGACCACAGCAAACATTTTGTCGTGGGCCATGTCAGAGCTTATGCACAGTCCTAACACCATGGCTAAAGCACAACAGGAAGTACGTGAGGCGTTGGGTAAAGACCGAGGTATCATTACTAATAGCGACCATGTTGAACTCCACTATGTATGGATGGTCATTATGGAGGTCCTTAGGTTGCATCCACCTGGTCCTCTAGTGCCCCGCATGGCGAGAGAGGAATGTACAGTTATGGGTTATGATATCCCTAAAGGCACCAGTGTATACATCAATGTATACGCAATTTCTCGGGATCCTAGATATTGGAACAATCCTGAAGAGTTTAGGCCGGAGAGGTTTGAGAACAATCATCTGAACTACAAAGGGACACACTTTGAGTTCATTCCCTTTGGGACTGGGCGGCGACAATGTCCTGGGATTCAATTCAGCTCATCACTCATTGAGATGGCATTAACAAACCTTTTGTATCACTTCGATTGGATGCTTCCCAGTGGCATTAACCTCGCTTCATTTGACATGTCTGAGAAATTTGGTCTTGCCGTAAGCAAAAGGTATGACCTACAGCTCAGAGCCATTCCACACGTGTGGTCCAAATCTATGTCGTTGAAGTGATACATGGAGCTTTTATGTTCAGGTAGCAATGCATGTTCACATACCTGCATTTTCATCACATGCTATGATTGCACTGTATGGTTGTACCATAAGAGAAGTGCATTGCAAACATTCTGATATTGCATCTAGAAACTATAGCGTTATTATACTACTATTTGTATTCATGTGCAGGTTAGGATTATTACATATATAATCCTACATGATTGTAATAGTTCTATATAGTTGTATAAACTTTTGAATAATATATTGAATATTAATTAAGTATGTGATTTGTCTTTTCTCCTTGCTGGGTTTTAGCAAATGTGATTTGTAGATCACAGAAATATGTGTGTTATGTGATTTGGCTCTGAGTAGATATCCTCATTTATATATGTTGTCCCTTAAGTTTTCTCCTGGAGCTCAAGAGTGCACCGGTTGGCAGCTCCAGTGCAGTTTTTGGCATTTACCAATGCAAGGCACGGATCACATTATAATCATAGGCCAAGCGAACCCAGATAACTGCCAATCCAATGTTTGAAGCACAAACAAGGTAGATAGAGTTTATATTAATTTCTTCCATGAGTGCGCAATAAACAAGGCAATGGAGGCTCCTTAAATCAAACCAAGGATCATATCGCACTTGTATTTGCAAAGGGTCTACTAGAACTATCATTTCCAGAAGTAATATTGTGTCTTTCATTGTCGTGATTTCTTCGAATAAGTTATTATTATTTTTCATTTAGATATTTCATCTAGTTCAAATACACTCTTCCTTTAAATATGATAGCAATATAACTGAAATTATTTAACATCCTTGATACTTACCAGATTCTTCAGTCCAATACAGTATTGTGGCTCTAACAAGTAATCTGAACCATATGAGATAGAGGAGTGTTGTTGACTGTCACTGAAGAAGATCATGTTATCTACCTCTCCGTTTTTGTCGATGTAATATGCTCCTAAGCAGGAGAATACATTTATGAAACCCACCCAAGGTTACTAGTAGGCTAGCTAGCAGCAAACTCTTCACTTCGCAAGTTCAATGAACATCACGCTGAGCTCTTCTTCTCCCTAAGACCATTCCCGTGGAATCATTCTCCATCTTCTTAAGAATGCAGCAATATGGGCACCGCCAACCGCTAGCCTCTGTTCACCATGCAATCAGAAACTTCTATGGTAACCATAGATGCTGCCAGACAAGTTCGTTTCACCTCACTACTAGACAATCGATTTAGCACTGGCCCCTAGCAGTGACTGACTATAAGCCACCGCCAAGTGATGACTATCATCATTGGCGATCCCTCCTCAACCCAATAATGATAACTTTCCCATACAATCCAACTTCAAAGAAAATAGTCATCACTGACAGGCACATGTACGACTACTCACTGATGACGTTACAAAACTGATAGATCACTCTTACCAACCAATAGTGATGACTAGTATAGTCATTGGTGATAGGTAAATGATGAGATGTATACATTAGCGGAGATGCTTTTGTCACAAAGAAAGTATTTTGGACTGACATTCCAGCTTTTGTGAAATTGTACAATATTTTAAACACAACATCTTGAGGTAATATCATGACACCATGATAATTCTCATATTTTTGACCAAATTTGAATTTATAAAAATGAATTAAATGCGGGTGATTACGGTTAGAGTTTTTGAACTAAACATTTGTAGTTTGTGTGTTGTAATAGGCGCTAAAAGATACAAGGGTACTTATATATGATTTTGTTTTCTAATTATATGCTTTTGTAAGATACTTTTACTTCAAATATCAATTATCTGCAGCAAATAGTTAAAATTTCATTTAATGGCTAAATAACAGTTGATGAATTCATCAAAATATCATAGTTTGACACTAACAATTTAATGTAGTATTTTGCATGTACAAAAACTTTGGGACATTTTTGATAAATATTTTGGAAGGTACTACAGAAGGTAGTTTAAGTTGCTAGTTCAAAAACGAAAAATACAAATTATTACATAACAAAATGGAATGTGAAGTTTAGTGTACAGTAGAATAATATCAACTTTTTTAATATATAGTGACCATTTAATAATACATTTCAACTTTGTTAAATACAATATAATCATTTTAGAAAGAATCTATAGGAAAAAGACTAACCGAAGAAAACGGGAAAAAGATGATAAGAAAAAAAATAGAAAAATAATCAGAAAAAGGAGAAGGGGTAAAAGGGAAAAAACAGAACAAAAGGGGACTGGAAACCAAAAAAGGCCTCGTGGTTAGTCTAGTAAGAGCAAGTCCAACCAACTTACTTTTCATTTGAGAAATGAAAACCCCAACCAACTGCAGCCGAGGAAAGAGATCGCGTGGAAAAGAAAAAGAGGAAAGTATCGCCCCCCCCCCCCACCCCCACCCCAAATCCTCTGTGGCGGACCGATTTCCCCCTGAAGTCAAATACCGGTCCAATCACCCCCTAAAATTATTGAAACATGATCAATTACCCCCTATGGCGGTTTTCCACTATATAAGAGGTTTTGGCTATTACCGTGCTGATTGGACGCGTTGAGCTAGTAGTAATAAAGTTCGGGTTCTTCTATTCTGTTGCCACATTGAATTTGTTTCCATGCTTCGACTACGCCGCCCTCGCCGCGTTGGACAACCTCGCCCCCCTCCCCGGCGGCGGCATCGGCGCCGCCCGTCGGCCACATGGAGTCAAGCACGTGTGCTATTCCGTCCACCAGTGAGCCCTCTATCCCTCCACTCTCTCTGCTTCCTGTGCACACTGAAATGAATCAGAGATGAGTATTTAGGGGTTTGGGTGAAATTCATCCATGGCAGCAATTTGTTTGCCCATGGGGATCTTGAGAACGCCAGAGGAAACAGGGGATCATGTGCAAAGTTTCTTGTTTTTGTGTCTATGCGCGGAGCGAACTGGGGAATTTGGGGTTTCAGTGGGAACAGGGGAAAAGTTATTTATAAGAGGCACTGCCTTAAAGTGTGTGTTTTTCGGGCAGGTTGTGGTGATCAGGCGGTTCCAGATGAAGAATTTGGGGTTCCATTGCTTTACTTTGGGAAATTTGAGACCGTGAATGGCGTCCTTGAATACAATGCAGGTCTGATTGGCCGGCTTTGTCTGGATAGGGAGCAACTGAACTATGTTAATTTAGTAGCCTACTCAGAGGACATATATCATGTTCAAAGGGGACACTGCAGGGGAAATATAGTTATAAATTGCACTGGCTTGCTCTAGTGAGAACTTTGAATGATGGTGTGTTGTTCATACATTATGGAGCAACAGTGCAGATGAGAGAATGCAATAGGTGTTGGCTTATGGGCAGATATCTATGTGGAGGAAGGGGAAATTCCTGAACAAGTGATGTAGTTGGATAACAGACCTGGTGAACTACCAGTTGTAGTTGATGAAACTTATTCCAATCATAAAGGCAGTAGATTTGCTTTGATTAATGTGGAGGCTGTGGACAGTGAAAAGTTTGACCAGATGTTTGTAACATAGTGTGCATTAGCTGAAGATGAGAAACATCTTCTGGAACAAGAATGTTCTGATATGCAAGTGACAGAAGTTGTGCTTGGTGTTAAAAGAACAGCTGCGAAGGAAGAAAATTTGAGAATAATAAGTGATGCTCAAAACTTTTTGAGTGCATATGACAGCCCAGTGAAGATTAAGAAAAGGAGACCTACTAAACTACCAGTTAAAATGAGAAAAATACCTCTAGAGATATCAACAACAGCATCTCCAACTGTCCCAACAGCGACTCCAACTGTACCAATAGCAGCACGAGTATCTCCAACTGTAGCAACTTTAGCAACTGTAGCACCAATAGTAGCTCCTGCAGAGAGATCCCAGTTTACAAACAATTTAAGTTCTGCGAGGAAACATACACCAGGAGTAGGTCCATCAGATAGAGCAAAAATCCCAAAGTATGCAGAGAGACAGACTTCTGAACTGGAGTATGTAGGTGCAGATAACGTTGAATATCGAACAAGTGCGGAACATGCTATACCTTCTTATGAAAAAGAAGGAGAGGAACGTGATGATGAGAGTGACATTGACTACCAACCTATTTTAGAGCACAATTCTGTTAAAGAATCAGAAGTAGAGGAAGTTAGGAAATTGGCAAGGGAAATCAGGAGGCAGAAGAGAGCAAAGAAATTAGGGGAAGTTGTTGGTTCAGTCATCAAAAACAATAATGTCATTGAAGGTTTGTCTGGCGATGAGAAGTTGGATGGGGCAGAAGATGATGTTGTGTCATCACATGATGATTGCTCCTTTGATGAGGAAAGTGATGGTGAGGGGGGCACCCAGATTATGAGAAGGAAAAGTCAATGGAAGAGATATGACAGTAAATATGAAATGCCTACATGTGAGATTGGAATGGTTTTTAGAGGAAGGCATTAAATGAAGAAAGCTCTAATAAAATATGGCATTAAAAGGCATGTGCATATTGCTTTCACAAACGATGAAAATCATAAGGTTGCTGCAAAGTGTACTTGGCCTAGTTGCAACTGGATGATCTATGCTTCTAAAACAAGTAGAAACAAGTGGCTACAAGTGTCTACCTTTGTCGATGAGCACCATTCCATTCCCAGAAGAGACAACAAACTTGTTACATTAATTGTTATTGCTACAAAGTATGGCAAGCTCATAAGAGCAAATACCAGTTGTTGGAGGATTTGAGGAAAACTGTACTTGAGGACCTATTTGCTGATGTGAGAGTTGCATAGTGTAAGAAGGCAAAGAGAATGGTCATGTAGAAACTGTTGCATTCCACTGAAGCCCTAAAGATATCTGAACCAAGTTCACGAGAGCTCATAGCCAATCTCTCAACCTAGGTCACAGCCAAGCCCTAGCCTACCTCAGCATTGTGTCTTCAACCTTGCTGCATCCAAGGATGCACTTAGTAGTAAGAAAGGACCATCTATTTGATCATATTATAGACATAAGTTGCCATGTACTACAACAGGGCCATGTACCTTTCAAGACATGCTTTGGAAGTTGCACTTTTTTGTTTGTCAGACATGTACTACAACAGGTCCATATATTTGATCTATGCTACATTTGTGGCTATTTTTATGCAAGACATGTTGCTACATTTCTGGCTAGTTTGGAAAAGCATAACATCTGCATTACATTAACACCTGCAGAAGCATAGCATTTGTAGTACATATCTTAATAGGTTCAACACATCACGTTTGCAGTACATAAACTTCATCAGTACATAACTTAATAGCAAAATAACACCGACTGCAGTTCTATAAACACTAAACTCGTTGACACTGACAGACTAACTGAAGACACTGACATACCATCACCATTTCTCCGTCTCCTTCATCTTCTTGATGCGCTCTGAGTGACGAATGCCCATGGGGATGTAGGTCTCCGCTTGAATTGGCATGGTCCTGTCGCCGAGCTGAGGGATCCCCGGCACCATCATCTGCATGTCCGCCGGCTGCTCGAGCACAGCTTCCTGCTCCTCCTCTCCATCAGTGTCGTCCACCAGAACAACTTCCTGCTCCTCCTCTTCCCTGCTCTGCTCATCATTGATGTCATTCTAATCCTCGCTCTACTCCACATCATTATCAGAGTGCACACTTGACTGACTAACCGGAGCTGGCACCGTGAGCACCACTCCAATGAGATCTGGCACTGGATTCGAAGGGGTGTGGCGGTCGGAACAATACATGTACCACCTCGCACGCAGACGTGGATCCGGGGAGTTCTCCGCTTCGTTCATAGCCCAGAGGAAAACCTGGACTGGAAAAACTCCTCGACCACCAGGAAACAAGGACTTATTTTCATTGTCCGTAAGCACTTTGATGAGACCCCTACCGTGGTCGATGAACATCTGCAAGCTTGGAACCCAGCTGCAGATCTCCTCCACATTCGCCCTTTTCTCCACATCACCCTTACAGAACTTCCCAACTGCCTCCTCCCACTTTTCTTCAGCACGGCGATATACACTTGCCGACGGCGACCTCTGACCCTTCTTGGCCCACATCATCGGTGTCGCCAGTTGTGAGATGTGAGCAGAGAGAGTGAATGGGGAACGACAGCAAGTGGCTGCGAGTGAAGGTGGAGTAGGTGGGATGCGAGTGAATGGGGAATGACAGCACAAGTGGCTGCAATTGGGAAGGACAGCGAGTGAAGGTGGAGCGGTACGTCTGTTCGGTTCAGAACAAAAAATATTCGGCGGTCTCAACAGTAACCCAGTAACCAAACATTTGTTAGCTTAGTTAACAAAAATTCAGAAACCTTTGTTAGCAGTAAACCAGAAAACCAACATTCACTCAACAGTAAAGTAGTAACTTTTGTTAGCTTAGTTAACAAAAATTCATAAACATTGCTCCTTCAGCAAACAAAAATTCAGTTAACTATGCACATTTAGTTAAGAGAAGATCGGTTAACACAAATTCAATGAACTGCTCAACTGTAAACGTTACCAACAAGATTCACAGAAGCAGAAATAGGGACATCTCACTAATTTAGCATCATCGAAGTTGAGTTCACATAACATTTAACATGTCCCCATACGACAATTCAGTTCACAAATGCAGTACATGATAGCAAATTCAGTTGGTCACATCTTGTACAGAGCAACAAACATCTCACTAACAATGCAGAAGGAGATAGCACATTTGTACTTCATGTTGCTTATCTAAAATTCCTTCTTTAGGCCATAAATTTCTTCATATGTCTGGCTTTCAAATCAAGGACATAAAAATCACAATCTGCAATGCTTCCCTTGGCTTCCATAAGAGATTGCTCCAGTTGTGCATTATCACTCTTCACTTTCCTAAGCTCTATCTTCAGACGATTGACAACATCGTGCAAGTCTCCTAAAAGGCTGTTGACGAACTCGTCGAGGGAATCGTCATGCCACTTGAAGAACCGGCAATCCACACCATATTCATCAACAATGAATCTGAGCTAGGTGACCAATTGAAGAACTAAATCAAGATCTAATTTTTTTGAGCAAAGAAAACAAAGATTAAGTGAGATTTGCTGAACTTCACCAGAGATTTGCTGCAGCTGTAGTACCGCCGGCCAGGATTGGCTAGGCTCCATGATATCCACCTTGGCGCCTTCACTTTGTAGTGGCACAACTACTCCGGGGTGTACGCCATCGGCGACTGTCGGTAAGTAACTGGTGACTGCACAGTTGACGGCACTGACGACGAGCGATGACTGCTCGAGGAGCTTCCTGACGCCATAGATTGGTTGTTTGCCGCCGGGAATCACCAGAGATTTGTAGTTGACTGCTCGAGGAGCTGATTTGGTGTGCGTCGCAAGACCTAGGGTTCGTCTCTGCGAGATGAAATGGGGAATTTTTACTCTCTCCAAGTTATGTTGATCATGTTTCAATGATTTTAGGGGGTGATTGCACCGGTATTGGGGGGGGGGGGGGGGGGATACTTTCCTCAAAGAAAAATCAACTGATTGTGGTCCAAAGCCCACTGACCAACTTGTGTAGGTGAACGCACGTTTACACTCCAAGTAGGCTTTATATAGTTCTTCTCAGGAAAAAAAAGGTAGGCAAAACAGTTTTTTTCTTTAAGAAAGTAAGCAATAGAGGAAATGCTATATATTGCCCGCTGCAACCATTAGTGTAGGGAACGCCTACATATTTTCATGACCGGGGCGGGCAGTTAGTAGCAAGACCACCCAAAAAAGGTTATTATTTCAGCGGCTTTTTTATTTTGTTTTCACAGTTTTAATATTTATGTTTTCTTTCTGTGTCCTTTTTATCATTATTTAATTCATGATGTTTTTTCAAATTCATGAACATTTTCCGAAATTGCGATCATTTTTTCAAATCTGTAAAGTTTCTCAAATCTCAGAATATTTTAATAATTCATTAAATATTTTCAAATTGGTGAACTATATAAAAAATTCATGAAAATTCTGGAATTCATGAAAAATTCTGGAATATTTCCAAATTTACACACATTTTTTAAAATTCATGAAAAATGGATTCGTCAATATTTTTTGAAATTCATGCATATTTTAAAACACATCAATGTTTTCAAATTCAAAAACATTTTGTAACTATGTAAAATTCAAATATATGATTATTTTAATATTCTTGAACTTTGTAAAATTTTGGAAACTTTTTTGTATTTGTGGAAATTCAATTGACCAACATTTGAGAAAACCTTGGTGAAAATTAATCATGTACACTGCCACTGTGCTAGCTCGCTAGCGCCATCTCAGATTGCTAGGACAAGCTTATATTAGTGGGAGGGAGGGGGACGCGACCGATGTGTGTTGCAGTGCTAGCTATGAGCAACACACATCAGTGCTAGAAGGCGCCAGTGTGACCTAGAGCTGGAGGCTGATTAGATGTTGGGCCAGTGTGACCTAGAGCTCGATTCTACTATCCTGGTAGAAGGCGCCCACCCCGCTCGTACCTTGGTTTTCTAATGGGTCGGCTCATCTAGTATCCTTGAAATGAGCTCCTAATTGGTGGCTCGCTCGGTTTTTGTGAAGCCTCTAGAAGCTTCCCGCCTGTTTTCCCTCAGAAATGGAAGCTTCCCACATGATTTGTGAAGCTTCAAGAAGCTTTTGACTATATTTTTTTGTTGTTTTAAGTTATTTTCAGTTTTTTCTTTATTTTTACTTTTCTCATTTTAAATTGCATGGTCATTATATTTTAAATTTTTAATCATTTTTTAATTCACAAAAAAATTAAATGGGCAAACTTTTCCAATTTACTGAGTTTTTTGAAAACATGTAATATTTTTGAATTCATGAACTCTTTTTTTCATTTTGAATATTTTTCGAATTTGTGAATATTTTCGAAATTATAACTTTTATTGAAATCGGAACTTTCTCAAACTCATATTTTTTTTAAAGTCTTGTTTTGGAATTCATGAACTTTTTTAGAATTCAGGAACCTTTCTTGAATTCATGCACATATTTCAAATTTGTGTACTTTTCAAATTCATGAACAGTTTTTTGTGAATTCATAAACTTTTTTCATATCTACCAAAAAACCAAGAGTTGGTTTTTATTAGCTAGAAGCTAGCGCAAAAAAAACCGATGGCATGCGAGCTATACCATGTGAGTGAAACTGCCAGAGCAACACTAATGGATTGTGGCCCAACAAACTTCTACAAGGACGCTAGTCCCCAAGCTACGAAATGCGTTGTAGATGAGGTATCCTCATTGTGCACCAACGTGCCAAGAACCTCGCCTTTGTGGGTTGGCCGCGAAGCGCAAGACTGGACATCTTCGACTATAGCAACAAGAACATCGGCTTCGCCCCCTACAGCAACCATTTGCACCATATGTGCATCGTGTAGCTCCTTAGCTCTAAACAGGTGTAGCGTATGGAGGGCATCAATGCCGCGCAGGTGGGCATCCTCCTCCCTTCCATCACCGCCTTGAATGGCGGCACCGTCAACAAGGGAGAGAATATCGTGGAGCTGAGCAACGACAACATCGTTGAAGAGTACCTCCACAAGTTCGATGAGGCATATGCGATGGTGATCAGTTTCTCCTCATTGACCTTTTCCCTTCGTGGCGGCTAATCCAATGGCTCAACAATGGCGAGCGCCGAATGAGGAGGTGCCACAACCACATCCAATGCATCATCGCCAACGTCATAAAGAGGCGCAAGCTGCCGCCAGTGTTGGTGCCTCCAGCACCGATGACGAGGACCAGGTGGATGTGTTGCTCAGGCTGCAGCAGGAGGACTCGTTGGAATTTGCTCTAACCACCGACATCATAGGGGGCGTCTTGTTTGTGAGTATTCCTAATATTTTCATGTACTATTGTACTATTTAGAGTTACTATATCTTCTTCTAGAAGAAAAGTAACATTATATGTAGCTAATAAAATCACCCTTTATAGAAAAAGATGTAGCTTCTTAGTCATTCATATAGTATTATGTATACAAAGATGTTTGATCGTGCTTTCCATGACTCGTTTACCGGACATATTTGCAAGTGTCATGGTGACCACAGACTGTCTTGGTGTGGGCTATGTTGGAGCTTGTTCGTAGTCCCGAAACTATGGCCAAGCCACAACAAGAAGTTTCAGAGGTTCTTGGCGAAGAACCTTTGATACATGCAAATGGCCATCAAGAAAACCCGTAAGTTCCATCTGCCATCTTACCTAGTTCCATGCACGTCCACAGAAGATTCTACTATCATGGGTTATGACATCCCTAAAGGCACCCATGTATACACGAATGTATTCATAATTTCTCGAGGTCCTGCATACTGGAGCAATCCTACAGAGTTTAGGTCAGAGAGGTTTGAGAGCAACTACACGGATTACAATGGTCCATACTCTGAATCCACTCCCGGTCTCCATGCTTGTCCAATGTCGGAGATGCGTGACCGGACAAGACTGGTTGGATGTGTACCGCATTCAAACCGGCTCCCATTCATCCGCCTATCAGCGCTTAATAGGGGCGGCGGACGAGAAACCTACTATGCATTGACATAGCCCATAACTTGACCTGGCCAACAACCAATATTTAAATGCTGCCTCCTTGCCCGTCATGGCCATCACTGCACCACATTGACCATGACTGTGATCACTAGACCGATGTGGGAGAGCCTCTCGACGGAGCAGAAGCAGGAGTTGGCCGGCATTGCGGATAGGTGGCAGGCCCGTCATGCACGATAGCTGCGGCTGGCTTGCGACGATCTCGCCGGAGGTTAGCGGAGGGACCAAACAATGGAGGAGGTGTCCGACGACGAGCCGACACCCCCGCCCGCACAGGCACAGTTCAACGTTGTCATGTCAAAGAACCGGCCGACGCCGTCTATACTGGTGTTTCGGCAGGCGTAGGTGGAGCAGCGCTACAACCCCCGGCTCCTCAATGAGCACCGACTCGTGGAGGGGCAAACCGCCGGGGAGCAGGCAAATGACGATGCTACCGCGGCCATGGTCGCGAAGGATCTAGACTTCCCACATAAGCATTTGGCGTTGTATCAATCCATGCATAACGCGCGCGACATTCATCACGAGCGATGGTGGCTACGTGTCCTGCGGGGGAAGAGATACACCATGTTTGTGGAGCTCGATCCGATGGCGGAAGAAAAGGAGGCGTGGGCAACTGCGGACCTCCGCCACCATGGTTGGCGCCCTGCTGCAACGACCACGAGGCTGGTTGGTCCACGTCCGGCGCCATCCACACGGCGCCATCCACACGGTGGACTTTGGTGAGGAAGAGTAGGACATGTGCTGCCACGGCCATGCCCCACGTCTTATTCTTCATTGTAAACTATTTTTTGTTTGTTTTTGCGTCAATATTATATGACGTTGTTGAAATATGGGGTGGACCTTAGGCCCATCTAACAATTTCAGAAAAATCTCTAAGGGCCCATGTAGATGTCATGACAATGAGTGGTGGGAAGTTTAGTCCCACCCGGCTAGCGAAGGAGTTGGACCTCCTTATAAGGGATTCTCTTGCACATGTTGTTGGAGCTTCAGAGGAGAAGTGGTTCCCGCGCGCTCCTCCTCTGCCGCCCCCCATGCCTCGGCACGACAGGATGCGGGTTGTGGGATTGAGTCGAGTCGAGCTCACACTTATGCGCTTATTTTTGCCGGTCAAGAACGGAGAGTTTCTCACAACTGGGCCACGACTAGCCCATGTCTCTCCACCCGGACACGCATATATATTTGTGAGGCGCTGGCTAACCCTAGTCGCAACGACCAGATCACATCTGCTCCACGCGCACCGCCCCTGTCGTTCCCTTTTGCTGTTGCTGCCGCCGGCGACTCCATGCATCTCGTTCACCGCATACACGGTTGACAGGAGAGCAGGTCTCCGAAACCCCGCCTCTCCGGATCCTGTACGGGAGAGGAGCGGTTAGGTTTTTGGGAAGCGACTACGCGACTACTCACCTCCGTTCATCTGCTTCCTCTACGTCTGCGTCATCATCATCATCATCATCATCACCGACATCGAACGTGCCGCCGTCGAGAAGATTGAAGCCAACAAGAAGGCCGCCGAGGACGCTGCTGCTGCAACCGCCGCCACGCGGCTTCTGCCTGGCCTACTGGAGGGTATAACTTATTTATCTCGCTCCTACTGATTTCTGTTTTAGCCATGCTAGCGTTATACGTAGATGTGTCTCCTGTTAGCGTAGTATGTGCTTGCATGATCGAATATCATTATGTGTTTATTTCTGTCAATGCCATGATAGTAATCTTTTCGTGGATTAATTTAATTGAAAAACTGCCTATTTACTCAATAGATGTCATCCTGGATTTCTAGGATATTTGATGAAAAATTGCGGTATAATTATCCTATTACAGTCATACATTATATAACTTCCGTTTTGATGCATATACAGTTGTAGCTATACAATTCCATTGTTGGACATCCAAACATGATTTTGTATTGAAACCTGCGTAGGATTCGGTGAACCAATTCAATTAACATCTACACGGCCGAATTCGTATTCATGTCCATTGCAGTTTCCTGGCTGAATATGAATTGAAACAAAAACATTGCAAAGATCATGTTCTCGTATCAACAAAAACATTGTGGTATTGTACCTCTGTCTTTATTACTGTGCATGACAGAAGATCTTACGTTATATAATCATGTAGAACATGGCTGTATTAGTTCTGTATGTTCTTATGAACTTCTGAATAACACATCTACTATTATTTAATTACCGCACGATGTGCTTATGGAATGGATTTCTTTAGAGAATATGATTTGTGGATTAGCAATATACTCCCTCCGTTTTTATTTACTCCGTATATTAGGATTGTCTAAAGTCAAACTTTATATACTTTCAACAAGTTTATCAATAAAATATATTAACATATACACCACCAAATATATATCATTGCATATATTTTCACATCATATAAATTTGTTACTGTAAATATTCATATTGTTTTCTACAAACATGGTCAAACTTTATTAATTTTGACTTCAGTCAAAGCTAATATGCAGAGTAGATAAAAATGGAGGGAGTATGTGTTTTAAGCAATATTCCTATTAGTGGATATGCTCAGCTCATATATGTTGCCTCAAAAATTATGCAGAGACCGGTTGTCCAGTCCAGTGCAGCTCTTGATTGGTTGTGTGCATTCTAACTATGCAGAGACCGGGTGTGTGCTTGTTATGATTGTATCCCTCGATGCTACATTATGAGTCAATAAAAGACGTCCTTTATCGAAAAAGTACAGCTCTTGATATTTTCCCATCCAGGGCACCTATCTTAGGACAAGCGACACACTTGACTATAATATGATAGCAAAATAGAACTGAACTTATTTTACATTCCTGAAACATACCAGATTCTATAGTGCAATACTAACAAGTAATGTCAGCCATCTGAGACTGAGGAGTAATGTTGAAAGTCACCGAAGAAGATCATGTTTATATACCTCTGAGTTCTGTCGATGCAATATGTTCCTAAGCACGGGAATACATTTCCGGAACCCACCCAAGGTTCCTAGCAGGTTAGAGCAAACTCTTCGCTTCGCAAGTTCCTAATGAACGTCACGCCGAGAGCTGAGCTGCTGCATATTTTGAGTTTGCAGCTGCCAAAAGTGCCGCACCGATCCCCGAGCCGTCTTTCGTGTGCTCGACGACAATGTGCTCCATGTCCCGGGGACCAAGAAGCTCCGCCATAGCCTCAACCATGTACGACCTGTACTGAGGGTAATTCTCGTAAAGTCCGCCGTCCATTGCTACCACTGTTCTTCTCCCTAAGATCAGACCCTTTGAATCATTCTCCATCTTCTGAAGAATGCCAGCAATGCCGGCACCAGCCAACCGCCCACCTCTTTTTACGATGCAATCAGAAACTTCTACGATAACCCTTCGTGCCGCTACAGAAGATTGGTTGATCTGCAACCATTGTTATGGAGAAAATTGCACGTTCAGGCACTGGCCTTCTTAGATGGCCATATATGACTGAAAAAGTTTAGGAACTTACCCCGATGATGTCGCGCAAAATTGATTCAACTTCTCCAAGATCGTCAGAGTTATCTTGTTGCATAGCACACAAATGCGGCGTTCTACAATCGTGTTTGCGGTTCAGCTTAGAACGGCACAAAATTGTGAAACGAAAAGGACAATGTGGACTCTAGAAGCTACAACGTGGAATAACTTGCCTTAGAACAAATGGCTCAGCTAGTTTGTCAGTGAATGAGTGACCGAACAGATCAGACTCTTGTGACATCCTGGCCAACACCCTCCTCACAATTTCTCCAAGGTACATTCCGGAAATCATCTTCTCGAATATCTGAAGGCATTGCAAGCAGAACATGCCATCAAAATAAACACATGAACGGGTAAGCGAGCAAACCAGAGGTGTTTTACCTGTTCACCAGGATTTATGCTCTCGGCATCCATGTCCCTGTCAAATTCCGTTAGTGGAAGACCATCTGAAAAAGCTCCCCACTCAGTGTTGATAATCTGCATTTTAGAAACTTTAACCATCTCAGTATGCTGGAATTTATTCACTTATTTCAAGCAATGAAATATTTCACTAAAATTTTATGGCTATGTGGATCGATTTGTACCTCCTTCTCCAAAAAGGAAAGACTTCTTTTGCTCCACTCACCTTTTTTTTTTTTTTTGCAAAGCAGCGTTGGAATGACATGCATCCTCTTTCAGTTCAGTAAGGAGAAAATTAAATATGTGATCTAGTTGCAGCATACCGTGTTTCCTGTTCCAAGCCCAAGGTGTTGGAGCTTTGGGATGGACTCAGTTCGCTCAATGTAGCAAGCATTTGTGCCGGTGCCCAAAATCACCGCAACCATCACATCCTCGTCCCAGTAGTGCGCTCCAGCTAAGGCTCCAACAGTATCATTTACCTGATAAGTGTGATTCACTTACTTCAAACCATATCATATACCTTTTGATGTGAAATGATGTCATTTCAAACGCATTTCAGAAAGCAGAGCACAAGCAAAAAAGCAGGGTTCAGTATCCACTATGGTAATTGGGTATCCCATTTGCTTTGCCAACAATGAAGTTTGTTGTGGCTGTGTGCATTTTCCGATACAGAATCCGGAAGGCAATGAAGCTCTTCCCCTATCTAATCATGAGTCTTGATGGTTTGCTTACCAGAGCTGATACAGTCATGTCAAGCCCCTGTCTCTCCATGGCGGCATTCAGACAGGCAACCACATCCTTCCCGGCCTGCGAAGACCAGCATATTGCTTTATTGTGAGCATGAATTCAACTGAAAAAACAAACTAACATGCTAATCCATAAGCTATATTCAGTGGGGAAAAATATTATTGGTTTGAGCAGGGAATTTCTGGTCTTGCAACTCTTGGTATTAGAAATAATCAAGTACAATACACAAAAAATGAGAAAATTGTATTCGGGAAAAGAAAATCTTACAGTCCCAGAGACAGCAAAACCCTTGGTCCACTTGATCAGAATGCCAGAATCAATAGACGTCTGCTTCACCGGGAAGGAGAACGTGAAGCCTATCTCCCTTTTTCGGCCTTCCTGAAGATGAAAATTACCACCCTCCTTCGCTACAAAATTCGATAGGCGCGCCGCGATAAAATCGAACAACTCCTGTTCAACGGCGACAATCGCAGTGTCAAATGTCAGACATGCTCTGCCCATATGAACCTATATGCTAATTTTCCGGATCAGTGTAGTATTTTCTTTTCTTTCTGAAAACAGAGCCAATTAGCTTATAAGAAAACAAATCAATGAACCGGCTACCTCGGTTGTACCATGCATGATTTCCTTTGGGATCGACACTTGCTCGGACTCGGTGTCGATGACGCGCCTGTCTTTTCCCCCCAGCTGCACCCTCAGCACTCTGAAGTTGGTGCCTCCCAGATCCAGAGCATAGAACAGCCCTGTTTCACTCCTTCAGCACAACATTGAGGATGCAGAAATTAATTCGTGTACCGAACTGAATTAACTGACATTCATAAGCATATCAAATCTACTCCTAGCTCACAACACTCACTAAGCCCAATTTACAAAAACTAATTGGTGGACTGAATTAGACTGAAGAACTCATCTGTTTACTGTACACAGACACTGAATGTCTGAATCTCTAGGGAGGAAGTCAAATGAGGCGGTTAGTTTGTCAGTTACCCAGTGGGGAGCGAGTAGACGTAGCTGGGGATCATCTTGAGCTCGCCGGCGCCGTCGGCGGCGAGCCCGGCGCGCATGCCGGCGGCCATGGCGCCCGCCACGTGCCGCAGCAGGGGAAGCGGCGTCGCACACTGCAGCCTCAGGTCGTCCAGGATGGGCGCGGCCGCAGCCGCGGCCACCTTGGAGCACCGGAGCGTGACGGCGCCGGCGCGCCCCCTCCGGCGGTGCTGCGCGGCGGGGGCGGGCCGGAACGGCGAGCCGACGGCGGCGGACATGTCGAGGCTGGCGGGGGGATGCTGGGAGTGATCTGTGCGGCGAATGATGGGATGGAATCGAGGAAGGTGGCAGGAAAAAAGCTCTCTTGTTGCTTTTTTTAAGCAGAGATAAAAATCGCTTCTTTGCGCGCTCCGCTCCTATTTGTCATCGAACAAGTAAAATCATTTTTATAGACACGTCAGCTATTTTTTACAGTTTTGCAGCGTCAGCACCTAACATCTAGCATCCTGCACTTATTTTTTTCGAAAACATCAGATCTATTATAAAAGTTCATCGGAAGTACAAAGCATCTCAAACATAATAAAAATTACGTCGAGACCATCAAACGAGCACTACTGCCGCCAGAATGAGCCGCAGACGCATCACTGTCGCCGCTCCTCTACCGGAGTTGGCTTCACCTTGTGATGACAACCGAGAAGTCTTCACGCACATGCGACGTATAGATTTGAAGCACTTGACACCAAATCTCGCCACATGACGAGAAACCCTTACCTCACCGCCCCAAAGAGACAACGGGAATCTACGTCGGAGCTCCGTCGACTACGTCAAGACGAACGAACTTGAGGAGGATTAGAGCCCGGAAGACAAACTCAAAGAGAATGCGCCACCATCCGTCCGAGCGCCGCACCTGCGAGGACTAAAAAATTCCTAACCTAAATTACTAACCGGAGCGAAGGCACTAGGATTCCCCTCCCCGCCACTGGTGGCTGGAGCGGAAGACAAAAGGGAGGCGAATCCCTGGGCTCGTCGGTGGAGTCTGGAGGGAGAGTTTACCATGGGAAGGAAGAGGTTATCATAGCAGCCTAGGGTTAGAGAAGAAAATCATGAGGAGACTTTTTGTGTTTAATTATGTATGTTCTTTGGCACCTTGCAGCTGGTACTAGTTTTATATAATTATTATAAGCTGAGAAAGAGATGAACATATCATATTTTAGAAACGTTGAGTATATCTAGGTAATAACATTTAAAAAAATATTGATGGACTTTTAACTTCATACAGAAGATTGAACTTTTCATTGAATTCTTAATATTAATTTTTTTTCCCTTAAATACATTTCCATGCCTTTTCTTTTCTAGATTTTATTCATGTTTTATTATTTTAGAATTTTGTGTGTTTTACTGGTATGCCACATGTGTGAAACTGCTTTTTGTAGGACATAGACCAAATATATACTGCTTTGACTAGTCTAAAGTACTTAAATTTAATTATGTATATTTGTGTTTGATGTCATCATCATCATCATCATCATCATCATCATCATCATCATCATCATCATCATCATTATTATTATTATTATTATTATTATTATTATTATTATTATTATTATGCTAGGAAGGCCTAAATTAATTAATATCCAGAGTGGCCCGGATATTGTGGAGTGGAATGAATTACTTCCCAAAAGAAAATTTGTTTTCTTGATTTTCTCTGGGTTTTATTTCTTTAAAACTAATGTGTTGACTGGTCCTCCGTATATGTGCATTCGTCTCACCGAAATCGCGAGGCAGAAACCAAATTTGGAGGTCAAAGTAAGTAGTGGTGGTGGTTATTTTTTATCTTATAAAATCAGTTTTTTGACATGCTACTTTTTAAATATTACTAATATGTTTTTCTTTCATATGTAGCTGAGAGGTCTCATTTGGTCTGTTGGAAAGCAACGACCAACTGTAAAAGGTGTGGATCCCATCGCGTGTGGCCATGTGATTGTGCACGGGATGAACGACAGCTTTGCCCGGTCCTTTCAGTTCTCTTCCTCACCCAAAAGAAAGCTCAACGTGCTTCCTCAGTTTCATGTCAGTAGTTACATTTTTTTATTTTTAAAAGTAGTCATTTCCTTTTAATTCGTTATTACTATTTCTACTACGTTTACTGTAATAACAACAAAGGAATTCGTAAAAGAACTAACCACATTTTAGGGCAACTCTAATTCTTCGCCTTCAGCAACGAATAGATGTTAAAGGTAATGTGGGCCAGCCCAGCTAGTGAGCACTGCCATGCCATTCGGGGGACTGCATGGCCCAGCGTCACCACATGGTGCGCTAGGCGCACTAGCCGGAAACACTTTTTTTTCTGCACGTGTTTTAGGCTTTTTTTTAGGGAGGGGAGGGGGGGGTGTTCGGGTTCTCGACTGTGTTTGATTGTTTTCCAAGGTTTTCAAGATTTTATTTATTTATTTATTTTTCTCGTGTCAAGCACATCATGTCAGAAAAAACCACAATTGTGCTTCCCGGAAGTGAAAAGCACAGCCGAAGTCCATATGTGCTTTCCACAGTTGTGTTTCCCCGGAAAATGAAAAGTACAGATGTGCTTCCCGAAAAGTGAAAAGCGCAGTTATGTTTGGCGGCGAAGCACAACTGTGATTCCACATGAAGCACACATGTGATTCACGAAAAGGAAAAACAAAAAAACATACAAGTGTCGTACATGAAGAAAAACAAGCATGAAAACAAGTGAAATTTTTTACAAACAAATCAAGGAAAAAAGCGCAAAACTCTCATGTTGCGAAAAAGTGTCCCACATACAGTATGCCACTTATCACCACGAGGGACATGACAGTGACATTTACGTGGGGTACCCTCTAACTAGTGATTTCATAACATTGTTCGCTCCTAAGTAAAAGAACATACACTCTTGTTTTTTTTTTGCGGGAAGTATGCTCCTGTTACTAGGAAAAAAATGTTTTAGGGCAAATAGAAAAGTTTGTTATTGTAAATAAGTTTATGAATTAAATGGTCGTGAAATATAGAAGATATTAAATCATTAGAAAATCAAATGAAAGCACAAAAGCAGAAAAAGCAAAACCATACGAAACCGCTTTAATCAGAAGAAAACTGGATGAAAAAAAAGAAATCACCTGCAATGTTTATACTGGACCGAGCCATGGTGGCTATCTCTTGCGCGATATAGCGACTTAAGCTAATTTTTTTTAAAATAATACACTTTTTTTAATAATTTCAAGAAATATTACACCTTTTTTATTTTATTTTCAAAAATAATACAGCGTCGGTCACGTGGAAGCCGATTGGCTTCAGTCGTCCGTGAGTAAGCCGACAGGCCTAAGTCGGCCTATGGTAGGCCGACAAGTGGCCATCCCACATCCCTGCCCCTCCACTCGGCCTGCGGGGCGTCCAGTCGGCCATGGGCAAGCCGATAGGCCCAGTCGGCTTCCCAAGGCCGACAGGAGGCTGCCATACGCCGCCGCCGCCGGGGACTCCAGTGTGTCCGACTTGTCGCCGTCCGTGGCCGCGCGCACCATGATGCTCTCCTCGTCCGCCGGCTCCTGCACCCGTCAGTGTCAGTCTGTTGATTGCCGGAGTTGCTACAAGTCACTAATTGCTATGGTGCCCTTCCAATCAGTTCATGCATGCATGTCCAAGTTAGTTGTCTACCCGAACGATCAATCAAGATGGCATGCAGGCCTATCGGCTTACCCACGGCCGACTGGACGCCCCGCAGGCTGAGTGGAGGGGCAGTGACGTGGGATGGCCACTTGTCAGCTTACAGTAGGCTGACTGAAGCCTGTCGGCTTACCCACGGCCGACTAAAGCCAGTCGGCTTTCATGTGACCGACGCTGTATTATTTTTGAAAAAAATAAAAACAGCGTAATATTTCTCTAAATAATTAAAAGAAGTGCATTATTTTAAAAATAATTAGCGCGACTTAATGCCACAAATGGCAACAGAATAGGAAATTCCTCTGCTAAAAAAATATGGAGGAAATTTCCATTTTAGGGGCTCACAACCATTGGGCCTGATAGAAGCCTGTTAGTGAGTATACAATAAGCCCGTAGTAGTGTTAACAACCCAGCCCAGAAGAAGATGGGCCTAACACCCGGTTGTGGCCTAGCTAGCTACACCCAGACAACAACAAAATACTAAACACATGGTGATTACCCCTAAAAAACTAAAGACATGGCGATTAGTTGGGCTACAAGAGGATAAATGGCTAATTTTGCTTGCTTCGAAGCAAGCAGTGCCTAGACACAATGCTAGAGAATTTTAGCCCATACTAGTGTTGCTCAGGACCTTTTTTCTTTTCTTTTTCAGAAGAATCTTGCTTGCTTGGAAGCTGGGAAAGATCAAGACCGGACAGTCTCCTGATAGTGACATGCATGGACCAATAGTACTACCCCTCCGTTCAAAAATAGATGATTCAACTTTGTACTAACTTTAGTACAAAGTTGAGTCATCTATGTTGGAATGAAGGGAGTATATTGTATTTGAACAACTGTCTACATGCATGTTCCCGAAATCCTAAGTTTGTTGCGGTCGTAGTGGATCTTGAGAGCTACTCTACTCAAGTCTCCAGTGCATACCTGGAGGGTGCAGCTCGCAAGCAGATGGACCCATGCATCTATACGTGGCCACTTCGAGCCTGATCTACATGCCCAAGCTATATACAACGACCGACCAAGGGTCATGTGGGTGCGCCGTCGCTCTCGCGCCCGTTGTCACGTCCAACATACGCCGTCTACATGTAGAACACACACAAAGAAGACTAACTTAGAAGCCGTATATACATGTTCAGGGTCATTGATATCCACGCATGAACTAGAGATGATACCCGCGTGTTGCAGCGGGAATTGGATGAGGTAATTTCTATGAGACTTGGTGGTATGAAACTTCCGTATTCTGGTTAGTAAAGAATTGAAACTCGAGCACATAAAATTTAATATACCTGGTTATTATATAGTTGTAGAAAATTTATTTGATATAAGTAATATGCATGATGCATTTTAAGGTGGGTCTTTTCCTAAGCATAGTAACAAGCAGATTTGGGTGTTCATCCAGACCTCTCCTACACCTTCTTTTACTGGGCAGTTCTCAGTTTCTCAGACCACTGTAGACGACGTCTTCTGGTCCCGATCGGCCCTGCATCAACTCTGTTCCCCTGGCTCCAATGGTGACACAGTAGTCTAGAGGCGACATCGAACTTCTCATGGTACGGTGTTGATGAGTATAGGAGGAAGATGACCTTGATTTTCGCTAAGGATCTATGTATAATTTCATGGAAAATCAAGGATAATATTGTATGGGTGGGTTGGCTCTAATACATTGGATTTGGCCTTTTCGCAAACAAAAGAAAACATACGACTTTAAAAATCATCTACCTCATAAGATGCCATATATAAGTTTGAAATAACCCTCTATAGCTTTTGGAGAGCCCTCCCACCAAAGCTATGCACTTTTAGCGCTAAAACCCCACTAATTCCCACTATACCGTTAAATTTATAGCCATCTAGCACCGCTAAGCCATTATATATAGCCAGAGGCGAAGCGCCAATGAGTTCTACAGAGCCATCTATCTGCCCCATTCTTCCTTTTTGTTTTCCATATATATGATGCGCTGATGAAAAGCTTGATGATTTATGTAGGATAAATATGCTCGGTCTTTTGATGTCTTAGAATGCGTATGTCAAGCATATATGATGCTCGCTTGTATGCTTATTTCCTTCAACTTTTCATGATTTAAGGCGAACATTAAATAGGGTTTAGCTTCGCTATCACTTTTCATCTCTTTTGGCCGAGCCACTGGTAAATAGCATCGCCCGTGCGTTATCTTTGCGCTATAGCGCCGCTATAGCGTCTGGTGGGGCCTCACACTCAACAGATCGTGTACCTCTTAACGTTGCCATAGCCGACTATTTAAAACATTGATTAGTATCCTCCTCTCTATCAAGGAGAACATCGACTCTTCCTCTCTTTTTTTTGGGAGAAATCTTCCAATCTATTCATAATTGGCATTGGATAGGAGGATAATAACCTCCTAACCCTTCAACCAAATCGATGTTGGTTCTCTTGTGAGATATACACATGTTACTAACGTGCCATTCGTATATGCATGCATGTTTCTTTCGTTTGCTGTTACGGACGTATAATTAAGAATTATTATTATGTAGCCATGGACGCATGTCCATGTATTGCGGAGAGGCTTGATCAGGACCGTTCACCAAATTAAGCGCAACGATTAGGGGAGGGATGGCGGGAATATTACAGTGAAGTGGACGCGAAGCAACGAACCCACCTCCACTCCCCACTCCACTCCACCACCACATGCAAACCCTACATTGCCTTCCATCTCCACCCGCGTAGCGTATGGTACCGTACTGGCAAGCACAAAGCTAGCATACAACAACGTCCTAACCTCTTCCCTAGCTAGCTCAGCCGCTAACCACATCCCCACTTCCATCCATCTTGCTGCCGTTTTGTCTCATCTTAGTTAGTTGCATCCATCCGTCAAGTACATATACACGTGTATTCTCCGATGTGCATGCGTGCATTCCTGAGCTGATCTATCGATCCATCCTGTCGCGGGTTGCGTTTGCTCGGAGATATATAGATCGGCTGAGCTGATCGAGCAGAGGCAGTGATTGATCGATCGTCGATGGATCACGGCGGCGGCGGCGTGGTGATGGTGGGGCGGGCGGAGATCGACACGCGGGCGCCGTTCAAGTCGGTGAAGGAGGCCGTCGCGCTCTTCGGCGAGAGGGTGCTCGCCGGGGAGCTCCTATTCCACGCCCCCCGCGACGCCAACACCGCCGATCAGCTGGTACGTTACGCATGCGTGATACATGGTTAATCATACATGCATGCATCCAACGAACCGTCTTAATTAGTTTGCTACTACTTAGTTAGCCAATTTCCACATTTGTTCATTCGTTCATCGATCATCAGGGACTTCTATCGATCATATATCAGGGACTTCACGAAGCGTAGAGTTTTAGTTAGTAATTTAGTAGTATCAGTAAGATCGAATCTATCTTTGCTAGCTAGGCAGGAATGTTAGTCAGTGATCGATATGATTTTGGAGAGTGAAATGCCAAAAAAAATTAAATGCTTTCGTAGCACAACTCATTTGTGTCAACTGTAGTTCTATGTAAAAGATAGCTCATGTTAGTCGGAAATGCTTTAAGGTGCGCTTGAATACATTTGCTCCCATTTCAAGAAAATAATCCACTTATCCAAAAGATAAGACAAGCCTCGCACGTGCAAATGATCCAAGTTCGTTTCCAGATTTCAAGTTCCATGCATGAAAATCGTAATTCAGCCACAGGGTGTGAAAAAACAACAAACCCAAGTACTGTTTTTCCAATCATGAAAAATGCAATTCTTCTAGCTCCTCTTTTTTGTCTACCTAGAATGTATATATATCGATGAATCTTTCCACAAAAACTCTTCCCACGAATGACTCACTCGAAGCACCAGTTTTTCGTATTTTTTTCTATAACGTTCTCAGTTTTAGAATTTTATGAAATAAAAGAAGAATGTGCTCCCCCGGGCATAAAATCCACTCTCCGTATTTCTTCCCTTCAATGTTTTGAGCCGGCTGGAAAAGGTAGTTAACATTACTCTAAGGTAAAGTGTTCTAACTAGCTAGGTATTCCTTTCTTCCAACCCACGAAAAATATGTGTAAAAAAAGCAGCCTCCTTCCTTTGCCAGCGAGGTGCATGCATGTATGCGATGTTTCTTCTTGGAAACATGCATATGCATGCTGTCTCTCTCCTACCTACCTACATAAGATACTAGAACCCTGTACTTTCACAATATTTTCGGCCTCTTTTCATTAAACTACTACTCCCTCAGTAAACTAATGTAAGAGTATTTAGAATACTAAAGTAGTGATCTAAACGCTCTTATATTAGTTTTCAAAGGGAGTAGTTAACTAAAGTAGGGTAAAGCTAGCTAGATTGATGGGATCAGATTGGAAAGTGTGTGCATCAAGACTTTGAGATATGTTCCTTCCACCTGAATTAAGGCAGCTACAAAAGGTGTACTCCGAACCTTCGTTTGATGATGGCGTTGATTGGTACTGTGATGATCAAGGTGGCAGAGAAAGCATGCATCCTGGCACTGTCCTACTGTATAAATATTTGTTCATATATGTGACAATGAGTGGCATGTCTAATTATAAAAAATAAGAAACCATTATATTTCACAATCGTACCACTTTTCACCTAAATAAAATGTTGAAGTCTCGAAAATGGGTGTAGACGTGTAGTCAAACTAACATTGGAACTTTATCTAAGGGGCAGAAAGGAGCATCTACGTCTCGCATGTCGGTTTGCTTTGTTCGTATCTTTCGTTCCTTTGATTTTGTTCATTTTTTCTTTTCACATTCTAAATATTGTTTTGTTAACAATTACTTTTCTTAATTTTCAAAAAAGTTCACCATGCATTAATAAATTTCATGTAATGTAAAAACTGTTCATGTTATTTCTATAAAAGTGTACATAACATTCAAAAAACATTCTCACATTTTAAAAATAATATGTTCATAGCATTTTAAATATATCCCTACAATGTAAATATGTGTACCTTTAATTTTGGAAAAAACGTTTTATACCATACAAAAAGTTCTTGACATTTTAAAAAAAATCTAGTAGTTCAAAATTGTTTTGCACCTTTCTAAAAAATGTTCATGACATTTGTGAAAAAGCCCAATAAATGTTAAAAAAAATGTTCAACGCTTCTAAAATGCTTCGCATGTTTAAAAAAATGTCCGTGGCATTTACGTAACTGTTCAGTGTGTGTTGGAAAAATGTTTGCCGTGTATTTTAGAATTGTTCGATGTGCATTTGACAAATGTTCAACATGTATTAGGAAAAATGTTTTACATGTATTTAGAAAATGTTCAATGTGTGTCTATAAAATGTTCACCATGTATAAGCAAAGTGTACATCATGCTATATTTTCTCTCTTTTATCACCATTTAAAAAAAATAAAAGACCTATGTAAAAGCACTTTGGTTAGACATGTCCTTGAGGTTTAACACTTCCCAAAAAAGAGGCTTAACACTTGATTAAAAAGGTTATATAGTTGAATTGTTCAATCGTTCATATATCAACAATTCAATTGTTTTTTTTAATTTTCTACTAGTAGCTCTGCTATAATTTGCACTCTTGTTCACTATTCTGCCATCAAACAGTGCAATTAAATTCTCCTTTTTGGTCTTGCCTTGATTCTATCCATGTTTGTTCCCCCCATCAATCACGCAGCATCGAGTGACGGCAGCGCCAAGACCGGTTGTTCACCACCAAGCCGTCACCATCGCCCCAGCCGTCGCCATGGTAGCGGCGCCACCGCCACCGCGTCGCATGCCGGCTGCACCGGCCACGAGGGAGCTGGACGACGCGAAGCACGAGCTGGAGAAGGAGCGGGAGGAGAAGCACAAGATGGCGGGCTGCATCCAGTCGCTCCAGGAGGAGCTGAGCAGTGCCATGAGAGAGCTCCAGAAGCTCAAGGCCCGCGACGAGGACGCCCGCGCCAAGGTCATCGAGGTGGAGGACCTCAAGTTCATGGAGACCGACGAGCCGCAGCAGCAGCGCCACCACCAGCACCAGAACGAGAGCCCGCCGGCCAGCGGCCACGAAGCCATGGCAGCGAGCCGCGCCGCGGCCGCCGCGGAGTTCCAGAAGAAGAGGTACGTCACCTTCGCCGACCCGCCGGCGGCCGCGTACGACCGCGCGCCCTCGCCGCCGCGGGACGTGGTGTTGGAGCTGCATCGCCATCAGCAGCAGCCGCATTACGCGCCGGCGGCGGGGCGGCCGCAGTACCGTGAGGCGCGGTTCCAGAGGCAGGTGTCGGCCGGGCCAGGGCACGAGGCGGTGAAGAAGGCGATGGCGGCCGCGGCAGAGGAGGAGGAGGGGAGGAAGAAGAAGAAGAAGCCGTTGATCCCGCTGGTGGGCGCACTGTTCATGAGGAAGAAGAAGAGCTCCGCTACCACGGCCAGCAGCCACCGTGCCGACGATGGCTCGTCGGCGGTCAAGCCACGCCCGTCCTTCTAATCGATGACGTCCGTCGTGATGCGTGCGTGCAGGAGTTGGTTAATGGCCCTTGGATCTTGGTCTCTTGAGTAAACGTTCGGTGATAGTGATGAATCAATAAACGTTTATAGCATGCAACACATGCATGTATATTTTTGTTTCTCGGTACAAGAAAAAGCAACAGAATTTGCTATGGACAATATGTATAAATTGCACTTCTTTTAATTAGTGTACTCCATACTACTTTTATGTTCATCAAATTTCGTTCTATGTACCTACTCAAAAAAATACATGATCGGTATTTCTATTTGAAAAGAAAACAACATCGGCATATTTTCATAATTCCTGGCACCCCAGTTTTATTTAGCAAAATTAGATCTCAGTGAATTCCTTTTTGTGGAAACAAATCATGGAGTTATTCTACCGAGGTTCATCACTGCGAAATCAAATACACGATGAGACTTTCTTTTTGCGGGGTAAATATACAATGAGACTTAGAGGCGAGTGGTGAGGTTAAGTGCGGTTCGACCAGGCGATCAATTTCCTCAAATGAGCGCATGGAGAATGACGCAAGTTGATAATCGCCCATGACCACTTACAGGTTGTCGATCGGCTTTTCCACCTTTTGCTCAAACCGAAGGATACATGTTAAATCACATGGATGGGTAACTTGCTCGGAGGAAAAGCAATGCTATTCTTCAAAGTTGTTCTATAAAATATATATGTGATGTTTACTCTGAATTTTTTTTGATGAAAAACCAGTTACTTAAAAAATGCTGATTTTTGTGATATATACACTAAAAAATAATTTTTGAAAAAGCTCAATTTTCGGAAATAATCAAGAACTTCACAAATGTCAATTTGTTTAAGACATGTCAAGAAATATAAAAATTTCAGGGATTAATAAATTTAGTTAATTAAGAAATGTTCGGAAACCTTTAAAATTTGTTGTATTTAAGGAAGATATTCAACAGTGTTCACAATATCAAGAAAATATTGAAGATTGTTTTAAAAAACACTATTTAATTTTTAGAAATGTGTAAAATAAATAAATAAATAAAATATATAAATAATGGTAAAAATGTCGATGAAAATAGGATAAAACCCATGAAAGACACGCAGAACCAGCTATTAAAAGCTGAACCGCAGGACCAACGGGTAAAATATGCTGAAATTCGCCTGTAATCTCCACACTTTGTACTGATTGCGCACTAGTCTTGGCAGTGAGTGAAGAATAGGCTCTTCGCATCGCTCATTTCAGACACCATATGAAGTTGGGCCGGCCTATTAGCCAAGGTCTCATATTCCTTCTTATCGGATGTCCCCGAAGGGACAATCTCATATTCCTTTTACTCTCCTTATTATGTTCTTTTCTTATTCTTCGTTTTAAACGTTTATTTTTCTGTTTATGTTAAATATGTATTCCAAAAAATATGTTGTATTTTGTCTTTTCATTTTTTATTCTAAATAAGTTTTTCCAAAAAATATTTATTAAATTAATTAATTTTCAGTTTAATTGTAGCAAATAAATAAATATTTTTGGTAAGATGCATGAGCATTTTTTTAGAATTCACGCATATTTAATTTTCAAATATATGAAAAGACAAAGAATAAAATATTAGCTCTCTTATAAAATACAATAATATCACCTTTTATGGTCATGAACATTTCACAAAAAATATTTTTTTCGTATGGAACAAAATAGTTGTGAGATAGGATGGAGATTTTTCTTAAAGTTAGCATGACCATTTTATTTAATATAAATTAATAAATATATTAAATTGTATTAAACAATTAAAATCATTACCCTTTTTCATTGGCCAATTACAAATATTTGTCGATCTATGAAAATGGCTTACACTTAGATTGCAAATTTTTTCTCAAATTGTAAAAATACATGAAAACCTCTCATGCTTTTTAGTACAATGCTAATATAGACCTGTTTCATAAAATAAGTTGGCATCATAATTTTCCTCGGCCTATTTATCGAGTTGTAAAAATGTTTTTATACTTGTAACGGTCTCGAGTCAACCTCGATCAAGATAGCTTTCATACAAGTAGGACGAACAAAATTCGATAATCAAAGGTGATTTTTTCAAATAAATATACCATAGCAACACGATATTTAACATAGAACATGACCATCTACCATAGTACTAATGGCTAAATTTGGTATGTATTCTATTGACTTTCCATGTTTGCTTGCAAATAAAAGGAAGAAAAATCACATAGAGCATATAGGGTAATAAATTAGCATATATCCTTTTAATATATAACATAATCATTATACATATCCAATGTTTTAAATAGTTAGCGCTATGCCATTTAACGGTGGCTGAGCCAGAAGCTATGAAAAGCTATAGCGAAGCTAAGCCTCATTTAGTGTATTTTTTCTTAAATGATGAAAAAATAAAAAAATAAATACAGCCAGACATCATATATGTATCGCATTCACTTGACATATACACACAGGGTCGAACATCAAAACCCGAGCACTAATCTGGTGTCATATATATCAATGTTTCTTACCCATTGTAGCTTGGCTATTCTTACCTATATAATTATGTACACAGTTTTAAATAACCCGTTATAGCTTACCTAGAGTGGAAGGGAAATAATCCCGTTATAGTTTCGCTATTCTTTCTTATATAATTATGTACAAAGTTTTAAATAGCCCATTATAGCTTACCTAGAGTGGAAGGGAACTATAGATCAGTGTTTCGAATGGACTTTAATTCATATGTCTATGTTATCTATTAGTGTCCATGGTGACAACATCCTGTTGGTTGAGACTATGTGGCACAAAATAGAGGTCTCGTTGCTCTATCTGATTCCTAGTGTGGTTGTCGTGGCTGAGTCGGGATACCGGAGATCATGTGGTGCTTTAGGTTGCTCACGACGCTCTATCAATCCATGGTTCATCGCCCAACTCTTCGGCCTGGCCGTGATGTCTCCCATTTCATTTCATTCTCTTGTGTTCCTAGTTTTCTTCCTTTGCAGTACAAGAACGAAGCAGTGGTCCTTGATCGGTCTAAAAGGCTACGGCAAAGGTTTTTTATTTTATTTTATCTTTTTTGCGTAGGAAGGCTACTATAAAGTTATAGCACAGTTAATGCTAGCCCACTAGAACCCTGCAACATCCTCACGTCCAAAACGACCAACTTTGATACTTGACCTGCAGCCGGCCGTTGGCTCGCTCGCTGCCCATAGTACTAATAACACGGTAACATATATACGAAAACATGACAGATGCCAAAACAAAACAAAAAACATAGTAACATGACAGACAGACACGCACACATGAGCAAATTTAAAGTAACCTAATCTAGATTACATAGACACGTGCACATATATACACATGCCCACACACACAAGCTGGGATATGCCAGCTGCTAGGACGAAGTTGACGACGACGACGACGACGGGAATTTTTCAGAAGTGGGCCGACGTCGACGGCCGTGACCTGACGTCCACCCTGGCGGACCGGTGGAAGAACTCGACGCAGTCGGAGATGGCCTCGTCGTAGTGCGCGTTGTTCACCGGCTGCAGGTTGGAGCTGCTGCTGCACGACGGCCTCTTGGGCGCCACCGCGTCCTCGCCACCGCCCCTGCCGTTGGCGGAGAAGGTGACCTTGGGCGGCCGCGGCGGGAAGGCGAACAGGCCCACCAGCATCTTCCTGAACCCGTCCATGACCCTGGCAGGCCACCTTGGTGCCGGTCTCCCGCCATGGACGTAGTGCGCCTTGCCGCCGTGGTTGTGGTGGTGAGACGACGCCCCCGTCGCCACTTTCTTCCGGTAGCTCGAGCTCCTCGCTTGCGGCCTCGACATTATAGCTTCTTGATGCTAAGCAATTGTTGCTATTATAGTTTGCGTGTGTGTGTGTGTGCAAAGCTAAGTAAGGTTGCTAGTACTCGCTAGGTAGGTGGGAACTGCATGCATACATGTGTTAGCTGATGAATGTAGTCCTATCTATAAGTGTCTGCCTAATGGTGATTAGTTAGTTAATTAACAGAGGGACCAACTGAGCGTCGATGTGATGGCCCAAAGAATTAGTGCTGATGACAAGATGGATGCGCCTTTTGGGAATTTTAAGGCTTGAAGGTACAAGGATCCATGTGCAGTGATCATCACTAAGGAAGGAGGGCCCTCAATCTTGATGCCTTCGTAGTTAACATATACTTTGCCTTTCCCATTAGGAAATGAGATGTTTGTTTTGATGCTTGTAATTGAATTGTGCCAGCTTCCTCCTGTCAAATTCAAATGGTGAAATTTGTCGACACGAGGCGAACAATACTACTCGTAACCCCAATCTTGGCTTGGAGTAGTTGTAGCGATGGGCTCAAACAATGGTAATGACATTATCGAACAAAATGTTAGGTTGGACATAGTTTTTCTTTCACGCACCCCGCAGGAGCACTGACTCTTCGATAGTAGGAAAAAATTATACTAGTTAATAAGATAGGCTATGACAATTATCAAAAGTAGAGGGGAAGGGGCGGGTGATCGAGAAAAGACTCCTTCAATGGATCATTGGTGAATGTTGTGTAAACTATTAATAGTTTATGAGTCTTCTCACTAGTGTGGTGAACTCATATTAGTGCTACTGGCATGTTAACTATGTATGTACAACTTTGATTTTTGCATAATATTCTTTGGTCCATGCCTTGGACTCGACAAACATTTAGTTTGTCTTGCGTAAAATAGGCATTGAGGAGATATAAGCATAAACAAAAAATAGGTCATATCCGATCTCTGGATAACTATATGATGCAAACAACCAAGAGAAGGTATGGAAAAAAAATGTGACCTATCTTGCAGCAAGAAGAAACAATAACCTCCTAAAGTGATGGAAGATTGATCGATAAATTACATTGCTATTCATAGTGAGAAACCTCCTTGTCAACGCACTCCATATCACCATATGCACACATATGTGTTACTCATATGCGTTCATAACCATGTCCACAAAAATGTATCTCAAAATAAGTAAATAAGTAGAGTACACAGAAGTTTCTTAATCATCTAGCCAAATAATGACAATAATATATAGCTTGTTATCCCCTTCGCTAAATAAGTCGTGCGGACAGTACTAAGTACATATTAACCATGAACATCAATGATATATCAACATTGCCCTTGCTGGGAACTTTAGAAACATCTGACATGCACATGAACTAAACAAAATTGACATGTAGATAAAAATCATAGTTAGTGCAGGTGAAGCTAATCTAGTTAAAGGTACTTGTTCAAAAGAGAATGTAGTTAAAGTTGCGCAACTTGCGGCTGGATGTAGCTAGTCAGATGGCTTTAGCTCTGGATAATGTTCAGTAACCTTAAGTAGTACTATTTTGTTAGCTTATGCAGGAAAAAATTTACTGAAAAATTAATATTAATCATCTTTAGAGCAAACTCAGGAGGTGACAAACTGTTATATGCTTGGATTGATGGACGTGTCACTTTCGGCCGTGTCTTTAGTGAAAAGAAATACAGGCAATCCATGCGATTAATTAGTAGCCACATATAATTATGTTGGCATTACAGGCTCTCCATTGCAATCGTTGAGCACATATGTAAGGATTAATTATATTTAGCTTAGGCGCTTAGCTCTTGATGGCTTAACAGCTAGCGAAGACACCGGAGCTTAATTAGCGCCCTTCTTGAGAAAGCATACTCATGGCGACCATCATACGTCTGTGTAAAATAAATACCTTTAGCTAAGATTAAAAATAGGGCTGCTCACCAAAATGAGGACATCGAAACATCTGTACAGCGATCATTGGAGACACTCCCCCCCCCCCCTCTCTCTCTCTCTCCACACATACACACACATAAGAACAAATAAATATGAATACCATTTGAAGGCTATATATCTTTACAAAAAGGTGCAATTGTGACTTGACTAGCAATTAGATGACTAAAAAAATTATATGCAAAAGCCGTATAATTTTATTAATAAAACACTAAAATGATATAAATGAAACCTCGTGTGTTCAGATAAATTGTAAGTTTAAGATTTTTGTAGTGTTAATAGTAAGTTTAAGGTGAAATAAACCCGTGTTGTCTTCAACAAAAGAGAAACTTCAATTTCTTGCTGAACTGCTCTGTTCATGGGCCCATTTAGGCCCGTTGTGCGGCTTAGCCCAACCTTTATCAGTGTCGTCCACCAACATAAAAACATAAATCAAAAGGCCTGTTGTAGGGCATTTTCTATTGTGCCGAAATCACTAATTAAGGAGTACTGTTTGCAAATGTTACTCCCATCTTCCCATGTTTATTCAAAATGTTTTGTTTCTTAAACCGTGCGTCCAAATCTGAAACCGTTTTCACCATTGGATTCCTTGTGTTGAGATTATTAAAATTAGATTCCATGCTAATAGGTTTTAAGAACCGTTTTTTCATGAAAAATCAAAAGAAAAAAAACAAACCGAAACCACGTTTTTTTTCTCATTTTCAGCAGAGGCATAATTGCGCCTCTCATGAAAGTAAATATGTGCCTCCATCAGAAGCAATTATGTGTCTCTCGTGAAAGGAAAAAAATGCGTTTTTCGTTTCCTTTTTAGAGAGGCACAAATATGTGCCTCCACAAGAAGTAAATCCGTGCCTCTCGTGGAAGAAAAAAAACAAACACATTTTTTCCTTTTCTGAGAGACATAACTGTGCCTCCACGAGAAGTAAATCCATACCTCTCAAGAAAGGGAAAAACAAAAACAAAACATGTTTTTAATGCAAAAAAATCGATATTTTCTCAAAAACCTAGGAAAACCGGGCAAAAACCGAAAGCAAAAAGGAAAACAAAAAATCATGTAAAACCCGAAAATGCGTATAGAAAAATATAAAAAGAATCTCGTAGGAGCGCCAGCACACGCCAAGTGGCGTGCTCTCAGCCCACTAGAAGTGACCCTTGCGGGAGTCCCACAATGAGTACTCCCTCAGCTGGTTGCTCCCCTATTTAGTGTCCGTGGCGCCCACTATAGTGTTATTTGCAAACCACGCACACAGGGCCGTTGTTAATTAGTTACTTAACTTTTTAGTTAAATTAGTTACTTAACTGTGCCCAGACCAAAATCTGATGTATACACTCGAGCCCACTACACTATCCCATGTCCATGCCATTTAGGCCATCGTGGGCTCATGAAAATTAAGAAGTTACGGATTACAGATTACAAGGATGATTAGCGAAAAACCTAGCGCCACCGTCAATAGAATCGATCTACCAACTGATCAATTCGGTGCTTGCCGCTCTCGTTGTGCTAGCCATGGCGTTCGACCTATGTCTTGGTTCCAAGACTTTAGTGGATCTCTTTATTTATTCCTTATTCCTCAAGGTACACAAGTAATTAGTGCCTTTATTGCTTACATTCTACTTGTATGTTTTCACCGTATAACAACCTATTTTGTAATTAGTATATTTCCATAAAGGTGCAATGGATTAATTTCTTGACATTATTCTTTTCAATTATGTTTCATGTTGTTTTCTGGACCTACTAGTAAGATATTCATCTACAGATTATAATCTACTTGAATGATCATATTACTTTGCTTGCGTTGAGTAATTATTACTAATTAGATATGTCATTTTTTAGTACGGTTAGATGTCGATGTTGGCCTACGTTAATCTAGGAGGAGAGATATAGTATATTATAATTGCCAGCATACATTGTTATGTTTTGATATCAATGTTGCATTAAGACTTCATATCACGGAGAAAATATGGATGGAACACGCAAATTTGTCTCTTGTGGTGTGGTGTGACCGGCTCCACGCGGTTTTATTTACTAGCATAACATGAAGTAGTGACGCTTGTTACAGATGTGATATGAACAACACCGCATGAGTCGCGCTATAGGCGAGCCATAATAGACTTTTTTTTCTCTTTAGCGATGATCATCACCTTCGACCCCCTCATATCCAAATCTTGGCTCCGCCCCTGGGTGCACACCACCATAGCGCCGGGCCGACCCATTTCACCTTTTTTTCCTAGTAAAACTGCAAAAAAATGTGCGCACAGTTGAATTGAACTCAAAACCCTGTCGTCAAGTTTAACTCGCACTAACCAACCAGCCACTCCACACATTATGGTAATGTACTTCCTTTTTGTTCTTTGATAACTTGTCTGTTCGCGGAAGCTCCCGGTTTTGGGAAGCTTCCAGACGGTTTTTTTAGTTTTTTTTCTGGACCGATTTTTGTTTGGTTTTTCTTTCTTTCTTAAGTTTCTTTTTCTTTAATCTTTTTTCCTTTTCCTTTACATTTTTTCTTAATATTTTTTCCTCTTTTAAAATGCACAAACTTTTGTTCAATAGTTTTGTTTTCAAATTCAATTAATTTTTTTCAATTTTGACGCTTTGTTTCAAAAATCAATGTACCTTTTTCATATTCGATGAACTTTTCTAAAATTTGGTGAACATTTTTCAAAATTCATTGAACTTTTTTTCAAAATCAATGAACTATTTTAACTTCGATGATTTGTTTCAATTTTGACAAACTTTTTCAAATTTGTGATTTTTTTAAAAGATAATTTAAAACTAAGTGATACATAGACGGATTGTGCAATAAATAGTGTGGCCACATTGTTCTTATCTTGTTGGCACTATTATAAGTCATTAAAGTCGACTTGGTTTAGTGGTTGGTCAAACTAGTCCATGAAGGTAACACCGCGAGTTTGAATCATGGAGAGATTCACTTGTTTTTGCCCCTTTTTCACGCTTATTAGTCTCAGCATTACGCATTTGCGGGTTGCCCAACTGGGCACTGCAGTGAGCGTCATTTGGCTTCTGCGGTGCTAAAGGCGCTTGATAGGAGGTCCTCTGTTGTAGTCATTAAGCATAGGTGTAGGTGGACATATAGAGTTCTTTTTCCCATTGTTACAGTGTACACATCTTTTATTAATACGAACGAAGCCAACAAACTTCGTTTCCTTCTTCGGCAATTGAGTCTGGTTCACGCCCAGGGCCGTTGAAGGGCCCATGCGAGCTGTGCGCTTGCATAGGGCCCACAAAATCAAAGGCCCCCCCACAATCAAGGTGATGATGGTCATGGTAGACCATGAGGTCAGTTAATTAATTTTAGTCTTTTGCATTGATACTTGAGAAATTTCTAAATATTGTATGAAATAACACAAATTTAAATTATATAATGAAGCGAGATTATGCTTGAGTTATATTATATGATTTTTTTTTAAATTTAGGGCTCCATTGTTCTTTTCGCACAGGGCCCTGAATTCTTGGAGACAGCCCTATTTACGCCTATAGCAGCAATGCCACGACGGATATTATTCAGCTTTTTCAAGAGGAGTGTACGTGGAAAAATTAATGCTGATCGACACGCTCGAAAGCGACAAAAATTTTGATCCATAATATTCACCATTCTAGCCCGCCAGCAAGCAACGATTGAAGGAGCACTTGTGAACCTTGAAAAGGCAAAGGCAATACCTGTGGTTTTTAGTGAGTTACTCTAGCACTTTGCTATCTTTTTGCATACCTTCCACTCCCTTAAATGATGTTTTCGGTGCAAAGTTCTTTCGAAGTGTTCGTGGCAAGCAAGTGTTAACTAGACGAAGGAGAATAATTGCTAGTTGATTACTTTGTCTAAATTAATCAAAGGTTTATGTTAAATATGTTGGCCTAACAAGGTTGCACAATAACCATTGTCGTCGCTATAGCCATGCTAACTTTTCAGGTGAAGAAAGTGGAGGGCTATCTGGTCATACCAACCGTAAGTCAATCAAAACCGTCATATTATTTCGGTTTATAAAATTGAGTCACTTACGGTTTTGTTTCTTGCTCGAGGACAACCAAGGTTTAAGCTTTGGGAGGTTGATGAGTGTATTTTTACACTCATTTCACCGTTGTTTAAACTGGATCATCCCGGATATTCTTAAAATATCACTCTAATCTTATCAGTAGTGACTAATAAATACAAAAGATTGCAAATCCCTAAGTTTAATTTGGTTTCGTGGGAAATGGACCACTTGACGGAAGGAAATAAATCTATATATGAAAAATATGAAGTGTGGATATCAAACCAAATCAACTGGAGGCATAACAGAGGAAACATGGGAGAAGATGGCATCTGGTACGATCAACACAAGCAGACTTTATAAAGGGCCCGAGACGCCATTTGCAACAGAGAGAGCTATGGAGAATCCTCACCAAAGCCACCAGAAACAGCACCAGTATCATCTATGTCTGCAGAAATTTATAAAATTCATCCTGTTAACCATATATGAGATCCACGATGTACAAACAATATCTAGACAGCTGCATATATACGACCACCATTGCCTGCCGCTGTACATGTTGCAGGAAGGCTTTGAGGCTCCAGCAGTAAGGCAGCTACCGATCGATCGAGTAAACAAGAAATGTGAAAGCCACAACCTCAAACCACACTAGTAAGTCATAGTACTAGTCTGTTTGCTTTGCTATGCCTTGACCCAATTCCTCTACAATTTGATACAAGAAACAAATGAGATCAAAAGAGCATCGATCCAGAGACCAATTACTAATCACTTTGATGTTGTGCATCTCCTATCAAGAAGAACTCCAGAGGGCGGCGAGGTGAGCTCGAGGTCACAAATGGCGGTCAACCGGTAGGTGTAGTGCCAAGACCAGAACCTTTCCCGGACCTTGAAGGTCCCTCTGATGGTGTAGAGGATCTTGTTGCTCCTCATCTGGTTGAGCAGGTCGGCGGCCACCTCCGGCGGCAGCGCCACCTGGCTGGAGAGCATGTGGACGTTGAGCACGGTGAAGTGGCCCCGCGGCTGCGCGAAGGGCGGCAGCGCCTGCACCGACACGAGCCTTCCCCGGAAGAAGAGCTCGACGGCGCCGGACTGGATGACGACGCCCATCTTGTGGTTGGGGTTGGAGATGTTGGCCACCAGCGTCATGTCGCCGTTGTAGTAGGACGACGGCGAGCCGACGTAGACGGCGTTGAGGGCGGCGTTGGCGACGTCGAAGGAGGGCGTCCTCGGCTTCACCGAGAGGTAGACGATGAGGATGACGAGGCCGGCGAGGATGAGGAGGACGCTGAAGGCGAAGCCGGCGATGGCGCCGCACCACATGGCCGGGGTGGTCCGGCGCCGCGGCTGCAGGATGATCTTGGACGGCGGCGGCGGATCGGGCGTCGCCGGCTCCTGCTGCTGCTGCTTCATGCTGATGATCTTGGTGACGATGGTCCTTGGGGACTGGAGGTGGTACGGGGTAGGACTAGGAGTACCCATTGATCCCGAGCAGCAGCAGCAGCAGCAACAACAACCAATCACCAACGAAACCACAGAGATGAGAGGAGAGGAGAAGAGAAGAAGCCAAGTGAGAGTATGGTGTCCAAACGGGAAAGCAAAAGGGAGCCAAGGGAACGAAGTAATGGAGGTGAAAGGAGGCTACTTCTAATCTAATGCAAAAGCAAAATAAAGAGGGAAGGGATAAAGAAGAGGCTTTTGCAAAGCCGTGAGTGGATGCTGGCCCGGGCTGCCATTGCCTCGATCGACTCCATTCCCATTCCCATTTCCACCATTGAAGATTAGGAGTAAAGGCAGTGCAGTGTGGGTGCCGGCAATTGATTGGGGCCTGCTTTAGAAAAGCATATTTCGAGCTGTGCGAGATAAAGCTCTCGCTCGGTTATTGGCCTCCTTTTTCATGTCTTCTGGAATGCGCTCTTCCTCCCACTAAGTTAAGCAAAACAATGTAGGAAAAAACTCACTCCATTCTTGTGGCAAGAGGCAACTCAGTTAAGAAAAATAATGTAGAAAACACTCACTCACCATCGATACTGATTTCTGCGGTCTTGTGCTTAAGCTCAAGCTTAATTTCCGTGGGAAGTACTGGTGAATGTGAGAAACTCAAAATTGTTACTACTACGGCCGGGAGCGGGAAGAGAAGCCCGCGCAGGTTGCTTAACCATGAAAAAGCGCAAAGCACACGGAGAACGACGGTTAATTCATGGCTAAGGAACCAGGGACATTCTTGATGGCCCGCATGTGGCTTTATGCTACCTTCCCTATTCTTGAACGCGTTCCTTTTTCGTGGTTTTTCTTTTGATGAGTTTTTTTTGCGTCAGATTGACCGATGAGCATCTGCCACGTGAATTAGTGGGAGGTGTTTTTGACAAAAGGTGGATTTTATTACTCCCTCTGATCCATATTAATTGTCAATTTTTTCTTCTAAAATTAACTGTCGGCAATTATCGAAGTCATATAAAATCAAATCTATGCGTAGGGAGGACAAAAGAAAACCCGAAGCGATCAGATCCGTAATCCGCAAACTACGGCAATGATCATAACCGCACCAACCATCTCATGCCACCATGCGGACGTCGAGATTCTCCAATAGCAATGTTTTTAAGAAAGGAGCTACACTCAAGCACTGCTGTCACCAGTTCTGTCAGAGGCTGATATTTAAATCAAATACTAAGGGATGCAATGAACGAAGTCGATGACCCCGAGACTCTTTTCTTCGAGAGTTTGACATTCAAAAGTAGGTGTACGATAATGTCCTTGAGCAAGCCTGCTGCACTGTGGCCCCACCATGATCAGGTGTATAAATACTTCCGATAATGGTGGTAACTAGCATCCACCACACACATACTCAGGATTTCACTGATGCTCCATAGAGCTCAACAACCGTTCCCTTCAAATATTACCGAAGCCCGACTCTACGAACACATGCCATGCACTTCATATCGTACACGCATTTTGCATGGCATGCTTAAACAAATTGAATATCACAACGCAAACTCCAATGAGGGAATTAAGGATACATAACACATCCCTTATACATGAGCAGATAGACAATGGCAAACAAACGCCTCGAAGGCCGGTCATAACATGGCAGCGGATCAAGCATAAAAATATGGAATGGCATCCCCGCCATATCGACCAAAAGCCAAATCCCGGAATGAGCTAGCAAACTGAGTGACCTAGCAACTAGGCATCGCTCATGTGACCAAAAATGAAGTAGTCACCTACGCTAGACTCACATACAAGAATACTGTTTGGAGTTCCCAATGAGTACTTTCGTACTCGAACTTAATCACTGATATATGAAAGTGACCTAACAGCAAGGCATGAATATTAGGCATAGCATAATTCCGGGATAAACATGGCACAAGAGGCGCCCATTCAACATATGGTGTGGTTTCATACTCATGGTAATTAAATTATCCGATTGTTATAGTGGCAAGCAACAATTGTACACCCCCACTATAAATGAAAAAAATGGATACACCTCTATTTCAAATAAAAGGTTAAACAAACAATGTAGAAGTGATCCGTTTAGTTCACGTTTCAATGGGATCTAAGTGCCTCCTCCAAATCACAGGTAGCAAAAGCCAGTTGGAAGATGGTCAACCTAGACACCATTGATACGCATTAGGTGGCCCTTTTACCTGGCTCATCGAGTGTACTACAATTGATTCATGATGGCATCCTTCAAAACATGCATGTGGTTACCCACTGCACCACCACCAACCGGTAATACACTACGGTGGTTCACAACTCACTTGATTAATTCCGTTGTTGATTAGTCAAAATTAATGTCATGACCCACTGATCATGAAAAGCGAGGAACTGCTAGACATGTCACACAAGGCTAAGCATGGATGTTGCAAAGGAAAGTATAACCTGATCACCAACAAGGACAAAAGGCAAGATAGCATAACCTTTCAACATTAGTAAAACATGAGATGAAGGGCCGACAAGCGGATGCTTGCTTGGCTGTACAATCTCTTGATACCAATGACAATTAACCTCAGAAGTCCCTCGTTGTTGAACTCTACCGATTAGAAAGCAAAAGACCAAAAAAGACATTGGGCAGCAGAAATCAACAACATAACACAAATGATGATTCAAATGCATGGAATGCATAATGGAGCGAATAAGGCCTTTCCTAACTGGTTGCACACACAACCAGTATCGTGGCCGTCGCTGCACATTGTGAATCAACACGCCCAGTCCCACACCGGGTCCCACCCATATTTCTCTTTCCCATGTCTCTGCTAGATTCCCTGTAGACCACTGTTTGCATGTCTGACACTAATATAGCTAGCAGCAGGTGCCTATGCTATCAGCTTCTTCAAAACAAAATTGCACTACAAACAAATATATCACCATATCTTTTAATTGCTTTTGTGCAAAAATAAATTCGTATTTTTATTTCACTTTTTCATGGCGAGCTCTTCGAAACAAGCCCAATATCAACATATTTAAATTTAGAGATGGGAATTACTATATATCAAACACATGACAAAGAAGAAAAGTTTGTTGAATTATACCACAAAGTTATTCAGAAATTTCATACAAAGTACCAGCTAGGTAAATGTAATATTTCGTAAAAAAAAACTTAATTGGCAAAAATGACCAGCACATTCAACCATAAAGTTTTTTGAATTATACCTGAAATTTCTTCAAAATTTTCATACAAAGTGCGAGCTAGGTAAATTTAAAGTTCATTGCTTTTCCCATAAAGTTTGCTGATTATAACAGTAAAGTTCATTGGATTTTTCTATAAAGCTCGCGGATTATAACAGTAAAGTTCATTGGATTTTTCCATAAGCTTCCGACATCCATATGTTTTGTTTGGAACAATCAAGTAGTTAATTAACAACAATTTATTCACACCATATTTAAGAATAATTAACCACAGTTTGGCCCCTTTAATTAAACACGGTTGAAATCATCCATTAACCTTTTTATTAATGGTGCATGACCAAGGAGCACCTACGACAGAGATTCCAAGACAGTGGGGAATCGTGCATGGCAGCATGCAGTAGATGTGATGTGCATGCTAGATGAGTGGAGGAGATATGAGTTGTGCGCGCAATCAGTTAGGTTAAATCCTATATGAAAATACTAGAAGCGGTCTGGCGCCTTGCCGTGCTTTTTTTCTCATATAATTGCTCAATTGAGCATTTCTTTGCTTCTGGGTTGTAGTTTTTCATGGGCCATACTAGTTGGCTTGGTCGTTTTATTTTTTGTGATATTTTAGTAGGAGTGGTCTTCGTATTGAGAAGTGCAAAAATATATGGGATCGGCTTACAGGCTGCAGCAACAAAGTTTCCTCCATAACTCAAAATAGGTGACCCAATGGCTACATCGGAGAAGTTCAAAGGAGGAAGAAGATGGGAGATGAGGAAGAGACATAGAGAGGATGCCAGGTAAAAGCCGTGCCGTTGCCGTGATCCTACTGAATGGCTTCCTCGTCGCTTGCTTCCCAGGTACTCCCTCCGTTTCTAAATATAAGTCTTTTTAGAGATTTCAATATAGACTACATGTGAAGAAAAATGAGTGAATCTACACTCTAAAATATGTCTATATACATTCGTATGTAGTTCATATTGAAATTTTTATAAAGACTTATATTATTTTTTTTAGAAGAAGAACAACTTATATTTAAGAACGGATGGAGTACTTGTAACCAGCAGCCTGTTAGTGCACAGCTGCGTTCGGCCCACATACTGTCCAAGGGCGAGTCATGGAGGCCCCTAGCATAACTTTAGTTAATTGGTGGTCGGCGCGGCAATTAGACAGGGGCCAAACTAACAAGGAGATCAAGAATCAAATCCTCCGCGTCAAAAAGAAAAAAAGAGAATCAAATCCTCCAAATAGAGAGCAGTTGCTATCTGGTTTGGCCTTGCATCGCACTCACATGCATGCCCGCATGGTTTATTCATGCGCTGTGCACAAGACAAACCACGCACGCATATCTCGTAGAATCTAGATATCTCATCTCTGATTTTCTCTGCATCAAATCTTCTAGAAAGGGACCAACCAACCATAACATATCCAATCTCCTTGCTTCATTAATTGGGCTCGTGTTTTTGGGTTGCTGGAACATCCTTACAGATTATTTTTTATCTTTTGTTTTTGCGGGATAACACATAAACAAGCTTCTTGATTTGCTCTCTCTACAACTCCTTCCGTTCGCAAATATAAGATGTTTTGCATATTTCAAATATGGACTACGTACCAACCGTAATAATGAACAAATATACTAAAATACGTCTACATACATCTAAATCAAAAAAAAGTTAGAACAACTTATAAAAGTGAACAAAGGGGACTATTAATTTGTGAATTTAAGTAGATGCAATGTTAAGGAACATGCAGAAAGCTTCGTATGGAAACCTTCTCTCGACACTCGTCTGCCGCCACCCATCGTCCCGCCGGCCTCCTCCTCCTTCCCTGCTACGCCAGTGGAGTGAGCGGGGAGATCATCATTTACTGGTGGGGCCTTTTATAGATCTTTGTCCATTGCTAGGCCCTTCCAGCGGTGGTACGACGGTGTTCAGTAATGGTTCCTCTGGCTTCCTCTGTAGGCTCGGCAGTGCTTGTATTGCCGAACATCGGCGAGATTGGTTGGACATGTAGGTCTTCAATATTTGTTGCTTCGGCCCTTCCGGTAGTGGAAACGGTGGTGCTCAATAAGGTCTCCCCTGGCTTTGGCGATGGGTGCGTCATTAGATCTAGCGATGCGACCGGGTGGACAGTTTGGCCTTTCCCTCTGTACAAGCAAGGGGAGTTGGTTACGTCTTCGTGAGGCCGGTGGTGCTCCAGCAATAGTGTCGCCGATTTGCTTATTTGGCCGACTTGGGTGGAAGTCTAGGTGTGATCGACCCAGTGTCATCTTCTTCTCGGTGAATCCTAGCTGCCTATATATGTGGATGCTACTTTCTTGTTCCGGCGATTACGCAGCGGTAGCAATATCGGATGGCCATCGACATGTGCACGATGGAGAGGGAGGACGGACGACTTCCTGATGAATGGACTGTATTTTTTTGGGTGGATTTTCTTGTAATGCTGGTGTTCGATTAATACAAAACGTCCGTTCCTTTGGGAAAATCAATATAATGTTCAGTTTCTTTGATTCTTAGATTTCGTATAAGTAGATCCAAATCATATGTTGTCACAATTTTCTGAAGCGCCAAGATAATAAGCAAAATTGCATTCTCTCTCCCGAGAATAAGGGATCTGCATGGCTGCATGCAACATGTGGATCAACAAGTTGCAGGGTGAGACAAGACCATCTCCATTTTAAATGAGACGTAAGATGCAAATGGTGCCCATCTTTGTGTGTATATATAAACACCGGCACTCGTCTAAACGTACATTCAGTGAGACAAGCAAGCACACACCAGTTGAGCTAAGCTTAGCTACCTAACGGCGAAGCGGCTAAGCAAGCTCGAGCTCGCCGTGGCATGGAGGCCGAGATGTACGTCCACCACGCCGAGCCACTCCGGGCGAACACTGCCACGTGCATCCCAAGGCTACGCGGTGGCGGCGTCCGGCGTCGGCCGCCCCGCGGAGCCGCTCCGGCCCCCACTGCGTCGGCGTCTGTGATGGACCGCGTCCGGGACGTCCTGGTACGGCTGGCGATGCTGTCGGCGGCGTCCACGTCGCCCAAGGCTGGCGCCGGCCGCCTCCAGCAGCACACGACGGCCACAGCGCCGACGAGGGCGGCGTCGGTGCGCATGAGCCCGTCCTACTCCGAGTCGTACCCGAGCGACGCCGTCGACGACTGCATCGAGTTCCTGAAGCGGTCGGCGGCCGGCAATGGCGCCGTCGTTTATGCCCCTGCTGGAGCAGCCGCCGCAGAGTCAATGAGCTCGGCCCCGCCGCCGTCGCCGTTGCACGCGTGATCTGCATGCATGTGACGTGCCACTAGCTGGAATCTTAATTATTCTGCAAGATCCACGCATGAGTTGGTGTGTGTTTGACTGTTCGTACATGTGGATGTCTGTTGGGTGGTGGTTGCATGCATGTGTAGTGTGGTAGATGTTGGCGTACGTGTTGGATGTATATAACCAAAGTTTTGTGCAAGTTTAATTACCCCAACTTGCCAAGTGGGGTTACGATATTGCATGTATCTGTGGGTTGTTATGTGGAATATGCTTTCTCTGCATGAGCCATGAGCTAGCGTTCGTTTTATCCTTTGGAGTCATGCATGATGCAGACCATGTATAGTATCAATCAGTTGATGGTGCACAGGCACCAACAATTTTGGGATGAGTTTTCCAGCTAACATGCTTCCATAAAAGATAGATATAACCACAAGATGTATCTTCAAGTCTGTGCTTGATCAGACGATGACGGTTGCGACCTCGCTGGCGAGATTCATGGTGGTTATGGTCAGGGTTCACAAGGCTACGTCACAGGACGGTACTGGACAACTGGTGTTGGGATCATGTTGACACTGGTCGCAAGTAGGGATTCGGTGATGGCTAGGGAGCCGACGACCACGGCTTAGGGTGTGGTTTCTTTTGTCTCATGGCGAGTCTACGCGCTCTGTAGGGGCTTTGGCCTTGTAAGACTGCTCGCGGCCTCTTCGGCCTCCGTAACTTACGACATTAATCTTACGATGGTCGGGATGGCTTTTGGTGCTGTAATCTAACTTATGTTTCGGTACGATGCCTGTTGTGGGCTTTATTAAGTTAAAGCCGGACGCATCTGGCGTCTTTGTTCTAAAAAAAGTAGGGTTTCGGTCAGCAATGTTCGATAATAGAGCGGATGCACGGGAGATTGGAAAGGAGGCATGAGGCTATTTACAAAGTCATGCCGGAGGATTTTTTTGTTTTTTGGAGGAGGCTTTGAAGGCAATTACGATGGAGAAATTTTAGAATGGTCCAAACTGATGGTGACTAGGGGTCTAATGTTGCGTGCTACATGAGGCTGGTCACAATGGGCAAGAACATAAGCTAGTAACTTACGCACTTCCTAAACTATGTTACTACCTCCATACTGGGTAGGAACATCTATGCAGTGTCATGCAACGATGTATTTATTAGGTTATAGACTCATTGTTTCTTGGAATGTGTGATGTTCCGGTAACTTAGCTAGTTACCACAAGCACCTCTCTCTTCATTAAATATGTGACATATAAGCAAAGTTGTATTAAAGTGTGTGATGTTACTCCTAAGTTCCTCCCCATTGTGACCAGCCTGAGCGTGGAACCGGCCGGGTGGGATTTGGTCGGTAGTGTTTAAACCATCTCCTAGTTAATGTATTTTTAGCAGCTTCAAAGCATTGTGCACATGATGTCCATCTATGGAAACGAATAAGGCATCTCCACTCCTAAAGGGGGAGTTGGTAGGCCAGCACCATGATTTTTTTCGCCTCACCTCCCACCACCGTAGCCTTTCTATGTTGGTTTCTTATCCGACGGTTTATTTTCCTCTGCACTATTTCCTTACATACTAGCACTTTCCTAACGACGAAAGATCACATATCTAACTTTCCTAACTTACCAATCGACCGATCCCTCCCATCAATGCAATTTTCTTAAGCAAATAAATAACGGATTTTAAGGAAACAAGTAACAAATTTTAAGAAAACAAATAAGGATTATAAGGAAATTAACATGTGAATCATGACACACCATACACCATAGAAACAAATAATATGTAGCACGGCATTTTTCTAGGCCTTTTTTTAATGCCCCACATGGCAATTTTTTAGTAAAGAGCATGACATTTTAATAATTAACAACATGACATTTCTATTATTAAGAGGATAGCAATTTTATAATTAGTAACATGGAATTTTTATTTTTAGTTGCACATCATTTTTATTTGTCAAGAGGGATGTCAGTTTTATGACTAAGAGCATGTCATTTTCATTTTTAGTAACATGGCATTTTTATTATTAGGAGGCTGGCATTTTTATTACTGAGAGCATGGCATTTTTATTAGTGCTTGCATGACATTTTTTTATTACCAATAGGATGGCTTTTTTATTAGTAAGAGGATGACATTTTTTTATTGTCATGGCAAAAAAACAAAGACATGGCATTTTTTTTATAAAATTTTACACAATGGATAAAATAAAGAAAAAAATTACATCGGGGCATTTTTGTAAAGTAGCATGCCTTTATCTAAATCAACATGACATTTTTATAAAGCAGCATTTTTTCATATGCATGGAAATTATACATTTTATGATTTCTCTATTCTTATAAGAAAAAAAAATGTGTTTTTGGTTCATGGCATTTAATATAAAAAATTAGTAAACTCAACCTTTGGGCCAATCGTGGTACTCCTTGGCGAACGATTGAGGGGGCGCGGGGATTCGTTCGCTGGGAGCAGCTCACCCTAGCGATCAAATTCGTTCGATCGACCCCTCCCTCCCGGCGACTGTTCACCAATTATTTGAGTCCATAACTTTTTGGAGCTGGCTTTGAAGGCAAATATGATGGTGGGTAGTGGTCTAATGTTGCTTGTTATATGAGTGTTGAACCGGATAGGGTTCGGTCGGATAGTGTTCAAACCATCTCGTAGTCAATATATTTTTACCAGGTTCAAAGCATTGCACGGATGTTGTCCATCCACGGAAACAAATATGGCATATATCGTACTACATTTGGAAATGGACATGGTAGAAAAGTAGGGGAATGTCAAACCAGAAACAATATAAAAATGAACTTAACCAAAAATATTACTCCCTCCATTCCAAAATAAGTGTCATGGTTTTCATTCAAAGAGTTCCAAAATAAGTGTCGTGGTTTTAGTTCAAATTTGAACTAAAATCGCAATGCATATTTTGGAATGGAGGGAGTAGTTCACATAGAGAAAAATTATAATAAAATATGGATTTATTAAGTGAAAATGGGGAACCCATGGATTAATTTATAGCAAAAATTGGAATAAGTTATGGTCTAGTCAGACTTAAATTTCATGTATTGCTTCTATTGTATGAACCTAGGTAATGCAGCGAAACATGGCCCACTCAAATCATCAATTGTATGACGGAAATTCCTGCATTGCTACGAGACCGGAACCTCCTATTCCTCGATGTACGCAGTGGAAACCGAGCTAACACGCACCATCGTCATCCCCAATGCGTGAACTTGGGCAAGCCCTGTTGCAGGGCGGGGCTTCCCAATTACTATTTTTACGTTTCTTTTTGTTATTTTGTTTTCCCCTATTCTTGGCTTCTTTTAAAAAGCTTTGTAATTCAGAAAATTTCTGATTTTTTTTTAAAAAAATCATGAAATAACAAGGTGCAGGAATTCAAAAAATATTTGCGAATTCAAACAATATTCATGATTTCAAAAAATGAACATTGTCTGTATATTGTCCAATTTGGTTTTGAACTTTTTATGGATATATTTTGAATATTGATGAAACTTTCGTGTTTGATGAAAAAACTGTAAATTTTATGAACAATATTTTTAAATTCATGAAAGTTTTTTGAACTAAAGAAGATTTTTTTACTTGGATGATAGTTTTTGAAAATGGGTGAACTGTTTTTTCATTCAATGAACATTTTTGAAAATGAAGAACATTTTCTGAAATTAATGATATTTTTGTATATGATTTTTTAATATTAGTGAACATTTTTTGAATTTGAATAACAACTAGACTGACATAAGTGGACTTACACGGGGAATAGTATTCCGCATGAGACTTCTTGGTGTCATACTGGGGCGTGCCTATGTCTCCCGAGACCATGGTTGCGCTCGGGTCAAGCGCCTCCTTAAATGAGAAAGCCCAGCACGTAGGTGGCCACAGGCAAGTGTCTCGTTTTTTCTTCTTCTTGTGTTTGTTCTTTCCATTTTTTCTTTATTTTTTAATTTCTATTTAAAGTTTCAGGTGTTTTAAATAATATATATTACAAAAACACTTTATATAAAATGTTTGACGAAATTTTAACCCAGCATTTGAAAAATGTTAAATGCGTATGAAAAAAATGTTTCTCATGTATAAGAACAAGGTATACAAACAATATACAAGGTGTATAATCAAGTTTATCATGTATTTATGAAAATGTTAATCAAGCAGTTGAAAAATGTTAATCCAGTATTTGAAATATGATAATCCAGCATTTGACAAATGTTAAATGTGGATAAAAAATGTATGTCAAATATACGAAAAATATATAAAAAACAAAAACTTTGTGTATAACAAAATGTGATAATGTATTTAAAAAACTGTTAAACATGTATAACAATATTCCTGGTGTATACAAAAAAAGGACATGTGTGTGAAAAAAGGTTGATTGCAATTTAACAAAATATTCACCGTGTGTTGAAATATGTTGACTATGTATTCAAGAAATGTTAATCTTATATTTGAAAAACATTAACTGTGTATAAAAATGCAAACAAATATTTATAAAAAATGTACAATGGTTACAGAAAAAAAATTGACTTAGAAAATTAGTTCCATTATGTGTTGAAAAAAGATAAACGTGTATATAAAATATGCTTCTTACGTATAAGGAAAATATAGAATATGTACTGAAAAAAGTTGACATGCGTTGAACAAAAAGGAACCCGATGAAAATCGACAAAAAACCAAAGAAAAATGAAGGAACGCAGTAAAAAGCAAAGAAGACAAACAAAAGAAATCAATAAAAAGAAAGAAATCACGTTGCAAAAGATTGAAAACGTAAAAAGAAAGAAAAGGAAAATAAAGAAAACCAAAGAAAGCCAGAAAAAGAAACAAAAAGACCAAAGAGAAAAATGAAACAAAAAACAGTGCAAATCAATAAAAAATGAGGAAGGAACAACAGAAAACCAAAAAGGAAGAAAATTAATTAAAAAAGAAAACCAGAAAAAACCAGTGCAAAAAGAAGAAACAAAAATAATAAAACTAAATAAAAATGGGTAAAAACAATGAAAGCCGGCAGAAACCATAAGGAAATGAAGAAAACTGAAAAGAGAAAGCAAAATAGAAAGAAAATCCAGAAGAAAAGAAAAGAAAAAAGAGAAAGCAAAATAGAAAGAAAATCCAGAAGAAAGCGAGCGAGAAGCGAACGATCGAACCAGTACAGCGAACGAGTTACAGTGAGGAGAAGAAATGGGCCATCCCATATACCTACACGATGAGAAAATCCTTATGGCGATGGCTGTTTTAGTCATGCTGGGGCCAGCACTTGCCTACAACGCTATAGTAAGTGGGTCAGCCCAATAAGATCGTGATTTATTCTTTTCAGTTTCCTTTTTTGTTTATGTTTACTTCTCTATTGCTTTTGATTTTACTTTTCCTTTTATTTTTAGGTGTTCGCTAAAATGTAAATTTTTAATCATGTGTTTGAAAAATGTTACACATGTATAGAAAATTGTTCTTGAAGTACAAGGAAAATGTACCACGTGTATGAAATAATTATCATGTATTTTTTTAAAAAAATGTTACTTATTTAGTTAGAAGATGGTAAACATGTATAAAAAATGTTTCTTGCATGTATTATGTGTATGAAAATTGTATGCATCAAAACATGTTTCAAAAGATCTTAATCATTTATTTGAAAATAATTCAAAATTGCATAAAAATAAGGTTGATCATATATTTGAAAAAAATATTAAACATGTACAAAAATAAGGTTTCAGATGTATACGAAAATTTTATATCTATATGATAAAATGTAGATATCAAAACACACACACACACACACACACACACACACACACACACACACACACACACATAAACCCTATAATATTCGAAAAAAGTTAAACGTGTGTAAGAAAATTGTTTATTTTGTGTACAAAAAATGTACAATCTCTATGAAAAAAAATGTAGATATCAAAACATATATCTGGAAAAATGTTAATAATGTACTTGACTTGAGCGAGTATAACAAAAGTGTTCCTACAGAGAAAAATGTTAATAATGTACTTGACTTGAGCGAGTATAACAAAAGTGTTCCTACAGAATACGAACAATGTACAATCCATATGACGAAAAAGTAGTCCTCAAAACGTATATTTCATAAAAATGCTAAGCATGTATTTAAAAAATGGTAAAAATTTATAATTGTTTATAAAAAACTCTAAATGGAAAGATAACAAAAACAAAGAAAACGGAAAAGAAATAAATGAAAAAGAAGAAGACCAAAAGAAAAGGAAAACAGAAGAAGCATAGAAACTGATGCAAAATAGTGAACATAGTGAAAACCATGAAAAAAACAAATTAAAATAAAAAAAGAAGAAACAAAAGAAAACAGAAAACCCAAATAAATCTGACGAAGAAACAAATAAAACCAAACATAAAAAAGGGAAAATAAATCTAAAGAAGCGTGAAGCAAGCGCAGCAGCACCAACCGTACAACGTACACAGCAACTAGACCGAATGAGGAAACTCACCACAGAGAACACTCCATTGGGCCCATACGGATGGGTGTTGCGGGCGAGGGGGCTACCAACTCACTATGGCTAGTGTTGGCAAATCTAAAAAACCCAACTCATTATGGCTTATACGTTGTATACAGGGTCAGTACTAGGCGTCGGCCCAATGTTTCGGCCGGTCGCCTAACAGCCGTCCGATTGTCACCATCCGAACTGTCCAGGCCTTATCTTCTTCCCTCATATGAAAACGTTCCCCCAAACAAAGCTTCCTTCCTATGGGCATGGCGGAAGCAGCCAGAAAATCACCTTGGGTCCTCCAGTAGCCCGCTGCCGCCCCGCTCATCCTTGGCCGCCCCCACGCTTGTCGGCCATGGCGCTGCCCGCCCTCGTCGCCCTGGCCGCCCGCGCTTGCCGCTCTGGCCACCCGCACTCACTGGCGAACTCGAGCTGCCCCATGGTAGCTGCCTTCATGGTGTTGTGTGGTTGTCCGATGCTGAAGCTGGTTCTAGCATAAAACACATGTCGGTTGTAGCTTTTTTCCATGGATGCAGCTCCGCCTCGCCGACGATTGACTGGTTCCAGCAAACAGAAATGCCCATTGTAGTTTTTTTGCATTGTCTGACATAGAAAATGGAGACAACAGTTGCAGCACAAAATTGGTCACCGTCGTCACCGGTTCTAGCTCTCTGTTGCAGGTAGCAGCCTTTGCGTCTAAAATGAATGGATGTAGCAAAAGTCGTTGCCGGATGTAGCAAAAACCTATGACGGTTGCAACAAAAAGTCATCACCAGCATCGCGGTTCATAGCTCAGCCGTGATGGATGTGGCAAACATGATGCCACTTGTAGCAAAAAGCGATGCTAGTTGTAGCAAAACCGCGACGCCAGCTATGTGTTGTAGCAAAATGTGGCGCCGGTTGTACCAACATGTGATGCCGGTTGTAGCAAAATGCGATGTCGGTTGAAGCATGTAGCAAAAACTGCGACATTAATCTTTTTCTAGGAGCAGTGCCGCCCCGTCCTCGCCGTGCAGCGGTCACCACACTCACCTTTCGTGGTTGCAGCCTCCCCGGATGCCGGTTGCAGCTCCCTCCCACTAAGGTTGAAATCCCCTTCTGTTGAGGATGCACTCTAGTTCAAGGAGCATGCAACCATGGCCATGGATGCAACAGACAAACTCGCGAGTTCCAGCAATGAGTGCGCCAGTTGCATCATTTGTGAACTTGTGGAAAGAAAAGGCTTCCTGGCCATGCCCATGGGGGAGGGCTGGACGAGGAGGAGGCCAGGGCGACGACATCAGGCACGAGGTGTGCTTGTCCGAGTAGCGGCATCGCCACGGGTGGGCCCGACCATGGTCTGGTGCGGAGGTGGGGGGGGGGGGGGCAGGATGGGTGGTTGGCGATGAATCAGAAAAGATAAGGAGGAGTGGGCCTATGTGAGGAGCAATGTGATTGGTTGGATCAGATTTGATCCCACGTTGTTCGTGGGACTGGCCCAAAGTTCGGCCGGCGCACCGGGGGTAAACATTTTTCCTATATATATAGGAACGTGCCACAAGTCAGATCCAATAGGCCTCTGGCCCAGTTAGTGGTCTGCCTTTTTCTTCCACAAGTTGGTTTTTCTTTTTCTCTCTTCGGTTTTGGATTTTTTTTGAAAACCGGTTATTGGATTTTTCACCGTTATAAAAAAAGTTCAACATAGATTGAAAAGAGTTCACTCAATAAAAAAAATGTTCAATGTATCTAAAAATATGTTTTTTGTATATATATATATATACATATATGTATATATATAGTTACTATTCATCACATATATATAGTGTTACTATTCATCACCCAGGGTGCAGAATAAATTATTCTTCACCCGAGATAATTTTACGATCATTTTATAAATAAAATACATTTAAAATACAAATAGTTACATTCATATTGATTTACTGCATAAAATTTGGCATAACAAAAATAATATAGTTTAAAAATTGTATTTTATGTACATTTTACACTATGTTTTTACATTTGTAATTTTACGTAACATAAAAAAAATATCACGACGATTATAGGTTTTCTTACGTTCTCTTTTTCTGTCTAAAATAAGATAAAATTTACGAAACATAAAATTACGGTGCATAGATGTTAAAGTAGAGGTGGGTGAGGAATAACTATTCCTCACCCAGGGTGATGAATAGTCAATATATATATATATATATATATATATAAATACAAAAATATATATATATATATATATATATATATAGTTCACCGATATTAAAAACAAAGTTCATCATACACTAACAAGTTCACTCTATATTAAAAATCACTACATATAACATATCATTACAACCAAAAAATGTTCAATGTTTTTCTTAAATGTTTATAGTACACAGAAATGTTAACAGTATAACAAATAAAAACTACAAGAAAAACCAAATAAAAAAGAAGAATAGAATAGAAAAAACATAGAAAAGAGAAACACCATTCGGTTGTTGGTTTGGTTTTATAAAGTATGGCTTGTACACATAAGAACCTCATGCATCCGGATGCCAGAATCCACGCTTGATTCTTCACCGGTACATAGTGGAACCGCTAGACTTTGTACTTCCATGATCCAACCTCCAATAACCTCAAAGCGAACTAAAATTCTAAGCAAGTCATGGTTTCAACCATTAAAATCTATTGTAAACAGTTCCTTGACCGCATCCAAATGAAGTTTAGTACGTATTTCATAGGCTTACTTTTTGTGAAAACAGTATGTGTGGCGTTTCCACTGACTTGGAAATAACGTCTAGTAATAAAGCTTAGTCACAATCATCATCAACAAAAGTAGAGTGGGAAATAACCTCTAGCAATAAATGAGTTTTTTCCTAAAAATAAAATGAAGAATTTCAAATTAAAAATAAAAGAATAGCATGATATTTATTCAAAAGAAAAGAATCAGTTTTTTTATTACGTAAGATCAAACTAAGAAGTTTGAAATGAAAACAAAGCAGTTCATTGCTTATTTAAAAAAGAATTAGGATTTCGTGTTTCCAAAAAAAAGCCAACAAGTTCAAATTTTGAAAATAGAGAGGCTGATGTTTATGAAGAATAATTTTTTTGACTTTGAAAAATAGAATCAATAATTTAACATTAAAAAATTAGAGCAGTTTGATGTTTATAAAAAACAATGTTTTCCTTGTGAAAAAAATAAAAACATGAAGTTCAAATTAAATCAATATAGCTATTCGTATAAAACAAGAAATTCAAGTTAGCAAAAAAAAAAAAATCACAGGGGACAGGGTGGAATGGTTGCGGACCAAAAATATCAAGAGTTAGGGGATGGAACAAGAAAAGTTATTAAAATAAAAATAGTTTTATCATACAAAGATTTGATAGTTCAACCAAAAAACTAATCATGTATAATTTTTTATATGTATACCAATAATGTAAAATGTGTATGAATAAAATATACATCCAAACATGTAGTTGAAAATATGTTCATCATTTTTTTGAAAATGTTAAACTTGAATAATGTTTCTTATGATGTTTGAAAAGAATGAACAAAAAATGGTGCATAAAAGAAGAAAACCAAGAAAGAAACAAAGAAAACAAAAGAAAAAAGAAAAAGAAAATAAAAAGGACTAAAACAAGAGAAAACCATAAAACTACGTTGCAAAAAAGTGAAAAAACATAGAGAAAAAAGTCGCTAGTTGCAGCTACGATAATGGCTGGTCCCAGTAGCGCTTTGCAGAGGCGTGAAAAGGCTCCGTCTCGCAAGGGCGAGAAATAGCTCCCACAGAGATATAGGACCACAACGCAAAGATGACGTAATTCAGATGTGCACTAATTATTATATAGGAGTATATGAGAACTAGAGGGGCATAAATATGGTATTGTGCAAGTATTAATTATGGTCTTAGTTGTACTACTTTGTTCATCTTAGTTTAAAAATTGTCGCGGGCAAATGTACCGAGATCATTCAGAAGAATGATGCATGATTCACGAGCATGACACAAGCTTAGAACAATTATGGTCTCACTACAAGAAATATGCTATCTTGTGACCTCCACTATTGGTCACTGAAAGGTCATAGTTTTTCATTTGTGACCTTTTTGTGACAAAAAACATAAGGTCAAAAGCTGACGGTCGTAAACTGACTATAGCGACCTTCTCTGTAAGAAGGTCGTAGACGTTTACAACCAAAACAGAAGGTCGTTGAAGCTATGACCTTTTGTTTTGGTCACTGGCTGTCTGCCCAGGCCACGTCGGATCCGACGTGGCAAGCTGACGTGGCAAAATTGCGACCAATTCAAAAGGTCACAGGTAAGAATCAGCCCGGTCCGATTCATTGTTTTACGTGGGCCGAGCCCAATAATTCGCCTTTTTGTTCCATAAGCTTCGTTCGGTGTTTTGGGCCTTAGCCTTTCTACGGTCCATTTCTTTTTTTGGGTCTCATCTATTTTTCTTTTGGGCCTCGGCCTTTTTTCAGTCAATTTCCTTAATTTTCAGCCTTTCCTGTGAATATTATTTGGTAAATGGCCTTTCTGATGCCAAATACTACTAGGTCCCACTTCTTAGGTTCTAATTAAAAACTGCCCAAGTTTCAACTTCCACAATTTGAAACAATTATTTCAATGAGAACAGTAAACAAGTGAAAATTATCAAAACACATGCCAATTAGCCAAAATACTACAAATATACTTCTCAGGTTGTCCCAGGTTAGAGCTCTTGTAATAGCACAATCTTTACATCATTCATTTCACCAAGATACTATGATACTACAAATATACTTCCGACTTCTTCTTCCAGGCTAGAGCTCTTGTAAATGTTCGTAGAGGCTGAACAAAGCAAAGATCACCTTGTTGAGCAGCAGATCATCAAGATCATCGAGTTGGATCACTCAGCAGAGCATCCCCGGTCGCCGCCATGACTTGAGCAGCAACATCTCAGGTTGATAACCAGATCCTCAGAGTGAGCAGCAGTAGCTGATCCAAAGATTACCGCAATAGCAACAACAGATCCGATTAGCAACAGTACAACATATAATATCAGCAACATTAACTACTCCAAATCAATGATTCAACGTGTGCATGCCAAGATAAAGCTGCATCTTGATGCTTTTCATTGCTGATCAAGAGATTGTAATATTTTAATAATCCACTGCATGCGCCACATAGCTACTCCTACCTAGGTAGCTATATGTAGGTGTACTAGCTGCCAGCCCAAAGGCGAGTTGATTAGTAATTCAACATACACTAGCTAGCCAGCAAGCTACTGCTATGTCCTATCCTAGCAGCAACAACGACTTTTGTTTGTCATGTGTGTAAAGAAATGCATGCATTTCCAGTAAATATAAATGTATGCATGCTGCCATTGGCACAGACCACACTAGAAGAAAAATGCTCGCAGAGACCAGCAGATAGATCGACCTAGGTGTGCGCTTCTTTCCAGTCGCCGATTCTAACTGCCATCAACTTGCAAGCTTTACCTATGTGGTCACCATGCAGTAATGGCATGCGCACCAAAAGGAAGAGAAGAAACCGAGCATATAGTTTCATGTTGAAGGATCGACATGCCAGAAGAGGTCAGGCCACCGAGGTATAGGTACTCCCTGCGCTTGGTGATGATGGCGGCGCCGGAGAAGCACCCTAAAGCGATGGCGGTTCCGACAAACCCTGTCACGTGGATGCTGGTCGCACAAGAGCAACAGGCAAGTTATGTCAGCCAACATAAATAGCAAGGATGAGAAACGAATGTGAGCATTGAGCAGCAACAAACTAGAACTGTAGGTACATAAATAGCAAGTTATTGCCCAAGTAACAAAACAATCAGTCATATCAATTTTGTAGAACTGTAGGTACACAAATTCAGAACCACCAACAAAAATGAAGGCCCAAAAAGTCCATGCTCAAGCCCAAAGTTCAATAACAATAACCTGTGACATGTGGTCCAAACCCCACCGCAAAGGGCCTGTACAAACTGTCAATATAGGTAGCATCAATTAAAAGACTATAATGATAGCGGCCCATCCAAACAGCAGACAATGTTGGAAAAAGGAGGGTCTTAGGAGAACAATAGACTAATCCAGAAGCAGAATTTGGCACCTACACAACCTAACTAATAGTGCTTGCAAGAACAGCACAATGATGGATAAGGACATATAATCAGCAGATATCCAATAATCCAATCACAGGCATTCACAAAGCGATACGTGTCACACTCCCATGACATATGGTTTTGTTACTCTCTACAAGACAGGGACATTTACAGCAACAACAAAAGCAAATTCGTGTTTACCTTGGGTCAAAGTCTATGGGGAGCTCAATCGGAGGTCCAACGAAGCCCCTCCGGGAGGGCTCACATAGCTCTTTACGCTGTATCGAAATTAACACATATTTTAGATGGCGAAAATAGAATCCTGAACACACCAGTAATAATTGACATCGACTAGCAACGGAAAACAGATTCAGGCACAAGCAATTTTATAGCAGGATGAAAAATCTATGTGCAAAATTCATGAATGAAATTATAGTAGTAGCACAAAGGACCCTCACAGACATTTGTAATAGTACGCAAAGGTAAATAGAGTTCCCAGCAGACAATGTATTCCAGTTATTAAACAAATCCTCACCAAGATAATCGATGCAGTGGTGAACCAAACACAGTAATAATCCAAATATGATACTAATAAGCAGCAGGAACCTCCCTACTTTTGTGATATAAAACTAATATCGGACCAATTTTGTACCAAGTTGTACATAATCAGTGATGTACAGCATGGGAATGGCCAACAGTTAGTTGTTAAAAACGTTCAACAACCTTTTAGTTAACTATAAGAGGGCTTGTAGGCTTTCCAAACTATTAATTGACAGAACCCAAAATTGTATAACAAGATCACGTTTTTATTATATGACAAAAAGTTAACTAAAGCCAACAAAACAGTAAGGATCATTGCAATATTAACGTTGACACGTTTACATATTGTGGATGTGGAGATCGACATCATCAAGGAGCATGGGTTAATAATGGACATGTTTAATCTAGACATCTACTAGTTAAATCAGCTTGATTAGCGTCCAAGCTCTATACTGCTTACCACTCACTCAGACTCAGTGGCACCTACTTACCAGTCCTAAGTTGATAAGAGAATGCAGTGATGCTCATATTTCCGGCTTTGGCATAGCAGAACGCAAACTGAATAAAAATGACTTAGTTCGCCCACTTGAATAAGAATAGCAAGTCATGAAACTACTGGCTCCAACACACAGATAATGTGTATAGAAATGGTAGCTAGAAACTGACCCAGTACCACGTGAATGATATTTATAGATGATTCATAAAACTAATATTGCCCCCTGAATAGTTATTAACAGGACTTAAAAGTGTATAAGAATTCACCTTCTTATTACTCCCTCCGTCCCATAATGTAAGACATTTTTGCAAGCAATGTTAGCTTGCACAAACGTCTTATATTGTGGGATGGAGGGAGTATGTGACAAGAAGGTAACTAACGCCAACAGAGCAACAAGGACCAGTGCAATATTAACAATGACACATTTTATATCCCGTGGAGATAGACACCATCAAGAAACAGGGGTTAGTTAATAATGGACAGGTTTCAACTAGTTAAATCAGCGTCCGAACTCTATACTGGGTTCCACTTAGACGGTGTTGGCGCCAGCCGGCGGTGCTTGGTCCAGCAGGGGCAGAGGCACCAGCCGCTGGCGTAGGCGGCGATGATGACCTGGTTGATGAACACCAGGAACACCCCCAGGATGCCGAGACCCGTCGCCGGCGGGCTCCGGTACACGCTTGATTCGTCCGTTGTCTTGCACGGACTAACATAGACTCAGTTAGCACAGATCTATCGAATTGATGAAAAGATAATTGTGATGTTCGGTCTTGGATCCATGCCTTGGAGCTGTAGTTGTTGGCGACGAAGCCGAGGGTGACCGCGACGGAGCCGAGAAAGCCCAGGACCATGCACACCAAAGACCGCGTCTTTCTCCATGTTGCCCTTCTCCTTTTTTTTTTTCTGGATGAACTATCAGCAGTTAGAATCGCATTGGACTGTTTACACAGATGTATAAAAACAGGGTCTTATAAATGTGCAAAAGGACTTAAAAACAGAGTCACATTGGCTATTTAGAGTCTTGTAAAGCATTTAGTTACCTTGAAGAAATTGGCAGCTGGTTACTTGGTCCATCAATTTCGTTGGGATGGTGCCAATGCCATGGGCCTACACTAGAGGAAATCATGGATATGAAGTTAGTATTAGTATGGTGGTGCTTGACCCCCAAGAAAAAATGGAATTGGTAATTAACACAAACATGTGGCGTGCTTCGAGCACGGATGTTCAGGCATTTACCTCCGTGGGCGTGGAGCTCCTACTGAAGCCTGTAGCAGTCGAGCTAGTCGACCGTGTCGTCGGCGTGGTAGAGCAGCTGCTTGAGGGCTGCGTGGGATCTGGCCACCGACCTATTTCGGGCCGCCCTATCGTTCACGGCAGAGACGACCCCGTTGACTTGCTCGATCTCGTCCCTCAGCCCCTCCACCTCGCCGGAGGGACCTGCTTGGCGAATCCACCCGTCCAGCTTGCCGAGGCTCGGAAGGATGGTCTGAAGAAGCCATTGAATCGCCGCCTGCACATAACTGGTGTTGTCTACCGCCTCCATTCCGCCGGCAGATCCCGATGGCAGCGGACGGCGAGGGAAGAAGACGGAGGCGAGAGGGGGAGCACTAGCCCGCTTATATGGTCGGAGGAGCCTGAGCGGAGGCGCCTCATACTCCTCCACGGCAGCGGTGGTGGTGGTGGCGGCGAGGGAGGGAAGGAGAGAGGAGGGCGTGGGGGAGGCCATGGACGGCGGGGAGCTCCGCGGGAGGGAGGTGGCGGCCTTGATCTGGAAGGGAGGAGGTGGCGGCTGCGATGTGGAAGGGACGAGCGTGAATCCGACCGCGGCCGTGGGAGAGAAGGGGAGGGGAGGGGTTGTCGGTGACCGGGGTTGGGGGAGAGGACGGAGGACGGCGGCGGCGGCTGGGTGGTTGGGATTGAGAGAAGGTGCGAGAGGGTTGGGGGGTGGCGGCTGTGGGATGAGAGGGGGAGAGTGGATTAGGGGAGAGGAGTGGATCGGGGAAGTTAGGGTTTGGGTGAGAGGGTGAGGGGGTGAGGGCTGCCGTTGGATCCAGAAGCATCCGACGGTGGTTGATGCATGATCCGCGTGATAAGCCTATGGACCAATCAGAGCGCACCAAATGATTTGAAGATTTTTGACCATATAAATTGGTCATGATTGATTACATACAAATTTTTCATTTCATTTTTTAATGCTCAAAATGAGTTTTTTTGTGAAAGACCTATCAAATATTTGTTCAAATGATGTCATATTTTGGACAAGTTTACATCTTAAATTGGCAAATAACATTGACAAAGGGAGTTTTTATTTCTTTTGCATGAAAAAACAATTTTCCATTTTTCGAGTGCCCGAAATGAGGTTTTTCTGTGAAGAACCTACCAAATAATTATTGCAAAATTGCACCAAATAATTTTTCTAAAGTACTAGCCCATATTTAATGCACAATTGACCAAATGGTTGGGTGTAAAAATTTTTGATCCACCTCTGGTGAAAAAGACAAATTTCTGCCGATTCAGCTGGAAGCGGGTCAAATTTGAACTGCAGCTACCTCATAGTTTGCTCTTTATTTTTTTCAAAAAATCATTTATAGGTACATAAGTATCTATTTAATCAGAGAAACCCCAAAAAATTCCAAGATTCAACCACTAGATAGGAACGGCCATTCCCGCAGTTTTGACCACATTTTGAAACAGGCATAAAAAATTCAAACAAAATCAAAAAATTGGAAAACCTTTGCATTGTGTCCTTATATGTGACCAAGTTTCCAGGAAAAATAATAAACTTGTAATACGGTAATTATTTTAAAAAAATGTTCTAAAAAATGAGCTATCATGCGTGAAGATTCATGGCTTTCAAGCCAAATGATCAATCTTATGGCCACATTCATGGCATAGTTTGTTTAAATGATCTCATATTTTGCACAAGGGTGCATCTTGGAATTCCAAACAATGTTGCCTAAGGAAGTTTTCATTTTCTTTGCACGGAAAATTCATTTTTCATTTTCCGAGTGCCCAAAAGGAGGTTTTTTTGTGAAGGAACTACCAAATAATTGTTGCAAAATTGGACCAAATCATTTTTATAAAATACAAGGCCATATATAATGCACAAGTGACAAAATGGTTTGGTGAAAAAAGTTTTGATCTACCTCTGGTGAAAAAGACAAATTGTCGTCGATTCAGCTGGAAACGAGTCAAATTTGAACTGTAGCTGCCTCATAGTTTGCTCTTTATTTTTTCAAAAATCATTTCTAGGTACATAAGTATCTATTTAATCATAGAAACACCAAAAAATTTCAAGATTCAACCACTAGCTAGGAATGGTCAAGCCTGCCGTTTTGACCGCATTTTGAAACGGGCACAAAAAGTTCAAAAAAAATCAAAAAATTGGAAAACCTTCGCATTGTGTCATTATATGTGACCAAGTTTCCAGGAAAAATAATAAACTTGTAATACGGTAATTATTTTAAAAACGTGTTCTCAGAAATGAGCTATCATGCGTGAAGATTCATGGCTTTCAAGCTAAATGATCAATCTTATGGCCACATTCATGGCATAGTTTGTTTAAATGATCTTGTATTGTGCACAAGTGTGCATCTTGGAATTCCAAACAATGTTGCCTAAGGAAATTTTCATTTTCTTTGCACGAAAAATTCATTTTTCATTTTCCGAATGCACAAAAGGAGCTTTTTTTGTGAAGGAACTACCAAATAATTGTTGCAAAATTGGACCAAATCATTTTTATAAAATACTAGGCCATATATAATGCACAATTGACAAAATGGTTGGGTGAAAAAAGTTTTGATCTACCTCTGGTGAAAAAGACAAATTGCCGTCGATTCAGCTGGAAACGGGTCAAATTTGAACTGTAGTTGCCTCCTAGTTTGCTCTTTATTTTTTCCAAAAATCATTTCTAGGTACACAAGTATCTATTTAATCAGAGAAACACCAAAAAAATTCCAAGATTCAACCACTAGCTAGGAACGGTCAAGCCCGCCGTTTTGACCGCATTTTGAAACGGGCATAAAAATTCAAAAAAAATCAAAAAATTGGAAAACCTTCGCATTGTGTCATTATATGTGACCAAGTTTCCAGAAAAAAAATAAACTTGTAATACGGTAATTATTTTAAAAAAGTGTTCTCAGAAATGAGCTATCACACGTGAAGATTCATGGCTTTCAAGCCAAATGATCAATCTTATCGCCACATTCATGGCATAGTTTGTTCAAATGATCTCATATTGTGCACGAGGGTGCATCTTGGAATTCCAAACAATGTTTCCTAAGGAAGTTTTCATTTTCTTGGCACGGAAAATTCATTTTTCATTTTCCGAGTGCCCAAAAGGAGGTTTTTTTGTGAAGGAACTACCAAATAATTGTTGCAAAATTGGACCTAATCAATTTTATAAAATACTAGGCCATATATAATGCACAATTTACAAAATGGTTGGGTGTGAAAATTTTTGATCCACCTCTGGTGAAAGAGACAAATTCCCGTCGATTCAGGTGGAAGCGGGTCAAATTTGAACTGCAGCTTGTTGGGGAACGTTGCAGAAAATTAAAATTTTCCTACGGTTTCACCAAGATCCATCTATGAGTTCATCTAAGAAACGAGTCATGGGAGAGAGATTGCATCTACATACCACTTGTAGATCGCGTGCGGAAGCGTTCAAGGGAACGGGGATGATGGAGTCGTACTCGCCGTGATTCAAATCACCGATGACCAAGTGCGAACGGACAACACCTCCATGTTCAACACACGCACGGAATGGACGTCTCCTCCTTCTTGATCCAGCAAGGGGAAGGAGAGGTTGAGGAAGAAGGCTCCAACAGCAAGACGACGACGTGGTGGTGATGGAGTGACAGCCGATTCTCGGCAGGGCTTCGCCAAGCACACGCGGAGGAGGAGAGGTGTTGGGGAGGGGAGGGGCTGCGCCTTGGAAGTGTATTGCAGCCCTCCCCTCACCCCTCTATTTATAGGGGAAGGGGCAAGGGGGGCCGGCCCCTCTAGATGAGATCTAGAGGGGGGGCGGCGGCCAGGGAGGGGGGCTTGCCCCCCAAGCAAAGGGGGGCGCCCCCACTAGGGTTCCCCCCCAACCCTAGGCGCATGGGCCCAAGGGGGGCGCCCAGCCCTCCAGGGGCTGGTTCCCTGCCCCTTGTGGCCCATGAGGCTCTCCGAGAGGGGTGGCCCCTCCGGTGGAACCCGGAACCTCTCCGGTGGCCCGGTACAATACCGATATGACCCCGAAACTTTCCGGTGTCCGTTTGACAACTTCCCATATATAAATCTTTACCTCTGGACCATTCCGAACTCCTCGTGACATACGGGATCTCATCCGGACTCGAACAACATTCGGTAATCACATACAAGTCTTCCTAATAACCCTAGCGTCCACCGAACCTTAAGTGTGTAGACCCTACGGGTTCGGAGACATCTGAACATGACCGAGACGGCTCTCCGGTCAATAACCAACAGCGGGATCTGGATACCCATGTTGGCTCCTACATACTCCTCGATGATTTCATCGGATGGACCATGATGTCGAGGATTCAAGCAACCCCGTAAACTATTCCCTTTGTCAGATGGTATGTTACTTGCCCGAGATTCGATCGTCGGTATCCCAATACCTCGTTCAATCTCGTTATCGGCAAGTCACTTTACTCGTACCGTAATGCATGATCCCGTGACCAGACACTTGGTCACTTTGAGCTCATTATGATGATGCACTACCGAGTGGGCCCAGTGATACCTCTCCGTAACACGGAGTGAAAAATCGATCTCGATCCGTGTCAACCCAATGACACTTTCGGAGATACCTGTAGTGCACCTTTATAGTCACCCGATTACGTTGTGGACGTTTGGTACACCCAAAGCACTCCTACGGTATCCGGGAGTTACACGATCTCATGGTCTAAGGAAGAGATACTTGACATTGGAAAAGCTCTAGCAAAACGAACTACACGATCTTGTGCTATGCTAAGGATTGGGTCTTGTCCATCACATCATTCTCCTAATGATGTGATCCCGTTATCAATGACATCCAATGTCCATAGTCAGGAAACCTAGACCATCTATTGATCAACGAGCTAGTCAACTAGAGGCTCACTAGGGACATATTGTGGTCTATGTATTCACACGTGTATTACGATTTTCGGATAATACAATTATAGCATGAATAAAAGACAATTATCATGAACAAGGAAATACAATAATAATACTTTTATTATTGCCTCTAGGGCATATTTCCAATAGTCTCCCATTTGCACTAGAGTCAATAATCTAGTTACATTGTGATGAATCGAACACCCATAGAGTTGTGGTGTTGATCATGTTTTGCCCGCGGAAGAGGTTTAGTCAACGGATCTGCGACATTCAGATCCGTATGCACTTTGCAAATTTCTATGTCTCCATCTTGAACATTTTCACGGATGGAGTTGAAGCGACGCTTGATGTGCCCGGTCTTCTTGTGAAACTGGGCTCCTTGGCAAGTGCAATAGCTCCGGTGTTGTCGGAAGAGTTTGATCGGCCCCGACGCATTGGGTATGACTCCTAGGTCGGTGATGAACTCCTTCACCCATATTGCTTCATGTGCTGCCTCCGAGGCTGCCATGTACTCCGCTTCACATGTAGATCCCGCCACGAAGCTCGCTTGCAGCCGCACTACCATCGCTCCACCATTCAACATATACACGTATCCGGTTTGTGACTTAGAGTCATTCAGATGCGTGTCGAAGCTAGCGTCGGCGTAACCCTTCTGACGAGCTCTTCGTCACATCCATAAACGAGAAACATGTCCTTTGTCCTTTTCGGTACTTCAGGATATTCTTGACCGCTGTCCGGTGTTCCTTGCCGGGATTACTTTGGTACCTTCCTACCAAACTTACGGCAAGGTTTACATCAGGTCTGGTACACAGCATGGCATACATAATAGATCCTATGGCCGAGGCATAGGGGATGACGCTCATCTCTTCTTTATCTTTTGCCGCGGTCGGGCATTGAGCCGAGCTCAATATCACACCTTGCAGTACAGGCAAGAACCCTTTCTTGGACTGATCCATTTTGAACTTCTTCAAAATCTTATCAAGGTATGTGCTTTGTGAAAGACCTATGAGGCGTCTCGATCTATCTCTATAGATCTTGACGCCTAATATATAAGCAGCTTCTCCAAGGTCCTTCATTGAAAAACTTTTATTCAAGTAGGCCTTAATGCTGTCCAAGAGTTCTATATCATTTCCCATCAAAAGTATGTCATCTACATATAATATGAGAAATGCTACAGAGCTCCCACTCACTTTCTTGTAAATGCAGGCTTCTCCATAAGTCTGCATAAACCCAAACGCTTTGATCATCTCATCAAAGCGAATGTTCCAACTCCGAGATGCTTGCACCAGCCCATAAATGGATCGCTGGAGCTTGCATACTTTGTTAGCATTCTTAGGATCGACAAAACCTTCGGGCTGCATCATATACAGCTCTTCCTTAAGATAACCGTTAAGGAACGCTGTTTTGACGTCCATCTTCCATATCTCATAATCATAGTATGCGGCAATTGCTAAAATGATTCAGACGGACTTAAGCTTCGCTACGGGAGAGAAAGTCTCATCGTAGTCAATCCCTTGAACTTGCCGATAACCCTTAGTGACAAGTCGAGCATTATAGATGGTGACATTACCATCCGCGTCCGTCTTCTTCTTAAAGACCCATTTGTTTTCTATCGCTCGCCGATCATCGGGCAAGTCTGTCAAAGTCCATACTTTGTTTTCATACATGGATCCTATCTCGGATTGCATGGCTTCAAGCCATTTGTTGGAATCCGGGCCTGCCATCACTTCTTCATAGTTCGAAGGTTCACCGTTGTCTAACAACATGATTTCCAGGACAGGGTTGCCATACCACTCTGGTGTGGAACGTGTCCTTGTGGACCTACGAAGTTCAGTAGCAACTTGATCCGAAGTACCTTGAAGATCATCATTAATTTCCTCTCCTGTCGATGTAGGCACCACAGGAACATTTTCCTGAGCTGCACTACTTTCCGGTTCAAGAGGTAGTATTTCATCGAGTTCTACTTTCCTCCCACTTACTCCTTTCGAGAGAAACTATTTTTCCAGAAAGGATCCGTTCTTGGCAACAAAGATCTTGCCTTCGGATCTAAGGTAGAAGGTATACCCAATGGTTTCCTTAGGGTATCCTATGAAGACGCATTTTTCCGACTTGGGTTCGAGCTTTTCAGGTTGAAGTTTCTTGACATAAGCAACGCATCCCCAAACTTTTAGAAACGACAGCTTAGGTTTCTTTCCAAACCATAATTCATAAGGTGTCATCTCAATGGATTTAGACGGTGCCCTATTTAAAGTGAATGTAGCTGTCTCTAGTGCGTATCCCCAAAATGATAGCGGTAAATCGGTAAGAGACATCATAGATCGCACCATATCCAATAGAGTGCGATTACGACATTCGGACACATAGTTACGCTGAGGTGTTCCAGGCGGCGTGAGTTGTGAAACGATTCCACATTTCCTTAAGTGTGTACCAAATTCGTGACTTAAATTCTCCTCCACGATCTGATCGTAAGAACTTTATTTTTCGGTCACGTTGATTCTCTACCTCATTCTGAAATTTCTTGAACTTTTCAAAGGTCTCAGACTTGTGTTTCATCAAGTAGACATACCCATATCTACTTAGGTAAATGCGTGAGAGTGAGAACATAACGATATCCTCCGCGAGCCTCAACGCTCATTGGACCGCACACATCGGTATGTATGATTTCCAATAAGTTGGTTGCTCGGTCCATTGTTCCGGAGAACGGAGTCTTGGTCATTTTGCCCATGAGGCATGGTTCGCATGTGTCAAATGATTCATAATCGAGAGACTCTAAAAGTCCATCAGAATGGAGCTTCTTCATGCGCTTGACACCAATGTGACCAAGGCGGCGAGTGCCACAAGTATGTGGGACTATCGTTATCAACTTTACATCTTTTGGTATTCACACTATGAATATGTGTAATATTACGCTCGAGATTCATTAAGAATAAACCATTGACCATTGGAGCATGACCATAAAACATATCTCTCATATAAATAGAACAACCATTATTCTCGGATCTAAATGAGTAGCCATCTCGCATTAAACGAGATCCTGATACAATGTTCATGCTTAAACTTGGCACTAAATAACAATTATTGAGGTTCAAAACTAATCCCATAGGTAAATGTAGATGTAGCGTGTCGACGGCGATCACATCAACCTTGGAATCATTCCCGACGCCAAGATCGTCACCTTCGCCCTTCGCCAGCCTCCGTTTATTCCGCAGCTCCTGCTGTGAGTTACAAATAGAACAACGACACCGTATCAAATACCGGGAGTTACTACGAGTAGTGGTAAGGTACACATCAATAACATTTATAAAAAATATAACATTAGTGTTGCCGGCCTTCTTGTCCGCTAAGTATTTGGGGCAGTTCCGCTTCCAGTGGCCCTTCCCTTTGCAATAAAATCACTCTGTCTCAGAATTGGGTCCATTCTTTGACTTCTTCCCGGCAACTTGCTTACCGGGCGCGGCAAAATCTTTGCCGTCATTCTTGAAGTTCTTCTTACCCTTGCCCTTTTTGAACTTAGTGGTTTTATTGACCATCAACACTTGATGTTCTTTCTTGATTTCAACCTCTGCTGACTTCAGCATTGAGAATACTTCAGGAATGGTCTTCACCATCCCCTGCATATTGTAGTTCATCACAAAGCTCTTGTAGCTTGGTGGGAGCGACTGAAGGATTCTGTCAATGACCGCCTCGTCCGGGAGGTTAATGTCCAGCTGGGACAGGAGGTTGTGCAACCCAGACATTTTGAGTATGTGCTCACTGACAGAACTGTTTTCCTCCATCTTACAACTATAGAACTTGTCGGAGACTTCATATCTCTCAACCCGGGCATGAGCTTGGAAAACCATTTTCAGCTCCTCGAACATCTCATATGCTCCGTGTTGCTCAAAACGCTTTTGGAGCCCGGTTCTAAGCTGTAAAGCATGCTGCACTGAACGAGGGAGTAATCATCAAGACGACATCGCCAAGCATTCATAATGTCTTGGTTCTCTGGGATGGGTGCATCACCTAGCAGTGCTTCTAGGACATATTGTTTCTTGGCTGCTATGAGGATGATCCTCAGGTTCCGGACCCAGTCCGAATAGTTGCTGCCATCATCTTTCAGCTTGGTTTTCTCTAGGAACGCGTTGAAGTTCATGTTGACATGAGCGTTGGCCATTTGATCTACAAGACATATTTTGCAAAGACTTTAGACTAAGTTCATGATAATTAAGTTCATCTAATCAGATTATTTAATGAACTCTCACTCAGATTTGACATCCCTCTAGTCATCTAAGTGTTACATGATCCGAGTCGACTAGGCCGTGTCCGATCATCACGTGAGACGGACTAGTCATCGTCGGTGAACATCTCCATGTTGATCGTATCTTCCATACGACTCATGTTCGACCTTTCGGTCTCTTGTGTTCCGAGGCCATGTCTGTACATGCTAGGCTCGTCAAGTTAACCCTAAGTGTTTATGCATGTGTAAAACTGTCTTACACCCGTTGTATGTGAGCGTAAGGATCTATCACACCCGATCATCACGTGGTGCTTCAAAACGCATTTAACTTTAGCAACGGTGCAGTTAGGGGAACACTTTCTTGAAATTATTATAAGGGATCATCTTATTTACTACCGTCGTTCTAAGTAAACAAGATGCATAAACATAATAAACATCACATGCAATTATATAAAGTAGTGACATGATATGGCCAATATCATATAGCTCCTTTGATCTTCATCTTCGGGGCTCCATGATCATCTTGTCACCGGCATGACACCATGATCTCCATCATCGTGTCTCCATGAAGTTGCTCGCCAACTATTACTTCTACTACTATGGCTAACACGTTTAGCAATATAAAGTAATTTACATGGCGTTGAATCAATGACGCGCAGGTCATACAATAATTAAGACAACTCCTATGGCTCCTGCCGGTTGTCATACTCATCGACATGCAAGTCGTGATTCCTATTACAAGAACATGATCTCATACATCACAATATATCATTCATCATTCATCACAACTTCTGGCCATATCACATCACATGACAATTGCTGCAAAAACAAGTTAGACGTCCTCTAATTGTTGTTGCATCTTTTACGTGGCTGCAATAGGGTTCTAGCAAGAACGTTTTCTTACCTACGAATAACCACAACGTGATTTTGTCAACTTCTATTTTCCCTTCATACTTACCCTTTTCATCTTATCTGCTCCAACTTATGTTGGAGAGACTGACACACGGCCGCCACCTTATGCAAATAGTGCTTGTCAGTCGGTGGAACCTGTCTCACGTAAGCGTACGTGTAAGGTCGGTCCGGGGCGCTTCATCCCACAATACCGCTGAAGCAAGAAAAGACTAGTAGCGGCAAGCAAGTTGACAAGATCTACGCCCACAACAAAATTGTGTTCTACTCGTGCAATAGAGAACTACGCATAGACCTAGCTCATGATGCCACTGTTGGGGAACGTTGCGAGAAAATTAAAATTTTCCTACGGTTTCACCAAGATCCATCTATGAGTTCATCTAAGCAACGAGTCATGGGAGAGAGATTGCATCTACATACCACTTGTAGATCGCGTGCGGAAGCGTTCAAGGGAACGGGGATGATGGAGTCGTACTCGCCGTGATTCAAATCACCGATGACCAAGTGCCGAACGGACAGCACCTCCGTGTTCAACACACGTACGGAACGGACGACGTCTCCTCCTTCTTGATCCAGCAAGGGGGAAGGAGAGGTTGAGGAAGAAGGCTCCAACAGCAGCACGACGGCGTGGTGGTGATGGAGTGACAGTTCTCCGGCAGGGGCTTCGCCAAGCACACGCGGAGGAGGAGAGGTATTGGGAGGGAGGGCTGCGCCTTGAAGTGTATTGCAGCCCTCCCTCACCCCTCTATTTATAGGGGAAGGGCAAGGGGGCGGCCCCTCTAGATGAGATCTAGAGGGGGCTAGGGAGGGCTTGCCCCCAAGCAAAGGGGGGCGCCCCACTCAGAGTTCCCCAACCCCTAGGCGCATGGGCCCAAGGGGGGCTCCCAGCCTCCAGGGGCTGGTTCCCTGCCCATGTGGCCCATGAGGCCCTCCCGAGAGGGTGGCCCCTCGGTGGACCCGGAACCTCTCCGGTGGCCCCGGTACAATACCGATATGACCCGAAACTTTCCGTGTCCGCTTGACAACTTCCCATATATAAATCTTTACCTCCGGACCATTCCGAACTCCTCGTGACGTCCCGGGTCTCATCCGGACTCGAACAACATTCGGTAATCACATACAAGTCTTCCTAATAACCCTAGCGCCACCGAACCTTATGTGTAGACCCTACGGGTTCGGGAGACATGCGAACATGACCGAGACGGCTCTCACGGTCAATAACCAACAGCGGGATCTGGATACCCATGTTGGCTCCTACATACTCCTCGATGATTTCATCGGATGAACCACGATGTCGAAGATTCAAGCAACCCCGTAAACTATTCCCTTTGTCAGACGGTATGTTACTTGCCCAAGATTCGATCGTCGGTATCCCAATACCTCGTTCAATCTCGTTACCGGCAAGTCACTTTACTCGTACCGTAATGCATGATCCCGTGACTGGACACTTGGTCACTTTGAGCTCATTATGATGATGCACTACCGAGTGGGCCCAGTGATACCTCTCCGTAACACGGAGTGACAAATCCAGTCTCGATCCGTGTCAAACCAATGACACTTTCGGAGATACCGTAGTGCACCTTTATAGTCACCCGATTACGTTGTGACGTTTGGTACACCCAAAGCACTCCTACGGTATCCGGAGTTACACGATCTCATGGTCTAAGGAAGAGATACTTGACATTGGAAAAGCTCTAGCAAAAGCGAACTACACGATCTTGTGCTATGCTTAGGATTGGGTCTTGTCCATCACATCATTCTCCTAATGATGTGATCCCGTTATCAATGACATCCAATGTCCATAGTCGAAACCAAGACTATCTATTGATCAACGAGCTAGTCAACTAGAGGCTCACTAGGGACATATTGTGGTCTATGTATTCACACGTGTATTACGATTTCCGGATAATACAATTATAGCATGAATAAAAGACAATTATCATGAACAAGGAAATACAATAATAATCCTTTTATTATTGCCTCTAGGGCATATTTCCAACACAGCTGCCTCATAGTTTGCTCTTTATTTTTTCCAAAAATCATTTCTAGGTAAATAAGTATCTATTTAATCAGAAATACATGGTTTTATGGCGAGACATCGAGGTTTGGACAGTGGCCGAGGGCCCCAACTCTAGAGCGCGTAAGCTCGCATGCCCGCCGCGTGGTCACCGCGTGACCATGGCGTTGCCATGTGTTCTGGGCGGCCTAGGCATGTCTAGTGGGTTGGGCACTCCCCAGGTAGGTGCTAGGAAGAAAATCACAACATAAGATTCTCACGAGGAGACCAATCAATGCTCAAACATGAATAAGCAGCCAAGTGTTTGATTTGCGGTACGGGAAATGCACATGGCTAATGAGAGTGAGTTTTGGCTGAGGATGATCAGTTACTAAGAAGACCATCTTCACAAATTTTCAACTCAAAAGGAGGAGCCTAGGTGGTACTTGCTTTACAAAAGAATTTATGAGATTTTTTTGGAAATTTTGGGAATGACAGAAATATAGGTTGCTTCACAACCTAGGGCAAAAGCTGCCACATGGACATGACACATCGGCAAAACTGATGAGGTGGCGCCTAGTCATAGCAACCCACCACAATTTACAAGGCTATGACCATCTATATTGGTCGTTAACAACTAGAAATAAGGCAGCGGACTAGCGCTGTTTGCTTTATGACCTTTTCGTGTAATGAAATTACGACCTTTCTGACCAAAATGGTCGCAATGGTTTAGGGTTTGGAGCCCCTCGAACAGCTTTTGACCAATTGGTCTGAAATGGTTATAGATTTATGACCAATTCTTCCAGGGTCACTGACAGAAGGTCACTAGTTGACATATTTCTTGTAGTGTCTTAGTTGGGCTGTCTAACAATTAGTAGGGGCGGGTCTTGGATTTGAAGAATGTGTATTCAGAAAATTAAAGCCTATTTTTCTCTACAACTTCTAGCCTTGTTTTCTTATGCATAATTTGATTAAACCATCATATTGTACTAAGGCCCTGTTCAGTTCGTAGGAAATGAGCAGAAAGTCCAGAGGAACGCTGTTCCCATAGTAAACTTTTTCTTCGCAGCGTTCATATTGAAGGAATCGTTGCTAGGCCATCCTCTGGAAAGTTTCCTCCACCCTCTGTTTTCAAAGGAAAAATAACATCTTCCTGGAGCTCTTGTTTTTTCACAGGCCCGAGGCGCCGGGAAGAAAAAGGCTGCTTCAACCTCTACCTGGGACCCACATCATGGTCAGAATTTGTGATTTGTGCAAGCTGGAAGCACCGGGCTGTATTTTTTTTCACATATAAAAATCATTAGCCGGGGCCAACATGTGTTGATTTCTCCTGCTAATTTCCCTACGGAACATCGATTCTTTTCTTATTCCTCTGTTCCGGGGAACCGCAGGATTGAAGTGTGCAACCAAAGCTATTCCTGTGCGGTGTTATATTCCTTTGTTTTATTACCTGCATACTGAACGGGGCCTAACTATATAATATCTAATACATAATTGAGCAGAATATCATATTTTGATATAACTGATCATAAATTGTTCCACATAAAAATCACTACTTGTTTAGTATATAGAAGTGCCATTTGTCTAACATATCAAAATGGCAATACTTGAGTACTATTTTTTCATAACTAATGCTCGTTTGTCACAAATTCACAAACATTCGCATCGCTAATACTACCTTTGTTCAAAATTAGTTGTCACTGAAATGGATATACCTATCCTGTGATGGGTGCGCGCGATCAGAATTTGGGGGATAGGACGTGCTAGTTCGTGTGATGGTCGAACTAACTGACTCTTGTGTGATCATGGTTGCAGTAATTTCTGTACCGGACTAGATTGGGATAAGGATATTGGGATACTGGTCCATGTTGGGTGGGAAGGGAGACAAGGTGGGCTATGGCTTGTGTTTGGGCTAAATGCTTGGATACCCTCATATCACGCGTAAATATTTGTTTCCACCACACAGTATGTAGTATACATTGTATATACACAATTGTTTTGCCAAAATTAATGCGCATTAAACTAAATACCCATGAAATGATGTGGGTCGCCCCTGCCAAGTAGGGTTGTTAGCGCATTTCCAATACCACATCGTGTACTATATCTTAGTCATGCCAACTAGGTAAAAATTTGGTGTGACATCTTATCTAGTATATACCAACATAAAAAGACCCATAGAGGTAGAACCAAACCATCTTGGTCATCAAATCACGCGGTCTAGTATTTTAAATAGCTCCAATGTTGAACACCAAACACTTTATAGTGCTAAAATTACCCTCTACTGCCACTTGTTATAAACACGTTTAGACTCATTGTCATGCCATAAAATCCGCCGGACAATTGTATCCTACCAATTATCAACATGCAATTAATGTCCTACCTACTATACAATTGATGTCTTACCCAATATAGATGTGCAATTAGTATCTTGCTTAAAATCAACAATATGTTAATCTAAATGTGGATCTTGGCACCAAATCTAAGATATCTCATAAACTTTCTCTCATAAGGACATTAACTGAGGATTGTTTAGATATGCATAGGGATTGCTATATCTAAATATCTATATAATTGATGCCATCCCATACATTTTCTTAATATTAAATAGATATCCGGGTAAACTTAGTAAGCATTGATATTTCTAGTATCTATTTAATGTCATTAAATATATTGATGCCTTTTACTATATAGGCCATCTATTTGGGGACGGAGAGGGAGGAGTAGTAGCAACGATAGCCATGGCCAAGCGCTTCAACTTAGCGGCGCCACTGCTGCTCACCTTAACCTTCTTGTTCTGCAGCTGCTCCATGATGTCTTCTTCTTCCCAAGCAGCGTCGCCCGCTGGCTTCCTCCAATGCCTCACGAAGGCTAACATCTCAGTGTTCGAGCAGGGCCAAGATTTGTTCAACACGCAGCTTGACAAATACATTAGGAACCCAAAGTTCCTCGCAAATACCACCGGGAGGCCGCTCTATGTCGTGATGCCGGCGAATGCTCACCACGTCCAGATCGCCGTGCGCTGCGGTAGCCTAAACCGGGTGCTCCTCCGCGTGCGCAGCGGCGGGCACGACTATGAGGGCCTGTCGTACCGGTCCGTGGACACCGAGGGCTTCGCGATGCTCGACATGTCGGAGCTACGCACCGTGGTCGTCGACAACCAGATGTCGACGGCGTGGGTGGAGTCCGGCGCGACGCTCGGCGAGCTCTACTATGCCATATCGAAGGTGAGCAACCTTCTTGGGTTCCCGGCCGGCGTGTGCCTGACCGTCAGCGTCGGAGGCCATTTTAGCGGCGGTGGCTTTGGCACGCTGATGCGCAAGCACGGGCTAGCCGTCGATAACGTCATTGATGCCGAGTTGGTGGACGCCAATGGCACGCTCCTGAACAAGACCACCATGGGGGACGATGTCTTCTGGGCCATAAGAGGCGGCGGGGGCGGGAGCTTCGGCGTCGTGCTGAGGTGGCAGGTGAGGCTCGTGACCGTCCCGGCGACGGTGTCGGTGTTCAAGGTCTCGGTATCCAACAGCCAGGGCGCCGCCGTGCACGCGGTCACCAAGTGGCAGAAGGTCGCGCCGGCCCTGCCGGACGAGCTGTACATCAGGGCGCTTGTCCAGAACGACATGGCCGTCTTCCGAGCAGTGTTCCTCGGCACGTGTGACGCGCTCCTGCCGGTGATGAGCAGGAGCGATGGCATCCCGGAGCTGAATTTGAGCCGCTCCCACTGCAAGGAGATGACCTGGGTCGAGTCCATGGCCTACATCAACAACGCGACCGTGGAGGACCTCACGAAGCGGACCACCTCTGAGTTCGACTCCAGCCATGGCTTCAAGGCGACGACGGACTACGTCCGGCGTGCCATTCGCCGGGAGGTGTGGGCCAAGATCTTCTACAAGCAGCTCAGGCAGCCCAACGCGCAGGTCATCTTGGTCCCATACGGCGGGAAGATGAGCAACGTGCCAGAGGACGCGACGCCGTACCCGCACCGCGCCGGCGTGCTGTACAGCATGCAGTTGTACAACTACTGGCCGGTGGATTCGGCATATAACGGAGCCATGGAGACCAAGTGGGTCAGGGACATGTACGCCTTCATGGCGCCGTACGTGAGGTCCAAATCCAGGCCAAGGGGAGCCTACTTCAACTGCAGGGACCTGGATCTCGGCCCCAATTGGGGGCCAAAATACTTCAGGGGTAACTACCAGAGGCTCACAAAGGCCAAGGCTGAGATCGACCCCCACAATTACTTCCGCAATGAGCAAAGCATTCCCCTGCCAAAACGAGCATCTTAATTGTTCCCCTATTTTCTCCTCCTTTTGAATCAGCTGCGGTTGAAGCATCTTAATTGTTGTGGACTGCAAGCCTTCGTTTTACTACATGCATGGTAGGTACAATATATCTACATGTACGCATTCTATCTTTAGTCACCTTCTATTAACAATAAAAATAGTTCAAATTATTATTCAACAAAATAATAAAAATATAGTATTAATGAAATATTTCTTATATCACTTCTGAAATAAACTGACCTCTTCATCATAAGTTCGTTACCATTGAGGTTAACGGTGTCCCATAGGCTAATTGCATTAAGCATATCATATGCCATTGTTTTAGACCCTAAATTGCAAAAAACAAAGAAAGCAAAACTTATACTCCCTCCGTTTCTTTTTACTCCGCATATAAGATTTGGTCAAAGTCGAACTACACAAAGTTTGACCAAATTTATATAAAAAAATATGAACATCTACAATACTAAAACTATATAGTATGAAAATACATTTCATGGTGCATCAGATAATATTGATTTCATATTATGAATGTTTATATTTTTTAATATAAAATTAGTCAAACTCTACAAAGCTTGACTTTGACCAAACCTTATATGTGGACTAAAAAGAACGGAGGGAGTATAATAGATCAAAAGATAACTAATTTTGAAGATTATTCAAGGGGCAAATCAGAAAGGAAGGAGTATGAAAATTTGATCAATTTATGGTTGTCCTATTACTGTAAGCAATACGAACTACGTAGTCTCACATCGTGATTCAAAATCGGTACAATAAATTGCTAGAGAAAAATCAGTAGTAGATGCTTCGCTAATCTGAATCCATTGGTAAAGTTGGGATGGATTCAAATATAAAGCGGTAAAACAACAAAACAGTGTGAGAAACGAACCTGATCCAGATGTTTTTCAGACAATTTTTTTAGGTGAACCCGATCTAGATCAAAAACACAAAATTTGAGGTAGTAAGATGTTGATCAACTGGATCCTTACCCCAAACTCGTTTGCTTCAGTTTGGAGAGAGATGATGGTTTCAGTTTCCATAGAGGAAGAGAGAACAAAGACAGGAGGGGTCGGATTTCGAGCTTCGGTTCCTTGGATCCCTCGAGCAGAAGGGCCGAGCATCTCCAGCCGTTGGCACCCCAGGAACATCACCCGAACTAAAAAAGTTGGTGTCTTGGGGGTCATCCGGCGAAATCCGGCGAAATAAAGAGGGCATCTTCCCAGTCACACTCCACCCCAAGCAAAAGTTTGTGAGGAGAATGATTAAGTGGGCCAAGAAAAATGACATGTGGTGAGACACGATTCGCCGAAACTTGTGCCGGCGTCCCCAAGAGACCCCCAGCGCGCCGGGTTTCGCCTGGGTTTGCCGGCGCTTTTTTGACGTCCTGGGGGTGTTGGGGGCGTGGCTGGGCCGTTTTTCGGCGAAAAGTGCCGCCCGAGCCTAAAACCGAGCCTAAAAAGGTGTCCTGGGGGTTGGGGAGGCTAGTGGAGATAATGAGGACCTGATAGATAGATAGATAGATAGATAGATAGGTAGATGGATAGATAGATGTATAGATAGATAGATAGATTAGGCCTAATGAGGGTTCTAAACATAGATCAATCAGCTCATGCTACTAATGTAAGAGTAATTCCTTTCAGATTAACCTAAAACAGATTTTGATCTCAAAATTAGAACACCTCTTGTGGGCAGAATTGGGGACTAACCAGAATTAGCAGAGGCAGTTAAAGTGTAGCCAATGACTGCACTTGAGGTCTCTAGTTGCGAGGAGATGGCCAGGGAGGAAGTGCAGCAGCAAGGCCACGATAGATGCCAGTAGGAAGCCGCCGACACTGCCCTCTTTGGTGGCCGGCGGTGGAGATATTCTTCGCCTCCCTCAACACCATGTTTTTAGGATTGGCAGTTAAGGAAACATTTTTCTGAAGTCGCCAATTAGTAAAACGAATGACGGAAAGTGTGGTGGGCCATGCCCAACCTTTTCTCTCGGTGGTTAGCTGAGATCAGTTCCAGCCAGGGGCGGAGCCAGGATTTCGATATAGGGGGGGGGGGGGGGGGGGCAACCCAAGCTAATAAAACAATTTCAATGCAAAATATAACTATCTTAGTATTTCGCTTCAGTGCTATAACAATATTACAGTTGCACCCTGGGATTGCAGCAATTGTTTCTTCTTTCTTTTGACAAAGCTTCTAGGATTGTTAAGATAATAGTAATAATAATTTCATCAAAAGTGATTTTAGCTGCTAATTCTCTTTTGATATGAAAATATGGCACATTCAGGATATGCCTCTTCTATTCACTTAATCATATATTTTTTCCTTTTGGTATTTGAGTCGAAGAAGTATAGATTGTTGGGCAATGCCGAAGCAAGTCATCTCCCATTTTATTTCAAGAACTCAAAGCAACATGCCTAAAAATTGAACTAGTCTGCATGTTGTTTGACAACACTTTTCTATTTGTAACTGCTGAAGTAGAAGTCTTAGAATCAGCATCGCGTGTCACACAAACAAAAAAAATTATACCCTGATTAATACTTTTGACAGCTAAAAGATTAGGACTGAGAGGGATAGGCAGTTGACAGTAATAAGTAGTGTTAACCTTGCTAGTTGAAGCGGATCAGATGGAGTTGCTCACGGGATGGAGAAAGAGTGCAGCCAAATAGATCGGCAGATCGCCCGTCGGCCGCAAGACTCTGGTCGGCCGTCGCGTCACCGGTCACACCGTGTGATTTTAAATCCGATTGCAAGCAGGAGGACACAAAGGAGGAGGGCGAATGGCGGCTGTGGCGCAACGCTTCGCAATCACAGGTTCTTTTCTTCGAGGGGTTCGCAATCGCAGGTTAATCAGGGTAGAGCGTCCGCACTTACCCCAGGGCCGACGAGATTATCAATCCGGCCGTGATTGGGCTTCCTAGTGGGCCTTTTTTTGGTCTTTCTGAGTTGCACTAGTGGGGGCCAAGTACACATAATGACCCATGTTTCCGTTAATTACAATACTACCTGGCAGAGGTTTGCTCGATCAATAGGGGGGCCAGGCCCCTGCTCGCCCCCCCTTGGCTCCGCCACTGGTTCCAGCAATCACAAATTTGGGGTTCAAAAAGAAGTTTCTTTTTTTTGGTGGGGGCGTAAAGAAAGTTTCCAAAACATATGCAAGCATGAAATGTTGCGAAGCCATCGATGATCCGAAGTCAACGATGAACATGAATTATGAATCAAGCAAGTGGTTTAGTCTGTATTCTCTTTTTTTTTCCGTTTCTTTATCCTCGTGTGCATGCATGCAAGTGAAGTGTCCATACACATACACTATCTTTGTCGGCATTAAAGTTTTACTAATTATACGGCAAGGAGCACATTTCACTTGAGTGTTTCGTTTCCGGTTTCTAATTTGGGAGCATAGACACCTCACATGCACAACACAACTTAACTTGCTTCAAAGCACGCACCTGACTCACCCGTGTAGGTGTAGACAAACATTGCGGAGCAAACCATAGGTTTTTGGGGCCTTGAATTTTCGTGTTTCGTGATAAAATCCATTAGCTCGTAAGAAGTTCTTCACATTGAGAAAATCCGGTGCTTAGCTTAATTAAATATGAAACAAGGTATCAAATTGACTTCATTTTACGTGAGAAGTAGGAGCTCTACTTTTACATTGAAGTAGAAAAGAAGTTTCCCGAGACACAATCAAAACCAGGAAATTTCCCGACCGATCCCCAATCGACTTTTGGAGGGCTATATATTTCATATGATTGTTACAAGAGATAGGAGTATTTAATGAATCCTGTGAACTACGCTTGCTTCTTGATAGATAGATTGGGCCACATAGCCATAGTTGCCTCGAAAAACATCAAGTCTCAAGGGCTCTCCTTCATCTTTTTCCTCCAGCCCTAATCCCCACGCAAATTAGAAAAGTTTCTTCCTTCTCTGATGCTCGCCTCCTTTCCTCTCCTTCGGCTGCGACAACACGTCTCAATGTTGCTTGCTGCGCCATCCCCACCTCCGTCAAGATATCCATATAAGACAACAGGGAATCAAATACGAAAATGCCCTCCACCCCCACATGTTTTTTTTTGAGGGAAACAACAGGGCTCCGCTGCATATTTTTATTGATTTTCAAACGATAGTACAGAGCAAGTGTCGAAAAGAGAAAAAAACAACTATATAGGCAAAACTGTACCAAGCTAAGCTGAGAAAAGTAAGAAAATAACTACACAGAAAACCAAGAAGCACAACAACACAACAGAAGGATGGCAAGTGATGGTGCTATCATCTGAAGTTGTTAGCCCAAGTCTCCAAGCTACCCCCACATGTCAAACCTTGGACTTGCTTCCGCCTGTGACGGCGTGGGTTATGGGTCACTTCTGGCTCGCCTCACCCACATCCATGAGCCTCGCTGCCAATTTCTCCTGTGCCCCCATCTCGACCACGCTGCTGCATCTCACCTCCTTCCTTCTCATATGAAATCATCTAAGTCTAATACTAAAATACAAATTCAGAGAACTTCTATTTTTTTTCAATAAAAGGCATTTTATTGACTCATAATGTAGCATCGAGGGATACAATTACGATGAGCCACACCCGGCCTCTGTATAATCAGGATGCACACACCCAACACACACACCATAGGATCATGCCGGCAAAGAGCTAAGAAATACAAGAGTGAAGCTATTCCTAAGTGGAAAGTAAAAGAAAGAAAAGTCATTTTTTTGCGAGATAAAGAAAAGTCATGAAGCGATATAAACAGCGATTGACGATGTACAACGATAACCATCGGCCCCAACTATCTCATGAGAACATAAGGACCACGGAAAATTGTTTTTCAAAAACGGCGCCTCCTAGAAGGAAATGACAAATAAGTGACGTCGTCGATCCAACACCCGAAAGTCAGATCGTGGGTTTTCACCCTGAAGATCAAGTCTTACAAATAGCTGCTGTTTTATTGGGAAAAAAATACAATGATGGACAGCTACGGCTCCACGACGTGCCCGGGCACAGCATCAACGGTGAAGTTCCACAACACGAGGGCGGGGACGACCTTCATCTGCGTGAAGGCCACCTCCTTGGCGAGGCAGGTCCTGGGACCGGTGTTGAAGGCGCTAAACTTGTAGGGCGGCTCGTACGTCAGCTTCCCGTCGTTGGTGAGCCGCCTCTCCAGCCTGAACTCCATGCAGTCCTTGCCCCACACACCCTCCATCTTCCCCATGTAGTAGTAGACAAGTATCTTGTCGCCGGCCTTCATCTCGTACGTGGCCGCTGCCACCTTGTGCAGGAAGGGCACCAGCGGGTAAAGCCCTAGGCACTCTCGCACAGTGCCACGTGCAGGTACACCATGTTGCTCAGCTCGCTCACATGGAACACCACCATGTCGTTGGCGGTGGCCAGCATCTTTTGTGGCCGCGATCGGCGCCAGCTCATCCAGGATCCTCTGTTGCACGCTCGTGTTCTTGCATAGGAGGTAGAAGAACCAGGACAGCGCCATGCCGGTGGTGTCCCGGCCGGCGAGCGGGAGGTTCACTGCGATGTTAGGCAAGAACTCGTCACCTGCGTCATCATTGCAGATGAAGGACGGCATAATGTCAGAGGGTTCGCTGACGTCCTCGTCACAGAGAGCTTGTGATGGATCTGCATTTCGCGAGTAGGTGATGAAGAACCAGACGCCGGTGAGCCCCGTTTGACCTGGGAAGTTGTAGCGCGTGCCGGCGAGGACGATGGTGGCCCAGTCATGGTTGTATAAGACAAAGCTGCAAAGGAGGAACAGGACTCCTAGGAACCAATCCATTGTGTAGTGGAGAATTTTGGATGCAGTACGTGCTGTTGCTGTTCTATTCGTGGAGTACTTATATCACATGCTTAAGTCATCAACAAATCGCGTTCGAATTTCATAGAATCGATATCATACAAGCACCCATGCTGGTGACATGCTATTCCCAGCCAGCCACACACAGCATGACTATCACACGAGTGTGGTGTGCACGCTAGTTTGGCTGGGTCCGTGGCAGTTGATGTGTCTGCGTAAAGACTTAACTTGGCCCTGCAATTAGCTAGGAGTATTTAGCTGCATGGGTGCCAGTAGCCTAGTCGTTAGGATCCTGGAGAGATTCCTGGACAAGCACCACGCTCCAAAGATAACCACCACGTCCCAAAGCCAAGCACCACCTTCACGAAGGGATGCAATGATGACGACGCTGCTGCCAGGACGAATCCTAGGATTTCTCCCGGTACATGAGGGGTAGTCGGGGGAGAGGGTCACCAGATGCCCTTCAAGAAAGATGGCGGCGCCCACAGGCGTCACCTTGTCGGTGCCGGCAAGACCCGAGATGGATTTCTCCCGACCCCTCGTGCCCACCACCGAGGACCAGTGCGTTAACAGGTTATATGGAGCTGTTGCTACTTGGCTCTATGATCTGGAGCTTTCATGCTTTTGCGTATGACCTTTTTTTTTGAGGGAAGCTTTTGCGTATGACCTTTCCGTGTCATCCTGCAAGATAGCTTCGTCCTTCTTGCGTTTACTGCAGACATGTTTTTTACTGTGCACATATCATGGTAGCAAACGTATCCAACAGTAGGACACATGGCAGGTGCTTCGCCGAGTCACGCGTCTAAGCTGAGTTTTTTTTTTGCATAATATGCCGAGTTCTTTGAACGAGATTTGTATGTTTTCACTATGTACTTGGTTTATAGGGAACCAACCCGAGGGACCTGCCGTTGTCGTTTGTTTTTCAGAGGGTACTCGGCTTACACTTATAAAAACACACTAATTAAGTAAGGTGTGTTTTCCCGTAGCATGTCATGGTAGCCTTTTTGGGTCCTGTTTTGAGTCAGCACTTTTCTACTCCTTCTGTCTCATAATGTAAAATGTTTTTTGACACTATACTAGTGTTAAAAAGCGTCTTACATTATGAGACGGAGGGAGTAGTTCGTTAGAAATTACATACACACACTTGTAGAAATAAGAAAGGCCTAGTTTACGCTGCTGATATATGCATTACATACACACGATCCCGCTCTTCCAGGATCCGGAGAGCGTGCCCGTGCCACATGAGCTAAATTGATTATTCTTCTACAAGTGAGCTAAATCGATTAATTTGTGAATGGGATACACTGTGTAGCACGCAAGACGAGCTTGGACTTCCTGCTGACGGCGATGCCAAACGCCTCAGACATATCGAGCTCCTCCGGTCTCCCGCCGCCGGGGAGCTCCCAGTCGAAGTGGTAGAGAAGGCTGGCAAGCAGCAACTCCATGTTGGTGAGGCCGAGCGCCACGCCTGGGCACATCCTCCTGCCTGACCCGAAGGGAAGGTACTCGAAGTGGCCTCCCTTGAAGTCTATGGCGGCGGCACTACTCTCCTCGAACCTCTCCGGCTTGAACGCCTCAGCGTCCTCCCAGTAGGCGCCATCCCTGCCCAGGGCCCAAGCGTTCACGAGAACCTTTGTACCCTCGGGGATGCTCACGGCACTGCGACGGCGCGTGCAGCCGCAACGTCTCCCTAATCACCAAGTTGAGGTAGCTCAGCCGCCCGCCAGCGACGTCATCCTCCACTAGCGTGCTCCGTCCATGGAGTGCCTCTCGCACTTCCGCTTGGGCCTTTTTGAGGACGCACGGGTTCCTCACCAGCTCCGACATGGCCCATTCCAGCGTCATCGTCGTCGACGAGGTCTCCCTCCCAGCTACGAACATTTCCTGGACCACGGTGGTGATGATGTCGGTGGTGAGGTCCAGAGGGCACTGCGCCCCACCGTCCTTCTGCACTCTCAGCAGAACCCCGAGAAGGTCCTCCATGCTCTCGCCGGCACCGTCAACACGCTCGCGGATGAAATCGTCCATAATGGCACGCGCTTTGCGGTTGCACCGCTCGGTCTCCCGGAGGGCGCCGCTGAGCCAGCGCGCTAGCGTCGACGATGGGTAGAGGTCAGAAAGGTTGAAGCCACCGGCGAGCTTCACAGACTTGTCGAGAACGTGCAGGAACTCATCCCGCTGCGGGCACCGGCCACCGACGGCCGACCGCACCACGATGTCATTGACCGTGCGAGTGATCAGCTGGCCGATTTATACCACGACACAGCCGCCACCACGGGCGCACTCGTCTGTGATGTAGCCGATACATGCGGCGACCTCGTCTTCCCGGATGTGGCGGAAGGACAGGACGCGGCGTGCGCTCATGAGCTCGAGCAGGCAGATGCGGCGGAGCTGGCGCCAGAGGTCACCGTAAGGGGAGAAGAGGATGTCTTGGCCGCCACGGCTGAAGATGTCCAACGTTGGCGTGAGGTGGCGGCTGGCGAAGGCGGCATCGTGCGTCTTGAGGATCTCCCTGGCGGCCTCGGCAGAGGAGACGACCAGCGTGGGAACGGCGCCGAAACGGAGCAGCATGAGCGGACCGTGCCTGCGAGAGAGGTCCCGCAGGACACGGTGCGGCAGATCGCCGTGGCGCGACAGCAGGAGATGGTGGAGGCTGCCGAGGAGCGGCAGCTTCCATGGCCCCGGCGGGAGCCGCTTTCCCGCCGGAGACGAGGTGTAGACTTTAACAAGCAAGAAGAATAAGATGATTAAGGGGACGACGGACCAGAGCAACGGTAGTGCTGCAGGCTCCATTGTTATCTTGCCTGCCTCTTTACATTGAATGACCACGTCCTGAAGTTAAATATATAAGACATGTGGGGTAATTACCCCATGTGGTAGGATGGATTTTCCCTATATATATATAGTTGGAGGGAATAGTTATTTTTCCTTTTGTGAGATCTCTGCTCTTCGAATGATTGGAGAGAGCCGCGCCTCCTCTTGGTTGGTGCCGGGCCTGAGAGTGATGGAACAACTTCCTTAAAGAGTCGGCGGAGGCAATCAAATGAAGAAGGTTGAACCCCTCACCCTCCAGCTATGAGTCAATTACACCACCGGTGCCACAACTTGGCATGAAAAATCAGTTTAGTGCGAAAACTTGCGGCATACATTGAACTAGTGCCATAACTTGACTTTGACGTACATATACGGTGCAAATCACGTTTCTATACGAACAGGATGCTGATTAGGCACGCCAACGTGGCACGGGGCCTGCTGTCAACAACTGGCGGCAAAGTGGGCGTGTGGCCTGCTTTTTTGCAAAAAATAAACCTCAAAATATTGTTCTCACGAAAAATACTATGCCATGGCTGCAAGGGTCCACTTGTCAGCCTCCCACAAATAAATGAAAAATTGGTACATGAGGGACTCAAACAACTGACCTGTAGCTAGCAGCAGCGCAAGTATAACCACCTGACAATCAGCCACATTTATTATAACTGGATGCTGCTGTTGTATATTTTTTGACTGCTAACTACTCCCTCCGTTCCCAAATATTTGTCTTTCTAGCCATCTCAAATGGACTACAACATACGGATATATGTAGACATGTTTTAAATTGTAGATTCACTCATTTTGCTCCGTATGTAATCATTTGTTGAAATCTCTAGAAAGACAATTATTTAGGAACGGAGGGAGTAGGTTGCAGTCCCTACATCTCATTTTGCACTTCTCTTTTCAGAAATTTATAGAATATATGTCAAATATAATAGTGTGTTATAAATAATATATATGTATAAAACAATCGTGTATGGATTTAGTATTTATCCATATATCAAATTATGAAGTACAAAATTGTTCATGTAATAATTTGCATATTGAATAAGAACATATATTCGGTAAATTCTTATATAAGTTTAAAATTGTTCACAGTTTCATCCAAATATTTATGTAATATACTACAAAAGTTTCATGCTTAAAGTAAGTGTTTATAAGAGTTTAAAAAAATTTAGTATTAAAAAGAAATCATGTTGTGTATAAAAGTGTTCATGCTTTAAGAAAGTTTTTTATTTTACTATATATTTTCATAAATTCTTAAATAAGTTTTAAAATATTCAAAGTTTTAACAAAATATTAACGTAGTATATAAAAGTGTCATGCTTTAAAAACATATACTCATATAATGTAAAAAATAGTTGGCTGGGATTAGAAGCAGTGATATGTGGCACATGCCACCATGTGTGAGTGGCCACCACACCACCCAACAACGTTACTTTTTTTAGGAATTTATAAAATATATATTTTATTTCAATAAATGCTAATAAAAGTTTAGAATGTTCATGAATTTATATTAGTATATGAAAGTTTTCACTGTTATTTTTAAATTTATTGTTTTTACGGCAAAAAAATAAATTTAAAAATAACAGTGAAAACTTTAACGCGCGTTTACTATTTATATGTATTTTTTTTAAATAACAGTGTAAACTGGGTCGCTGGGACTCCAGTCCCAGAACGGTTGTATGCTTTTTGTATGAGTTAATCACAAGTAATGATGCTGGGTGTATTTGTTTGGCCGGCGGTACTGCATACCTCAGGTCAGGTGATCGTATACCTGGATGACAATTTTTGCACAATAGCCCCCATCTGCGAGAAAAATATGGGTCGCTATCAGGTGCTTTTTCATGAGAAAAAAAATATACCGATGGTTTTTCTTGCTCAAATAGCAGACGCACATTGTCCAGTCGCGCACATCAGCATGTCTAATCAGCATTGTGTTTGTATAAAAACGTGATTTGCATCGTATATGCACGTCAAGTTTTAGCACTAATTCAATTGCACCAATTCAATGTATGCCGCAAGTTTTAGCACTAAACTGATTTTTCGCGTCAAGTTGTGGTACCAGTGGTGTAATTGACTCTCCAGCTATCTAGATTCACAAGTTGATGTGCTTTGTATATAACATTTATTCAATTTTACCAAAACAACAGCTAGCTAACTTGGCGCGTCAAGGTGCTGGCTTAAAAATCAATAGAAATTTGAAAAGTCAAAAAATGTTGTTGTTGCGGCGAGCAACAAGCAACTAACAACTCTCTTATTTATATGAATCAACCAATACGTAGAGTTGACTGCAGAAAAAAGCTAGGAATGTATAAGACCAAGTCTTGGTGCCCTTGTTTTAATTTATACTAATAGATACCCTGCGCGTTGTAACGGAAAGTTGAGAAAAAAAATGTCTTGAGCATATAGAAAAAACATATAACGTAACCATGATTGAAAAATATATGAGGGCATGATCATTTAGATTAAGCACATAGCGTTTCTTCTACAATGGACGCATAACAAAGAAATCTATATGTCTCATCCATTGAGATTTTGCATGCGTAGGCAGTGAAATATTGTTCCTGAGTCAAGAACCTATTTTGCCACATTTCCCATCTTTTCTCCTGTCAGTATAAATGTGATAGAAAAAACTTGAAAAGAAGAAAATAGCTAGACCTAATCATGCTAACCTCAACCTGTAGGTGCTCCCAAAATGAGAGGTACAATCGGTAGGATGGATACTTGAGTGCCACAGATGTTAGATAATAACGAGAAATAAACAAGACAAAGAGACACGGATTTTTACGTGGAAACCCTTGCGGGAGAAAACCACGGACGCACGAAGGCGCAGTCACTATGATGGAGGAGTATTACAAGCATGAGACGACAGACCGTCTGAGATGCGACTACATGGGGTATATATGAGGGCAATACATGAGAGTCCTTGGAGGACAAGTAAACGAGTTGTACTCGTACGCGTCGACGTCAACGCAAAGCCCACACCGGTTGTACTACGTCTAGTCCAACACAGTATAATTTGGATCACAATTTAACAATCTCCACCCTGATCCAAATTCTCTCCAGTAGTCGAAGAAAGTAAATAACTCCATCCAAATCAGTATAAACACCTTGTACGTCAAAATCCATAGGACTAGTGAGAAATACCAACTAAGCCTGAGCACAGCTCAAACTTATTGGTAGGAACTGACTTTGTCATCATATCAGCAGGATTATCATGACTACTTATCTTGCATACTTACAAATTGCCTTCAGCAACAATATCTCGAATATAATGAAATCTAACATAAATGTGCTTTGTCCTCTCATGATACATTGGATTCTTGGTAAGATATATGGCACTTTGACGTCAGAAAATATGGTAGGGCAAGATGAATCTCCACAAAGCTCAGTGAAAGGATCGATATAGTTGACTAGAGGGGGGGGGGGGGGGGTGAATAGGTAACTAATAATTTTTAGCTTTTCTTTACCAAATTAAACTTTGCATCAAAGTAGGTTGTCTAGAAATGCAACTAGGTGAGCAACCTATATGATGCAACAACAACAAGCACACAAGCAAGCAAAGGATATAACACAAATAAGCTTGCACAAGTAAAGGCACGAGATAACCAAGAGTGGAGTCGGTGGAGACGAGGATGTGTTACCGAAGTTCCTTCCTTTTGAGGGGAAGTACGTCTCCGTTAGAGCGGTGTGGAGGCACAATGCTCCCCAAGAAGCCACTAGGGCCACCGTATTCTCCTCACGCCCTCGCACAATGCAAGATGCCGTGAATCCACTATTGGTGCCCTTGAAGGCGGCGACCGAACCTGTACAAACAAGGTTGGGGCAATCTCCACAACTTAATTGAAGGCTCCCAACAACACCACGAAGCTTCACCACAATGGACTATGGCTTCACGGTGACCTCAACCGTCTAGGGTGCTCAAACACCCAAGAGTAACAAGATCCGCTTAGGGATTAGTGGGGAATCAAATTTCTCTTGGTGGAAGTGTAGATCGGGCCTTCTCAACCAATCCCGAGCAAATCAACAAGTTTGATTGGCTAGGGAGAGAGATCGGGCGAAAATGGAGCTTGGAGCAACAATGGAGCTTTTTGGGGAAGAGGTAGGTCAACTTTGGAGAAGACGACCCACTTATATAGTGGGGGGAACAATCCAACCGTTGCCCCCCTTACCAGCCCCGCAGAGAGCGGTACTACCGCTAGGCCAGCGGTACTACTGCTTAACAGCCTAAGCGGTACTACCGCTCCTACCCGCAGTACTACCGCTCGAGAGCGGTACTACCGCCTCTCCTGCCGCGGCTGGTACCGTCAAGTCCGACACGAAAAACGAGCCCTCGAATCGAGGCGGCACTAGCACGAAACCTCAGCGGTACTACGACTGGGGCTACAAGCGGTACTACTGCTGTGGAGCGATACTGCCGCTTATAGCACCCAAGCGGTACTACCGCTCCGGCCCGCGGTACTACCGCTCAGACCAGAGAAGGCACAATGAGGACAAGAACGAGCTCTCCATTGAAGTGGAAAGGCTCGGAGGGTGTGCAAGGGATGTGTACGTGATGATTCCAACCTAGCCTTTCCAAAGCGGACCCCCTCTTGATAGTACGGTGATCTCTACGAAACTAGTCCACCAAACTGAATCGAAAAGACTACACCGTCTTCGTTTCAAACTCCGAGGGGAGGGAATCGTCTCGTACCAAAGAATGAATCTCTGAAAAGCTCAGTGCACACGATTAGTCCGCAAAAGCATTGTCATCAATCACAAAACATCTTAGGGATAAAGATGCCCTTACAATCTGCCCCTTTTTGGTGGATTGATGACAATACGGGATTTGCACGAAACGTAGAAAGATAAAGGTCATAAGAAAACCCCACATCTCTAAAATAGAGACGGGCTCCCCCTAGATGTGTGCCATCAAGATAAGTGCTTTGAACTGCACGACACACATACTAGGATCAACACTCCCCCTATATTTTAGAGATCAACAAACTACGCATGATCCATGAGAGCAGGGTATATAAATAACATAATAAGCATGCAACTCATAAGATACCAAATGACTAGAGACATAGATAATAATAAGATAGAGATAGGGTAGCATATGTCTCACACCATATGACTGGAACTTAGGTCTCACTGACACAAAACCAAACAAAGCAAATGGCGAGCAAACACACCAAAACCACAAAGACCACAAAGACACACTCGCAACTCAACAACACAAATCCCTAGACTCTCTCCCCCTTTGGCATCGAGACACCAAAAGGGGCAAAGAGCGAACCTACGGCTCTAGGTGAGAGAAAACTGAAGATCTCGAACATCAGACGTCTGCACCACCATCCTCAGTCAGAAACTGCTCGGCATCTGAATCTGTCCATGGACAGTGCTGCTAGACCCACTCCTCTTTCTCAGTGATCTGACCCTCAGAGCCGCTGGTGACAGTCGCACCCAACTGAAGCATAAGCTCCTTGTGACGGCCCCTTGCCTTCTTCTCATCCACATGTGTCATGTACTGACTGTGAGACTCCATACAGAAAAGCTTCTTCATCTTGAGCTTGAGCTTCTTTGCCCAAGAGGGCTCTGCCTCAGAAGGCTCAGAGTCAAGATCAATACCAGCATCAGCCTCGCCCTCGGTCTCCATGGCAGCCGCAGAAGGTGGAGCCCCAGTTTGAGGAATGGAGGTACCCCAATTATCCTTCTTCCTCAGACGCTTGATCTCATGAGAAACCAACTCTCCTGTTTCCAGCAACTCCTCGGGATAGGTGCGTCTCCAGGCCTTCTCAATGAGCAACATGATGAACGGAGCATAGATCGGGCACTTGCGCTCAGACACAGCAGAAAGAAGCTCAGACCACATCACATGAGAGATATCCAGGGACTCGCCAGTGTTTGCCTCCTTCTCATGCTGGCAGAAGAGAAGCATGTCCACAAGATAGGAATGAACCTGATCCAGATTCCCGATACGAGGGAAGAGAGTCTCGCGGAACACACGGTGAAGGATATCCAGAAAGGCATGCAGCTCATAGGTTGTCTTCTTAGTCTCAGGATTGACCTTCTTAATGCAGTAGGGCCAGAGAGCTTGCTTGTGAGTGGAGGTAACATTTTGGTGAGGACGGAACCCGACTGGAGACTCAAGCCCTTGATCTGCCACCTCAAGCAACTCCATGAAAGCCTTCCACTTGACAACTAGCAGCTTCCCATTTGTCATCCAAGTCAGAGTCATGTTTTCATCAGTTCCTAGATGGACAGTGGCAAAGAATTGAGCCACCAAGTCGACATCAAAGTCCTTGTTGAACTGCATGATCCACGAGAATGTTCAGCGAGAGCACATCTGAAGGGCTTCACCAAAGTACTCAGGGTCCTGTTCCATAGCATCCGTGTTGATGGAGTGAACATTGACAAAGAGGTTCTTCTTAGACTTGATCACTTGAAAGTAGGTGGCATACTGAAAGCGGTTCCAGAACGGACGATTGACAAAGGCGGGGTCTTGGTCTTCAACATAAGGATTGCGGCGACGCCTGTCCCAGAATTCCTTGGAGGACATCTCAGTCACCTTCTTCCCACTAGGCTTCGGTCTGTTGGCAGGCATCTTCTTGGGAGGGGGATTAGCGCTTGAAGAAGCACCCATTGGCGGCGGTGGAGCATTGGAGGAACCACCTGCAGACTCAGAAGTGTGATAGCGCTTTGACGTGGAACGCTCGGGGTTGACACGGCGGGCTTGCTGCTCAGGATGTTCATCACCTGGAACCAAACACAGACACACGAAGCAGCCAGAAAGAACGATCAAAAACCAACAAAAAAACCAAACAAAGATCAATATGTGGTAGGATATGATGGAACTAGGCATCAGGCGGTAGTACCACGACCACCTGCGACAGTACCGCTTGAGCGGTAGTACCGCTCTAGTGCCGCTCGCGCGGTAGTACCGCTCGACTGGGCGGTAGTACCGCTCGAGACGAGGAACAGCAGTTCCCTACTGCCGTGGAAAGATCCGGCACTACCGGAGATGCCAAATTCAAAAATAAACCTACCAAATATCAATCCAAAGAGTCTAGTTGCCTTCTCCAACCTGCTCAAGCCTAGTTTTAGCAAAAAAACTAGGGGCCTCTTTGATTCATAGGATTGCAAAAACACAGGAATAGGAAAAACTTAGGATTGGAATGGCATGTCCACTGAATCTCTATAGGATTTGAGCTTGTTTGATTGTGTCATGGGAAAAACGAAGGATTTATTCCAAGAGGTTGGAGTGGATGTTAGAGTTCCTGTGAAATGTAGTACACATGAATCCTTAGGAAAAAATCCTATAGGATTCAATCCTACGAATCAAACGACCGACGTAGGAAAAATCCCTAAGGATTCTAATCCTTCAAAGATCCCATGAAATCCTTTGAATCAAAGAGACCCTAGAGATGCAACCACTATTGCCCCTAAACACTAGATCTGAAATCTAGACAAGAAGAGAAGAGGAACAAGGGAAATACCGGCATCCATGGCAAGAGGACGAGATGGGGATCGACTCCATCGAAGGAAATGGAGAGGGACGACCCGGAGACGGAGGGCCGCTAGAGCCCTCCCGCGGCGAGATGGCGCTGGAGAGAAGAAGAGGAACTGGGGAACGAAGCAAATGGGTATGGGGGGGGGGGAGAAAACCACCCCTGCCCACGACTTAACCCCTTGAACCCGCCCCCAGCGGTAGTACCGCGGTAGCGGGCGGTAGTACCGCCCAGCGCACATCAAAGCTAGACTTTTAAACGCATGGCTCAAAAGACAAGGAAAGACAAACCGAAAACCAAGAAACCACAAGGAACACTAGCAAGAGGACAGAAGACGCACCCCTTCAAGAGAGGGGCGGTGGCCGAGGCCACTTATGTTTGAGTCAAGAGGTATGGCACCGCGAAGATTTTAACCTTGGGCCCATCACCAAAACTCCTCTTTGGAACACAAGTACCATAAAAAATGGCTAATGTGAATGATTTGATCAATTTATGCATAATGGGGGGAGGGAAAGTTCATTGAGAGAACAACACTCCCCCTATGTCCATGCCTACATCTAAACTAGACATCAAATTGAGTGTGGTGGGTTGTGCAAAGGTTCAAACCACATTGCTCGAATCAATGATATTTAGCTCATGCCTTAACTCGCGAAATTTAGCTTCATCCAAAGGCTTCGTGAAGATATCTGCAAGGTTACACTACTAGGGAAAACCTTATACACAGAATGTTACCAGTAGCGCTTGTTAAAATGAGGCACTATCACATTTAGCAAAGAGCGCTGCGCCGTAACTGCGCCATCACATTCCGCTTAGCAAGAGTGCGACAGAATGTAAAGCGCTACTACTATAATTGCCACACCGTTCCCAACGTGCTAGGTATAGTAGTAGCGCCCTTCTACGAACAGCGCTACTACTACAGATTTTAGCAGCAGCGCGTTTTGCCTCCCCACGCTATTGTTAAAGCTATTTTCACCTAACCCCCCGTGCGGCCTGATTCCCTCTCCTCTGCTTCCTCCCCCAATTCTCCTCTACTATTCCTCGTCGCTTCCGCCTCGCCGCCGTCTCCCCCGAACCTGCCTCGCCGCCGTCTCCCCCGACCCCGCCTTGCCGCCGTCTCCCCCGACCCCGCCTCGCCGCCGTCTCCCTCGACCCGCCTGCCCGTCTCCCCGACCCGCCTCGCGCCTCGGTGCCGCCGTCTCCCAGACCCCATCTCTCTCCGCCCTCTGTAAGCACTCTCCCTTCCGATCCCTCTCGCTTAGTATGAACCCTAGCTATTGAGTGCTAGTTAGTATGAACCCTAGGCTATTTTTAGTGCTAGTTAGTTAATTACTTAGATGGTAATTAGGGCAGTAGTTCCTAGGTACTAATTAGTTAGTAAGAACTAGGTACTAATTAGGTACTAGAATATTTTTATTTATAGTAAGAACTAGTTGAATTAATAGAACTAGTTAGTAAGAACTTGTTGCTATTTTTTAGTTAAAGCAATTTTTCCCGCATCGACGTGGACGATGCCTATCCCGCATCCTCGTCGTCGAGTCGGCGGAGGAGACACCTGCTTGACCAGATGGGCCATGTCTGGGACTGGCTCCGCTGGGTGGTACTGGGAGGCGCTACCTACCGGGGGGCGCATGTTGGTGAGGAGCCAGCCTGTAGTTGACCCGAACCTTCTTTGGTGGCGGTCGCGTGGGCCAGTGATGGTCCAGAGGCTCGAGGACTCCGCAGAAGTGGTGTGTCACCGTGTCAGTGAGGAGGACGCGCACGTCCGTCGCTACTTGTTTGCGTTGGAGCACATGTTCTCCAATACCTGGCAGGTTCTCCAGGGATCTCACTGGAGCTATGATCCCGTGATGGTTCCTTCTCTGTGGGTGTCCACCGCCGCTACCGATACCCGTCGTGTGCTAGGGTTTTAGTTGTATTAGTGATGTTATATGTATTACACTATTCGTGATGTATTAGTGATAATATTCGACGTTGTACGGACGCATGAGATGATTTACTTTTGCTTATTGAATGCATGCTAATTTGAGTCCTATAAGATATTTTGACATGTATATCTTGTGTTGCTCAATATCCAAGTGGCCGGTCATGTTTGCAGGTTACACCTCCGAGTGGCCTATGTTTTGTCGGAGTGTTGATTCATTTCTGTTCCGGCAAATTTCAGGCGCTCGATATGTCCTATTTTAGCAAAGGTCATGCCGGATTTTTCCGTGAATTTTGGCATGACTTGTGCCAGAATATGTAGGAAATATCGAGTGCCCCGGATTTGTGTGTTGAGTATCCTGGTAGTTGTCTTCGATCGATTTTCAATTAATGTTTTAACTATGAACATAGGAAATGTCTGACGACAAAAAGGATTTCGGTATTTGCAAATATTGCAAAGACGAGCGCGGCCTGTGCGACGGAATCTTTCTAGATGATGATAGGTGCTTCAGCATCAAGCTGGACGAGAACTTCAAGTGGATACGATGAAGTCACAACGACAAGTCTTTTTCGTAATTAAGCATGACATCTGCTTCATTTGCTTCAACTTATTATTTTTTTACTATTCTACTAGCATATCCCCTGCCATGCAAGAGTTTTTGTATTGGATAAGATAGGTTTCAGTCATACTACGGAGGTAAAGAAAGTTTACTTGAAGACCGAGCATGGTTATATTTTCCACGCAAAATTATACAATTCAGACGTCTACACCTATTTTGGATGCAAAACATGGCGAGCACTATGCAAGACCTATGCATTTGAGCTAGATATTGTTATCACCTTTGATATTCGTCCGGAAGATGATATTGAAGGTAATACTGACATCTGGGTCGATGTGCAGACGCCTCCAGTTGTACCATTATGTAAGTTTCTCAACCATATTTATGTCTTTGATATTGTTTATTCAAAAATAGTTGACAACTAATTCGTATTGTCAGCTTATTTCGGTGCAAGCAAACATGTCCAGCGCTTGGTAGACAGGACCTACTACTGTCCCGGGGCTGAACTAAACTGCGAGGAGCTAAGTCATTATGTTTCATGGCTTGAGGATCTTGATAATGTCAAGACAAATTTTCTTCCTGGATTTAGAAATATTAGTACTGAAAACGTGCGACCAATAGTGTTCGTAATGAACTACGGTCACATCTATTTAGGAAGGATGGTAACATTTTTACTATTTGTCCTCAGTGCATCTTTCCAATACATTATTTTTGAAGCTAAACTTCATTGCTAAGTATGTTACCATACAATGTTCTTCAACAGGGACTCCCGATGAATGTTTTGCCTTATGGGATCGAGACTAAAGGTACCATGAGTATTATTAGCTTACGGCCAAGATACCCTACAGATTACTTTAGTGCATTCAAGATTAGCGACGGATGCTTAATAGTGCAAGACTGGACCAAATATGTGATGGGGGAGCACAGAGAAGTACTAGGGGGCAGCAAACAGAGGCGCTACCCACGATTAGGAGACATGTTCATCTGCATGCTCCAACTTGATCAAGGAGGAGAGATACACATGTTTTATGTTATTTTACCTAAGAGAGAGCAGCAGGAGTGATTAGCTAGCTAGAAGTGAGTTTGAGGATGATGATGTGCTACACTATTACTATGATGATAAAATAGCTAGTGTTGGTGGTAATGACTATGATGATTATTATTAGATAGTGTTAGTGGTGATTAAATAAATACTGTTGGTGGTAATGACCATGATGATGATTAAATATCTTGTGCTGGTGGATTAGATTCAAGTGGAGGCAACATGTGGTGCACATCGAAAGTACTACTAGTCCAAACTAGATCAAGTTTGGATTAGTAGTATACTTTTGGCATGCACCACATATTGCCTCCACTTGAACCTAATCCACCTTCATTTGACACACTGTTATGGACATAATGATGTAAACCTCATAATATTGTACCAATATTTGTACGATGGCGCATAAATACACTAAAAATGAAAAAAATTGAAAAAAGAATACTAGTAGCGATGGATAGAAAACACGCTGCCAGTAGTTACCTTAGTAGCAGCATGGGAGCGAACAAATGTTGCAGCATTCGTCCTAGCAGTAGCGCGTGCGGGAACGCGTTACTGCTAAGCATAATAGCTGTAGCGCTTTATTAGTAGCGCGCCTACCCGCGCTACTAGTGAGCACAAAACCAGCGCTACTGCTAGGGTTTTCCCTAGTAGTGTTATCATGAGTGTTGACGTAGTTGAGCTCGATCTCTCCTCGCCTAATGTGATCCTGGATGAAGTGATACCGAATCTCAATATGCTTCGTCTTGAAGTGTTGCACCGGGTTGAGAGAAATATTGATGGCACTTTCATTGTCACACCAAAGAGGCACTTTGTCACAAATGACACTGTAATCCTTTATAGTTTGCCTCATCCATAAGAGTTGTGCACAACAACTACCAGCCGCCACATACTCCGCTTCGGTGGACGAGAGAGACACACAACTTTGCTTTTTAGAAGACCAACTTACCAAAGAGCAACCAAGGAATTGGCACCCTCCGGAAGTGGACTTCCTATCCACTTTGTCTCCCGCCCAATCGGAATCCGAATATCCTACAAGCTTGAAGGTTGATCCTCTTTGGTACCACAAGCCAAAGTTTGAGGTAGGAGCCAAATATTAAAAGATTCGCTTGACCGCCACAAAGTGGCTTTCCTTAGGTGCGGCTTGAAATCATGCACAAATTCCCACACTCAACATGATATCTGGTCTAGATGCACAAAGATAAAGCAAGGAGCCAATCATGGAGCGATATACCTTTTGATCCACCGCTTTACCATTGGGATCAATGTCAAGTTGGCACTTGGTAGGCATTGGAGTGGAAGCCAGCTTGACATCATTTAGCTTGAATCTCTTGAGCATGTCTTGGGTGTATTTAGCTTGGTTGATGAAGGTACCTTCTCTTCTTTTCTTGATATCAAAACCAAGGAAGAACTTCAACTCTCCCATCGAAGATATCTTGAACTTGGAGGTCATGAGAGCGGCAAATTCCTCATTGAAAGCTTTGTTAGGGGAACCAAAGATAATATCATCAACATATAGTTGGCATACAAACAACTCCCCTTTGACCTTCTTAGTAAAAAGAGTGGGGTCGATTAGCCCGACTTCAAATCCACGGTCTTGTAACAACTTGGTAAGGTGGTCATACCACGCACGTGGGGCTTTTTTAAGGCCATAGAGTGCCTTGTCGAGTTGATACACATGATTGGGAAAGTAGGGATCCTCGAACCCGGGGGGTTGCTTGACGTATACCAACTCATTAATAGGACCATTAAGAAACGCACTTTTAACATCCATTTGTTGCAACATAAAATTGTGATGAGAAGCATAAGGAATCAACAAACGAATGGATTCAAGGTGAGCAACGGGAGCAAAGGTTTCACCGTAGTCGATACCCTCGACTTGGGAGTAGCCTTATGCCACCAATCTTGCCTTGTTGCGAACGATGGTCCCATGAGCATCTTGCTTGTTCTTGAAAATCCACTTGGTTCCAATGACATTGTGGTTCCCCGTTGGCCTTGGCACCAATCTCCACACCTTGCTGTACTCGAAGTTATTGAGTTCTTCATTCATGGCATTGAGCCAATCCGGATCTTCGAGCGCCTCGTAGACCTTTTGGGGTTCCACACAAGAGACAAATGCATGATGTTCACAATAGTTTGCTAATTGTCTACAAGTGCTTACCCCCTTTCTTGGGCTTCCAACCACATTTTCCATGAGATGACCTTTGGTGGTGAGCTTGGAAGCAATCTTCGCGGCACGGCGCTCCAATTCCTCCTCAGAAGTGAGACGAGGAGGGGTAACTTGATCATCTTGAGCGCCGTCTTGAGCTTGTTCTAGATCTTGAGCTTGCTCATGATCTTGGACTTCTTGTGAGGGAGAACTTGACCTTGGGCATCATTTGGTGGTTCACCACCATCTTTAGGTTGATCTTGCCCTTGATCTTGTTCACAAGGTTGAGGGCCTTCACTTTGTTCTTCGGAAGCGTGTGGGTCTTGGGTTGGTGATGGCTCCACTTGGGTGGAGCATTGTCCTTCTCCTTCGGCCACAAGGGGTTCCTCAATGGGTAGGATATGACCAAGACCCATTATTCTTATGGCTTGGGGAGGAATTTCATCACCTACATCACAAGTACCACTTTGCTCCACTTGGGAGCCGTTATTCTCATCAAACTCCACGTTACAAGTCTCCTCAATAAGTCCCGTGGACTTATTGAGAACACGGTAAGCATGGGAGTTTGTAGAATAACCAACAAATATGCCCTCATGAGCTCTAGCTTCAAATTTGGACAATCGAACACCTTTCTTGAGAATGAAACACTTACACCCGAACACCCGAAAGTACTTGAGGTTGGGCTTGTTACCGGTGAGTATATCATAAGGAGTCTTGTTCAAGCCTTTGCAATGATAGAGACGATTTGATGCATGACACGCGGTGTTGATGGCTTCGGCCCAAAAGTTGTATGGAGACTTGAACTCCGCCATCATGGTCCTTGCCGCATCCATCAACGTCCGGTTCTTCCTCTCCGCAACACCATTTTGTTGAGGGGTGTATGGAGCGGAATATTGATGCTTGATCCTCATCACTAAGAAACTCATCCAAGGTGTAGTTCTTGAACTCGGTGCCGTTGTCACTCCTTATTGTCAAGATCTTTGCATTGTGTTGACGTTGAGCTTCATTTGCAAAGTCAATGACGGTTTGTTGGGTCTCGCTCTTCCTCTTGAAGAAATATACCCAAGTGTATCTTGAATAGTCATCCACAATCACCAAGCAATACTTTCTACCCCCAAGACTACCAAAGGATGGAGGCCCAAAGAGATCCATGTGAAGGAGCTCCAAAGGCCTCTTTGAGCAAATCAAAGTCGTGGGAGGGTGAGCCTTCTCATGTAGATTTCCTTCGATACAAGCACTGCAAGCACGATCTTTGGCAAAACAAACGTTGGTTAGTCCACGGACATGGTCCCCCTTGAGAAGACTTTGCAAAGATCTCATATTGACGTGGGCTAAACGGCGATGCCAAAGCCATCCCACGTCAACTTTAGCCATTAGGCATGTCGCGGTCTTAGTGGGTCGCTCCGAAAAGTTAATCACATATAGACCATTCTCGACATGCCCAACAAAGGCTACTTTAAGAGTCTTGCTCCACAAGAGGGCCACGGTATCAATATCAAAGAAAGTGGCAAAGCCCATGATTGCAAGTTGACAGTTGGAAAGTAAATTGTATGCAAGGGACTCAACAAGCATGACCTTCTCGATCGTGAGATCATGAGAAATGACAACCTTGCCAAGTCCCAATACCTTAGAAAATGAGGCATCACCCCACTCGACATTGGTGGGCATGGATGGAATCTTGTGAATGTCCACCACCAAGTCCTTGCTTCCGGTCATATGATTTGTAGCTCCACTATCAAGCAACCATGATCCCCCACCAGAAGCAAACACCTACAAGAGATCAATGCTTGGATTTAGATACCCATTTTGTAATGGGTCCTTTGATGTTAGTGACAAGGGTCTTAGGAACCCAAATAGACCATTCAATGTACTCATAAGGAGAACCAACAAATTTGGCATAGACATGCCCATCACTAGCACGACATAACACATAAGAAGGGTTAAAGTCGCCGGCTTGGTTGGAAGGGGTGGCATTGCCCTTCTTGAGATTACCGCCCTTCTCATGGTTCTTCTTCTCCTTGGGAGCACTCTCTCCTTCCTTCACAAACGTTTGCTTGAGAGGAGGAGGTCGTTTGGTCTTGTCATTCTTCTTCTTGTTCTTGGGCTTGGGTGCGAACCCAATCCCTTCCTTGGCCACAACTTCCTTTTGATTACTCAAAAGGTCGTTGAGGTTCTTCTCACCTTGTATGCATGTAACAAGGCCTACCTCAAGTTGCTCCTTCAACTTAGCATTCTCCTCAACAAGATGCACATGCTCACAACACGGGTTAGTAGCATTTGCATTATCAATTAAAACCATATGAGGAAAGATGGCTTTCTCCTTGGTTAGCTTTACTTGGAGTTGATCATGAGACTCTTTGAGGCTAGCATGAACGCCCTTCAAGACTTTGTGAGCCTTGTCAAGAATGTTAAACTCCTCTTTGAGTCTAGCAAGATCAACCCCAAGCTTTGCCTTCTCGGAGTTTAGCACACGAGAAACAACAAGAGCATGATCAAGATCTTTCTTTAATTTAGCATGATGATCGTTGTATGACCCCTCAAGAGCCAAACGAAGACCACTCTCTTCCTCAAGAGCATTGGAAAGATCCGAAATCTCATCGGCATAGTCACGACTATGCCCCTCCATCTTAGAGATGGTATCTTCGTGAGCCTCAATCATGTCATTGGCTTCACCAAGTTGTTCCAGGAGAGCAACAAAGTGCTTCTTGGACTTGCCCTTGAGTTTACCCATAAAGGCCTCAAACTCATTGTCCTCCACATTAGTTCCCTCATGTTCATCAATGCTATCCGTCGAAGAAGAATGATTGATGATGGTAGTTTTGATGTTGGGGGTTACCTTGTTGGTGGCTTTAGCCATGAGGCACTTGGCGGTGATGCTCTCATTGGGTGAGTCGAAGAGAGACACCCGAGGAGTCGTCGCAATGGCAACGGAGGCCATGGCAACCGACTCATCATCTTCATCATCATCATCATCCTCATTGTACACTTCTTGTACCACCAAAGCCTTGTGAGGAGTCTTCTTGGTGAAGTTGCTCTTGTTGGGGAAAGACTTGGCCTTGTCCTTACGGATGAGCTTGCTACCATTGTCTTCCCTCTTCTCATAAGGGCACTCCGCAACAAAGTGGCTCACATTGCCACAATTGAAACAAGTCCTCACTCGTTGCTTGCCCTTTGCGCCACTTGAATTGTTCTTGTTGAAGTTGGGCCTTGAGTTCTTCTTGCTCCAAAATTGCCTTGAAGCAAGTGCCATGTCTTCATGATAGGTATACTTCGTATCTTCGAGATTGCTCTCCTCTTCTTCCTCCTCTTCCTCTTCTTCGACATGGACCTTGGCCTTCAAGGCAAGGTTGGGCCTTTTCGCTCTTTGAGAGCGAAATACCGCATTGTCGGCGGTCTTGTCCAATATGCTCATAGCCACAAACTCATCTAACACATCACTTGAGGACAAGGCGTGGAAGTCCGGCTTTTGACGGATGACGGAGGACATGGCTTTGTGGTAGGGCATCATTGCCTTGAGGAATTTGCGCTTGATCCAATTGTCATCCATGTCCTTACTTCCATGATCCCGGAGAGAGACCGCGAGCTTGGTAACTCTCCGATAGAGCTCACGAGGTTCTTCATCTTCTTTCATTGCAAACTCATCGGCTTCATCTTGTTCCACTTCATAATTGGAATGTTGAATGCTTGCGCTCCCCCGATATATGGAGACCACTTTGTGCCAAGCTTCTTTGGCCAATGAGTAGGGCCGGAGATGCGGGTGGTCTTCGGGAAGGATTGCTTCTTGGATGATGAAGAGAGCATTCTCATTGAACTGATCATCCATGGCTTCTCTAGGAGTGAAGTTGCTCCGGTCATGCGGATAAAAACCTTCTTCAATGATTCTCCAAAGGATAGTGTTCACATGATTTAAATGACGCTTAAAACGATAGACCCAAGAATCAAAGTCCTCCTTTTTATCAGTCTTGGGGGGGAGGACCGGCATGATTCAAATGAGTAGAAGGAATCGGTCCACCATAAACGGGTGGAGATTGCACATGGGCAAAGATGCCGGTGCCATTCTTACCACTAAACGAAGGAGCTTGCTCACTAGTAGCTTCCCCCTTGTCGGGGTTAGCATCCGTCACTGTGTTGGCGGGATCACCCACTTTCACGGGTGTGGCGGAAAGTTTAAGCCCTTCTAAGAATTCCTTAAACATGTCCTTCACCTCGGTCGTCATGGAGGTTTTCAATGTGTCCAACGCCACATTGAATTCCTCACGTGAGATCGAGTTACCCCCATCTCCCGTAGACGATATCGGATTCGCACTGGAGTGCTCTCCCACGTCGTCTTCGATGTCAACCATACTCTTCGGACGGTAAAGTCCTTAAAAAGAGACGAGGCTCTGATACCAATTGAAAGGATCGATATAGTTGACTAGAGGGGGGGGGTTAATAGGCAACTAACAATTTTTAGCTTTTCTTTACCAAATTAAACTTTGCATCAAAGTAGGTTGTCTAGAAATGCAACTAGCACTAGTAGAAAAGGGGCCTACTGACCCGGTTGATGAGGGCCTTTAGCCCCGGTTCATGAACCGGGACTAAAGGGTCGGTAGTAATACCCTGGCCCTTTAGTCCCGGTTCAATCCAGATTGATGGGCCTCCACGTGGCCTGTGCGCTGAGCCCAGGCAGGAGGGCCTTTGGTCCCGGTTGGTAGCACCAACCGGGACCAATAGTCATCCACGCGTCAGCATTTCTGTGGCTGGGGTTTTTGTTTTTTTTAAAGGGGGGGGGGGGTTGGGGGTTTTGGGGGGTTAATTTAGGTGTTTCATATATTGTGTTAGCTAGCTAATTAATAGAGAGAAGTGTCCTCTCTTTTGTCCGTGCTTGGTCGACGCTACGTACTATACATACGTATAGAGATGACTAGCTAGACACGCTAGCTAGCTAGTAAGCAAATGAAGGAAACAGAAGATCGTCATGAACATATATGCATACATCGGGAAGTGATATCGACCACCTCTCCTTCTCCGAGAGATTGGTCGAATAACAAGTTCTCGTATATCTATCCGACACTACAGGCTACATATATACAATAATTATCTTTTACAAAAATAATCTTCTAACATACGGACGCATGGTCCACATAGTATTCTCCGTCTTCAGCGATCACGTGGTCAAGAAAGAATGCCGCCAATTCCTCTTGAATTGCTCGCATGCGATCTGGTGCTAGTAGTTCATCCCGCATCCGAAACATCTAATTTTAAGAAGGGGGTCAACACACACACACACACACACACACACACACACACACACACATATATATATATATATATATATATATATATATATATATATATATATATATATGAATGAATGAAACTCAACACAAATGATGGTAATAAAATAAAATTGTGAATATTGTTATTTACGCATTTCATATTGTTTGTCAGAGTAGCCCGTTCACAGGTCGTGTGGCGGATGGACTCGCAAACGTAGTATCCACAGAAATCATTCCCTTGTTCCTGCCACAACCACTTTACAAGAAACAGAGGTCAATCAAACTGATAATTAGCAAGCATGTTAAATGGTATTGATGAAACTAGCGCTTGAATCACTAGGAGATGCGTGGAATATGCTACTATAGTACTTACTTTCGGGTGTCTAAATTGCAGCTTTTTTGGTGAATTTTCTCCAAACCCTGCCATACAAAGAAAACAATTACTTGATATCAGAAATGAACAAAGTTGTTGATATGGTGGATAATGATCGATTTAACTTACTTCTCGAGCATTTCAGTCATGTCCGCATACTCCTTGGGATCTTTTCGTCTCGAGTCTAAGACAGTTACTACTCCCTGCTCAAGCTTAATCTCTAGGAGAATATAGTGGTAGCTGCGCACGCATGCATAACTCATCAATATTACATTACTATAACCTGGACTAATAAGGGAAACTGAATATGCCACAAGACAGTAACACTCACTTGAAGTTGTAAGGAAAGAGTATTATATCCTTGTGTTCATTTATTACGAACGATTGTAGCAAGTTGGCCTCGGTATTTTCGGCATGAAATTCAACCTCAGTTGCATCTATGAGATATGTGTTAATGAACCCAATTGAACCCACTTGTCTTTTCTTCAATTCGGCGATCTTCAATCTTCATAATATAGTGAGGATAATTATAAATACATGCAATGAAAGAGCTGAGTTATATAGAGAGACTTAATGACAGAAGTAGTACTACTTACGCATGTAGCAGGTGACCGTTGCTTTATCGAGGGCCAATTGATTGAAAAACTGATAGAACTCCTCAAATGGAATAGGCATCAGTTCAATTCCAACGAGGTCATGCTCCTTTTAACTCTCACATACAAAGTACTCCTCCCCTCGGACTCTGCAGGTTTTCATGTACCAATCATGCAATCTTCGCATCATCGTTGATAGAGAGCTTTCATCTTTGACGAGAGGCTTCCGTATCGTATCTTTGTATCTGCACCTCCAAGAAATCATAATTTACATCGTCGGGCAGGTAATCTTCAGGATTGCCATAACCGGCACCATCCTCCGATCGACGATGTCGCTTAGCGGTGCACCTTGAGCGGGGGGCACGATTGCTTCGCTTGTTCGCGGAGCTGGGCAATTTGTTTCCCAGCTCGTCGTTCTTTCATTCTTTGATCTCTTTTAGTACTTCCCGACCTCTCCGCTTCGGCAAATGCCTTTCCAATAATGTGCTCATAGTTGCCTTTCGGCGGAGACTTGGGTGGTTTTTTCAGGGCAGCCAGAGTGCGCTTCGCTTTCACCAGATCTACCTTCTCCTCCGGAGGTGGATGTCTCTTTGCTTTCAACCCTTCAAACTAGTCATGCACTTCGTTCTGCGCGATCTTCGAGTATTCCTCGTCCGTCCTCTCGTACGGTAACTTCTCTGGATTCTTCAGAGAAGGACCGAATCTGTATCTCCTCCCGCCTTTGGCTGTACTGCTAGACGCGGCAGAGCAGACGGAGCGGATGTCTTCTTTCCTTTCTTATGAGGCGGAGGAGAAGGACTACGACGCGCCGGAGCAGCCGGAGCAGCGGCGGGTCTTTTCCGCCCTTGCTGACGGGGCGGAGAAGGAGGAGGCTGGCTGCTCGGGCGCGCCGGTGCAGGCGGAGAAGGAGGCGGAGTGCCGCCACACGCCGGAGAAGGAGCCGGCCGAGTGCCCTGATCATCACTCGCCGGAGGAGGAGGCGGTTGAGGAGGCGGAGTGCCCTGACTCGTTGGAGGAGGAGGAGGAGGCGGAGGCGTCCAGTTCGAAAGGTTGATGAGATCCTTCCGCCATAGGCATGGAGTCTTCAGAGCAGAACCCAGCCGATACTCCCCTTCACCGGTAGGGTGGTCAAGCCGGAGGTCCTCAAATCCTCCGTTATTTCATCCACCATCACCTTGGCATATCCTTACGGAATCGGCCGCAGTGAAAAGTTGAGTCGGGTTTAGTAGAATAAACAGAGCCAACAGCCGCCTTTGACCTTCAAATTGCTCCATTGCGCCATAAGGTGGCAATTTTGAGACTCCGTGATAGCATCCACGGGATAGCTGGCAGGAGCCGTCAAGGCATGCTCCGGCTGAAGCAGCTCGGTGGAAGCCACGCTGCTTCTCCGCTGAGATGGCGGGGTAGCTTTGGGGCAATCTTCGGCATGTCGTTTGCTGCGATCTGCTGCTTCTCATTCCTCTTCTCGTTCCTCTAGCCCCATTACCCTTTCGTGCAGCGCCTGCATTTGGCTCTGCTCCAGTTTCTTCCTCCTCTCATGGGTTTTGTAACCCCTCGCGCTCGAAATCCAGCCTTCCACGAAACGGAGCCTGGCGTGCCTCGTGTCCGTGCAGGGTGATCAGGATTCCCGAGGGCCATTGTGAGCTCGTCCTTCTCCCTGTCAGGAACGAACTTCCCTTGTTGCGCTGCTTTGATATATTGCTTTAGCCTCTTGACTGGTATGTCCAATTGCTCGTTCGTCCAAATGCACTTTCCTGATACAGGGTCCAAGGTTCCGCCAGCCCCGAAGAACCAAGTCCGGCAACGGTCTGGCCAGTTCATTGTCTCTGGTTCGATCCCTTTATCAAGCAGATCATTCTCAGCCTTGGCCCACTTAGGCCGGGCTATGAGGTAGCCACGACCCGTGCGATGGTGAAGCTTCTTCTTCGCAGCATTTTGCTTGTTTGTCGCCGACATCTTTTTACTCTTTTCTGATGTCCTGTGGGCCACAAATGCGGGCCAGTCATCTCTGATCTTCTCATATTTGCCCTTGAATTCTGGTGTCTCTTTTTTATCGACAAACTTATTCAGGTCTTTCTTCCAATGCCTGAATAGCTCTGCCATCTTCTTAAGAGCAAAAGACTTGATTAATGGCTCTATAACTGGCTTCTCCGGATCATCCTCTGGCGGTAGGGTGAAATTTGACTTCAGCTCAGTCCAAAGATTATTTTTCCGCAGATCATTGACATAAGACACCTCAGGGTCTTCGTTCTTAGGCTTATACCATTCTTTGGATGCTGATCGGGATCTTGTCCCTAACCGTAACCCCGTGACCGAGCAACAAATGCCTTTTTGTCCGGATGGCTTCAATCGGTTGGCCGTCGCGCGCGATTTCTATGATCTCAAACCTTTCATCCGAGCTCAACTTTTTCTTCGGCCTCGTCTCTTTACCGAAGTTGTGCTCGATCCAGAGGGCTAGAAAAAGGAAGAAAGACGAGAGTTAATTAATATGTGTACATACCAAAACAATGAATGCATCAATTAGCTAGTCAAGACAAAGCTTAACTAATATATATACCTGGCGGACTCAGTTCGGTGATCACCGGAGCAGTCCTCACGGTCTACTTCTTCACCCTCTCCTTCTTCCACCGGCATTGGGTCATCGAGCCATCATAAGCATAGCCAGCTGCTTCTTCACCCTCTCCTTCCAGACCATCGGTGTCGTTGAGAAACATCATCGAGTTGATGGCATCACTTCCTTCTGCGATTATGTGCCTCAACAACGCTTCTTGTGCTTCGTCTCGGGGCGGGGTGTCCATAGTTTCTACAAATATTTACAACATGGCAATTATTATTCAAACATGACAGATATGGATATATTAGTGCCAAGCGAGAACTAGCTAGCTAATCACAATAAGGAATCATATTAATTAGTGGCCTCGACGCTGCTTCTCTAGGGTTTCGGGTGGCCTCGACAACGCTTCAAGGGTTAGGGGGTGGCCTCGAGAACGCTTCAAGGAGGGGGTAATATCGACCCCCCCCCCCCACATGTTGAAGCTATCGGGAGGGGGTATATCGACAACAACAATGACGACACTACATCTATGTCCCACAAGTGACGTGGGCATCGACGGCCGCGTCACTTGTGGGACGTGGATGTAGTGTCCGACACCGACGGCCACATGTATCTCACACCGATGATACTTGCTATTTAATTAGGGTTTCCTCTACCGCTCGGCGACCCTCGACGACCCTCGTTCCCGATAATAAAAAGAGGAAGAAGAAGAAGAAAAAGAGGAGAAGAAAGAACTCCTCTATTCTTTCTTCTCCTCTTTTTCTACTTCTTCTTCCTCTTTTTTTTCATCAAGGGGTATTCTTTCTTCTCCTCTTTTTCTTCTTCTTCTTCCTCTTTTTTTTCATCAAGGGGTCGAGGATCACCGAGGGGTCGAGGGTCAAGGGGTCGAGGATCGCCGAGCGGTCGAGGTTCAAGGGGTCGAGGATCGCCAAGCGGTCGGGAGGTTGCCTAGTGTCAAAGGATTCAACAAAACCATGTCTTCATCATTAGGCGAAAATGTGGGTGCATGATGGTGCAAGCTCTCCAAAGTTATTTTGGAGCGGAGGTCCCAGATAGGAAAATTAAGCTTTTTTGGTACAAAGTTCAGCAAGAACCTTCCGAATATCGTTATGTGGAAGGCCTTTGCTGAAATTGCATACAAAAGGCAAATTATCCTATCCGGGACTCCATTCCAGAATAACTTTGGAGGACTTCGTACCATCATGCCCTGGTTACTTCCGGCTAATGATGAAACCATGGATTTCTTCAATACTTTGACACTAGGAATCCTCCCTCGACCCCTCGAACCCTCGACGACCCTGGAACCCTCGACCCCTAGACGACCCTGGAACCCTCGACCCTCGATCCCTCGACCCTATAGAACCCCTCGAACCCTCGACCCTGAAACCCTCGACCCTTGACCCCTTATCGACCCTCGACCCTCTACCCTAGTTCCCGACCCTCGACCCCTCGGCGATCCTCGACACCCTCGTTCCCGATAAAAATTAAGAAGAAGAAGAAGAAGAAGAAGAAGAAAGAGGAGAAGAAGAAAGGAATAACTAGAGGAGAAGATCGAAGAAAAAAAGAAGAAAAAAAAGAGGAGAAGAAGAAAGGAATAGTGGAGAAGAAGAGAAAATCTATTTTCTCTTCCTCTCCACTATTCCTTTCTTCTTCTCCTCTCTTTTTCTTCTTTTTTCTTCTTCTTACTTATTTCTCCTCTTCTTTTCCTCTCCTCTTCTTCTTTCTTTCCTCTTCTTATTTTCTTCTTTCCTATCCTTCTATTTCTAAAATTGTAACTTCTTCATATATAAAACTTTTCTAAAATTGTAACTTTCTATATATGAACAAAAAACTTTCTATGAACCAAAAAACATTTTAACATATATATTTAGCAAATTCTAGCCACATACATCACATACACATATACATTATAGCCACATAGACATATACATCACATATGAACAAAAAAATAAACTAATAAAAATAAAGAAACATATTGCAACATATGAACAAAAACATATAGCCACATATGTCGGGGATATACCCCGCGGCGTAAACCGGCTGGAAGTATAACCCGGCCGGACTTGGCGGTTTACTTGAGATCCGACCAACACTCGGCGATTTACTGGCAACCCGCCCTGACCTGGCGGTTTACAAGCAACCCACCTGGTCATTGCGACTCACTGGTGATCCGGCGTGCGGGATAGACGGATGACAAGGCCAAAGGCCCAGAAGGCCGGTTCACGTTTAATGGTGGGCCGGTTTATGAGGAAAGCGTAAGGACTATTCTCCGACAAAGGAAGCAAGACTAGGACTCCACTTGTAATAGAGTAATCCTAATCTAACTAGGACTAGTCATGTAAACCGCCCCTTCAACATATATAAGGAGGGGCAGGGCTCACCAAAGAGGGACAAGCTACATGCAAGAAGAAACAATCCTAGGGCTAGACACAAAGAGGAGAGCCGGTTTACGGCGACTCCCTCGTGATGATAATGAGACCTAGCCTCAAACAGCATGTAGGGTTTTTACCGGATGATGTTTCCCGGGGCCCGAAGCTGTCTAAATCCCTGTCTTGTGTTGCGTCTCTCGATTCCGTTCAACCCCTCTCAAGCTACCACATAGATGCGTTGGCCTCGCGACTAAGTCCTGACACTAAGGACATCTGCCGTGACAATCCACGACAGTTGGCGCCCACCGTGGGGCCTGCGCACGGTGGTGTTGAGTTCTTGAAGGGATCTCTTTCTGGGATAGAGAAGCTGCGACCCGCCGGATCAGCAAGAGCCGGTCTGGAAGAATTAATGTAAAGTACAAAGATCATCAGTCAAGATCGAAGAAGTTTTCAGCGGCGGTGTATAGAAGATTGAGCAGAACCAGCAAAATTCATTGTTTTGCGGTCAGGATCATAGTTAACTTTGGAATTGGCAGTACAAGGTTTTACGAAAAATTAGGTTTGCGTTCTGTGCGGCGGACATGACCTAACGATCCGTCAAATCTGAAGACAGATCGACACCTATTGCAGCGGTTGTCGTATAAATTGAGATGATATCTGATTTAGCAAGTTAGCCGTGTCCTGGCCGGACTCTTTGATACTCGCCGGATAAACAAAGGCAACAAGCAGCGACAGGAGCAGCTCCCAAGAAGATTGGATTGATCATTGATGTTGCTGCGCTCACAGAAAAGTCATGGCCAAGTATTAGGACTAATGGTTGCACGGTTTACGAGATCTGTTTTTAATAGTGCTGCTATTACTACTAACACGTGAGAAGACGTCTGAAGCATTAAGGAAAGATTCCAGCGCGTTAAGCCACCTCCGAGTCAACCCGCCTCGCCGCTGTTGAAAAAAAAAATATTACGGCGGCAGAACGCCCAAAGGCCCCAAACAAAGACGTGCTCAAGGCATGTGCCCACTAGCCATGTTTGATGATGCACACACATGCAGCAGCAGTCTACGGAAGTCAAAGGCTAAAAAAAAGGAAGAATAAGAAAAGTACTACTAGTATACATCTCACGGAAGGTCTAGTACAGATAAATATCAGACCGGATGAGGACAGACGTCAGACATCACAGGTCCCAAAGTCAACATGACCCGTGACCCGGAGGCTCTGTTATAAACCGCCCGGCTCCAGGCCCCGTGACGGCCACAGTTACCGCAACATGTAACAGCGTCCGTATTCACTGGACAAAATATACCAGGTGCTATCTTTTTATATACCTTATCAGCACATATTAAATTACTTGAGAACAATTACTCTGGCCTATATCTTTTTATACAGGACAAGTGCTCACTATAAAAGTGATGCCCTACTGCGGACGGCGCGCGCTAGCTGTTCTACACCCGCATCTGTGTATATCACACTAATAAACGCGCCGGCCAACTCGCCCGTCCGTACCACCTTACAGCACCACGGACGACTCGCCCGTCCGCCCTGGCCACAGGTTCATGCGTCCGCGCCGGTTTACAACACGGAGGACAACTTGCTCGTCCGCACCGGTTTACAACACCGCGGCCGGATCATCCGTCTGCTCGTCTGGCCGACTCGGCCGTGATTAATTTTAGCATCACTGTGGTGATCATCAACTCCATGGCGGATAATTTCTGGCCTAACACATCAGGTGATATCCATCTAATATATATTTTATTAGTGCATATTATTTTTGTCAAAGAGCAGTTTATCTTTGCCTTGGTCTGTAATATTGTATGCAGGACAATTATTCATTATAAACGTGGTTTATACCATGGGTACGAAGCACGCGCTGGCAACGTCCTGCCCAGTGTTCGTCCGTGCCACATTACACGGTGAATGGACGCGTGCAAGACGCCGCCCTTACGGCCCGGTTTACATCAGCTTGCCGGGACCGTGCCTGCGTTTGACTCGCCCGTCCGAACCGGTTTACAACGCCGCGACCGACTCATCTGTCTGTGCCGCCTCTGATGCTGCGGTCATATTTTCCGTCCGTCTCTCGCGGCCTGGTCTACATCAACATACCGGGCCGCACCTGTTTGCATGAGCTGTTTATTGAGTATGAGCAAGTCACAGCTTGGGTAGCCCGGTTTTTCTTTCAACAAATTGGAGGCAAATTATCATCAACCGCCGTCTGCATTGGATGGCTCAATGGAGAGGCACACAAGTCGCCGCCACTACAGTTTGGTTAAACTTCAAAGAGCCAGTTGGAAGGAACCATTGGCCGAGTTGCTGACACGGCTCATACATGATCATTTATAACCCGCCGCAGTCACCTCAAACTTCTCTGGATTCACATCGTGCTATCAACACCAATGATATACAAGTTATGCCGGTTTATATCACGGTCAAACATGGAGAATCTCAAGCCAACTCCTCGAGTCACCTTTGAGACTCGGGGGCTACGATGACATAACTCAGCAAATCTTGCCAGTTTCAGCAAAGTTAAAAACCCCAGGACGATGGAGGGAAAGATAACCCGGTCCCGGAGGCTACTGTTATATTGATGAAAATTTAAAGGCTGTCAGAAAATTTCCGGCTTAGAAAGTATATAACAGTTACAAAATCCCGGCTCAATGAAGAAGTTCCGGGTCATCAGAAAGGATTCCGGTTTAAAATCTGGCTAAAGGGAAGTCAGTCTCCTTTGAAGCTCTCAAATATCCAGTTTACAATCCGGTTCAAGGGAAATCTGTTCTCTCACAAAGCTCTGAAACTCTCAAATCCGGTTTAAAAATGTCCGGTTCAAAAAGGAATTAACTTCTCGCAAGCTCGAGTTTAAAGGCCGTCAGAAAATTTCCGGCTAAAAATAAAGATTCCGGTTTAAAAGCCGGTTCAAGGGAAAGATGTCTCCCACAAAAGCTTTGAAGCTCTCGATATCCGGTTCAAAATCCCGGTTCAAGAAGGATTTGTCTCTTAAAATAAGTTAAAAGGTGCCAAAGAGGACCTGCTGCCATGATGCGTGATTCAAACATGGTATCATGCCTTATTGGCTTATCATATTATTGATCACTTGGGGGCTTGGTCGTATCCGAACCATAGCCACGCCTCTTGATTGGCCTAGTGCCACAACATCACTTGGGGGCTTGGTCGTGTCCGAACCAATGCAACACCTTTTGATAGGCGAAAGCCACCAGATCACTTGGGGACATGGTCAAGTCTGAACCAGTCACGCCTCTTGATCGGCCTAAGGCCATAGAGTCACTTGGGGGCTTGGTCGAACCCGAACCATAGCCACGCCACTTGATCGGCATAATGCCACGGTTTCAGTTGGGGACCTGGCTGACTTGAACCATAGCTACACCTTATTGGGAGCTTGGTCGTGTCCGACCATGGTAACACCATCTGATCGGCTCAGTAAACCCTCTTTTGCAAACGGTTTTATCATGGCCTTTGCTTCCATATTTTTTTCATAACTGTTATTTGATTTTTGTTGCATTTTTAAGCCAACGTTGTTAATCCGTTTCAAACTGTCAATTACAAATTGATGAAATACGGTTAAATCTTAATCCGGAGACTATCTGCCCGGTTTGATTTTATGTTACCATCTTATTATGGAGTAAACCGGTGTTCATTAACCCGGCTTGACTTTCAATTACAAATTGTCAGTACATGATCAAATCATAATACGGAGACTATCCACCCGGTCTGGTTTGACTACGAGTCGCCAGTATTATATATGGTTAAACCGGTGTTTATCACAACCCGGTACGGTTTTATCATAAACCGACACAGTATGAAAGGAGTTATGATTACTCAAGATTGGGGTTATCACCCTTACTACACAAAGTTGGTAAACCAATGATGTGATTCAATGTCACAGGTATGATATATTTCGTTGATTATTCTTAAGCGCTGCCTTGGTTATAAACCTGGGTTATATGTTCGGCATTATGACCCGTCCGGCGGTAAACCGCCAGGACACTTTAAACTTGTTGTATGCAGAGACAGGTTGAATAAAGCATGATGATAAATTATCCGGAGTTTATTAAACCGGCCTGGCTTTGGACTATAAGTCGCCAGTACATATTTGGATTGCGCCATTGGAATCATGAGCTTATAAATCATTGGGTTATATTATTCAAATAGCCAAACTTGGCTGAATTTTCATTATGATATTGAATGAATAAGGTTTTCATACCAGATTATATTATCTTGAATAGCCAACATGGCTAGATTTTTATTATGGTTATCAATAACCAATATTATGATTGAGGTTTTCAAAGTCGCTTTTAGCGCAATGGTTATCATATTATTAATGGATATCATTTATTCTACAATTGAAGGAATAGTCCCGAGTCGCTGCAGGCTTACGACCCGGCACTTGGGGGCTACATTATTTAAGTTGAGATTATATCAAATATGCAAGTCTCATGTCGCTGCAAGCATGCACCATGACACTTGGGGGCTAATGCAAAGTAATTTTTTTCTCATATTATTGAAGACCCGATTCATCACATTATAATGAGTCGGCCCTTGGGGGCTACCAATTGCTCCTGTCAATAGTTGAAGGTATAAAGCTTTTTATTCATTATATTGAAGGGTCCACTGCTCAGTTGGTAAAGCACAAGGCTCTTAACCTTGTGGACGTGGATTCAAGTCTCATGATGGGGGTTACATCATATGATGTTATTTTCACTGAAGTATATATTAAGTCCCATCTCAATATTATCTTACTGAGCCGGCCCTTGGGAGGTACACATCATTGCTCAAATCTACATGGTTATACCTACAAAGGCTCTGCTCATTATTGCATAATGACCCGGCCCTTGGGGGCTCCACTGGTTGAAGTTTTTATGAGTATAAGACAATTACAAGTCCCAGGTTGCTGCAAGCATGACAACCCGGCACTTGGGGGCTACATAGTATGGAGTATTCAGTTTTTACTAGTCACTGGGATGAACAACATGGATTTCTTTGAAAGTGGCAATATTTATATTGAAGCAAAGTCTTAATCCACCACTTTGTTCTGCTCAAAGACTTGGGGGCTACAGGTATTTATTATTATCGAAGAAATATTTTCAAATTCTCTGATTGAGCAAACTAGGTTGACCCGGCGTCACCAATCATTATGACCCTGTGGCTGCAACCCGGCGTCATTAATAATCATGAACCAGCATTGGCAACAATCATGAACCGGTGTCTGCAACAATCATGACTTGAAATTACCAAGTTTTTGTAACCCGACAGTCTTTGGCAATGATAAAACTAGCAAGTTCTGCATCTTCAAACCGGTTGAATATCAGATGAGTATTTTCAAGACCAATATTTCTTAAACCGGCGCTTTGGAAGCCGACTCAAGTGGATTATTCTTCACAATATTTTTTCTATAAGAAGCCAACATCAGCAATTTGAGTATGAAGCTGGTTATTGATCCGGATTTTCTAGAAGGAGGAAATGACAAAGGACTTAAGGACGATTAGGTGCCGGTCTACAAGAATTCTTAACCCGGAGCACAACCTGCCAAATTTGTTCTGGTGTTTATTTTGCAGCATAAGTTTACCATGGATAAATCCAAGCTAAACTTGGGGGCTAATGTCGGGGATATACCTTGGCGTAAACCGGCGGAAGTATAACCCGGCGGACTTGGCGGTTTACTTGAGATCCGACCAACACTCGGCGATTCTTGGCAACCCGCCTACGACTGGGCGGTTTACAAGCAACCCACCTGGTCATTGCGACTCACCGGGTGATCCGGCGCATGGGATAGGCGGATGACAAGGCCAAAGGCCCGAGAAGGCGGTTCACGTTTAATGGTGGGCGGTTTATTAGGAAAGCGTAAGGACTATTCTCCGACAAAGGAAGCAAGACTAGGACTCCACTTGTAATAGAGTAATCCTAATCCAACTAGGACTAGTCATGTAAACCGCCCCTTCAACATATATAAGGAGGGGCAGGGCTCCCCAAAGGGGACAAGCTACAAGCAAGAAGAAACAATCCTAGGGCTAGACACAAAGAGGAGAGCCGGTTTACGGCGACTCCCTCGTGATGATAATGAGACCTAGCCTCAAACAGCATGTAGGGTTTTACGGATGATGTTTCCGGGGCCAAGCTGTCTAAATCCCTGTCTTACATTGCGTCTCGATTCCGCTCAACCCGTCTCAAGCTACCACATAGATGCGTTGGCCTCGCGACTAAGTCCTGACACTAAGGACATCTGCCGTGACAATCCACGACAACATACATACACATACATTATATATATATATACGAAAAAAATAAACTAAAAAAACCAGGGGCGTGGCGGCAGCGATGGCGCCCGGCGGCAGGCAGTGCTCACTGCAGGCGGCGGGGCACGGCGGGCGGCGTCAAAACGCGAGGCGGCGCGCGTCGAGGCGTGGCGAGGGCGTGGGCGGCGACGGCGTGGGCTCGAGGGCGGCGGACGTCGTCGGCGTGGGCTCGGGGCACGGGCGACGGCGACGGGCGGCGGGCAGCTGGCGGCGTCGAGGAGGTCCGCAGCGTCGTCGGCGGCAATGGCGATGAAATCTAAAAAACGCTAAGTGCTGGCTTATATAGAAAAGGCTTTAGTCCCGGTTCGTGGCACAAACCGGGACTAATGCCCCCCTTTAGTCCCGGTTGGTGCCACCAACCAGGACCAAAGGCCTCTTTTCATCAGCCCAAAGGGCAGGAAGCGGCTTCCTTTGGTCCCGGTGGCACCAACCGACTAAAGGCATTAGTCCCGGTCGAGCACCAACCGGGACTAATGCACCCTTTAGCCCCGGTTGGTGCCACCAACCGGGACCAAGCTGTGCTGCCCGAACCCAAATATTTAATCCCACCTCGCTAGTTGAGAGGGAGGCGACCTGTTTATAAGGTGCGGCGCGCCTTCCCTCTCGAGCTCCTCTCTTAAGCAGGCTTTGGGCCTAACCACGCAATCTGTGCTGTGGGCCCTCTTGGGCCTCCTGCGGGCTGAATCACGGCCCATGGTAGGGTTTCTAGTCGTATTGAGGCCGTGGAGGCCCAGTAGGTGGCATTTTTTTTGTTTTTTTGTTTTATTTGTTGCTTTATTTAGTTTATTTTGTTTCTATTTACAACAAAATACTTATTGTTGCTATATTTATTTTTTTCCATTTTTTTGTTTTGTTTTCTGCATTATTTATTTTCTTTTGTTTTTACTTTATTTTTAATTCTTTTTTGCTTTTAGTTTTAGAAAAATTATAAACTTTCTGTTAGTGCCATTAGTTTTAAAATTTGAAAACACTTCTTTTGTTTTCTTTGTTGCTTTATTCATTTTATTTTGTTTCTACTTACAACAAAATACTTATTGTTGCTATTTATATATTTTTTTTCCAGTTTTTTGTTTTGTTTTCTGCATTATTTATTTTCTTTTGTTTTTTGCTTTATTTTTAATTCTTTTTGCTTTTAGTTTTAGAAAAATTAGAAACTTTCTGTTAGTGCCATTAGTTTTCAAATTTGAAAACACTTTTTTTGTTTTCTTTGTTGCTTTATTCATTTTATTTTGATACTACTTACAATAAAATACTTATTGTTGCTATTTTTATTTTTTTCCAGTTTTTTTGTTTTGTTTTCTGCATTAATTATTTTCTTTTGTTTTTTTTGCTTTATTTTTTAATTCTTTTTGCTTTTAGGTCAGCAAAATTATAAACTTTCTGTTAGTGCCATTAGTTTTAGACTTTCTGTTTGTGCCATTAGTTTTCAAATTTGAATAGTTAAAATTTAAATTCTTTGAAATTCATAGTTTTCAAATGAACTCTGAAAAAGTTGGCATAGCATGTGCATGTACAATACAAAACGGACAATGGTATCATACTAAATGCATTACAAAGTTGGCATGGTATCATCATAATAGTTATGGAGAAAGTCTTCATTTTTCTTCGCTTGTGTCATTTGCTTATTGCGCCGTAACCATGGATAAATCTCATCGTTTATCGGGATGCTTGGGTCAGCCTTGACTTTGAAGGGAGGAATTTCATGAAACTTTTCATACTCTTCAGACATGTCTGTCTTGCCCTCCACTCCCAGGATGACCCTTTTTCCTGAAAGAACTATGTGGCGCTTTGGCTCATCGTATGATGAATTCGCTTCCTTATCTTTTCTTTTCCTCGGTCTAGTAGACATGTCCTTCACATAGATAACCTGTGCCACATCATTGGCTAGGACGAACGGTTCGTCGATTGTACCCAAGATTTTTCAGATCCATCGTTGTCATTCCGCATCAGTAGGTCTACACTGCACCCGCCTCTGACAGATTGACCCACTTGCACTTAAACAAAGGGACTTTAAAATCTACTTCGTAGTCAAGTTCCCATATGTCTACTACGTAACCATAATATGTGTCCTTTCCCCTGTCGGTTGCTGCATCAAAGCGGACACCGCTGTTTTGGTTGGTGCCCTTTTGATCTTGGTCAATCGTGTAAAATGTATTCCCATTTATCTCGTATCCTTTCCAAATCATTGCAGTCAAAGATAGTCCCCTGGACAACAAGTACAGCTCATCACAAACAGTGCTGTCACCTCTGAGACGTGTTTCCAACCAACTGCTGAAAGTCCCGATGTGTTCACATGTAATCCGGGCCGTCGACCGCTCCGGGTGTTTGGAGCGCAGATTGTTCTTGTGTTCATCGACATACGGGTCACCAAGGTAGAGTTCTCAGAGAACTGTAGTGTGCTTGAGACCAACAATATCCGTCCCTGCATATTATTGAGTCCCTTCCAAGCGTGCCTTTTCCAGTCAGTCTCCCCTCATACCGCGATTTAGGGAGACCTATCTTCTTAAGGCCAGGAATGAAGTCAACATAAAACCCGATGACATCCTCTGTTTGATGGCCCATGGAGATGCTTCCTTCTAGCCTAGCGCGGTTACGAACATATTTCTTTAGGACTCCCATGAACCTCTCAAAGGGGTACATATTGTGTAGAAATACGGGCCCCGGAATGACAATCTCGTCGACTAGATGAACAAGGACGTGCGTCATGATATTGAAGAAGGATGGTGGGAACACCAGCTCGAAACTGACAAGACATTGTGCCACATCACTCCTTAGCGTTGGTACGATTTATGGATCGATCACCTTACGAGATATTGCATTGAGGAATGCACATAGCTTCACAAAGGCTAATCGGACGTTCTGGTAGAAGCCCCTCAATGCAACCGGAAGCGGTTGCGTCATAATCACGTGGCAGTCATGAGACTTTAGGTTCGGAACTTTTTCTCCGGCATATTTATTATTCCCTTATATTCGACGAGAAGCGGTCGGGACCTTCATCTCGAGCAGGCATTCAAAGAAGATTTCTTTCTCTTCTTCAGAAGAGCGTAGCTGGCAGGACCTTCATACTGCTTCGGAGGCATGCCCTCTTTTTCGTGCAAGTGTTGCAGGTCCTCCCGTGCCTCAGGTGTATCTTTTGTCTTCCCATACACGCCCAAGAAGCCTAGCAGGTACACGCAAAGGTTCTTCGTCACGTGCATCTCGTCGATCGAAGAGCGGACCTCTAGGTCTTTCCAGTAGGGTAGGTCCCAAAATATAGATTTCTTCTTCCACATGGGTGCGTGATTTCAGCGTCATTCGGAACAGCTTGTCCACCGGGACTGAGGAAGTCCTGGATTAGGGGGTGTCCGGATAGCTGAACTATCATCGTTGGCCGGACTCCTGGACTATGAAGATACAAGATTGAAGACTTCGTCCCGTGTCCGGATGGGACTTTCCTTGGCGTGGAAGGCAAGCTTGGCGATACGGATATGTACACCTCCTACCATTGTAACCGACTCTGTGTAACCCTAACCCTATTCGGTGTCTATATAAACCGAAGGGTTTTAGTCCGTAGGACGAACAACAATCATACCATAGGCTAGCTTCTAGGGTTCAGCCTCTACGATCTCGTGGTAGATCTACTCTTGTACTACCCATATCATCAATATTAATCAAGCAGGAGTAGGGTATTACCTCCATCGAGAGGGCCCGAACCTGGGTAAAAACATCGTGTCCCTTGTGTCCTGTTACCATCCGCCTAGACGCACAGTTCGGGACCCCCCTACCCGAGATCCGCCGGTTTTGACACCGACATTGGTGCTTTCATTGAGATTTCCTCTGTGTCATCACCTATAGGCCTGATGGCTCCTTCAATCATCAGCAGCGACGCAGTCCAGGGTGAGACTTTTCTCCCCGGACAGATCTTCGTATTCGGCGGCATTGCGCTGCGGGCTAATTCGCTAGGATATCTTGAGCAGATTGAAAGCTACGCCCCTGGCCATCAGGTCAGATTTGGAAGCCTGAACTATACGGCCGATGTCCGCGGAGATTTGATCTTCGACGGATTCGAACCACAGCCGAGCGCGCCAGACTTTGTCTCGATGGGTGCGATCTAGCTCTGCCGCCAAACAGCGCCTGGAGGCCGCACCAAGATCCGCTCCGACCCTTAATCCGGAGCGGTTTACGATCGAGGATGGTTGGTTGGACACCGCCTCGGGGGCTGAAATCTCCACGGCGATTGAGCCGAACACCATCCCTGTCCTTTGCGAAGCTCGTGACTCCTAGGTGCCGGACTCCTTTCTAGACTCCGAACCTCCCGCGCCTCTACCAGTCGAATCCGACTGGGCGCCGGTTATGGATTCACCGCCACGGACATCTTTTAGCACTCGCCCTTTGGCGATATCCTGAAATCATTAAAGTCTCTCTCTTTATCAGGGGAGCCTGGCGAACTATGGTCGAAGGTTGGGATTCGGACGACGAAGAAATTCAACGCCCACCCACCACCCACTTTGTAGCCACTGTCGATGATTTAACCGACATGCTCGACTTCGAGTTCGAAGACATCGACGGTATGGACGACGGTGCCAGAGACGATTAAGAGCCAGCGCCCACGGGGCACTGGAAGGCCACCTCGTCATATGACATATACATGGTGGACATCCCAAAAGATGGGAATGGTGATGGAACGGCGGAGGATGACCCCTCCAAGAAACAACCCAAGCGCCGACATCAGCGGTGCCGCTCTAAATCCCGCCACAGTAAAAACGGTGATTCTGTCATGGGAGACAATAATACCCCGGACAGTGCCGAAGACGACCCCTCCAGCAGGACTCAGCGCAGGAGGAGGGAGAAGCAAGTACGCACGACAGTGCGGCAGAAAGAGAGGTAGAGGACGATAATTATGCGCCCCCCTCCGAAGACGAGGCAAGCCTCGACGACGACGAATTCGTCGTGCCAGAGGACCCCGTCGAACAAGAGCGTTTTAAATGCAGGCTCATGGCCACGGCAAGCAGCCTCAAGAAAAAGCAGCAACAGCTTAGAGCTGACCAAGACCTGCTAGCTGACAGATGGACTGAAGTCCTTGCAGCCGAAGAGTATGAACTCGAACGCCCCTCCAAAAGCTATCCCAAACGCAGGCCGTTGCCTCGATCAGAGGAGGAAGCACCCAAGTCACCAACAAGACGACATGGCAGACCGGCCACCCGTGGCGCTGACGGAGAAGCCTCTCGGCCCCTCCGCTCGAGCCACGCCCGACGCCGCTCAAAAATTACCAAGGCACGGGAAAACGCGCGGACTTGCGAGATATATTCGAGGATAAGGCAAAGCATACAAGATCGATCTACAGATCGCGCGTGGCCCAACGACTCGGGATGATTACCGTCACGCCAGATACAAGAAACCCGACCGGGCGAACACGATGACAAAGCTCATATGAGCTACGTCGTGATATAGCCCAATGCTGAGGCGCCAAGACACCCACTATGCTTCACAAATGAAGTAATGGATCATCAAATCCCTGAGGGCTTCAAACCCGTAAACATCGAATCATATGATAGTACCACAGATCCCGCGGTCTGGATCAAGGACTATCTCCTCCATATCCACATGGCCCGCGGTGATGATCTACATGCCATCAAATACCTCCCACTCAAGCTTAAAGGACCAGCTCGGCATTGGCTCAACAGCTTGCCAAGAGAGTCAATCGGTTGTTGGGAGGACACGGAAGCCGCATTCCTTGATAACTTCCAGGCACATATGTGCGCCACCAGACGTCGATGACCTTAGCCATATAATTCAGCAGCCGTAAGAATCGCCGGACAATTACGACGCGGTTCCTAACAAAGAAAAATCAGATCGTCGATTGTCCGAATGCGTAGGCGCTTAGCAGCTTTCAAACACAACATCCGCGACGAGTGGCTAGCCCGGCACCTAGGACAGAAAAGCGAAATCCATGGCAGCCCTCACCACACTCATGACCCGCTTTTGCTGGAGAGGACAACTAGCTAGCTCGAAGCAACAACTTGGCCAAACACCCTGGTAGTTCGGATACCAAGGACAGCAATGGCAGGTCGCGTCGCAACAAGCATAAACGCCGCATTAACGGTGATAATACTGAAGACAGTAAATGCTGGATTCAGAGGCTCTAAACTCGGTCAGCGGAAGAAGCCATTCAAAAGAAATACCCAGGGCCCGTCCAACTTGGACCGAATACTCGATCGCTTGTGCCAGATACATGGCACCCCCGAAAAACCAGCCAACCACACCAACAGGGATTGTTGGGTGTTCAAGCAAGCAGGCAAGCTACGCGCCGAAAACAACGACAAGGGGCTGCATAGCGGTGACGAGGAAGAGCCCCGGCCGCCGAACAATAGAGGACAGAAGGGCTTTCCCACACAACTACGGAAGGTGAACATGATATACGCAACCCACATACCCAAAAGGGAGCGGAAGCGTGCACTAAGGGACGTATATGCGATGGAGCCAGTCGCCCCGAAGTTCAACCCATGGTCCTCCTGCCCGATCACATTTGATCGAAGGGACCACCCCACTAGCATCCGTCACGGCGGATATGCCGTATTGGTTCTTGACCCAATCATCGACGGATTTCACCTCACTAGAGTCCTGATGGATGGCGGTAGCAGCCTCAACCTGCTTTATCAGGATACAGTGCGCAAAATGGGCATAGACCCCTCAAGGATTAAACCCACAAAGACGGCCTTTAAAGGCGTCATACCAGGTGTAGAGGCCAATTGTACAGGCTCAGTTACACTCGAAGTGGTCTTCGGATCCCCGGATAACTTCCGAAGCGAAGAGTTAATCTTCGACATAGTCCCGTTCGCAGCGGCTATCATGCACTGCTTGGACGAACCGCATTTGCAAAGTTCATGCGGTGCCGCACCACGCATACCTCAAGCTCAAGATGCCAGGCCCTCGAGGAGTAATCACGGTCAATGGAAACACCAAACGCTCTCTCCGAACGGAGGAGCACACGGCGGCCCTCGCGGCGGAGGTGCAAAGCAGCCTCTCACAGCAATTCCTGGGTCCGGCCATTAAACGTCCGGCCACCGTCAAGCGCGCCCGGAGTAACCTACAACAAGACCGCCTGGCACGATCCGAGCACGCGTAGCAATCCGATCCCAGCCCCAACCCTCGCGAAACAGCGAAGCCAGTACTACGCGTACATAACTACGCTCTGGAGATACCATGGGCCTAAGGGGAGGGGCACGACCACGGCACGCCGAGAATGCGGCTCAACCGCACCAGGGGCTCCCAATTGTGTCATTCTTTTTTTTCGTTTTTCTTAATTTCAGGACTCCGTTTTCCAGAAGTCCTGTCCGGCACTAGAATTGCCGAACTCACGATGCAACAGCCAGGGAAACAGAAAGCTACGTCGAGTGTCCAGGTGGTCTCTACTACGAGCATTATACCTGTTTTACATACCATCCCGCAGCTTACCCCTGGAGGGGACATGTTAAATAGTCCCATCCCTTGCTTATCGCACTATTTGTATCGTTCTGCTTTCATTGCAGTACCTTTTTGAATAAACAATACATAGCTTTTGCCTATTATTGCACTCCTTTCTTTATCTATATATATGTTCATTTCATGTCATGTTGCACCCGTACACTTTGGTACGGCCAATACACCAGGGGCTTAAGTACCCCAAAAGTATGATGTGATAAGTCCGAACACTTTCACAAGTGCGGCACCCCGAACTTATAGCATTATATGCATCGGCTCCGAATCATGTCTTGGGTCAATAGTTGGGTTTGCCCGGCTCCCATGTTTTGGTACCTTACGTTTCGTTATATCGGCTAAGGTAGCGCTGGGAGAACCACTACGATTGTGCCCCGGTTGAGCTGGGTTGAGCACCTCAGTGGAGAAAGCTAAAACTGACCGTCATGATAGGGCGATAGCCGGTCGCTGTTCGAGAGGTTTTCTTGGGTCCCTAAAGACTTATGCCGCTTAGAGCGAGGAGTCGGCATTGTCCGGCCAAGGCGTGGATAGCGCCCCGATCTCGGTCTTCCGAATACTAGGGGCTTCGCCGAAATTTAAAATTATAGAATTCTATGGCTAAGTGAGAGTGTTCAAGCACTATAAGTCCGGTTGCCTTGTTCGTTGCGTTGAGCGCCTCCCTCGATGGACCCAAGAATGGGAACAAGAGCACTCAAGTTTATCCCGAACACCCCAGCACTCGTGACATGGGGGCTGAAGCCAACGACTTGCCATCTCTCAAATTTTATAAACAGCCGCACAGAAGGTAATATTTTAAATTAACATGTGTTGCTTAGCGCATATGAACAAGTTTTCAGCGTACATGATAACAAATGCGAGTCTATTCAAAAATTACATCTTTGGAGCACTCATCCGCTATACGGCGGACACCCTTCAGGACGCCCTCACGGTACATTTCGGGCTTGCGATGCTCCATGCCCTTCGGTGGCCCGTCTGTCACAAGCTTCTCCGCATCCAGCTTGCCCCAGTGCACTTTAGCACGGGAAAGGGCCCGACGGGCACCTTCAATGCAGACGGAGCGCTTGATGACTTCAATCCATGGACATGCATCCACCAGCCGTTGCACTAGCCCGAAGTAGCTCCCAGGCATGGCTTCCAATGGCCACAACCGAACTATGAGGCCCTTCATGGCCTGTTCGGCGACCTTGTGGAGCTCGACCAGCTGCTTCAGCTGGTCGCTCAGGGGCACCGGACGGTCGGCCTCAGCATACTGAGACCAGAACACCTTCTCCGTCGAGCTCCCCTCCTTGGCGCGGTAGAACACGGCAGCATCCGATACACTACGAGGCAGATCTGAGAATGCTCCTGGAGAGCTTCGAATCCGGGTAAGTAATAGGTAATTCACTTTCACATTCTTGCTCTGCATAAAGAATGCCTTACCCGCCGCGATCTTCTTTAATGATTCTATTTCTTGACGGCTTTTTGGGCTTCGGCCTTAGCGGCTTTGGCACTCTCAAGAGCCGAGGCGAGCTCGGACTCTCGAGTCTTCGAGTCACGCTCCAAACTCTCGTGTTTTTCCACGAGAGCCTGGAGCTCTTGCCGCACCTCCGCCACCCGCTCCTCCTGCTTCTCTCGCTCGGTGCGCTCCGCGGCCGCTTTGCTTTCGGCCGCGGACACCGCTTCCTTCAGGGTCGCCACCTCGCTCGTGGCCCCTACAATACCCACGTTATTCCTGTCATTTTTTGCAACCGAATCCTTTCTATAAGGTATTTCTTCAATAAGGTATTGCTTACCTTCCCTGTCCTCGAGCTGCTTCTTGGCAAGGCCGAGCTCGTTCTCGGACCGCTCGAGGCTCTTCTTCAATTCATTGACCTCCGCAGTCAGTGCGGCAGAGGTCAGCAGCGCAGCCTGCATTCGCATATTGACATACATATGTTAGACTCCTGCGTATATCTTTTTAGATCATTAGTCCGGCTTTTCTTTCTGAACACCGAACTAAGCATCAGGGGCTACTGTCTATGCGGTAATATTTTTACATATTCTAAACTTACCTCAAAGCCTGCTAGAAGGCTGGTACATGCTTCAGTCAGCCCACTCTTGGCGGACTGAACTTTCTGGATCACCACACTCATAACAGAGTGGTGCTCCTCGTCGATGGAGGCGCCGTTAAGCGCCTCCAGCAAGCTATCCGGTGCCTCCGGATGGACGGAGGTCACCGGCGTCGCAGTCTTGCCCTTCTTACGAAGGAGCCGCTTGCCGGACTTCGGAACCACTGAAGGTTCCGGTACGGAGTCCGGCACAGGGCCGGACTTAGAGCCCTCTGGGGTTTCGCCCCCTTTGCGCCCAGAGTCCGGGAGGTCGCCTTCGGCGCCTCCAGACTACCTCCTCTGGCTGGGCCCTTTTGGGACTCCACCGCGGTGTCGACGGCGACACGAGGAGAGGAGGCGGTCGGAAGTTAAGTTATATTCACATCCGACGAACCCAGGTAGCCGCTTCGGCGAAGCGGCGAGCCTGCCCCTCGGGCGGGCTGCATGGTCATATTCGGCGTTAGAAGACACTATGCGACAAATAAAAAGTCATGAACTATTCCGAGTCCGGACACTTACGATCTCGCCAGGCTTGGCCCTTGTTGGCCAGTCCCCTCGTCGTTGTCGGTGTTGGTGGAGAAGTCCGGAGGAAGGGTCCTCCTTTCTTGGACCCTCCGGCCTCCCGGTTAGGCGGCCTTCCTTTCTTCTCTCCCCCGGGAGAAGCTTCTTTCCTCCTCCTCTTCCTCGGAGGAGGATTCCGCCTCGAGTCGTCGGACGATCAGTCCGACAACAACACTGGCGTCGGGCGCTTCTTGAGTCCCGTGGCCTCCTTCTTGGCCTTCTTCTCCGGCACCACGTGAGGTGCCGGAGACAGCAGCCCGTCAAACGGGCTTCCGCTGGGTTTTACGGCAAGGGGCGGACAGTTAATCTGTCCGGACGTCATCAGCCAGTCCTGTTAAAGGTTAGGGAGTTTTAGATCCTTGATAGAGTCAAACTATGAAAAAAGAGTCCCATAAAGGGTAAAATAACTTACGTCGCTAGCTTGACGCTGCGAGTTGAATCCGCGATCTTCGGTGGCGGATGTGGGAGCCTCGGCGCCCTTGAACAGCACCTTCCAGGCATCTTCGTACGTAGTGTCGAAGAGCCTTTTCAGAGTTTGGTGCTGTTCCGGATCGAACTCCCACAATTTGAAGGCCCGTCGCTGGCATGGGAGAATCCGGCGGATGAGCATCACCTGGATTACATAGACAAGCTTGAGATTCTTGTCCACCAGGTTCCGGACGCAGGTTTGGAGTCCGGACAGCTCTTTCGAATCACCCCACGTCAGGCCCGTCTCTTTCCATGACGTGAGCCGTGTGGGGGAGCCAGATCGGAATTCGGGGGCCGCCGCCCATTGAGAGTCGCGCGGCTCGGTGATGTAGAACCACCCCGATTGCCACCCCTTTATAGTCTCCACAAAGGAGCCCTCGAGCCATAGGACTTTGGCCATCTTGCCAACCATGGCGCTTCCGCACTCTGCTTGGCGGCCGCCCACTACCTTCGGCCTGACATTGAAGGTCTTCAGCCATAAGCCGAAGTGGGGCTGGATGCAGAGGAAGGCCTCACACACGACGATAAACGCTGAGATGTTGAGGATGAAGTTCGGGGCCAGATCATGGAAATCCAGGCCGTAGTAGAACATGAGCCCTCGGACAAATGGGTGAAGTGGGAAACCTAGCCCGCGGAGGAAGTGGGTGAGGAACACCACCCTCTCATGGGGCCCGGGGGTGGGAAGGAGCTGCCCCTCGTCAGGTAGCCGGTGCGCGATGTTGCTGGACAAGTATCCGGCCTTCCACAACTTTTTGATGTGCCCCTCCGTGAAGGAGGAGGCCATCCACCTGCCTCCCGCTCCGGACATAGTTGGAGAAGGTTGAGGTGGGATGTGCAGACTTGGGTGCTGGAGCTCGAGTGCGCGGAAATGGATGAGCAAAGGAGGAAGAAGGCGTAGGTGAAAAGGTGGATCCTTATCCCCTTATATGAATGAGACGAAGCTATGCGTCCCCGCCAACTGGTAAAACTCGCTTATCTCCCAAGCGCCGTAATCAATGGCGCGGTTGGGTTACCCACGTCCATATTGATGAGAATCCCGGAATAAGGGGGCACGACCTCCGCTTTGATAAGACGTGCCAAGGAAAACCGCCTCGCTAAACGTGCTGAGGTGGACAATAAAAACAATTCATATGAAGGCCTGGCCGTGGTGTGATGTCACACCGCGGAATACGTCAGCAGATCTGTGCAAAAGTTATTCTCTCTACGGTGGTATGTGGAACTTGTTTTGCAGAGCCGGACACTATCCAGTAGGGTGGTATGTGGTACCGTGGTGTGCATCACGTCGATCGAAGAGCGGACCTCTAGGTCTTTCCAGTAGGGTAGGTCCCAAAATATAGATTTCTTCTTCCACATGGGTGCGTGATTTCAGCGTCATTCGGAACAGCTAGTCCGCCGGGACTGAGGGAGTCCTGGATTAGGGGGTGTCCGGATAGCCGAACTATCATCGTTGGGCGGACTCCTGGACTATGAAGATACAAGATTGAAGACTTCGTCCCGTGTCCGGATGGGACTTTCCTTGGCGTGGAAGGCAAGCTTGGCGATACGGATATGTAGATCTCCTACCATTGTAACCGACTACTGTGTAACCCTAACCCTATTCGGTGTCTATATAAACCGAAGGGTTTTAGTTAAATGGACGAACAACAATCATACCATAGGCTAGCTTCTAGGGTTTAGCCTCTCTGATCTCGTGGTAGATCTACTCTTGTACTACACATATCATCAATATTAATCAAGCAGGAGTAGGGTATTACCTCCATCGAGAGGGCCCGAACCTGGGTAAAAACATCGTGTCCCTTGTCTCCTGTTACCATCCGCCTAGACGCACAATTTGGGACCCCCTACCCGAGATCCGCCGGTATTGACACCGACAGGGACCCTTTCCAAAGATTACGTGTAAATCATTGACCATAGCAAGTACGTGAACACATGTACGCATGGTGGGCTTCTTCCGGTGATCTGCCTCGCCTTTGAAATGCTTGCCTTTCTTTCGACATTGATGGTTGGTCGGAACAAATTGACGATGGCCCAGGTACACATTCTTCCTGCAGCTTCCCAGGTATATACTATCGGTGTCAAGTAAACAGTGCGTGCATGCGTGGTATCCCTTGTTTGTCTGTCCTGAAAGGTTACTGAGAGTGGGCCAATCGTTGATAATCACGAACAGCAACGCCTTTAGGTGAAATTCCTCCTTTTTCTGCTCATCCCATGTACATACACCGTTTCCATTCCACAGCTGTAAAAGTTCTTCAACTAATGGCCTTAGGTACACATCAATGTCGTTGCCGGGTTGCTTAGGGCCTTGGATGAGAACTGGCATCATAATGAACTTCTGCTTCATGCACATACAAGGAGGAAGGTTATACATACATAGAGTCACGGCCAGGTGCTGTGATTGCTGCTCTGCTCCCCGAAAGGATTAATGCCATCCGTGCTTAAAGCAAACCATACGTTCCTTGGGTCCTTTGTAAACTCATCCCAGTACTTTCTCTCAATTTTTCTCCACTGCGACCCGTCAGCGGGTGCTCTCAACTTCCCGTCTTTCTTACGGTCCTCACTGTGCCATCGCATCAACTTGGCATGCTCTTCGTTTCTGAACAGACGTTTCAACCGTGGTATTATAGGAGCATACCACATCACCTTTGCAGGAACCCTCTTCCTGGTAGGCTCGCCGTCAACATCACCAGGGTCATCTCGTCTGATCTTATACCGCAATGCACCGCATACCAGGCATGCGTTTAGATCCTTGTATGCACCGCGGTAGAGGATGCAGTCATTTGGGCATGCATGTATCTTCTCCACCTCCAATCCTAGAGGGCATACGACCTTCTTTGCTGCGTATGTACTGTCGGGCAATTTGTTATCCTTTGGAAGCTTCTTCTTCATTATTTTCAGTAGCTTCTCAAATCCTTTATCGAGCACAGCATTCTACGCCTTCCTTGCAGCAATTCGATGACGATGCGAGCTTTGTGTTGCCATCTTCGCAATTGGGGTACAACCCTTTTTTGTGATCCTCTAACATGCGATCAAACTTTAGCTTCTCCTTTTGACTTTCGCATTGCGTCCTTGCATCGACAATGACCCGGCGGAGATCATCATCATCGGGCACATCGTCTGGTTCCTCTTGATCTTCAGCAGCTTCGCCCGTTGCAGCACCATCGTGCACATCGTCTGTTTCCTCTTGATGTTCAGTAGCATCACCGTATTCAGGGGGCACATAGTTGTCATCGTACTCTTCTTCTTCGCCGTCTTCCATCATAACCCCTATTTCTCCGTGCCTCGTCCAAACATTATAGTGTGGCATGAAACCCTTGTAAAGTAGGTGGGTGTGAAGGATTTTCCGGTCGAGTAAGACTTCGTATTCCCACATATAGGGCATGGACAACACATAAAACCATTCTACTTGTTTGCCTCAGCCACTTGAGAAAATCATGCACACCCTTAGTGTACTCGGAGGTGTGCCTGTCATTGCATACATCCATTGCGGTTCATCTGCGTGCATTATATATAATTAAGTGTGTCAAAAATCATTACAGAACATCATGAATAGATAATTAAGTGACCAAATTAATAGAAGTTCATCATCACATAAAAACTAAAGTACATACATAGTTCTCATCTAACAACATAAATATCTGCAGAGCATCTAAATTAATTAAACCATACATTGAAACTATGTAAAACATTTCAATGCGAAAACAAATGCGATCATAATCGCAACCAAGGTAACAACTGATCCAATGGCATAATGATACCAAGCCTCGGTATGAATGGCATATTTTCTAATCTTTCTAATCTTCAAGCGCATTGCATCCATCTTGATCTTGTGATCATCGGCGACATCCGCAACATGCAACTCCAATATCATCTTCTCCTCCTCAAGTTTTTTATTTTTTCCTTCAAGAAATTGTTTTCTTCTTCAACTAAATTTAACCTCTCGACAATAGGGTCGGTTGGAATTTCGGTTCAACAACCTCCTAGATAAATAAAATCTATGTCACGTTGGTCGGCATAATTTTCATAAACAATAAATGAACCAATAGTTATGAAAAGATAATATATACCACATCCGAATCATAGACAGGGGCCGAGGGCCGGCGAAGGCGGATACCAAAACCATCGCACTATATAAGATGCAATAATAAAAGTAAGAAAATAATACAAGTATCTATCTAAACATACAAGTAAGAATATTTTTCCTTCGTAAAGAAGATAAGAACAAGAGGCTCACCACGGTGGTGCCGGGCGATGAGATCGGCGCGGGTGATCGATTTACGATGAAGACGGGACGGGCGTGACGGACCGCTAAACCTAGATAAATATTGAGGAAAATGGAGCTTGGCGGTCGAGCTTGGAGAGGAGAAACCTTAAGTAGTGTGGCTCGGGCATTCCATCGAACACCTTGTGTGCATAGGAGGTGAGCTAGAGCACCACCAAGCCCTCTCCCCTCGGCGGAAAAAGCAGGCAGTGTGCTGCTCTGCTCTTGTGAGGGGCTATATATAGGCACCACCATTAGCCCGGTTGGTGGCATGAACCGAGGCTAAATGGAAGCCTTTGGTCCCGGTTCAAGCCACCAACCGGGACCAATAGTCTTGGGCAGTTGCGAGCCCATTGGTCCCGGTTCGTCCCACCAAGCTGGGACCAAAAGGTCCGGACGAACCGGGACCAATGGCCCACGTGGCCCGGCCGGCCCCCTGGGCTCACGAATCGGGGCAAATAGCTCCATTGGTCCCGGTTCTGGATTGAACCGGGACTAATGGGCTGAACTGGCCTGGGCCATTGCCCCCTTTTCTACTAGTGTAGGTGAGCAACCTATATGATGCAACAACAATAAGCACACAAGCAAGCAAATGATATAACACAAATAAGCTTGCACAAGTAAAGGCACGAGATAACCAAGAGTGGAGCCGATAGAGACGAGGATGTGTTACCGAAGTTCCTTCCTTTTGAGGGGAAGTACGTCTCCGTTAGAGCGGTGTGGAGGCACAATGCTCCCCAAGAAGCCACTAGGTCCACCGTATTCTCCTCATGCCCTCGCACAATGCAAGATGCCGTGAATCCACTATTGGTGCCCTTGAAGGCGGCGACCGAACCTTTACAAACAAGGTTGGGGCAATCTCCACAACTTAATTGGAGGCTCCCAACAACACCACTAAGCTTCACCACAATGGACTATGGCTTCACGGTGACCTCAACCGTCTAGGGTGCTCAAACACCCAAGAGTAACAAGATCTGCTAGGGATTAGTGGGGGGAATCAAATTTCTCTTGGTGGAAGTGTAGATCGGGGCCTTCTCAACCAATCCCGAGCAAATCAACAAGTTTGATTAGCTAGGGAGAGAGATCGGGCAAAAATGGAGCTTGGAGCAACAATGGAGCTTTTGGGGGAAGAGGTAGGTCAACTTTGGAGAAGAAGACCCACTTATATAGTGAGGGGAACAATCCAACTGTTTCCCCCCTTACCAGCCCCGCAGAGAGCGGTACTACCGCTAGGCCAGCGATACTACTGCTTAACAGCCTAAGCGTTACTACCGCTCCTACCCGCGGTACTACCGCTCGAGAGCGGTATTACGCCTCTCCTGCCGCGGCTGGTACCGTAAAGTCTGACACGAATAACGAGCCCTCGAATCGAGGCGACACTAGCACGAAACCGCAACGGTACTACGGCTGGGGCTACAAGCGGTACTACCGCTGTGGAGCGGTACTGCCGCTTATAGCACCCAAGCGGTACTACCGCTCCGGCCCGCGGTACTACCGCTCAGACCAGAGAAGGCACAATGAGGACAAGAACGAGCTCTCCATTGAAGTGGAAAGGCTCAGAGGGTGTGCAAGGGATGTGTACGTGATGATTCCAACGTAGACTTTCCAAAGCGGACCCCCTGTTGATAGTACGGTGATCTCTACGAAACAAGTCCACCAAACTGAATCGAAAAGACTACACCGTCTTCGCTTCAAACACCGAGGGGAGGGAATCGTCTCGTGCCAAAGAATGAATCTCTGAAAAGCTCAGTGCACAGGATTAGTCCGCAAAAGCATTGTCATCAATCACCAAAACATCTTAGGGCTAAAGATGCCCTTATAGTCAGTGTATAAACCTCTCAACCAGATAGCTTCTTTGCATGCCTCAGAAATAGCCATATACTCGGCATCAGTAGTGGAACAAGCCACAATAGACTGCAAAGTTGCTCTCCAACTCACAGCACAACCACCAATGGTGAAAACATAACCTGTGAGTGATCTTCTCTTATCCAAATCACCAGCAAAATCAGAATCAACAAAACCAACAAGTCCATCTCTAGTTTTCCCAAACTGTAAATAAGCATTAGAAGTACCACGCAGGTATCTGAAAATCCACTGAACTGCTCTCCAATGCTCTTTTTTCCAGGATTAGCCATGTATCTACTGACAACACGCAACGCATATGATAAATCCGGACGAGAACAAACCATGGCATACATAAGTGAACCAACTGCACTTGAATAGGGAACTCTAGACATGTACTCAATATCTGCATCTGACTTAGGACATAAAGCTGATGATAATTTGAAGTGTGCAGCTAACGGTGTACTCACCGGCTTGGCATTATGCATATTAAAACGACAAAGAAGTTTATCAATATATCCCTTCTGACTTAGATATACTTTTCCAGACAGTCTATCTCTGGATATCCCCATGCCAAGTATTTTCTTTGCTGCACCCAAATCCTTCATCTCAAATTCATTACTCAATTGCTTCTTTAGTTCATCAATATCTGACATACTCTTTGCAGCAATTAGCATATCATCAACATAAAGGAGCAAATAAATAGTTGAACCATTGACAGTTTTCAAATAAACACAACTATCATAATTAAGACCGTTTGAAACCTTGAGAGAGCATAAAGGTGTCAAATCTCTTGTACCACTGTCTAGGGTATTGCTTCAATCCATAAAGAGATTTCTTTAACTTGCAGACAAGCTTTTCTTTTCCAGGAATAACAAAACCTTCAGGTTGTTCCATATAAATATCCTTTTCTAATTCTCCATGTAAAAATGCAGTTTTAACATCCAATTGTTCAAGCTCAAGATCATGGCAACAATACTGAGTAAAGTGCGGATAGAGCTATGCTTCACAACATGAGAAAAGACTTCATTATAGTCAATACCTGGAATCTGGCTATAACCTTTAGCAACTAACCTTGCTTTATATCTTGTCTCATCATTAGGAGAAACACCTTATTTCCTCTTGAAAACCCACTTGCAACGAATAGGTTTCTTCTCTCTAGGCAATTTTACTAAATCCCAAGTGCCATTCTTTTGAAGTGATTCCATCTCATCATGCATAGCGGTCATCCACTTATTACTATCACCAGAAATAATAGCCACGGAATATGAAGAAGGCTCAAGATTACCTTCAATTTCTTACGCAGCAGATAAAGCAAAAGAAACAATATTGCACTCTTCAATTAACCTGTCGGGTTTATTAATACCCGTCTAAGCATGTCACGTGCAAGATTCCTCTTGGGAGGAACAATAGGCTGATTTGGAGTGGGAGTGACATGTTCATCATCAACGATGGGTTCATCATGTGCATAAACAATTTCATTACGGATGTATCACCTGTTTCAATAACATGCTCCACCAAACAGTAGGCTGCTGAATAGTAGGCTGCTGTTCACTCTCAACGGGAACATTAGTAGATGAAACATCATGTAACATAGTAGTTTCATTAAAGATAACATTTCTGCTAATAACAACCTTCTGGGTTTCAGGATTCCACAATTTAAAACCTTTAACACCAGACTTATAACCAAAAAAGATGCACTTAACAGCCCTAGGCTCCAACTTTCCATTATCAACATGAGCATAAGCAGTGCAACCAAAAACTCTGAACTGTGAATAATCAGCAGGTGAACCAGACCATACCTCAATTGGAGTTTTCTTATTAAGAGCAATAGATGGTGAACGGTTAATGAGATAACAAGCAGTGGAAGCGGCCTCAGCCCAAAAATGCCTATGCAAACCTGCATTGGACAACATGCAACAGGCTCTGGAAATAATGGTCATGTTCATACGCTCAGCAATACCGTTTTGTTGAGGAGTATAAGGAACGGTGTAATGTCTGACAATGCCTTCAGACTTGCAATAATTCTTAAATTTCTTAGAACAGAATTCCATACCATTATCAGTGCGAATTATTTTTACCTTCTTTTCAGTTTGCCTCTCAATCATAATCTTCCACTCCTTAAATGCTGAGAATGCTTCATATTTATGCTTCAAGAAATAAGGCCAAACTTTTCTCAAATAATCATCAATAATAGTCAGCATGTAACTTGCACCACCTAATGACTTCTTGCGAGATGGTCCCCATAAATCAGAATGAACATAATCAAGAATACCTTTAGTTGTATGGGTCGAAGTATTGAACTTCACCCTCTTGTGCTTGCCGAAGATACAATGCTCACAAAATTTCAATTTACCAGGTTCATATCCATCAAGAAGACCTCTCTTATTTAACTCTGATAAACCAAGTTCACTCATATGTCCAAGACGCATATGCCAAAGGTTAGCAGCATCACAATCAGAATTCTTTGAAACAACAGGAGTAGCGTTACCTGAAATTGTAGAACCTCGAAGGTAATAAAGTCCATTGGTCGAACTTAAGTCACCTTTCATCACAACAAGGGAGCCTTTGGTGACCTTCAAAACACTATCTCCACCTGAATACTTGTACCCCTTTGCATCAAGGGCACTAACAGAGATAAGATTTCTCTTCATCTTCGGAATATACCGAACATCTGTCAAAGTTCTGATTGTGCCATCAAACATCTTGAGTCGAACGTAACCTATGCCTTCAATCTTACATGGTGAATTATCAAAACCCAAAACGGAATCAGCAGAAGTAGTGGAATCAAACGTATTAAACCAATCTCTATGTGGACACATATGAAAAGTGCATGCAGTGTCAAGTACCCACTCGTCATTGGTCTCAGCACATCTAGCAATAACGACAAGAGCATCATCGGAACTATCATCACGAGCAAAGTTAGCAGAATTTTCACCTTGTTTGTTACCTTCCTCTTTTCCTTGTTCTGCAACTTGAAACACTCTGAGATGTCATGCCTGTCTCTTTTGCAATATCTGCAATACTTCTTGTCTCTGGATTGCGACCGGCCCCTGTAGCCATTTTTACTTTTGCCTCTATTTCCATTATTGGAGTTCTTCTCCTTTGTCCTGCCACGAACAGATAATCCCTCGGCTTGGGATGAACTCGAACCATCATGAGGCACCCTTAACTTCATCTTCTCCTTGGAGTTCAAAACTTCATAAACTTCATTAAGGGTGAGAGTATCACAACTATATAATATGGTGTCTCTAAAATTGGTATAAGAACTTGGCAGTGAACAAAGTAACATTAAAGCAGTATCTTCCTCTTCATACTTAACCTCCATTGCAACTAGATCAGATATGATCTCTTTAAATTCTGAAATATGATTCAAAACATTACTTCTCTCGGGTAACCTGTGCAGGAATAATTTTTGCTTCAGATGCATCTTACTGGTGAGATATTTAGTCATGCAAATCCCTTCCAGCTTTAACCATAGAGCGGAAGCAGTTTTCTTGCTCAAAACTTCCAGCAAAATATTATTATGCAAATGAAGTTGAATTTTTGACAAAGCCTTACGATCAATTCTTTTCTGCTCATCAGTCCAGTCCTTAATTCGGTTCTTCCCAAAATTATCCAGTGCTTCATCATAGTCGGTCTGTGCCAACAACGCTCGCATCTTGACTTGCCGTAGGGTAAACCTTGTGTCACAGTCCAGCAGCGGAATATCGTACTTCATGGATGCCATGAGTTGATAAAACTGTGTACATAAAGTAGTACAAGCCGGTAAAAAAACTCTTGATAGAATTAATTTACAGAGCAGACGAAAACGTAAGATAAATAGCACCTGATAGTACGGCCAGTGGACGTAGCAGTTGATGAAGAAAAAACTAGCACTGTAGCCTTCACGTGAGTGCTAGTCGGCCACTAGTACTAGTAATCTTGATTGCTTCGATCGAATTTGGTCTTGGCACCAAAACGTAGCAGAAGCAGATCACTGTTTGCGTGGGGACTTGAAGCGGAGGATTTGACGTGTAGTAGCAGCGCCCGTACAGCAGCGGCAACTCGGCGAAACTCTCGATGATTTGGTCAAGAGCGGCTGCAGTAGAAAAATCTTGGGGCTAAATTTCGTGTTTTGACCCTTTTTTGAAACCTATTCGAGATCTGACCCTGGTCTGAAAAAATTTCAAGATCTGACCCTTTTGCTACCGCCAGGGACCATGGCGGTAGGGTATAACAGCCTATCGCCAGGGACTTTGGTGGTAGGAAACATCGCTACCGCCAAACGGGCTGGCGGTAGCCTGCACAACCCTACCGCTAAGGTGCTTGGCGGTAGGCACGAGCACGCACTGTGTTCAATACTTAGAAGTTTTTGGCGGTAGGGCATGCAACCCTACCGCCAAGGTCCTTGGCGGTAGGCTGTTATACCCTACCGCCATGGTCCCTGGCGGTAGCAAAAGGGTCAGATCTCAAAAATATTTCAGACTAGGGTCAGATTTCAAATAGGATTGGGAAAAGGGTCAAAACACGAAATTTAGCCAAATCTCGGTCTTGTCAACTTGGCGATTTGACGGCTTGGTGGATATCTGCACGGTGCGCAGCGGAATTTCCTGTCGGTCTCGGCTTCACAGCGAAAAACGATCCGCAGTCGGATCGCCGGGTCACGTATGTGCGGCGGCGCACGCAACCCTTACCCTCGTCTGAATCTCGTATGTGATCTCAGATCAACCTGGCTCTGTATACCACTTGTTAGATAATAACGAGAAATAAACGAGACACAGAGACACGGATTTTTACGTGGAAACCCTTGCGGGAGAAAACCACGGACGCACGAAGGCGCAATCACTATGATGGAGGAGTATTACAAGCACGAGACGACAAACCGTCTGAGGTGCGACAACATGAGGTATATATGAGAGCAATACATGAGAGTCCTTGAAGGACAAGTAAACAAGTTGTACTCGTACGCGTCGACGTCAACGCAAATCCCACACCAGTTGTACTACGTCTAGTCCAACACAGTATAATTTGGATCACAATTTAACAACAGATACATTATCTAAAGCATTCAAGCAAGAATCGGTAACCAGATTCCACTGCGGTGAATATGAGAGGGAGGTTGTTAAAGTTTGATATATCAAGCACAAACTAAAACATTACCAGCATATTATTTGTAAAAGGTTTCTCCAATTTCATTGGGCTGTTGCTATTGTCTCCTTTAGTTCTGGATATGGTTGCTGCATATATCTACAACAACAACAACAACAACAACAACAACAACAACAACAACAACAACAACAACAACAACAACAACAACAAAGCCTTTAGTCCCTAAAAAGTTGGGGTAGGCTAGAGGTGAAATGCATAATATCTCGCGACCAACTCATGGCTCTGACACCTGGATAACAAAGCTTCCACGAGCCCCTGTCCATAGCATGTTCTTTGGTGATACTCCAATCCTTCAGGTCTCTCTTAATGGACTCTTCGCATGTCAAATTCAGTCTATTCCGACCTCTTAACATTTTCCCCACGCTTTACCCGTCCGCTATGCATTGGAGCTTCTGGAGGCTCATGCGTTGAATATGCCCAAACCATCTCGCGATGTTGGACAAGCTTCTCTTCAATTGGTGCTATCCCAACTCTATCTCATATATCATCATTCCGAATCGATCCTTCCTCGCATGGCCACACATCCATCTCAACATACGCATCTCCGCCACACCTAACTGTTAAACATGTTGCCTTTTTGTCGGCCAACACTCAGTGCTATACAACATTGCGGGTCGAACTGCCGTCCTGTAGAAGTTGCCTTTTAGCTTGTGCGGCACTCTCTTGTCACAGAGAATGCTACTTCATCCATCCGGCTTTGATTCGGTGGTTCACATGTTCATCAATACCCCCATCCTCCTGCAGCATTTACCGCAAATATCAAAAGGTGTCTTTCTGAGGTACCACCTGCCCATCAAGTCTAACCTTCTCCTCCTCATACCTAGTAGTAGTGAAACCGCACATCATGTATTCAGTTTTGTTCTACTAAGTCTAAACCCTTTCGATTCCAAGGTTTGTCTCCATAACTCTAACTTTGTTGCATATATCTGTTTGGAAAAAATGATGAAACAACATTAATACTGCTAAAACCCATAGAAAATACTTGAGTAAACTAAACCATTCCATAAATCTGATTGAACCTTTCATTGTCTAGTTAACATAAAGTTATCGGATAGACATAGAGTGAATCTGATTGAATCATTTCTTTGTCTCATCATTAGGAATTTTCTCGATACATATAGAGCGAGTTAATCTTAACGCAGAAGGCACCAAATATTCTTACCTTCACATACATCTTTAATTTGGTAGATAGTAGAAACATTTCATCAAGCATCAGGTATCTTGAATCAACAATGGTCATAAATTTGTAGTTATGAAGAATAATAATCACTTGCTAAATAGATGAAATCGAAATATGCATGTATAGTCATACTTACGTGAGTGCAGGTATTCTCAGATGCCGAATAAGACTGTTTGATGCCCTTGCTCAGGTGACATTCATACATAGCATCAGGGACGGATCTAAGGGGGGTCTAGGGGGGGCGAGACCCCCCTCCCCCCCAACGATCGTCTCGTCCCTCGGTAGCGATCAGTTAATCGCTGATTTTTGGGCTTGCCCTCCTGTCCCGCGTTGGCTTCGCCCCCCTATCCCTTCCTCACGCCATTCTCATTAACGTGAAAGCTTCAGCCCATGTACAGCCCATTGCGCGCTAAAATAAAAAAATCATCATAAAGAATATTGCCTAACAGGCCATCGTGAAAGGAAAAGTGGCATGTTAATTGCAGCACGCAGCCACGACCTGATTACGCACTCCCATATCACTAATCTCTCCAAGCCGCCGCTGCTATCGAAACTGACACCTGATGGCTAATGCGATCGGATCTCTCGATCGGCTCACCATCAAGAGAAGCGGAGAAGGGAAGGGATCGCCGCTTCGCCGGGATATACGGAGGTGTCGATCCACACACATGTCGCCGGTTCCCAGCAGAGCGGATGCACTTATGAAGAACAACCACACAAGGGGAAAAGGTATTTGATTCTCACATAAGATTAGTTCTTTGCTTTAAAAATTATAGAAGCATAATAAGATAGATTTAGAATCAATTATAACACTCCTACTTGTGCTTGTGTAAACATGAAGAAGAAGAGATCAGAACTGATTCATAAATTTTCGATTCAGATTTTGGGACTGTGTTGAGTCAGTGAGGTCCATCTCGCCAATTCCAATAATTAAAGAGATTAGGTAATGGAGTATATTATTTACCCACATTGCATTATTACAAATTATTATTTCTTAAGATTATCGGTGTTTCTAGTGTTGTGAATTTGTTTTGTCATTTGTCAAATTTTTTATCAAGTTTTGGCCATGTGAATGCAATGAATAGACACAAAAAGGGTATGTTGACACCATGTCATCTCCATTAGACCAGACCCTACATATTTTTTACAACATAGCCATTGGGCTGTTGCTATTGTCTCCTTTAGTTCTGGATATGGTTGCTGCATATATCTACAACAACAACAACAACAACAACAACAACAACAACAACAACAACAACAACAACAACAACAACAAAGCCTTTAGTCCCTAAAAAGTTGGGGTAGGCTAGAGGTGAAATGCATAATATCTCGCGACCAACTCATGGCTCTGACACCTGGATAACAAAGCTTCCACGAGCCCCTGTCCATAGCATGTTCTTTGGTGATACTCCAATCCTTCAGGTCTCTCTTAATGGACTCTTCGCATGTCAAATTCAGTCTATTCCGACCTCTTAACATTTTCCCCACGCTTTACCCGTCCGCTATGCATTGGAGCTTCTGGAGGCCTGCGTTGAATATGCCCAAACCATCTCAGACGATGTTGGACAAGCTTCTCTTCAATTGGTGCTATCCCAACTCTATCTCATATATCATCATTCCGGAATCGATCCTTCCTCGCATGGCCACACATCCATCTCAACATACGCATCTCCGCCACACCTAACTGTTAAACATGTTGCCTTTTTGTCGGCCAACACTCAGTGCTATACAACATTGCGGGTCGAACTGCCGTCCTGTAGAAGTTGCCTTTTAGCTTGTGCGCCACTCTCTTGTCATAGAGAATGCTACTTCATCCATCCGGCTTTGATTCGGTGGTTCACATGTTCATCAATACCCCCATCCTCCTGCAGCATTTACCGCAAATATCAAAAGGTGTCTTTTTGAGGTACCACCTGCCCATCAAGTCTAACCTTCTCCTCCTCATACCTAGTAGTAGTGAAACCGCACATCATGTATTCAGTTTTGTTCTACTAAGTCTAAACCCTTTCGATTCCAAGGTTTGTCTCCATAACTCTAACTTTGTTGCATATATCTGTTTGGAAAAAATGATGAAACAACATTAATACTGCTAAAACCCATAGAAAATACTTGAGTAAACTAAACCATTCCATAAATCTGATTGAACCTTTCATTGTCTAGTTAACATAAAGTTATCGGATAGACATAGAGTGAATCTGATTGAATCATTTCTTTGTCTCATCATTAGGAATTTTCTCGATACATATAGAGCGAGTTAATCTTAACGCATGAAGGCACCAAATATTCTTACCTTCACATACATCTTTAATTTGGTAGATAGTAGAAACATTTCATCAAGCATCAGGTATCTTGAATCAACAATGGTCATAAATTTGTAGTTATGAAGAATAATAATCACTTGCTAAATAGATGAAATCGAAATATGCATGTATAGTCATACTTACGTGAGTGCAGGTATTCTCAGATGCGAATAAGACTGTTTGATGCCCTTGCTCAGGTGACATTCATACATAGCATCAGGGACGGATCTAAGGGGGACTAGGGGCGAGACCCCTCCCCCAACGATCGTCTCGTCCCTCGGTAGCGATCAGTTAATCGCTGATTTTTGGGCTTGCCCTCCTGTCCCGCGTTGGCTTCGCCCCCCTATCCCTTCCTCACGCCATTCTCATTAACGTGAAAGCTTCAGCCCATGTACAGCCCATTATGGCGCTAAAATAAAAAAATCATCATAAAGAATATTGCCTAACAGGCCATCGTGAAAGGAAAAGTGGCATGTTAATTGCAGCACGCAGCCACGACCTGATTACGCACTCCCATATCACTAATCTCTCCAAGCCGCCGCTGCTATCGAAACTGACACCTGATGGCTAATGCGATCGGATCTCTCGATCGGCTCACCATCAAGAGAAGCGGAGAAGGAAGGGATCGCCCGCTTCGCCGGGATATACGGAGGTGTCGATCCACACACATGTCGCCGGGTTCCCAGCAGAGCGGATGCACTTATGAAGAACAACCACACAAGGGGAAAAGGTATTTGATTCTCACATAAGATTAGTTCTTTGCTTTAAAAATTATAGAAGCATAATAAGATAGATTTAGAATCAATTATAACACTCCTACTTGTGCTTGTGTAAACATGAAGAAGAAGAGATCAGAACTGATTCATAAATTTTCGATTCAGATTTTGGGACTGTGTTGAGTCAGTGAGGTCCATCTCGCCAATTCCAATAATTAAAGAGATTAGGTAATGGAGTATATTATTTACCCACATTGCATTATTACAAATTATTATTTCTTAAGATTATCGGTGTTTCTAGTGTTGTGAATTTGTTTTGTCATTTGTCAAATTTTTTATCAAGTTTTGGCCATGTGAATGCAATGAATAGACACAAAAAGGGTATGTTGACACCATGTCATCTCCATTAGACCAGACCCTATATATTTTTTACAACATAGCCATTGCGTATGAGACTTAGTGTGAAACTCCCCATGTCGAAATCCTGGCTCCGTCCCTGCATATCATGTTCTGGGAACAAAATACAAAGAAAAATATAGATGAACAGGTCATTAGTTGGAGAACAACTGTTCTAGGATTGGACAAATTGAGGCCGTGGAGGGAGAAAGAAGTGGTGTGTGTGTGGCCTCCAGCTTTGATGATGATTTTGGCTCTTGAGGAATCAGTGACATGGATACAATTCATCAGGTGTTAAAATTGAAAATAAAGAAAGGAAATATGTAGAAGCATGTATAGCTTGTACCTTCTATTGATGTGGAGGTCGTTAGGCACCCTGCCGATGCATACGGAGGATGTATAGAAAAGTTTCTTGTTCATATTTTTCTAACCCAGTGTCAGTTCCCCTCGACAGAAGTCTTCTACACAACCGGCCATATGCACGCCAAAGCCAGCCGTCCAGCCGGCCGCATCCGGGTGGACGTCGGCGCACATGTGTTTGAGACGACGATCTTCTGCGTGGCGCGCTACCACGGTCTCCTCGGCTGCATTCGCATGGCTCGCGTCAGCAAGCTCGACATGAACAGGATCCGCCTGGTCGTGTCGGTGCTGAAAGGGCGGGTACCGGCAGACCTCCTGGCCCTTGATCCGCGCTCGGCGGATGGTGCCTCATCATGCATGGCCACTAAGCCACCGTTGAAGTGTACAACAGGATAATCAAGGAGCACCGGCAGGTCTGCCTAGCACATTTGCGATGCGATCTGCGGTGGTAATGGAAGGCGCAGAATTAGGAATGATCAACGTTGCTATTTCATGTGTATTTCTGGATGCTGTTTCATGAAGATGAATGCATGCGTGGATCTTGCGATGGCAAGATTCAAACCAAAGTAGGAGTAGGGTGTTAGGGCATCTCCAGCCGTTGGCCCCCCAGGGGGCGTCTAAAAGCGCCACCTGGGGGTGAGCCGGCGCAAAAAATGGCCCTGGGGCGAGTCGGTCCCCAGCCGTCGGCCCCCAGGCGCGTATTAAAAAAAAAGAAGGGCCGTTCGGCGAAGTTATGATAAAAAGTAGTTAAATTTCGGCTAAACATGGCAAATTTCGGCGAAATTCGCGCATTTTCATTACATTAACCTAATCTAAAAAAGAAAGGGGCTGAAGTAAATCGCCGCCATCGTCGTCGTCGGCCTTCTCCTCCTTGACGCGGGCGCCCCTGCTGGACCCGGCGTCGCCATGGCGGACTGGCGGCGGCGCGTCGTCGTCGTCGTCGTCGCTGTCGCATAGGACGACGACCCCGTCTTCATCGCGGCCGCGTCGGCGCTCCTCGAAGCGGCGCAGGGCGGCGCGCTGGCGCTCCTTCACCTTCTCCCGGCGCGCCTTCTCCATCGCAATGGAGTCCTGGCGCGCCCATTCTAGGGCCGCGTCGTCGTCGTCGAACTCCGCCTTCACCGGCGCCAGCCCCGGCTCCGTCTTCACCGGCGACAGCCCCGGCTCCGTCTTTGGCTTGACGAAGCGCGGAGGAGCCGACGAGGAGGAGGCGCGCCGGCCGCCCTCGTTGATGACGATGTCGGCGCTGCGAGTGCGCCGGCCGAGCGGCGACTCCGCCGCGGGCTCGGCCTTGACGCCGAGCAGGGCCGGAGTGCCGGAGGAGTGCGATGAGGATCGGGAGGAGGAAGAGGAGGAGGAGGACCCGAACCTCCTTGGCGCCCATGGCCCGACGCGTCGGTGCTGCGCCGGGGGGTACGCCAACGGCGGGTCGTTGCCGCCGGGGTGTAATACAGTACTTTACAAGATCTACATGTGTAACGAGCTCTACAAGTGTGATACAATACTGCTTTACAAGAAAATGACGACATGCCGGACTCGCTGGACAACCATAGTCAAGGCTGGGAACAAACAAAACGGCAACATGGCTTCCTCTGTCAGGGCCGCCGGTGCTGCTCCTTCCCCGCCGTCTTGGGTGGGTGCTGCAAGCAGAATCAAAACAGTTACATATATCCCTAAGTATTGTTATATGTTAAAAAACTACCAACATGACCTGTTAGGCTATTCCATTGTTTTCCAATTGGTTTCAACAAAGTGCTGTGATGTATGTGTCTTAACATAACTCCTAAGAAATGTTCACAACCTGAATTAACTACACTTTTTCTCATTGAAGTGAACACAGCAGCAGTTTAATCAACAAAACCATACTTTACTATAGAATGTATCTTCTGAATGCATAACAGGATATGTAGAGAGAGAGAGAGAGATCGCCTTGGCAACAACAAATGGTGCGCATCCTCGCCGGACCGGAGCAGCTTGTCCCTGGCCCTCCCCACGTGGTACCAAACTGCACACACACCAAGCAAGAGAGCACGCACAAGATCATATGAGAAAATGAACAAAAAATAGAGAGCACGCAAATTTTAAGCTCTGTTTACTGCAGAAATCAAGCATAGGCAGTAGTGCTGCTAGTGTTTCTTTCTGTTGGTTGTGTTGGACATGCAACTCAATTTCTGTTTGTTTCAGACTAGCAGACCAACATGGTATCCATCTAAAGTCTACAGATTGATGGAACCACATGTCTATCGACTAATCCTGCCAACAAAGCAAGACAGGAACTTCTCAGTCCCTGATCAACAAATGCACCCATGAGGAAAACAAAAAGAAAGCAAACCCGCTACTAGGAAATGTCACACATCCAGTCTGCCAACTGTTGGCAGCAGAGATCTCCTGGTAAATTAAGTCTTCCCCGCGTCCCCGCCCGGATACCAATGTCTTCGCCCGTGTTGCCAAATTGCTAATGCAGCAAGTGTATCTAGTATTGCAAAATCATAAAACCAATTTTACCTGAACATGGAGCGTCTCCAGGTTAGGAAAGCATCTGAGGTAGGCACTTTCTTGACAGCATTGCGGACACAGAACTGCACCTCTATGGCCAAAATCTGTACACTAGGGACAATGCTCTCCTTTGTTCCAGCCTGCAATGAACCCAAGGACAGATAAACAAATTGAGATCATAGATAGATTGGCTGTATAAATAACTGACACAGCACAGCTACACATGCAAATCAGATTAGGAATAATGCTCTCCTTGTTCCCAGCTTGCAAATGCACATATATTGATTCAGATAAACTAATTGGGATGATTGATTGGGACTATTATTAACTGACACAGCACAGCTACACATGCAAATCAGATTAGGAATAATGCTCTCCTTGTTCCCAGCTTGCAAATGCACATATATTGATTCAGATAAACTAATTGGAATTATGTGATGACACGTAGCACCAAAATGCTAAATCTGTAGGACTGTAGTGCCACTTTTTGCACCTGAATAAGGAAGACTAAGGCAGGATCAACCAAAGCAGGCATTGAATACATATAGGAGTTGAAGAAAATGAAGTAAAACCAAACATCTTTGTTTCAGCAGCTGGAAAACATGCCACTTCCCCGTTACAAGCAGGAGATATGGCCCTTCAGGTTGCTGCAGAAATAATTTCCAAATTCAGATGCAAGCAGGTCATTTTTCTGGTGGATAATCTGACCCCAGCCAAGGCAGCAGCATCAAGAAATATTTCTCTTTCCCCTGGGCATTGGGTGATGAGAAACCAGCTAGCAAATTTCTTTGCTGCAAGAGCGAACATGCATATACAAACTCATCACATACCAAGGAACCTTAACTATGTGGCTCACAACTGTGCTTCAAAAGTAGGTAGACTAGACAAGTGGTGAGCAAAATTATGGCATGTTGTAACTTAGCACATACAGGTGATCAGTGTCGTATGCTTTCAAAGCTAGGCAACCTATAGATGTTCAGGATTGCCAAATCCTGAATGTAAAATGTGTTTGATAATGAATATAAGGCGCCGCCTCTTGTCCAAAATAAAAGGAAGGCCAACGAGCTAATACATTTGGTTCATCACTAAACCGAGACTAGCATCGACATTATACGATAGAACTACTGAACAAACAAACAGGGAATTTTCTCACAAATCAGTGCGGCACATATTGCAAGTGTTGTTAATGGATCTCGTTCTTGTGCTAACAAGTAACAAGCACTTGATGTTCAGGTAATCAGGTACTTGAATAGGTAGACAAAATTACTTTGCTCGGGCCATAGGTTACTGACATTATTCCACACCTACTAATTGCTCGAATATGTAGCATAAGCAAAATATAACAATCCGGTGATTATTTTTCCCACGCCAGCTGAGAGAGACCACCGCATTAATTTTACTCACACAGATAGGAGTACATCTCATCTCACACAATCAATGTAATGTAAAGGGGGTTCTGGTTTGGAACCAACACACACAATAAGAACACAAGTCTGTACATTCAAAAGGACACCTGAACCTGAAGGCTGGAGTTCGCCTGTCCGTCGTCGGCGGATGGCGGATCTGGCGCCGGGCGTGGCACCAAGGTGGGGAATGGTGGCTGGGGTGGAGCGTTGGACATCGGAGCACCACTCCACACATCAGTACTGTGGCGAGATCGACGCCGAGGTCGCAGCTGGAGGAGCGATCGAAGGGGCAGAGCTGGGCGGCGAGGCGGGGCGTGGCGGCAGTGGCGGGGGAGAAGGTGAGATCTGGGGCTCTCGAGAGGACGAAGACGAGGAGGATGAGGACCGGGACGAGCAAGAGGAGGGTTCGTGGAGTGGAAGAGGACGTCGCGGCGGAGGCATGCCGGCGCAAGGAGGCGGCGAGCGGCGCCGACATTGGCCGAGAGGGTGCCGGGGTTTGGGCGGGTGTAGGGTTAGGGAAGGGATGTGGCTTGGGGTGGCGATGCAGTGGGGAAGGGAGGGGGTCGGGGTGGCGATGCGGCGAGGATGGGCGCGGGGAGGCCATGGATGCGGGGAGGTCGCCGCCGGCAGGTGGGATCGGGGGAGGGGGATCTGAGGGGGACGAGGGGGATCTGCATCGGGGGAGAGGGGAGAAGGTCTGAGGGGGGAGGGAGAGAAAGAAAGAAAGAATGGAGGCGGGGGGTGGATGGAAAATGTCCATGAGGACAAACCTAGGGTTTCAGCTCGGGTGGGTTTCGGCCGTTGGATCCGGAAGCATCTGACGGTGGTTGATGCGTGATCCGCGTGATATGCTGATGGACCAATCAGAACGCAGGAACAATTTGATGACTTTATGACCTTTTAAATAGGTCACGAAAAAATCATTTTCCATTTTTTAGTGCTCAAAATGAGTTCTTTTTTGTAAAAGACTTAACAAATATTTGTTCAAATGATATTCTTTATATTCTTTATATTTGCTCAAAATGAGTTCTTTATACTCTGCAAAAGTTTACATCTTGGAATAGTAAATAGTATCGACAAAGGGATTTTTTATATTCTTTGCACAAAAAATCATTTTCCATTTTTCGAGTGCCCCAGATGAGGTTTTTTTGTGAAGGACCTACCAAATAATTGTTGCAAAATTGGATCAAATCATTTTTATAAAATACTAGGTCATATTTAATGCACAATTGACCAAATGGTTGGGTGAAAAAAGTTTTGATCCACCTCTCGTGAAAAAGACAAATTTCCACCGATTCAGCTGGAAGCGGGTCAAATTTGAACTGTAGCTACCTCGTAGTTTGCCCTTTATTTTTTGCAAAAATCATTTCTAGGTACATAAGTATCTTTTTAATAAGAGAAACACCAAAAAAATTCCAAGATTCAACCACTAGCTAGGAACGGTCAAGCCCGCCGTTTTGACCGCATTTTGGAATGGGCATAAAAAATTCAAAAAAAATCAAAAAATTGGAAAACCTTCGCATTGTGTCATTATATGTGACCAGGTTTCCAGGAAAAATAATAAACTTGTAATACGGCAATTATTTTTTAAAAGTGTTCTCATAAATGAGCTATCATGCGTGAAGATTCATGGCTTTCAAGCCAAATGATCAATCTTATGGCCACATTCGTGGCATAGTTTGTTCAAATGATCTCATATTGTGCACGAGGGTGCATATTTTAATTCCAAACAATGTTGCCTTAGGAAGTTTTCATTTTTCTTTGCACGGAAAATTGATTTTTCATTTTCCGAGTGCCCAAAAGGAGTTTTTTTTGTGAAGGAACTACCAAATAATTGTTGCAAAATTGGATCTAATCAATTTGATAAAATACTAGGACATATTTAATGCACAATTGACAAAATGGTTGGGTGCAAAAAGTTTTGATCCACCTCTCGTGAAAAAGACAAATTTCCGCCGATTCAGTTGGAAGCGGGTCAAATTTGAACTGCAGCTGCCTCATAGTTTGCTATTTATTTTTTATAAAAATCATTTCTAGGTACATAAGTACCTATTTAATCAGAGAAACACCAAAAAAATTCCAAGATTCAACCACTAGCTAGGAACGGTCATTCCATACTGCTTTTGACCGCATTTTGAAACGGGCATAAAAAATTCAAAAAAAATCAAAAAATTGGAAACCTTCGCATTGTGTCATTATATGTGGCCAAGTTCCCAGGAAAAATAACAAACTTGTAATACGGCAATTATTTTAAAAAAGTGTTCTCAGAAATCAGCTATCATCTCTGAAGATTCATGGCTTTCAAGCCAAATGATCAATCTTATGGCCACATTCGTGGCATAGTTTGTTCAAATGATCTCATATTGTGCACAAGGGTGCATATTGGAATGGCAAACAATGTTGCCTAAGGAAGTTTTCATGTTCTTTGGACGAAAAAACCATTTTTCATTTTCCGAGTGCCCAAAGGAGGTTTTTTTGTGAAGGAACTACCAAATAATTGTTGCAAAATTGGACCAAATCAATTTTCTAAAATACTAGGACATATTTAATGCACAATTAACAAAATGGTTGGGTGCAAAAAAATTTGATCCACCTCTCGTGAAAAAGACAAATTTCCGCCGATTCAGTTGGAAGCGGGTCAAATTTGAACTGCAGCTGCCTCATAGTTTGCTATTTTTTTTACAAAAATCATTTCTAGTTACATAAGTACCTATTTAATCAGATGAACACCAAAAAAATTCCAAGATTCAACCACTAGCTAGGAACGGTCATTCCTACTGCTTTTGACCGCATTTTGATACGGGCATAAAAAATTCAAAAAAAATCAAAAAATTGGGAAACCTTCGCATTGTGTCATTATATGTGGCCAAGTTCCCAGGAAAAATAACAAACTTGTAATACGGCAATTATTTTTAAAAAGTGTTCTCAGATATGAGCTATCATCTCTGAAGATTCATGGCTTTCAAGCCAAATGATCAATCTTATGGCCACATTCGTGGCATAATGATCTCATATTGTGCACAAGGGTGCATATTGGAATGGCAAACAATGTTTCCTTAGGAAGTTTTCATTTTCTTTGCACGAAAAAACCATTTTTCATTTTCCGAGTGCCCAAAAGGAGGATTTTTTTAAGGACCTCCAATATAATTGTTGCAAAATTGGACCAAATCAATTTTCTAAAATACTAGGACATATTTAATGCACAATTGACAAAATGGTTGGGTGCAAAAAGTTTTGATCCACCTCTCGTGAAAAAGACAAATTTCCGCCGATTCAGCTGGAAGCGGGTCAAATTTGAACTGCAGCTACCTCATAGTTTGTTATTTCTTTTTTCCAAAAATCATTTATAGTTACATAAGTACCTATTTAATCATATAAACACCAAAAAATTTCCAAGATTCAACCACTAGCTAGGAACGGTTATTCCCGCCGTTTTGACCGCATTTTAAAACGGGCATAAAAAAATAAAAAAGAATCAAAAAATTGGGAAACCTTCGCATTGTATCATTATATGTGGCCAAGTTCCAAGGAAAAATAACAAACTTGCAATACGGCAATTATTTTAAAAAAGTGTTATCAGAAATGAGCTATCATCTCTGAAGATTCATGGCTTTCAAGCCAAATGATCAATCTTATGGCCACATTCGTGGCATAGTTTGTTCAAATGATCTCATATTGTGCACAAGGGTGCATATTGGAATGGAAAACAATGTTGTCTAAGAAAGTTTTCATTTTCTTTGGACGAAAAAACCATTTTTCATTTTCCGAGTGCCCAAAAGGAGGTGTTTTGTGAAGGAACTACCAAATAATTGTTGCAAAATTGGACCGAATCAATTTTATAAAATACTAGGACATATTTAATTCACAATTGACAAAATGGTTGGGTGCAAAAAGTTTTGATCCACCTCTCGTGAAAAAGACAAATTTCACCGATTCAAATTGAAGCGGGTCAAATTTGAACTGCAGCTGCCTCATAGTTTGCTATTTATTTTTTCCAAAAATAATTTATAGTTACATAAGTACCTATTTAATCAGAGAAACACCAAAAAAATTCCAAGATTCAACCACTAGCTAGGAACGGTCATTCCCGCCGTTTTGACCGCATTTTGAAACGGGCATAAAAAATTCAGAAAAAATAAAAAAATTGGGAAACCTTCGCATTGTGTCATTATATGTGGCCAAGTTCCAAGGAAAAATAACAAACTTGCAATACGGCAATTATTTTTAAAAAGTGTTCTCAGAAATGAGCTATCATCTCTGAAGATTCATGGCTTTCAAGCCAAATGATCAATCTTATCGCCACATTCGTGGCATAGTTTGTTCAAATGATCTCATATTGTGCACAAGGGTGCATATTGGAATGGCAAACAATGTTGCCTAAGGAAGTTTTCATTTTCTTTGGACGAAAAAACCATTTTTCATTTTCCGAGTGCCCAAAAGGAGGTTTTTTTGTGAAGGAACTACAAAATAATTGTTGCAAAATTGGACCAAATCAATTTTATAAAATACTAGGATATATTTAATGCACAATTGATAAAATGGTTGGGTGCAAAAAGTTTTGATCCACCTCTCGTGAAAAAGACAAATTTCCGCCGATTCAGCTGGAAGCGGGTCAAATTTGAACTGCAGCTGCCTCATAGTTTGCTATTTATTTTTTCCAAAATTCATTTCTATTTACATAAGTACCTATTTAATCATAAATACATGGTTTCGTGGTGATACGTCGAGGTTTGGGCGGTGGCCGAGGGCCCCAACTCTAGAGCGCCAGAACTCGATGCCCGGCCGCGTGGTCATCCAGCGTGACCGTGGCGTTGCCATGTGTTCTGGGTGGCCTAGGTATGTCTAGTGTGTTGGGCACTCCCCAGGTAGGTGCTAGGAAGAAAATCACAACATAAGATTCTCACGAGGAGACCGATCGATGCTCAAACATGAATAAGCAGCCAAGTGTTTGATTTGCGGTACGGGAAATGCACATGGATAATGGGCGTTCTGAGGATGATCAGTTACTAAGAAGACCGTCTTCACAAATTTTCACCTCAAAAGGAGGAGCCTAGGTGGTACTTGCTTTGCAAACTACCACACTGGACATAAATACGAATGTTGAAGCTCGGCTCAAAATAATGAATGGATTGAGCTGGCATTTGGTGGAGGATGGTTATTTGGGCATAGGAAAGCACTGTAGAAAATGGATACCATTTGGACATGCCAAAGTGGTACTTCCTTCACAAAGTGCTGCTCTGATCAGAATAGGAAAATTAATATTTTTGAATCATTTTTGAACTAGGCAAGGAAGGTTTTTACATATTTGACGAAGATATGACCCAAAGAATTTATGAGATTTTTTTGGGAATTTTGGGAATGACAGAAATATAGGTTGCTTCACAACCTAGGGCAAAAACCGCCACATGGACATGACACATAGGCAAAATTGATGAGGTGGCGCCTAGTCATCACAACCCACCACAATCTACAAGGCTATGACCATCTATATTGGTCGTTAACAACTAGAAATAAGGCAACGGACTAGCGCTGTTTGCTTTGTGACCTTTTCGTGTAAGGAAATTACGACCTTTCTGACCAAAATGGTCGCAATGGTTTAGGGTTTGGAGCCCCTCGAACAGCTTTTGACAAATTGGTCTGAAATGGTCATAGATCTATGACCAATTCTTCCAGGGTCACTGACAGAAGGTCACTAGTTGACATGTTTCTTGTAGTGGGAGGAGCCGACGAGGAGGAGGCGCGCCGGCCGCCCTCGTTGATGACGATGCCGGCGCTGCGAGTGCGCGGCCGAGCGGCGACTCCGCCGCGGGCTCGGCCTTGACGCCGAGCAGGGCCGGAGTGGCGGAGGAGTGCGATAAGGATCGGGAGGAGGAAGAGGAGGAGGAGGACCCGAACCTCCTTGGCGCCCATGGCCCGACGCGGCCGGTGCTGCGCCGGGGTACGCTTAACGGCTGGTCGTTGCCGCCCTCGAGGTACGTGAGCACGCCCTCGAGTGTGCGGCCGGGACGCCCACCGCAGGTGGCGCCGCTGTTGCCGCTGCCGACCACCGGGCGCGGCCAGGACGCCAATCGCTGCCGCTGGCGGCGCCGAAATCGCCGCCCAAGCCGCGTGGTTGTCGGGCGGCATCGGGGAGGGAGAGTTGGGCGTCGGTGAGGGACGCGACGATCTCGACCTCCTCGGCGGCATTGCCGCCACGGCCGGGCAACGGGGGAATGGGCACTCCTCCGGCGCTGAGTCTCCACCCTGTTGGCCCGACGCGCATGTCCGGCAGCGCTGGGATGTTCGCCTGGAACAGGAGCCAGGACTCCTGTTCGCAGGGGAACGACGGCCGAAGCCGTTGGCCGCCGCCTCGTCTCCGGGGAAGCGTTCTGCCATGGCGACGGCGGGGCTGGGCGGGTTCGGGAGAGGTAGAGGGAGGGGCTGGACGGCGGCGAGGGGCGGGGCTGGTGTGGGCACAGGCGAGTGGAGGCCGCCGGCTTTTATAGCCGGGCAGCGCCCGTGTACGCTGGCGAGGGAGGGGAGGCGTGGCGCGCCGTCCGTGAAGCGCCTCCGTGAGGAATCAATGGCAAGGCTGACCGCGGCAGCCTTGCCATTGATTTCGCGGAACCGAGGCCGTTGGGGAAGACGAGGCGCCGAAGTCGCTGACGCGGCTGGCCAGCGTCTTTTTCGCCAAAACAGCTTCGCCCGGCCCGGCGCCCCAGCGTCGGGTTTGGGCTGGGTCCGCCGGCGCTGTTTTCGCCCAAGCCGGGCGAAAATCGGGCTCTGAGGCGCAATCGGGCCGTTTTTTGGCGGCGCCGAAAAATCGCTGGGAGGCCTTCTGGGAAGCGCTGGAGATGCCCTTACCTCTCTCGCAACATTCAAACCAAAGCAGGAGTAGGGTGTTTACCTTTACCACAAGGGTCCGAACCTGGCTAAACGTCGTGTATGTGATCCCCTCTTGTACTTCTCGTCTTGTGCATCACCCTATCGGGATTATTGATCCGGTTTTAAGTATCATCATTAACAATAAAATTTCCAATATATCAACAGAATTTCTCTCTGCTAACAAGCCACCTACAGGCTGCAAAACTGGAACAACTGAACTACTACTAATTGACGAAGCTTACATAGGTAGCATTGAACGAGCTAGCTACTGTTAATGATGTGATCATAATCTTGTTCTTTAACATATTAATATTCAAGTTCTTTTTGTGGGGTGATTAATATTCAAGTTATTGTAGAATTTATCTGATCTAGTTCTGATCTTGTTTTTGTCCAGATGACCCAAACTTGCACATACATGTTCCCCGTGAAATAGAGCAAACTCCAAGCTAAACGTCCCGGAAATTAGGAAAAAGATGGTTTAATGATTAAAAAAATACTCAAAGTTATGGAATAGTTGACTTCCATACCTGGGAAATATTCAATTTCTCTTCTAAGCCAATATTCTTGTTGAACTAGTTGAACTTTACAAGGCTTATAAGTTTTTTCCAACAAAATTATCTGGCAGATAATTAATACCATCTCAATAATTAAACAAGCCCACAAGATATTGATAAAAAATTACTTGATTTTATGGAATAGTTGATTTCCCTACCTGAGACATTCTGTTTCTCTTCTGTATCCATATATTATGTAAGAGTGTTACCGAGGACGTAATTGGTGGAGTCGCTTGTTGTATTGCTGAGCCTCGCGAACTAGTATATAACTATATATAGATTACAAGACTTAATGGGCAGGAAGCCTGTACTAGAGATAAGGTAGGAATCGGATAAAAGAGATTACATGTTTTCCCAAAAGAAATATGCCGGCAGATAATAGCATCTCAATAATTAAACGAGCCCACAAGATTATTGATATATAGGAAATATATATGTTGGCAGATAATGGTCTTAGAGTAATCATGCACGTCACACGGTGGACACTGGCACGGCACGGAGTGGCGTAGCAAGATTCAGCACAGTGCCATAGCGGTCGTTGAGATCAATATCCTCGGGTGCCATGCCATCAGGTAGTCTCCATTCTGTTTTGTGCACAAGTGAGGCTAGTAGCAGAGGCACTGATCGCAGACCATAGTCCATTCCGGGGCACACCCTCCGTCCGGCGCCGAATGGCCTATAGGTAGAGCCGGCCTTGCCCTGACAGTGCACGGCCTCGCCTGCACCAGCAGTCAAGAACCTTTCAGGCACGAACTCGTCAGGTTGAGGCCATACCGTAGGGTCCCTTCCGATTGCCCACAAGTTGACCACGACGCCCGTTCCGATTGGGACGGGGAAGCCACCTAGTGACACTCCATCGGCAGCCACCTCCCGTGGTATCAATGGTACTGCTGGGTGCAACCGCAGCGTCTCCTTCACCACGGCATGGAGATAGGGAAGGTTGTCGAGGTCGCTCTCCTTCACAAAGTCACTGGACCCAACTCCAAGGCACGCTGTGAGCTCATTGTGCACCTTCTTCATCTTCTCTGGGTGGCGCAGTAGCTGCGCCATAGCCCACTGCACGGTCACCGTGCTCGTGTCACTTGCGGCAATGAACATATCCTGTACAGAAATAAACAAAATCAACATTCCACATACACACAATATTTGCAAGCAAAACAAGTACTCAATGAACATACGTACAGTTAGGAACGTGATGATTTCTTGGCGCGTGAGCTTGGACATGGCTTGGCGCGCGAGGAGAATGTCCAACACGTCATTGGTGTTCTCATTGCCAGTGCCAGTTCTAGCTAACCGGCGCTGAACAATCTCTTGGTCAAAGAAGTTGAACAGTTTGGCGAGATTTATGGAGATGCGGCGGCGAGAGCCGAGGAGGTGGTCAATTGGTGAGAGGAATGGAAAGGCGTCGGAGACGTTGGATTTCGACCACTCCTCTAGTACCGGCACTATGAGTCCTCTGAAAGGTTGGGGCCCCGGCGCACACAAGTCCACCACATCCTCGGAGAAGAGGATGTTGGATATGACATTGAGCACCGTGCGGTTCACGGCCTCCCTGACTATGACCGGCCTGCCGGTGCCAGAGCATGCCCTCAAGTACTCGGTGAGATGCCCGGCATGGCATTCCAAGATGGGACGGATTGTGTCCAAGCCCCGTCTAGAGGAGAAGTGGGCGCCCATGATGGCGCGGTCCTGCTTCCACAACGGGTTGGTGCTTGGAAGGAAGACCATGGACGTCGCGCCATATGACATGGCGCGGACGGTGTCCGGCACAAGCCGGGACGCGAGCGCAGCATCATTCTTGGCGAGGGCCTCGTGAGCCGCGGCGGCTGATGACACCACGACGATGGTGCGGGTCAGACCAAGACGGAGGGACATGATGGGTCCATAGGTTTGAGCGAGGGAGGCGAGCGCGGTGTGCGGGTTGTTGCGGAGCGGCCCGATGACATAGAGCAAGTTGCCAAGGACGGGGTGGCCGGCAGGGCCGGGAGGCCGAGGAGGAGAAACACTCTCTCGGCTGTGTTTGTGCAGGATGTGCACCACATGAATGGTGATCACCGTCGTCGCTACTATACAAGCCAGCAATGCAGAGAACCACATTGTTGGCGCTAGCTAGCTGTGTGGAGAGTGCCATAATGTGTAGTACGTATTTATACAACGATGATCTGTGCTGTCCACTTGACAAGTCGGCGCACGACGTGAACCACGTGTTGGACTTGATCTACGGTTACAACAAACCGAGAGAAAGAAGGGGATGGTTTGCATCCCCGATACATGCCCTGATCGTGTGCATTGACCCAACTTTTGGTTCTGGTCCCTGTCCCCTTCGCACCACTTACAAAATGAGGAGGTCGAACCCCTTGGGGTGAGAGACATGTACGGGAAAACACCCTAGTTACTCCTAACAGTCGATCCTGAAAAGATGCTTAACGGGATCAGAAGACCTCTACCACCGCCGGCCACCTCCAGGTCCGTGCCGGCGGCGTCCCTCATGTCTGCTACATCGCCCTGCTTGCTGCCTTTCCTTCCCGAGGATCTCTTCACTGCTGGAGATGCTAAGGTGGAGCCAGGGACTATCCTGCTAATGGATAAAAATAATCACGGTTAGTCACCACTATTCTGCTTCAGGAATGTTCTAATCAAGAGATCCAGATCCTAATTATCTTAACTCTAAAGTATTATATATATCTAACACCATGTTCACGCCGCTCCCTATCTGGTGCCAATCATGCACTTTGACAAATTGGCACACCACGTGAACCTCGCTTCACATATTTTAATTTTGATGATTGGGTAGAAAGCAGCAAAGCACCATACGTACGGCTTCCACAACCAGTGGCGGATCCAGGACCCAAGCCAGGGGAGGGGGGCTGGGCCTGAGGCGTGAAGATCAAACTCCTGTGTTCATTGTAGCATCTAGGCACTGTAGCAGCACTGGGGACCGGGGCTTTGCACAATCTTGGCTCCGCCCCTGTCCACAACTCAATATCTCCAAGCATGCCAGCAAAACGTAATCACTGTTTTAGATTATGACACCTATGTGGATGGAGCCATTGAAACCGGCATGCAAAATATGGGAGCAGCTAAAGGTCAGTCGATTGAAAAACTAGATTTGGATCAATCGACTGACCCCAAACTCATTTCAGTCGACCTTGCCGGGCGACGTCTCTAAGACTTTCTCCCACTCACGAGCCTTGGACACAAACAAGGCAACCAAAAGGTGACGCATGCATGCATGGCAAGGCGCCAATTCTAGATTGCTGTGGTGCAATCGTCTTTTATTTCTTTTCTATTTGGGATTTGATTCGCACGGACGGCTCGAGAGCCGTGTCAGATATATTCATGGCTGTCGATGTGTATGTACTACTTCTTCCGTTTCTAAATATTTGTCTTTTTAGAGATTTCAAATGAACTACCATATACGGATGTATATAGACATATTTTAGAGTATAGATTCGCTCATTTTGCTTCGTATGTAGTCACTTATTGAAACCTCTAGAAAGACAAATATTTAAGAACGGAGGGAGTATATTACAGCTGGTTGCTATGTCGTTTTCTAGCTAAGAACACAAGAAAGCTTCCTAGACTGATTAAAATTTATTTATTTAATATGTTCTTAAAGCTCTAAGAACACGTGGTACGCTTCTCTAAAAGATTGCTACCGAGCATCTTTACAGTTAGACGTGGATTTGTGTGTCCACCTGACAAGTTGGCGCACCACGTGAACCACGTTCACGTCACTCCCTTTCTCATAACACACTTGACAAGTTGGCACACCACGCAAACGACGCTTCACATATTTTAATTTCATTAGGCAACAAGCAGCTGAGTACCATGTATATCTCCATGCATGCTGGGAAATCGTGGTCATTGCTTTAGATTATGACACGTTATGTGGGTAGGAACATTGAGAACGGCCGGTATGGAAAATATTAGTGCAATTACATCATTAGCTTTTCCTTCCTTATTTCTCGTCGGCTAGGGCAAATTATCCCGCCAGGGTTCACCTCCGCTCCACCTGCCGGTCTGGCGGTGGCCGACGAGGAGGGGAATCCTGACACCTCCACTCCAGTCAGTAGCTTAGATTATGGTATTTTAGTTCTCGCGGGTATGATAATCACTTTAGATTACATGTGTCGGTAGAAACAATGAGATCGGTACATATGGAAAAATATTAGTGTAATTAAATTGAGTGCTGGTGTTCGGCCTACATGGTGTCTTTTCTGAAACATTCAAAAATCACATTTCAAATATTCAAAAAAATTCCAGATTGACATATGCTTCTTTGTTTTTTTACTTTCCTTAAAAGTCAAGCACAGTTGTGCTCTTCGCATGAAAGCATAATTGTGCTTCACCAAAAAGTGAACCATAGATGTGCTTCCGCGTGAAGCACGGTTGTGCTGCTCCCGTGAAAAAGTAGATATATGCTTCCCCAAAGTGAAGCACAGTTCAGCTTTGAAGCATGGTTACTACTGTTTTGGAGCACCACAACATTTTCCCCAATAAAGATTCGTTGAAACCTATCACCATGGGATGTAGTTTTAAAACTGGATGTGAGGAACACAATGGTGAAAATGGTTCATGATTTGGACACACGGTTCGAGAGAGAAATTATTTTGAAAATTGAATGGATGAAAAAAAAGAAATCAAAATATCCCACCCTTCTCCCCGTGTGCGTGGGACGAAACCTCACCATATATCTCGAATTGAACGAGTGTTGCACATGCAGTATGCCACTAGTCACCACCAGAGATGGTGGGAGTGACCTTTGCAAGGGTGCCCCTTATTTAGTGATTTCAAGGAGAGGGAGGACGGCGGCAGCCCTAGGCGTGTGAGAGGGAGGGCGCCTGCCCTAGGCATGTGAGAGGGAGGGTGGCAGCAGCAGTAGCCGGGCTACCGCCAGCATGTGTATACTAGAGTAAAGGAGGGTGACGGTGCCATGTACCGGGGGTACACCAACATACGGGAAGTCAGCCCACCAGGGCCGCTATCTACTTGTACTCGAAGTCTTGTATCTAGGCAGATTTGAAGTATTGGGTATTTGTAGTGTGCTTGGTGGCTTTGGGTTGGTGTTGTGCTGCGGCGGCACCTTTGTATCTTGTCTTGGTGTGTTCGCTGTGTGTGGTGGTGTCGTGTGTTGTGTGGATGTTTGCATATATGTATAGTCGTTGCTTTATATATAAAGTGGGGCGACCATCAGGGCTTCTTGATCTCTTCCTTCATGGGTGCTCCCTTATCTCCTCCAACTCTTTTTCTCCCTGCAATAGAAAATATCATATATTATTGTTGCCACTACTGCCCTCTCTCCCATCAACTACAGGGATGTTCCCTTACCACTTGCATCGACAGTCATGTCCTCTTCCTCCTCATTTTTAGTTGTATAGAGGACCTACGCCAGTTGGTGAAAAAAAACATCGCGTACAGCCGAAACACAAAACCTGTTCACCCAGTTTCATGGTGTTATTGGAAAAGGCAGGATAACAACGACCTTGCGAGACACGAATATGAGGAAAAAGTGAGTGTGAAGGAGGAATAAATAATGCATATATGGACAAGGATAAACAAGGACATGTAAGCTAGAATGTAAAAAGTATTGTGCACCCCAAGAAATAGTCATCTTTGATTTAGGAAATCCAGGATCAAGATAGCTTCATGGATTCTGTAAAACTGGACAATTCCAATGCTTTTGCATATCAAAAACAGTAAGATGACGAGGCACATGCTCGACACAGTTCTGTTGTATTGTATAATGACGGAGCATGCTTTCTTTCAGCATCGAAACACTTTTCCATGAACAATTACATTGCTGTTGGAATCAGAAAAAATTGCTACGAAATACTTTTCCATGTACAATTGCTGAAATATGCCCGAAATATTGTCAAGCTAGCTAGGCTTGGCGCTGCAGCTCAAGGCTTCAGTCTTAGCTGAAATATGCCTGAATACGGGAGGTTAATGCTTTACAGCAAGACTGAATATGGCGCACAGGACCAATCAGTTCGGTTATTTAATAGGTTTATTAATAAGCAGAATCAGGCATGATTAACAAGACGGGAAGTCATTTCTTCATGGTCCTCGAAAAATGTCGCCCTGGAGGAACTAGCATCCCTAAAATACGGATCTGTTTTTGAGCATCATGCATTTGTTATGAATTTGTCTTTGTAAAAAATGAAATAGAATGAAGAGAATAAGAAATAGCATACCAAATCACGCACTTGACAAGTTGGCACACCACGCGAACCACGCTTCACATATTTTAATTTGGTTCGGCAACAAGCAGCTGAGCAAATATTAGTGCTAGTAAATCGTGATCATTGCTTTAGATAATGACACCTTGGTGGGTAGAAACATTGAAAATGGCACATCTGGAAAATATTAGTGCAATTGAATTGAGTGCAGCATTTTGGTGCTCGGCCTACATGAAGCCTTTGAACAAACATTCATAATCACATTTCAAAGTTTCAATATTTTTGGAAAAAACGTCCGCATTAACATACTCCATCCGTTCCTATTTATAGTGCGCATAGATCCTAGCATTAATACCAATGTACTGTATGAGCTAGCTGTTTTGCTATGGACCAAAATACCCCTCCATGCAGATTTGTCTCACTCCCATGTGCATGTGCTGATGTAACACCCATCTTTTCAGCTAAGGGTAATGGTTGTCCGAAACTGTATGCACGCACTACATTATAGAATTTGGGCCAAGTGCTAGTACGCTTTCTCAAAATGTGAAAGCACAGTTGTGCTTTCTCAGAATGTGAAGCACAGTTGTGGTTTTGTGTTTCCCTAAAAGTGGAGCGCAGCTGTGCACGACACGTGAAAGCACAACTATTCTTCAGAAAAAAGTGAAGCACTGATGTGTGTGAATCATATTAGTGCTTTTCGTGTAAAATCAAAAGGACAGAAATTGCATTCCTACGGCGCCGAATATTTTTTAAGATGGCAAATGTTTTCAGTAAACGAATGTAACTATTGAGAACAAAACTTAGGATTATACGAAAATAGGATACTGCGTATGCCTACCCAAAAACTCAGACTTAATCCGGTTAAAAAAAGTCGACTTAATCCTAGGCACAAATAAGACATCCCTAGTTGCTTCGTGGGATTACAAAAAACACAGGAATGAAAAAAAAACACATGTATGCATTTCAAGTGTGAAAAATTAATTATAGTAAGAGCATGGTTAATAGTACAACTAGCTGATGGTTATATGATGTTGCCATGGTTAATCTTACAGCCGACAAGTACAATAGTTAGATATAAAGAAGTGCTACTTTATTACTACATGACGCACATCCCATTCTCACATAATGGCTAGAAGCGCATGGTGCGGCTCCTCTTCTCTCCGTTTCATGTTAGCAAAAAATTATTTTAACTCTTATAACCAGGTTAGATAAACTTATTGTACTCGCTCTGTGAACCGGCCCAATCAATTAACTGTGACAGGGCCAAGTACATACTCCGCTTGTATATATACTACTCACTATGATAACCATGATCCATTCCACATCAAGACCACCGAGACTAGCTAAGCTAGCTAGCAATCACGATGAGCTTCGCGGTGAGCAAGTCCCCGCCGGTGATGGTCCAGCCATCGACAGAGCCGGTGCTGGTGCCAGGGAAGACGGCGGCGGCGACGCAAGTGGTGCAACTCTCGTCCTGGGACACGGCCTACGTGGACTTCCAGGCGACGGTGCTCCTGGTTTTCGACGGCTCGGTTCACCGGCCCGTGGATGCCATCAAGAAGGGCCTCTCCCGGGCGCTCGCCCACTACCACACCATCGCCGGGCGCCTCGCTGCCGCCGACGAAGAAGACGGCGTGCTCCTGCACGTCGCATGCACCGGCGAGGGTGTGCCATTCGTGGCTGCATCGGCCGGATGTGCCTTGCATGATCACGGGCTCCTGCACGCGCCCTTCACGACCAGCCTCCTGGACGATCTCGCCGTTTACTACCCGGCCCCTGAGGGCTGCCGGAGCACGGACCCGATGCTGCTGATGCAGGTCACCGAGTTCGCCTGCGGTGGGTTCACCGTGGGCGTGACGTGGAACCACATGCTAGCCGACGCCACCGGGATGGCGCAGTTCATGCAGGCCGTGGGCGAGCTCACCCGCGCTGAAGCTGATGCATCGTCGGTGCCGTCCGTCACGCCGGTGAGGGACGGCCGGGCGGTGTCCCTTCCTCTGCTCTCGCCGTCCGTGATCGCCGCGAAGCAGTGGCTGATGCTGGACCTCGGCGGCCAGAGCCTCGTCTATCTAGACATTATCGTCCCGCTCAAGCTCATCGACCGCATCAAGTCCGACTACAAGGCCGGGTACTGCACAACGTTTGAGGCCACGACCGCCGTGCTCTGGCGGTGCCGCACACGCGCGATCATCGGCGACGACCCCGACGGTTATGACATGTCCACGCCGGCGCCGCTGGCCTTCACCGTGAACGTGCGCAAGCACGTGGGCGTGGCGGCGGGGTACTATGGAAACTGCGTGGTCGCGCAGCTAGCGTTCGCGACGACCGGAGAGGTGGCCGGCGCCGGGGACGACGGCATGAACGGCTTGGTGGATCTGATCAAAAGCGCCAAGGACGGAGTGCCGGAGCTGCTGAGAGACATGAATGCCGGCGGCGGCGGCGCGGTGGACGGGATGGGGGAGGAGGAGATAGCAGCGGCGTTCGGGTACAACGCGCTGATGGTGACGAGCTGGCGGAACATCAGGTTCGACGACGCCGACTTTGGCGGCGGCGCCCCGGCGAGGGTGGTGTCGCGTTGGCAGCAGTCGACGCTGCCGTGCATGGCGTTGCTGTCCTGCAGGGCGGCCACGGCGGCCGACGGCGAGAGGGTTCTGACACAGTGCGTCAGGGCGGAGCACGCCGCCGCGTTGCTCGCCGAGCTGGAGCAGCTAGCACATGCATCGTGCGCCTGAGTAACTTAGTATGAACTGAATTGTTGCTGGCACGTACGTACGTATGTGTGGTGTGGTGGTGTACCGTTCTCGTTGAGTTGTTCCAGTGAATAAGGTCGTACCCCATTAGAGCATCTCCAACAGGGCACGTGGTAGCACAACGCGCTTAATTTTTTTTCCAGCGCCGAAATTGCATTTTAGGTCGCGCTGGAGGGTGGTTGCTTTACCAGACGTTGCAAAGTTTAGCGCGCCGAAATAGCATTTTAGCTCGCGCTGGAGGATGGTTGCTTTACCGGACGTTGCAAAGTTTAGCGCGCCGCTGTGAACACATACGATAAATATGAAACCCTAATAAAAATACATAAAACGATGCTAGACTGCTCATTGTCCTCCTCGGCAGTGTAGTCCGACGACGTAAACACGTCTAAACAGCGAGAATCTTCATCGTCCTGGATCGACACATGTGCCATCTCGATTTGGACTTCCGCCAGTTCCTTCCGCGCACGCTTGTCCGCCCGATGCATGGCTCGCTCCGCCCTTCTGATAGAGGCAAAGGTGTCCCGTCTTTCGATGAGATGTTGGTTTTCGCTTTGGTCCAGTATAATTTAATTGGCGTGCGCGAGCTCTAGTAATTGGTCCAGTATATGTAGCAGTAGGGGCTGTGGGTGTAACAATGGTATTGATGTCCTCATCAGCTTCTCTGTGCCCATAACTCGTTCCCGGCGGCGATATCCTGCGGGAAGTGCTCGCGCCACACCAAGATGGCGTGCTCGTCCGCCTCGGCGACGAGGAGGCGGCGATCCTCGTCGCCGATTAGTCGCGGGGGAGGTGCGAGATCTTGCGCCTACTCGCGCGTTCGCATGTCGGAGAAATTCATCTTTGATCGAGGCCACCCGAGGCGCCACGCCGCCGCGTCGTACGCGTTGGTGGCCTCGTTGGCGGTGTCGAATGTTCCGAGCCCGAGGCGTGTATCGCCGGAGCGGATATCCACGTAATACACACTGGAGGGGCGGAGGCGGACACCGTGGTAGCCCGAGCTGCTCCGGGGGCGCGGCAGCATGGCAGGGCACTGGAACCGACGGAGGGAAAAGGCGCGGCAGCGGCGGGGCGCTGGAAAAGGTGGGGGAAGAATGCGTGGCTGGTGGGAACTTCCTGGCGGTTGGCGGGCAAAGGCGCGCGGTTTTTAACCAGCTCCCTGGGCGTGTCGCGCTAAAACTACTGCGCACGCCGCCGCTTTTCCCCGCGCGCGCCAATTTATTTCGCGCGCCAGCTGGACCGCGCCGCGCGGCCTCTCACGCGCCAAACTGGTGTTTTTTTTTGAAATGCCATCTTGGCTTGCTTTATTTCATCTCAAATAACGACAAATCATCCAAAATAAGGTTACGGATAAAAGAGGGAGGATTGTCCGTCTACACACCTGGAGGATCAATCCTTGCCCTTCTAGCTAGCTCATGAGCCACGCGGTTCGATTCACGCCCACAATGCTCAAAAATAACATGGCCAAAATTATTACAAATCTCAAAGCAATCATTAAGAATAGGGGCTGCTACTGAATTAACTGCTCCTTGATTAATCTCCTTTACCAATTCTGCACAATCAGTGTGAACTAGCAGTTTATGAATACCTTGAAAATGTGCAAGTTGCAGACCCTTCTTCATCGCCAAAGCTTCCGCTGTATATGCATCAATTGTTTTACCCATACAGGAGACCTTAGCTGCAATAAAATCGCCAGCATCATGTCTCAAGTTCACGCCAATGGAAGCAGTACTCCCTTCATACTCAAATGATGCATCTATATTCAGCTTGACTGTACCCTGTTGTGGTTTAGCCCACATTACCTCTCTTGCCGGAAGTTGAACAGTGCCCGCCCGACAAAAGTTAAGAGCAAGAGCTTGTATTGATAAGGCAGAACGTTCAGGTTCAGGTTTCTTTTCTCCTTTTGCACACTGTCTCCTTCCCATCATAGTGTTGGGCTAAGTCCCCCCACATGGAGGTGTGTTGGCAGCCTAACATCAGCCCATAAGTCCAACACATGTCAGCCGTTGATCTTCGCTGCATCCAACGATTGAGACCGCTTCTAAGGGAAATGAGGCAAGGAGAAAACCCTAGCCACTCCACCCCTGCTAGGGGCGGCTGCCATCGTGAGAGTGTGAGCACACACACTACTAGGGAAAAACCTAGCAGCAGCGCGGGTTCTATGTATATCAGTAGCGCCGGGGGCGGCGCTACTAATAAGGCGCTACAGCTAACTCGTAGCAGCAGCGCGTGCGCGCCCGCGCTACTGATATACAAGTGTAGCAGCAGCGTTCTTACAGGGAGCTCGCTACTGCTAATAGCTATAGCGCGCTTCTCCTGTGCGCGCTACTGCTACTACCGCGCTGCTGCTAACTTTTCTCCACTCGCTACTGCTAATTTTAGTAGTTTTTTGTTTTTTTCGGCATATTTGTTTTGTATTTGAACAGGCTTTATAGAAGAATCTTTAGCACATACAAATGTCATCATGATACACATACAAATGCCTGCGAGACCACAAATTTAATCATAGCATATACATACAAATAGTCTCATCATAATGATTATCCAACACAAAGTGGTATCTTGTCATCATCTCGAAAATAGTGATACATGCAAGTCTCGAATACTTGCAACTTCTAGCGTCATCCATCTAAACAAAGGTATAAGCGAGAAGAGCTATCACTATGAGTGAGAGCGGAACTATGCATTACATGAGGTGGCGGTTACGAGTTCTCTCTCGCGCTAGTGTGAACCTCAAGTAACTAGCTTCTCCTTTTTGTCTGCTTTTGAAGCCTTTATGGCTGGCGCCCGAGAACCCATTCACTTACGCCTGACATTCATGCCACTCGTTGTACACCCCCAGAACCTTCCCTTTGTGCACGACATAGCACTGCCATCTCGCCATCAAGAAACTAGGTACCTGTTAGAGATGCATCTTCATGAAGAGGATGTACAATCATATGCAACAAAATATACAAGAGCAACACAAAAAAGAAAGGGTTAGCAACTAGATGCAACATACAATACACAAACTAATTAACTAGATATACGCAGGTCATCGTACGCAAACTAACAAAGTAGCGTTACGCAAGTTCGATACGGACCGAGGACATCATAAAGTTTCATCGCTACAAAAAGTATACAAGTTGAACCGACACATATCATCATCATCGGCATCATAAATCACTAGAAGTTCCATCCTTCCATATCATCGAGGATGGACCCTAGCTTCTTGAACGGCGTGAGGTCTAGACGTTGCATGCCTATGCGAGTTCGGACGTCATCTCGCGATATAGGGCCGTGGTGGAACATCCCCTTCTCATCGACGACTTCTTTCATGATGATCGTCGCAATGTCCCTTTGGATGCGAAAGAAGTCATCTCTAAGTTTATAATCCGCTTCTCCATGAGATTCTATCCACTTGTGGATATGATCATCATTTCTGCTTGTCGTGCGAAGCTTTTGGTGATCCTGTTGAACTGAATCATGAGATGGACGATGTAGAATCCATCCTTCTTGCTTGGTTTTGGGACATGGATGCAGGAGAAGTTAGTTTTATGCACGAAACCCATCTTCTTGTTCCTTTGTTTCCTGATCTGCATGTGGCCACCTCTAATGCTGAAGCCTTGGAGAGCATCATCTAGAATATTCATTATGTGGGTGTAGTCCTTTTTCTCGTAGTCTCTGGAAGGGTCAAAATACACGGCGTGGGAGACTTGCGGGTAAAGAACGATACGAACGGCACGCCTGTTTCTGCGGGGAAAAGACACCTCAAATTATTCTCCATATGAGCGAGAAGGAATGATTGAAATGTACGAAAGGGTTGTCCGGAACTGACTTACTTTGGATGATAAGGCACGAGGACAATTTCGTGGTCCTTATTCTGTACCATGAAGTTTTGGAGGTAGTCCATAGCAGTTTCACGCTCAAAGCCGCCGAGACTCAATAAAGACTCGTGCATGTAGTACGGATACGCCACACAGATTAGCGAGACTTCTTCACTCTTCATGACGGAGTTCATATGTAGCGCAAAAAGGCGGACGATTGTAAAATCGAGCCGCCTTGTCAGAAACATCTCAAAGATATGGTCAAACCACAGGAAGACCATCTCCGCGGGCCCGTGTGTCGACGTAGCACTTCCCCTCAAGCACACAAGCCGTGTATGTCGGATATCCTGGATCCTTTGAGGCTAGTAGGCTTTTCTCAGTCGACAGCACATGGTCGTGCAGTCTCCTGAGATCCCCTGATAGTGCCTCCAGCGGTTTCGGCGGTAGCATCGGCTCGCCCGTGAGATGGAACATGGCCGCACCTTTCACGGGTACACGCTCTTCAGAATCCATCGTCTGGCTATTATGTGCTCTGGCTTGTTTGGAGGCAGTTATCTTCCCCGATCTCTTCCTCTCCTTTTTCTTGGGCACACCTTCCAGACCCTTCCTTAACCCCTGCCCCAGGGTTCCCGGGCTAAGCACTGTACGACCCCCGGCTAGTTGAGCCTGTGTTGAGGCGGCATCTTCAGGCGTGTCCTGTGAGGAATTCATGAAGAGAGACTTTTTGCAATCCTTCCAACGACCTTCCTGCCCGGGCATATCATCCATATCCTCATTAGCATGCTGATAGCCCAATTCGTCATTTGGTTGACTCATCATATCTATGTCACAGTCATACGCGTTTGTATTGAGGAAACCCATAGGGTCGACCTCTGTCTCATCATCCATTCTCTGTTCTACATGACCGATTATATCAGCAAGTACTATTGCACCCCTTCATCACGTCGTCCGCCGCTCTCACCCGACATTATAAGAGCTGGTAATTGCGTAGGCGGGGTGGTGGTCTCCGCACATGCTTGTTGATGTGTGGTTATTCGTGTGCTCTCGGCCGGCTCCAGACGGATAAGATTCTTCGGCCATAGCAGCACCCAATCCTTGCAGCTTCCAATCCGCGGCGGGGTCTCGTCGTCCTCTCCCACATGCTGTACTGGAGGAGGCAAAGCCTCATGCCCCGAGTTCACACTGGACAAGCTAACCCTGAAGTGCCCAGCGGGGATCGGCTGGTTGTGGAACGTTGGTTTCAAGGGGTTCCATATCATCCCTTTTCCCACGTCCACCTTCTGGCCTTTGATCAAATAGAGTATGGTGCACGGGGTTTCTTCGCCCTGCAAACACATATGTCTGTGGCGTAAAACATCCGAAAGGCAACGAAAATGGAATATTCTTATATATATATATATATATATATATATATATATATATATATATATATATATGTTGGTGCGACATGTAATTACCGTGACGGCATCGAGCTCAGCCAAAGACGAAGGCCCACCTAGCGTGCCGGAGACTGAGGAAGGGCTGCTATGAGCGGGAGCGACTGCGAGAGGAGGCCCGGTTGCGTGAGCAAGTGATGGTGCGGTGTTGTTGTTCATGAAGTTGCTCACGATGAAACTGGGCATCGGGAAATCATGTACCGTCTTGTCTGGATTTTCCTTCGTCCAGTTGATGATAGCTGGAACCAAGTTAGTAGCGAAATCATTTCTGCAGGCAGTTACAACTACATTGACTGCCTGCTGTAGCAACTCATTTTTCTCCTCGGCTGTTTTTTCCGCGTCCTCAGCTGCTTTTTTCTCGACTGCAAGCTTCACCTTCGCGTCGATGTCCGCCTGATTGAACTTCTTTTTCTGCTTCTTGGCCTCCGGGCCCTCGTTGTAAAACACCTTCCACGTGGCGCTGTCTCCAGCGCCGTGCACACGACCATATTGAGGACGCTGGCCCGAAGGGAGTCCCTTAAGTTCGTTCAAGGCCCAGTTGATAGGGGTGTCCCACTTGGGCCTCATCGGAGAAGTAGGGCTTTTGGCTGCAAGCTGGTGTTGCTTCTCCTGCAGAAGGAGTGTGAACTGTTTAGGAATGTGTGTAGTCGACTAGATATGTAGCTAAATGTAAGGTGCTAAAAGAATAATTACGAGTAGTCTAATCAATTTCCTCGTGATCTGGTCCATGTAAAAAACCTTTTTTTCCTTGTCCCACTTGTAGCGGGCCTTAATGAAGTCACGCTCCAAGGGGTTGGTGAACTTCGCGAAGGTGTCTGGGAGACCCGCGACTTCACGTTCCGCGTCCTCCTTATCCCATATGGACCTTTTACCAAGGTAGCCACGGCTTCCGAGGCGATACTTCCCCGTGTTCCTTTGCTGAAGGCTCTTGAATTTCGCAGCCTTAGCCTTGGCTGCCTCGGTAGCGCAAGTGTCCTTGAACTTTTCAAACTCCTCTTCCGTAAGTGTCAGATTTTCCTCCAGAATCTTGGACAGGGGTTCCTCAGCCTCAATAGCTCGTTTCACCCTCCCTTTCCAGGAGGCCAAATCATTGCTGAACATGCCCATGGCGTGATTGTTAATCCTTTTCATCTTTGGATCATCCCACGGTTGTTCTATGTTATCATCCCGGTCGGGAACTTGAATCTCTTGTGCAACCGTTAGGAGCAACTGCGTCAAATGTTCTTTACTCCTTATGTCATCGTCGTTGATGCTCGTGCATTCCCGTAGGATGCATCCTACTTGGTTCCCATAGCACTTGCGAGGTTCTTCCGGCTCTAATGGATCAAACTTACCAAGTGCCATCTTTGTGATCACCAGTCGTCCAATCCCTAGTTTGTTAGGTTTTCGTATCCTCTACTTCTTATGCTTCTTCTTTTCGGTAGCGGCATCGGTGCCGGTACCTTCCCCGCCGGTATCTTCCCCGCCGATACCTTCCCTGCCAGTCTCGGCGCCGCCATCGGTGTCGGCGCCGTCGGTGTCGATGTCGGCGTCAGTACCATCATCGAGGCCGACCTGCAAACCTTGCTTAGCAGTCAAATAGTCGAGGTACTCTTGTTCACCATCATAATCCATCTCGTCTGCATCTTGGTCAGAAGGCCCAGTTTCTTCGTTGTTTGACGTGTTTCCTATGATTAAGTCTCCTCGTTTATTTCTAAAAGTATGAAAAATATGAGAAATGACATAAAAAAGAAATCTATGTGCCAGCACTCGATATGCCTACTATCTAGCACAAATCATGCCAAAATTCATGGAAAATTTCGGCATGACCTTTGCTAAAAAATGGACATATCGAGCGCCTGAAATTCACCGGAACGGAAATGAATCAACATTCCGGTGTAACATAGGCCACTCGGATCATTTACCAAAATTGAACCAAAACATCACATGTCCAAATGACATGTCCAAATTCCAAACATGACATGTCCACATATCACATGTCCGGTTCAAATTTGCATATAAATTCAGCCTACCTAAATTTGCATATAAATTCAACCTAGCTAAATTCATAACTAAATAGATAACCTAATTAACCTACTGCCCTAACTAAAACCTAAGTAAATTAACCGAAGAACCCTAGCTAGCACAAAGAGAGAGAGGGGGGGGGGGGGTTTACAGAGGGTCCAGGGGCGAGGAGGCAGGCCCGACAACGGCCGAGGTTGGGAGGGGAGGAAGCAGAGGAGGGAGGCGTGGCGCGTCGGGGTCGGGGGCGAGCGCCGGGTCGGGGGCGAGCGCCGGGGCGCGGCGGTGCGACGGGGGAAGAGAGAGTGGGGATTTGGGGGGAAAAGAGGCGGGATGAAGCAGAGAGAGGGAGGATTTTGGGTTAAGTGGACGTAGCAGTAGCGCGTTTAGACCAAAAGCGCTACTACTAATACAGGTAGCTATAGCAGTTTTTACGGAAAACGTTACTGCTACCTTGACTAGCTGTAGCTCTTTTTCAGTAAACCGCTACTACTATAACCAGTTTTCCTTTTTATTTTCCTTTATTTTCTCTCACTTTTTTTTTCCGAGAGCAGTGAACGAAGGGAAGGCGATATATATTGCATCATTTGACGGTTAAATATGTATACAAAATTGGAACATATATATTACATCATTGGACCCATGCATAATAATGGCTATGTGTGTATACAAAATAGGTATATATATATATATATATATATATATATATATATATATATATATATATATATATATATATATGTATTACATCATTCGACCGATAACATACGGTTCCTCAGCGTTGACGATTTCTTTTTTGAGTCAGCTTCTTTCCCTTCTTGTTCGTCGAAGAATAATTGAGCCCCTCATTGTGACTTTGCCTTTTCCATGGAGTATGATTTTTCTTAGGTAATGTAGTATTGATTCTTCTTTTGACGTATACTTCATCATCATCGTTATCTTCCCTCATTGGGTTGCCGTACTGATCGTAGTCTTCCTCGTTGGCGACTCCATCCATTCCAATGATGTTCCTTTTGCCTCTCCTCACGACAACACGTCTGGGATTGCGCGGGTCGGTTATGAAGAAGCATTGTGTCACGTGCTTAACGTGTACCCATGGCTTGTTTTTTGCGATAGCGTTCACGGTAGCGCTCTTGGCGTCGGGTATAGTCATGGTAGTGAAAATCCGGCTTTCTCTTTCGACATTCTTAGCCCATCTGACAAGGAATATCGTCGTGTTGTGCAGTCCAGAGTAGTCAAGCTCCTAGATCTCCTCGACCCTTCCATAAAATCGTTCAGTTGCACCGTTGTCGCTGCCGGTCATGCATTCCGTCGTCACCCCTTAGTTCTGATCATCACTGTCCATTGATATCATATGCCTGATAGGTTACGAGGTTGGGCGAGGGGCCATGTGCTAAGGCGTATATGAGCAATCCGTCCTTAGAGCCCTCCTCCGGGGGATTAGCAATAATATGCTCTTTGAACCAATGCAGGAAAGTGGAGTTGTGCTCTCTAGTAACTTCGGCGTCCGTCCTGCATACCCCCCGGTCACGATACTTCTTTGCGATAATTTCTTTGTGCAGTGCCACGAAAGGATCTACCTCATCTAGGTGTTGTAGCACTACCAAGTTTGCTCTGTCAAAGTCGCTGCGTCAATCTGAGTATGCCACGTGCAGTTCCCTGCGACCGTTGGATTGACCTTCTCCTTCGAGCCTCCCATCGTGCTTGTTAACGAGCAAACCAACACTAACACCAGGCGGCTGGTCTGCGCCATATAGAAAATTCTTGCAGAAAGAGATGCACCCGTGTGTCAGATAGCCCTGGACGATGCTTCCATCCGGACGGGACATGTTACGAACGAATCCTTTGATGATCCCATTCATCCTCTCAAACGGCATCATGTTGTGCAGGAATGACGGCCCCAGGTCTATTATGTCATCCACAATATGGACACACAGATGCACCATCACGTCAAAGAACGCGGGCGGGAAGTACCTCTCAAGATCATTCAGCATCACAACGATCTCTTCCTGTAGCCTTCAGAGCTGCTTCACACTGACCGACTTTCGAGAGATGACGTTGAAAAAGTTGCAGAGCCAATAAGCGTGTCACAGACGTGCTTGTCCATTATCCCTCTAAGGGAAACAGGTAGTATCTGCGTCATCATCACATGACAGTCATGGGACTTCATCCCGCTGAACCTTTTCTTGTCCGTGTCTAGATATCTGCTTATCCTGCCGCAGTAACTGGAACTAACTTTGACTCCTGTAAGGCACTTAAATAATTGATCGATCTCAGCCTGACTTAAGGTGAAGCAAGAAGGGGGCAATAATCCTCTTTCTTTATTTTCTTGCCCTTCTTCTCCCGTGCCTCTGTCTCCGTCTCTGTCTTGTTTGACATTTTATGGGGCGGCATGTGCATATCTTCCCTGATTTTCAAATCTTGCAAGTCTTTTCTTGCCTTCGGCCCATCCTTGGTCTTATCCAGCATGTTCATCAGTGTTGCGAGCAAGCTCTCAAGGACATTCTTACAGATATGCATTTGATCAACGCAATGAGGTGTATCGAGTTTGTGCCAGTACTCCAAGTCCCAGAACACAGACCTCGTCTTCCATACCTTCAGCAGCGGCTCCGGCGCCTTTCTCATCGTCTTTTCCGGCGCGGGGCACTCCTTCTAGTTTTTCAACAGCTCATCGATTTTGGCACCACTCCGCTTACGTGGAGGTCCTCGATGCAAAGCTTGACCATTGAATAGATCTCCATGGTTTCTCCACGGGTCGTCCTGTTCGAGCAATCTTCGATGCCCCATGTACACGATTTTCCCAGACCCGCCATCTTTCCTTGACGTTAGCTGCTGAGACGTTGTATCATCCATGCACTGCGTGCATCCACAATATCCATGGCACACCTGGCCTGCGACATATCCGTAACCGAGATAGTCTTGCACCGTCGTGATCAGCATGGCTCTCATATAGAAATACTCGCCTTTGGTGGCGTCCCATGTCTTGGCCGGTGTTTTCCATAACGTGTCTAACTCCTCTTGAAGAAGCCCCAGATACAAATTAATATTATTTCCTGGTTGTTCCGGCCGTTGAATAAGCATGCTCATGTGAGTGTACTTTGACTTCATGAACAACCAGGGGGGAGGTTGTACATCCATACAAACACGGGCCATGTGCTATGGTTGGTGTTCTGGTTGCCAAACAAATTCATGCCATCGGTACACGCGCTGAGCACGATGTTCCTTGCATCACATTCGAAATACCGATAGAAGCTGTTCAACACTCTCCACTGGCTTCCATCCTTGACGTGTCTCAGCTTCGGATCATCTCCATCATCGGGATTCTTCCTCTCCGCATGCCAGCGCATTAGCTTTGCTTCCTTGGGATCTACAAAATACCGCTGGAGACGGGGAGTGATCGGTAAGTACCATACAACTTTCTGGGGATATTTCTTCCCAGCCTTCTTGTATCGAGAAGCATTGCACACCGGACAGCTTGTTTTTCCCGCGTGCTCCTTCCCAGCCTTCGTTGATGCATGCATGGTATCTAACGTGTGGCAGATCAAGAGGGCACACGATCTTCTTGGCCTCATCAACACTAGTAGGACATAGATTCCCCGCGGGAAGAACATCCTTTAGGTACTTGGGATGCTCATCGAGGCTAGTGTTGGTCCATTTGTTTTTAGCCTTCGTCTTCAGGAGTTGGAGCGTGAAACTCAAGCGGGTCACCTCAGGATTGCAACCATCATACAATGGAGTGTTCGAGTCTACCACCCGGTTGATCCAGCTTAGCCTCCTCTCTAGAAGCAGCTCTCTCGATACTCGTCTCCTTGCGGCGATGCTTGAACATGAGGGTCCCGCACAATTGAACTTAGTACCGACGAACTCTGCTGCGTGGAGTCCATGTCGTTCTCTCCGCCGCCATGTCCGGCCCCTTCTTCGCCGCCATGTCTGACCTCTTCACTGCCGCTATTATCGATCATCTCTTCGTCTTGCCCCGTGTCATTATTGCCTGCCCCGTTGGCGTCCTCAACATCGTCATCTTCATCTTTAGTTATCCACCGAGTATAGCCATCCATGAAACCAGTCATGAGCAGGTGCGCTTCGACACGACCATCGTCATGGGGGTCGAGCCAAACTATTCCTTTGCATTTTCGACACAGACATAAAACCTCTGTCCGGTTATTTTCTTTCATGTCCTGCACCGCCGACCGCAACCACCTGTCCACCATCGTTCCACTGACCATCGTGAACTCTGCACGGTAATAATAAACAAATTGATTATAAAAATGCGTGCATGCATCAAAGTCATACAAAAATTAGGCATGACCTTCCCTAAAAATAGGACATATATAGATCTAGAGTTTGCCCGGAATTCGCCAAAACAGAAATAAATCGACATTTCAGCAAAACATAGGCAACTCAAAAGCACTATTCGGCGTAAACTCATGCCACACACACAATTTCCATCATATCTCCCAATTATCATATCACACACACATAAACATATTTCCATTTTGCAAAAGCATGAAATTTTAATCACCTCTATCTCGAGATCGAGCACACGGTGGAGATGATGATGTAGGGAGATCAAAAGTGCACAAAGGTCTTCTTCACAAAGATAGATCTAGTTAGGGGGCAAATAGGTCACTTAACTAAATGCTACATCTACCTAGCTAGCTAATTTGGGAGGAGACAACTTCAACTAGTGGAGGGGAAGGAAAAGAGGAAGGAGATGCATTAATGGAGGTGGTGTAGTTAGCTAGGAGTAATGAAGAGAGAGAAAGGTAGGTAGGAGAGGGAGAGTAATGGGGAGAAGTATTGAGGAAGAAGAAGAGTGAGAGAGGGAGGATGTGGGAGGTAGGGAAAGGGAAGAGAGGAGATGGGGAGGGAGGACGGGTGGGGAAAGGTGGTGGGATGGTGCGACTTAGCGATGGCCTTGGTCGTAAAGCAGCTGCTGATAAGAAATTAGCAGCAGCGCGCTTCCCACACAGGCGCTACTGCTAACTGGGACCAACAGTGTGCCCAATTTGAAAATTAGCAGCTGCGACCTCAGAAAAAGCGCGCTGCTACTACCGCCTTAGCAGTAGCGTGAGTCGCGACAATGCGCTGCTGCTATATGTAGGTTGGTGTACACTGTTGGTCGATATTTGTAGCAGCGCGGGTTGCTCCAAGCGCGCTACTGCTAACTCTGTGTCGCTAGCGAGTTTTGCACGCACGCACTACTGATAATTAGCAGTAGGGCCTCTTTTTGAGCCGCGCTGCTGCTAAGATTCTGTGTATAAGGTTTTCCCTAGTAGTGACACAAGAGAGAAACACGACCTGAGAGAAGAGAGGAAGAAGAAGAAGCAGAGATTCTGTCCAGAGTTGCTGCATCTGACTAGACAGTGTTCAAGCTGGTGGTTGGAGGCTCAAACATGCTTGTATGGACAGGGTTGGTGAGCTCTTTCCTTATTTTGAGTACTTCAGTATGGTTAGCTGGTTTGAGGATTGGGTTAGTGGAGCATCAGATTTGAGAGTGGTTTTGTCAGCTCTGACTGCTGCAGTTTCAAAACAGAGTAGTTTTGGGAGACGAACAATTTGGGTAGGCAAACGATGTCGGATTGAGCTGAAATTTTGAGGGGATCTCAAGAACTCGTGTGTCTACTTATCTGCTAAGTTTGGTGCTGTTTGGTTGAGCGGTTTAAGAGCAGTTTGCAAAACACTGGAGGGTACAGAAGCCGTGTAAACTCTGTTTTGCTGAAATCTTGCCTCTTGTGGCTGTTGTTGCTGTTGCCGGTTGGCAACGAGGAGAGTGTGTTGTAAATCCCTCTAGAGGTTCTAGAGAAGACTTTTTACTCATTATTCTCATAGTGAAGTTGCGTGGACCGGTTGGTTCAGAGCCGTGGTTTTTTACTCCTCAAGTTGAGGAGGTTTTTCCACGTTAAATCATGTGTCACTTGTGCATGTTGTTTGTGTTATTCCGCTGCTTACTTGTTGGTTGAAGTTGTCCTCAAAGTTCATCAGAAGTGGAGGGGGCTGTGTAGTGTGCATATTTGCCGTGTCGGTGAATTTGTGCTGCGCATTATTGCTGCCCAACCCCAACAAAGTGGCATCAGAGCCTTGGTTTTCTTGTGCAAATTGCTGAGTTTCTTGTGGTGAAAGATGGAAGTGAATACCAGCAGGATGATATCTTTGAATGGTACAAATTATCAAGCATGGAAGGGCAAGATGGAGGACTTGTTGTACGTGAAAGAATAATGGAAGCCAGTGTTCTCCATTGAGATGTCGGAGGGCATTGAGGAAGGTCAATGGAAGGTACTTCATCGCCAAGCTTGTGGGCTCATTCGGCAATGGGTCGATGACAATATTTTGAACAATATCATTGATGAGACACATGCACACACCTTATGGAAGAAATTGGAATAGTTGTTTGCCCGAAAAGAAGGTGCAAACAAGATGTTCTTGATCAAACAATTGATGTGCTTGAGGTACAAAGAGGGCATTCTAATTGCAGATCATGTGAATACATTCCAAGGCATTATAATCAGCTTTATTCAATGGGAATAACATTTAAAAGTGAAGTGAGAGCTTTGCTGCTACTAGGCTCATTACCGGACAGCTGGGAGACCTTTAAGGTCACGGTTGGCAATTCAGCACCTAATGGAGTTCTCACTTGGAATCTTGTGAAAACCAGGGTACTAAATGAAGAGTCCAGAAAGGTGGCTGAAGCTAGTTCTTCCTCACATTCAGAGGTGTTGGTCACTCAGTCTAGGGGGAGAAGCAAGAGCAGAGGTCCAGGTAAAGGGGCAGAAAGAGGTAGGAGCAAATCAAAAAGCAATTATGCTGATTAGAGTGCCATCACTGCCATCAGAAGGGCCACATTAGGTGGCAATGTGACAAGTGGAAGAAAGACAAAAAGAAAAGGAAGAAGCAAGATCAGAAGCAAGTTGACAGTGATAGTGACACAGAGGGCAACCGAGTTACTGCAGTAGAAGAGGACATCATGCTTGTTATGCATGAAGAAAATGAGGGCAGATTTGGTTCCACTATTGAGGAGAGGATCACTGTTGTTTCAGATGAAACCGTCAACCTTGTGGATGGTGACGAGATGATTTGGATACCGGACAACGGTGCTACCCTTCATGCTACATCTCGCAGAGAGCTCTTCACTAACTATATATCAGGTGATTTTGGTGTTGTGAAGATGGGGAACAATGATAGAGCTACCATCATTGGAAAAGGAGATGTGCATTTGGAGACCGCAAATGGTACACAGTTAGTCCTCAAATCTGTGAGGCATGTTGAGGCACTTCGTCTCAATATTATTTCAGTTGGTTTGCTTGATGGAGATGATTACTTGAGCAGTTTTGGAAAAGGGCAGTACAAGCTCACCACAGGCAACATTGTTGTTGCAAGAGGTAAAAAGGTCTCAGTTTTGTATCATGTTCATGCTAAGCTATTTAGTGCTTCCGTCAATGCACTAGAGAAGGATGATCATTGTGCTCTATGGCACAAGAGACTTGGGCACATGAGTGAGAAGGGGATGACAGTGCTAGTGAAGAAAAATTTGTTGAAGGGTGTGAAAGGAGTTCACATTAAGAAATGTTCAGATTGTCTAGCAGGGAAGCAACACAGAGTTGCTTCAAGACTCTACCTCCTCACAAGAAGCCTGAGAAGTTGGACTTGATACATTCTAATGTTTTCAAAACGTCGGTAAGATCTCTTGGTGGTGCTAAGTACTTTGTGACTTTTATGGATGAATTTTCCAGGAAAGTTTGGGCCTTCACCTTGAGGACCAAAGATCAAGTACTAGGTGTATTCTAGAAATTCCAAGCCTCGGTTGAGAGAGAAACTGAGAAGAAGATCAAGTGCATTCGCACTGATAATGGAGGAGATTATATTGGGCCATTTGATGCATATTGCAAGAAGCAAGGTATTAGTCATCAATTTACTCCCTCGAATACACCACAGCTGAATGGTCTTGCTGAGAGGATGAACATGACAATTGTGGAGAGAGTTAGATGCTTGTTGTCAAGTGCAAAGCTACGTAAACACTTTTGGGGTGAGGCTTCGATGACTGCAATTTATCTTATTAATCTCTCACCAAGTAATCCTTTGCAGGGAGATGTTCCTAACAGGGTCTGGTGTCACAAGGATGTCTCATATGACCACCTGAGAGTTTTTGGGTGGAAGGCCTTGTTCATATTCCTCAAGATGAAAGGTCAAAGCTTGATTCGAAGGCACGACAGTGTATATTTCTTGGCTATGGTGGTGATGAGTTTGGCTACAAGCTGTTTGACCCTATGTCAGTGTCAAAACCGGCGGATCTCGGGTAGGGGGTCCCGAACTGTGCGTCTAAGGTTGATGATAACAGGAGGCGAGGGACAAGATGTTTAGCTAGGTTCGGGCCCTCTCTACGGAGATAATACCCTACTTCCTGCTTGATTGGTCTTGATGAATATGAGTATTACAAGAGTTGATCTACCATGAGATCGTAATGGCTAAACCCTAGAAGTCTAGCCTGTATGATTATGATTGTCCCTCTACGGACTAAGCCCTCCGGTTTATATAGACACCGGAGGGGACTAGGGTTATACAAAGTCAGTTACAGAGAAAGGAATCTTCATATCCGAATGCCAAGCTTGCCTTCCACGCCAAGGAGAGTCCCATCCGGACACGGGTGAGAGTCTTCGGTCTTGTATCTTCACAGCCCAGCAGTCCGGCCCACATCAACAGGTCGGACATCCGAGGAGCCCTTAGTCCAGGACTCCCTCAGTAGCCCCTGAACCAAGCTTCAATGACGAGGTATCCGGTGCGCTGATTGTCTTCGGCATTGCAAGGCGGGTTCCTCCTCCGTATACTCCAAAATAGTCTTTGAACACAAGAATATAGTCCGGCTCTGCAAAACAAATCCCATACACAACCACAGAGAGTATAATATTCCACGAGCCCAATCTGCTGACAACTTTCTTTGTAGCGTGACATCACGTCCCTGCCCGGTTATTATTTAGAACCGTTTTTAGCCTGCCGCTCCATATTTCGAGACACGGCTTCATTGGCAGATCTTGTCAAAGCAGAGATCGTGCCCCTTATTGCGGGATTCTCATCAATACGGGCGTGGGTAATCCAACCGTGCCGTCTGCACGACTCTTGGGAATAGGCGAGTTTTTAGGGCGAGTGGGGAGGCGCCTGATATTTGCTGCCTTTATAAAGAGACAAGGATTCATTTCTTTCACCCACGCCTTCTTTCTCTCTGCCTTCCCATTCTCGAGCTCCAGCGCCCAAGTTCTCATCTTCTCCGGCCCAAGAAAACACTCCAATCATGTCCGGATCCGGAGCGCAGGGCAAGTGGATGGCCTCCTCCGTCAAGGAGAAGGACATCACCAAGCTCCGGGAGGCTGGGTATTTGGCGAAAGAAATTGCCCACCGGTTTCCGGCCAATGGGCAAATCATCCCCACCGCGGAGCCCAATGAGAGGATGGTGCTCATCCCCCACTTCGTCCGCGGGTTAGGATTTCCTCTCCACCCTTTCGTCCACGGACTCATGTTCTATTATGGGCTGGACTTCCATGATCTAGCCCCAAATTCTTCTCAACATGTCGGTATTCATTGTCGTGTGCGAGGCCTTCCTCCGCATCCCACCTCACTTCGGACTATGGCTCAAGATCTTCAGTGTGAAGCCGAAGGTGGTGGATGGCCAACACGCAAAGTGCGGAGGCGCCCTGGTGAGCAAGATGCCCAACGTCACATGGCCCATAGGTATCTTTGTGGAGACCGTCAAAGGGTGGGAGCAACTGTGGTTCTATATCACAGAGCCCCGCGACGCCACCTGGGTCGCGGCTCCTGAATTCCAGTCCGGCGCCCCGATGCGACTCACCTCCTGGTTAGAGAAGGGCCTGGACTGGCCTTCGTCGGAAAGACTGACATCGCTTCAGACGTGCGCATCAAGAGCATGGTCGACAAGAACATCAAGCTTGTCGATGTGATCTAGGTGATGCTAGTTTGCCGGATCCTTCCATGCCATAACCGGACTTGCCATCTATGGGAGTTCGATCCGGCCGAGCACCAGACCCTGCAACGATTCTTCGGAACCACGCACGAAGTCATCTGGAAGGTGCTCTTTAAGGCCAAGGAGAAGTCGCCGAAGACGACCGATGACCGTGGACATGACCTGGCCATCCCGCCAATCCGGTAAGTTTTTCGCATTTCAAGGTGTATCATTTACTTGCTCGTTTAGGGAAGAGGTCTAAGCCTCTCTTGTTATTATCGTTTTTCAGGAATGGACAAAGAAGGCGGAGCAGATTAATTGTCCGGCTCCGCTGCTCGAGGAACCAGCCATCCTGCTTTTGACGAAGATGGTGGTTCCAGTGCCCTACAAGGCCCCGGAGAAGAAGGACAAGAAGAAGGCCAAGGGGGTCAAAAGTGGCCCCCGCCGCAAGGGTGCGTCGGACGCAACGTCCGGAGACGGCGAGACTCACTCCTTCGCCGCCGAAAATGACGACGATGAGGAGGAAGAAAGCAACTCCCCTCATGAGGGGGGAAGGAAGAAAAGGTCGGCCTCCACTAATCTGGAGGGAGGGGCGTCCAAGAGGGGGAAAGACTCCTTCACGGATAACTCCGCGTGGAACGTCGAAAGCAGCCCAGAGCCACGTCCCCGAGACAAGCCCCTGGCCGTATCGTGAGTACTAAAGAACCCAGACGCATTTATATGTCCGGCCTCTCCACTTCGTAGTCCTAACATGTTAAATTATGCAATTGCAGTCCGGCCCATGACAGCTCCTTGCGATCCTCATCAGGAGGTTCACTGGATTCAAAAGCGATGGCCAGCGAGTCACCGCCGACCGCTCACTCGCCCAAGGCCAAGGGTGACGCCGATGTGTTGTCCCGGAGGACCCTCCCAGACCAGGGAGAGGTTCAGAAGGCCGTCAGGGTGGAGCCAGAGGGTGAAACCTCGGCCGCCGGACATATGGGGGAGCACATCCCCCTGAAGACTGGCGATGGGGACCATGTGCAGTTCGGCCCTCAGCCGAATACGGTCCCGGAGACCAGTACGGCTCCGGGATCCAGCAGGCAGCCTCCTTTGAAAGAAGGAGGCGTGCCCATTCCACCGGTGACCTCTGTCCAACCAGAGGCACCGGGTGTTCTCCTGGAAGCGCTGTGAAGTGCTTCCATTGTGGAGGAACACCGTACTCTTATGGGGACGGTGATTGAGAAGGTTCAGTCCGCGAAGAGCGGACTGACCGAAGCCTGCACAAGCCTTCTAAAAGGCTTTGAGGTAAGCAACGCGATAATGTGAAAAGAATGTCACAGTATAGATAGTAGCCCCTGAGACACTGTCCAGCGCTCGAAAAGAAAAGACGGACAGAGGATCAAACAATTTTCACAGGAGACAAGCCAAATGTGTTATGTGAATAAACAGGCGTCGCTTCTAGCTGCGACCTCTCACTCTGCTGAGGTTTCCGGACTGAAGCAGAGTCTGGAGCGGCCTCGGCTTCGTAAAAAAGCAGCTAGAGGAGAAACAAGGTATGCAAGAACCTTCTGTATATCAGGAAGGAGAAATGATTTTGTAATGACTATATTGTCGTGACGTTTGCAGGGGCGGCGACCGATGTCTAGACCCTGAGAAAGGCGCTGGCTGAGGCCAAGAAGAGAGCGACAAATGAGCAAGCTGCCTGTAAAAAACATGAGGCCAGGGTTAATGAGGTCTAACAAGAGCTCCAGGATGCAGTGAAGAAATGCGAGTCCTTGGAGCGTGATATTACGGATCAAGAGACCGAACTAGCCAAGGCTCGCCAAAGCACGCAGGATGCCCAGGTTGAAGCCCAAGGCACCCTCCAGGAAATCCAGGAGGCCAGGAAAATCGCGGCGGGTAAGGATTTTGTTATGCAAAGCAAGTATGTGAAGAAAAAGTACTTATTACTGACCCGGATTTGGAGCTCTCTAGGGGCGTTTGTGGATCTACTGCGCAGTATTTCTTACGCTGCTGAATTCTTTCGAGCCGGAGAGGGGTGCTCAATGGATAAGCTGTTTTGGTCGCAATACCTTGCGCCAGATCATCCGGCGCGCTTTAGCGATCAGCTGAAACAACTAGTCGACTTGCATAGGGTGGCCGAACTGGCCATGAAGGACTTGATAGTCCGGTTGTGGCCTGCCGAAGCCATACCCAGCAGCTACTTCGGGCTCGTGAAGCGGCTGGTCAATGCCTGCCCCCATCTGGATGCCATCAACCGGTCAGCCTGCATCGAAGGTGCGCGGATGGCCTTCGCCCGTGTCAAGATGTAGTGGGCGAAGATGGATGCCGCCAAGCTCGCGACCGAGGGACCACCCGCTGCCAAGGAGCACCGCAAGCCCGAGCTATATTTTGATATTGTCCTGGAGGGATCCCAGATTGTTGCGGAGCAGTGTGTGAAAGACGTGATCTTTGAATGAATACATTCATATTGTCTCGCCCTGTATTATGAAACAAAGACAATTTATGTAATGTAATGCTTTGTGTGAAAATTTACCTCCTGTGCGGCAGTTTTTATTAAATCTGAGAGTTGGCCAGTCGTCGGCTTCAGCCCCCATGTAGGTAGTATGGGGGTGTTTGGGATGGAATCTGAACACTCTTGATCCAATTGTTTGGTCCTTGAAGGAGGTGTTTAGCGCAACGAACAAGGCAATCGCACTATGTGGCTTTATCACCCTCACTTAGCCATAGGAGTTTGACAATAAAATTTTAGGCGCAGCCCCTGGGATTCGTAAGTCCGAACTTGGGGTACTGTAAACACCTGATCGGATAAAAACCGATTCATCGCGAAGTGCGGAAAAAATCGCAAAAGATTTTGTAAGCTCTCGAACAGCTTACCGACTCACGCCGCATCATGACAGTCAGTTTTCGGCTTTCTCTACTGAGGTGCTCATCCGGATAAACCAGGACACAATCGCAGTAGTTCTCCCTTTACTACCCTAGCCGATATAGCGGAACGTAAGGTAGTAAGCACAGGAGCCGGGCAACCCAACTATTGACCAAAGACATGATTCCGAGCCGATGCATATAATGCTAAAGATCAGGGTGCCGAACTATATTATAAAAAGTGTTCGGACTTTTGTCGCCATGTTATGGGGCGTAGTGAAGCCCCTGGGGAATTAAGGCGTACCAGAGTGTACGGGCGCAATTTATAAGAATATCAAGAAGAAGAAAAGTGAAGCAACCAGCCAATGTTGCAGAAATTGGGCCGCAAACTTTTTCCATTATAGTTTGATTAATAGGTCAAAGCGTATTTGTACAAATAGTGCGATAAGCAACATGGCTATTTAACATGCCACGACAAAGAGAGAGCTGCGTGTGGGTCCTGAAAACAGGCATAGCGATCGCTTAAAGAGACCACCTGGAAATTCCCTTCTACGTTAATGCTTCTTGGTGTATCCGTCCCATGATAGGTTCGACAATCCGGCCACCAGGAAAGGCTTGGAAGAAAAAAAAGAAACCTCAAAAGGATGAAAAAGAAAAAGTGAATGTAGGAGGGTCCAGGGTAGTAAGTCTAGCCGTATTATGGATCCCAATCTGGTTATGCCTCCGTCTATGCCCATGGTATTTTAAGTGCGTAATTATGTGTCACGCCCAATATGCGACCCTATCCGAGAGGAACTCGAAGATCCCACCATGGATAGACCCGTATATTGAAACGCTTTTGCAAGGTGGATATCATTACATCATACCATTACATAATAGTTGGGGATACATACAAAGGCACAAATGCCCCAAGAATACATCAACATCATACATGATACCAACATCCGGCTACGGATGAAACACAAACAGAAACTTAAACAATATCCACCCCGCTAGCCCAGGCTGCCGACCTGGAACCTATCCCTCGATCGAAAAAGAAGCAGAAGAAGAACTCCAAAACAAGTAAACATCGCTCTCACGTCATGATCATCGCAGAACCTGTACCTGTAACTGTTGTTGTAGTAATCTATGAGCCAAGAGGACTCAACAATCCCATTACCATGGGTATCAAGACTAGCAAAGCTTAATGGGTAAGGAAGGGGTAAAGTGGTGAGGTTGCAGCAGTGACAAGCATATATGGTGGCTAACTTACGAATACAAGAGTAAGATGAGAAACTATGCAAGCTGTCGCCAACTAGTAATGATCAGAAAGTGATCCTGAACTACTTACGGTCAAACATAACCCAACCATGTTCTCCTTGTTCATGGTGTAATTTGGCTAATAGTCTGTATGATCGGCCAAATTAATTTAAATGAATGTGGTCAGATTATTCGTTCATACATATATCTACCCTTGCTGTTTAATTCAAAATGTAGGCGTGGTCATAGTCCAGTGCAGATGATACATCAGGAGATCAGGTGCACTAAAGCTATTTACTCAGGACAAATATATGTGATTTTGCAAGGATTAGCGGCTACTTGGACAAATTCTAGTACGCTGGGCTAAACTGATCAATCATTATTAGCCGGTGTGATTAGCGACCTTGACGGAGTATTTTATTATTTTCCTTGTAGGCTCAATGGTATTTATATGTATGTGTATAACTTAGGTTGTGATTGCGACGTGGTCGGAATATTTTATATATTCATATAAGGCAAAGAGTAGTATACATGGTAACCGAGTCAGATCCTTATCGGTTTAGTTTTGGAGTTCTATACTTGTACGACAAGTACTTTTGTATACGCCAAGTCCCGCGTGCCTTAATAAATAGGCCATGGCCGATTGAGAAAAACACCAATCGATCTATCAATACAAACAAGTTTTTCACGTACGTCTATTTTCTGTCACTACATCCTGCCGAGCCCTAGCAGCACTATGGTTTGGTCAATCTTTGCCGTTTTTCCTTGAAAAGCGGCCGGTTCTCCTACACGAAAGCAAGGAAATCTTTGTTGCTTTTCTTGTAAAGCAATCGTTTGTCGTCACGAAAGCACGACAAATATTCTTGTGTTGCGCGGCGATTTCACGTGCCAACACAATTGGCGACTCCGCTGGGGACGAGAAGAAGAAGAAGCACATGGTGAGTACCGAGTCCAGGAACGGGAGCGACATCGACCCGGAGAACATCATCACCGTCACACTCGCCGATCTGTCGGAAGATGATCGGCGTGAGCTTGAACAAAAGCTTAAGAAAGGGATGACTGAGCGACTAAAATTGAAGTTGACTGGATACCGCAAGACAAGGATCGGCATCGTCAAAAAGGTACATGTGCCGAACCCTTCAGATTCATTCAATACCGAGGTAAAAAAGTCAACAAAAGAAATTTCTCATCTAATCGATGTGTGCGTAGCTACCAAGTACGATTCTGATGTGAAAACTACGACACACACAATTACTCAATCAGTAGCTAATAGAATTGAAGAATTTAAGGAGCAGCTTCACAAAGATCTTGAAAATAGTTTACCTACTCATGTTCGGTCAATAGTGCTGCAAATCAATGATGGATATTCTGAGAAAAAACTGATGCCGCTGCAAAATACAGGATTCATTAACTTTCCTAGTAATATTCATACACATGGTGCATCCGTTAATAACGTTGTGCACCCCAATGTTCCTTTAAATAGTGATCAAGGTGGCCGGAACTATGTGAACAGTTCGGCTAATAATTTTATGCCTAGCGTAGCTGCTCCTACTATCTCAACTTCGGTTCCACAAAATCACAACAGCAATAACCAAAGTGCTATTTCTAATTCTAGTTTGCAACAACTTTTTTATCCAATTGTAGAATATAGTACACCACCGCTGTTGACTGTCAGTACCGGGATTCCGTGTGGGCCGGTACCCGATTCATATGTTAATGGGTCACCGCTGCAAGCATCACAAGCTCAAATTTCTTTGCCAGAGTTTCCATCACGTGCTAGCGTTCCATCTGCTCCACAAACTAGTTCTCAACAGCCGAAGGATAGTTTTAAGGATAAGCTTGCTAGTATACTAAGAGAATTCGGTTTAGAACCTAAGAGTAAAGCACACGCGTATCAGAAACCATACCCTGATTACTTTGACTCGACACCATATCCTCGTGGTTTTAGAATTCCATATTTTTTTAAATTTACGGGGGAAGATGGTACATCTACTTTCGAGCATATCAGACAATTTTTAGCCCAATGTTGTGATATCGACACATCGGATGTTTATAGGATTAAATTGTTTCCGTTGTCTTTGTCCGGTATTGCATTCACTTGGTTTACATCGCTTGCTCCTAATTCTATTTCAACATGGGCACAATTGGAGCAAAAATTTCATGAGTACTTTTATAGCGGTGAAACAGAACTTCGGCTTTCAGATTTAGCTATGGTTAGGAAGAAACATAATGAACATGTTCATGATTATATTAGGAGGATTAGGGATGTCAAAAACCGATGTTTCAGCTTGACCATAGCTGAAAAGGATTTAGCCGATCTTTCCTTTTTAGGTCTTATTGCTCATATTAAGGATAAACTAGAAGGGAAAGAATTTTTAGATGTTAATCAAGTTTTGCAGAAGGCTTTGGCGAAAGAAAACCGGACTAAGGAGATTAAACAATATAGCCGGTTTAAAGATAATATTGATAATGAGAAGGATAATCATGTAGGTAATGCCTTTGATTATGATAGTAATTCGACTAGTGAAGTTGACATTAATATATGTGTAGCCGAATGGATTCCAGCATCAAAGTCAAAACCCTTTGCATGTTCTGCTTTGAAGCCCACGCCTGCTAGAAGAGATGAAACAAAATACACTTTTGATGTTAGCAAGTGTGATAGAATTTTTGATATGTTACTGCAAAATAAAATAATTAGAGTGAGAGAGGGACATGTAATTCCACCTCCAAAAGAGTTGGGTAGACGAGCTTATTGTAAGTGGCACAATTCTTTCTCTCATGCTACTAATGATTGTAACATGTTTCGTTGACAGGTGCAATCGGCCATTAATGAAGGATGAGTGACATTTACAGAAAGTCCTAAGATAAAGCTTGATAGTGACCCTTTTTCCATCAATGTGGTCGAGCTCAAGAGTAAGAAAATGCTTATTCGGTCGGATCAGACTGAATCTGCAAGAGAAAAGAATGTTGTTGACGATAGTGCTCCTCCAAGAATGATCAAAAACCAAAAAATCCAGAAGTAGGAATGTAGAAAGTCAATGGAAGAAGGAAACAAGCTCCAAGACCAAAGCTGACAGTTAGCCTGTTGTTGGAAAATTACACCTCACGCAAGGCAAGCAATGTGTTTAATTGGCGTGGAGGTAAGCCGACCCCTAGCAGCCCTCTGGTTTGGTCAATGTTTGACGTTTTGCGTTGAAAAGCGGCCGGTTCTCCTCCACAAAAGCGAGGAAATCTTTGTTGCTTTGCTCGTAAAGCAATCGTTTGTCGTCACGAAAGCACAACAATATACTGGTGTTGCGCGGCGATTTCGCGTGCCAACACTCCTCTCGAACATCCCCGAAAAGAGACAATCACGGTTACAAACATAGTTGGTGTATTTTAATTGAGTTTACTTCAAGTTTACTACAACCGGATATTAACAAATTCCCATCTGCCACATAACTGCGGGCACGGCTCTCGAAAGTTTATACCCTGCTGGGGTGTCCCAACTTAGCCCATTATAAGCTCACGATCAGCGGAGACAATCCTCCATCGCGGGACATCCGACCAGACTCGCGGTCCCGGTGCACAAGACATTTCGACAATGGTTAAACAAGACCAGCAAGACCACCCGAATGTGCCGACAAATCCTGATAGGAGCTGCACATATCTCGTTCTCAGGGCACACCGGATTGTCCAAACTTCCGGTACACCAGCCCAGAGTTGCCCCTGGTGACCACCAGCGGTTGACAGGTTGGGAGCGCGACTCCCAAGGGAAAAAGGCTTAGGTGAGGCAAATGTAAAACAAAAGTTGGGCCTTGCTGGAAGAGTTTTATTCAAAGCAAACTGTCAAGACGGTCCCATACCCCTCACTGTGTTAGGGACGCAAAATCAAGGAACATAACACTGGTATGACGGAAACTAGGGCGGCAAGAGTGGAACAAAACATCAGGCATAAGGCCGAGCCTTCCACCCTTTACCAATTATATAGATGCATTAATTAAAATAAGAGATATTGTAATGTCCCGACATAAACATGTTCCAACATGGAGCAATCTTCAACTTCACCTGCAACTAACAACGCTATAAGAGGGGCTGAGAAAAAGCGGTAGCATAGCCAAACAACGGTTTGCTAGGAAGGGTGACAAAAGTTAGAGGCTTTCATGGAAATTTGGGAGGCTTGAGAAACAAGTGGTAGGTAGCGCGATATAGCGATTGCATCGAGACAACTAGCATAGCAATGATAGTAGTGAGATCCAAGGTGACGGCCATCTTGCCTGAAATCCCACTAGGAAGAAGAACGGGTCCATGAAGAAGATGAAGCCACGAAGACGAACCAAGCGTAGTCAAACGAATCCTCACGATCGCAACGAAACGGGAACTATCGAGAAGAAGCACAACCGGAAACAAGCAAACAACATGGTAAACACACAACACATAACAAGACATGATGCTCAACCAAGTATGATGCATGACAAGGCTACATGAAGCTACTCATGGCAAGAGATGACGCATACAAGAACAACACAACCAAGCAAGTTTAAATGAGACCGGAAACAACATATAACAATTCCGGTAAGCCCCCATATGCAAATTTCGAAATTGGTACTGATCTGAGCAAAACATTATGTTAAATTGGTTAAACAGCAAGTTAAAGAGCAGCAAGACAATCTACACGAATTTCTAGTCAAGTTACATATAGAGTTCATTTAATTCGGAGCTACGGCCTAGAAGATATGAGCAACTCAAGTTAAACATGGCATTGATGCAAAAATGCATTCAAACATCGAGAAAACACACTCCAAGCACGGATGCAACAAGGTAACATGGAACAACATGCAAAACTAAGCAAGTTTCATGTAGAGCACACTCAAAACGGAGCAACGGTTCAACACATACACATGAAACAAGTTTAAAGGACAAGCTGTCCAAAACAGCAACTAGGCATCTTGCAAGCATTAAAACAGCATGCTACAACACCTCAACATGAAAATAAAAGGCATGGACATGATGTAAATGTAAAGAATTACAAAACATAAACACTGAGCTATCTCTACAAACCGATAGAACATGCTCAAATGGACATGGAAATATTGCAAATAATAACTGGTCCACTGAGCATGACAGAAATAACATCAGGTTGCAATGTTTGGAGCTATAAAACAACATGTTACAGCAAGCTATCATGGCAAAATTAAGCATTTAATGCTAGTACTAAAAGCACTTAACAAAACTTCCTTACTGAACTTTTTCCAAAGATCAACCGAAAGCATGGTAGCATCCATACAAACATGCCAAATGATATGAAAGATTCAGACGGTGAAAATAATAGTACATGGCAAGAACAACGATAAATAGGCATGTTGGTGAGCTTTTAACACTCACCAGAAGGCATTTCATGGCATGTGATGTCAACCAATAGTAATATGGCATAATTACGAAGCTAAACACGGCAAGCGCAAGTTCATAGGGTGCATGGATCACTAGCAAAACGTATGGCAAAACTGAACTTAATGTTAACAGGCTGACAACAACATTATTTAGCAAGTTTGGAGCATGATAACAACAAGCTACAGAAATCCATAATTGCAACCAAGGGCATGGATGGATAGAGCATAATATGTAGATCAACACATCCTTATTGAACATCTCCAGATTATGCATCGATTCATTTGTAGGAGCAGGTTTACATAGCATCACAATGTAACAGGAGAAGGACTTGGCAAAATCACGAAGTGTCTGAAAACAGCAACATCATGGAGCCTACTTTGCAAGCTTGTTTCAATCAACACATGGCATATCATTAAGAGTGGATTGCGCCACAGCAAATATGACATAATTAAGCTCCTAAAACATGTATACGTCATGATCAAAAGAAAATCACACAAAAAGATATAAAAATGACAAAACAGCAAGTTATAACAATTTTCGGTAGACAACATCATGGAACACTCTTGCAACAAAGATTAGGATATCAAGATGGACTCAAACAAGCATGCCACAGTACAACAATATGAAGAGCATCACATAATGAACATTTTGATATATCATACATGCAAAACTGAGCAACATGCATGGAGATATCACATGTCAAAGATGCACACGCAAGTTGAAAACTGGGGACTTGGTGGAACTACTACGAGCCCGAAAACGAGATCTAGATCAGGGAAGCCAGATCTGCTACAGAACGACGTCGGTGGAAGTCAATGACGACCATGGGGCGGCATGGGACTCCGGCGGGCATCGGGGAGGCCGATGATGGGTGGATTCGGGCATGGGGAATCCATTCCCGGCGACGAGGCGGCTTGGGGCGGCGCGGACACGGAGATCGGGGGCTGCCATGGTGGTCCTGCAAGGTTCCAGAGAGAGAGATCGAAGGTGGGAGGGAGAGAGAGGTAACGAGAGAGAGAGAGAAAGAGAGAGAGAGAGAGAGAGGGAGAGAGAGAGAGAGAGAGAGAGAGAGAGCCGAACGGGAGGACATCGTGAGGGGCCGGCCTGCTGGTAGCCGGAGACGGTGACGACGAGGCCCGGTGAGGTCTTGGCGCTGCGCCGGCGAGGTCCGGTCACCGAAGGATGGTGGCGAGGAGGAGACGGGGTGGTCGGGAGCTGGGGCTCCTCCCCTCGATCCAGATCGAGAGCGAGGGAGCGGGAGGCTCGGGGCGCTCAGGCCAGGGGCGGCCCGGGGCGGGCCTACCGTGGGCTTCACGGGTCGCGGCGGTGGGAGCCGGTTGGGGGCGACGCGGGGAGGCTGCGTGGAGGCCTCTGGTTGACCGTGGCGGTGCTGGAGGGCGACGAGGGCGACGTTGCGCGCCCGGATTGGTCCGGGGTGCGGCGGCAGCGGCGCCAAGTGGCGGCGGCGGGGAGGTTTCACACAGAATTCGAGGAGGAGGTGGGGATTGCGGCTGGCTAGAGGTAGGGGTAGGTTTAGTCTAGGTTAGTCCAAAAATGGACTAGGGGAGGTGTTTAAATAGGAAGGGGCTAGGGTTAGGGGGTTTGAGGCCGTTTTGGACCGTACGATCTTGATCGTGCGGCACCGAGCGGAGGAGGGGGTAGCTGGGCCATAGGTGGGCCATAGGTGGGCTGTGTAGAGGCATTGGGCTGAGAAGAGAAGGAAGAAAGAGGGGTTTCGGGGTTCCATGGTCAACCGTTAGGGTGTCAAACGACCTCCAAATGGAACGAAAATTGACAGGCGGTCTACCTACTCTACAACACCGCGCGCCAAGTTTCATCCCATTCCGAGAACATTTTTAGGCCACTCACGAAACGAGGTCTGAGTGGTGCAACGGGTGCGTGTGAGAGTATCTGAACGCTAAACGGATAACGGGGAAAAAGATCGGATGCAAGTTTTGGAAAAATGAGGATGCAATGCATATGATGACATGGCAAAATGCAACACGCAAGCAAAAGACATTGCAACGCTGGCGAATAACTGGAAGACACCCGGCGCATCGGATCCGGGGCATTACATTATGTACGCGCGGTACGAACGCCGCCGTTTGATCGGGACTGGGACGGAGGCTGAACTGCTAGTAGAGCTCTTGACGAGCTGGACCGTCCTGCTGCAGAGTAGTTCGGACTCGTTTGACAGTCTCCGGGAGCTTGGCCGCCGAATTGAGGTTCTGTTTGAAAAGGCCGCTCTGTACTTCTCCCGCTAGAGCCATGGTGTGCTCCTCGGTATGGAGGGAGCGGTCCGTATTTCCATTAATTGTTATGACACCGCAAGGTCCGGGCATCTTGAGCTTCAGATAAGCATAGTGTGGCACCGCGTTGAATCGAGCGAATGACGTTTGTCCGAGCAGTGCGTGATAGCCACTGCGGAAGGGGACGATGTCGAAGATCAATTCTTCGCTTCGAAAGTTGTCCGGGGATCCGAAGACCACCTCCAGTGTGATTGAGCCCGTGCAGCGGGCCTCTACACCTGGTATGACTCCCTTAAAGGTGGTTTTGGTGGGCTTGATCCTTGAGGGATCAATACCCATTTTGCGCACTGTATCCTGATAGAGCAGGTTCAGGCTGGTACCACCGTCCATGAGGACTCGTGTAAGATGGAACCCATAAATGATTGGGTCGAGGACCAGTGTGGCTGAACCGCCATGAAGGATACTGGTAGGATGGTCCCTGCGATCGAAAGTGATCAGACATGACAACCATGGGTTGAACTTTGGGGCGACTGGCTCCATCGCATAAATGTCTAGATGTGCGCGCTTGCGCTCCCGCTTGGGGATATGAGTAGCGTATATTATGTTCACCGTTTTAACTTGGGGAGGAAACTTCTTCTGTCCCCCTGTGTTCGGTGGCCGGGGCTCGTCGTCATCGTCCTCGCTTTGCGACCCCTTCTCCTCATTATAGGCATTTAACTTGCCGGCTTGTTTGAAGACCCAGCAGTCTCTATTGGTATGGTTGGCTGGCTTATCAGGTGTGCCGTGGATTTGACATGGACGATGGAGTATGCGGTCCAGACTGGACGGGCCCTGATTGTTTCTTTTATATGGCTTCTTCCGCTGACTAGACTTAGATCCACTAAACCCGCGTTGACTGCATTGCCGTTGTTCATGATATACCTTCGTTGTTCATGACGGTTCTAATAAACATATGATGTTTGTTGGTTAGCCGAGTTAGGAATAGAGCTACTAAAAAGTACTTACTCAGAGGAGTGCGACAAATCCTTATACTCCTGCCTATATTTTTATCCTACATCTACTTCTCACATTATACAAATGCTGCACTATAAAAAGGTCTACATAATAGCATGATTGGGAGAAGCAGGCAATCTATCATAAAATGACACTGAATAAATAATATGTTATTTTAAAAAAAGAACTATATCTTAGATATTGATACAAATACATATTAATCGTCTGTACGGTCAGAGAAATGGTCGCTTCAGTATTATGATTTTTCTCTCATAGCTTATTCCTACTCCGAGTCATATTATTTCTAAATTCTCAGTCTGAACCAAGGGTCGGTAAAATCTTCTTATGACCAGCTTTTGCTGGATAGGAGCTACCAATTGTAGTTTCGTAAAAAAAGTAAAATTAATTGTGCACTACTAATTTCTTTTGTACAATTATAGTTTCATACGCAAAAAAGAAACTTCTCTCTTAGACCAATAAACAAAGAGCTGACTGCTACTTATTGACAATCTTATTGGCCCTGCCACCTTGCATAGAAAACACTTTATGTTGGCCAAGGACATTAGAAAATTGCACTGAGCAATTCGGGTTGATCATGGAATAATAATATTACTACTACTAACATTATGTCCCGGTTGGTAAGGATTTTTTTTATTTTTATTTTTGAAATAAAGCAAAAACAGCCCGCCTACTGGGCCGGCACGGCCTGCATACGACTAGAAACCCAATCTCTAGCTGGGCTAGGATGCAGACCCGTACGGCCCAGTAGGCCCCACATGGCAGAAGATTTGCAATAGGCCCACAAAGGCCAGCTTAGAGAGGAGCTCGACATGGTAGCCGCGGCGGGGCTTATAAACCGGTGCGAGCTCCTCTCAACTAGCGAGGTGGGACTAAACATTATGCTCGCCACGAACCGGTACTAACGAGCGCCGCCCGTCTGGCCGTTGGAACCGGCACTAATGGTCAAATTAGTGCCGGTTCGATTGCAAACCAGGACTAATGAGTTTCACATTAGACCCTCTTTCTACTAGTGACCATGGAGTTTTTTCTTACTTACTATAAAATACACATGTTTTGAAAGTAATTTTTCACATGTATAACCCTATACTTAACTTTAATATAGTTCTATTCCTCCAAATCGAAGCAACATTTCACCGAAATAACTAGCCCGTGCAGCTGCACGGGTTGAGGACTAGTGGTATAAATAATTATTTTGAAAACTAAATCATTTTTAAAAATTCTGTTTTTTAATTTAAGCAAAAATTGAATGTTTGATATTTTAAAATTTTAAACAAAATTTGAAATCTGAACTTTTTTGGATTGTTTTAAATCCGAACTTTTCTGAAAATGTAAAAAATATTGAAATTATAATATTTTTTTGAAAATTTTATTAAAATTTGATAATCTAGACATTTTTAAATTTGAAAATCTAGATATTTTTTGAAAATCTGAAAAATAAATTGAAAATCTGTAGAAGTTTTGGTATTCTGAACACTTTCTAAAAATTAAATTACTTTTTAGAAGTTCTAAACACTTTCTGAAACATATTGTCACTCGCTTCGCTCATGCATGCTGACATGCGAACGGCTGGTGTGGTGTTTTCTCTTCGTCCATGATAAGAGGGTATTTGGGCTGAGCTCGTGCATGCTGAGGAGGCCCCGTGAAGGCTACCAAACACCTGAAAGTAGGTCGAGAAGGGAACACTTGAGCCCATGCACTCTACCAAACACACCCTATACGACCCTTTGTGCACCAAAGCGTCAGGAAACATAGGGGATCGCTTGACTGGCTAACCCATCAGCGCTTTGGTATGGTCGGTAGCGACTCAAATGAACTACTGATTTCTATATTTTTTCCGGTTTCTCTCGATTTTTGATTATCTTGCCCTAAAAACGTGAGAACAAATATTTAAAATAATGTGAACATTTTTTGAAAACATGAACAAAATTTATACATGTGTAAACATCCTCTCAGAAAAATGAACATTTATTTAGACTTTTGCGAACATTTTGGAAAAATTATATTTCTTCTAAAGTAGTCAACAGAAAAAAAACTAAAACTTGCCATCCTAAAAGAAAAAATATACCTCAAAAAATTATAATTTGTCATCCGAAAAGAAAGTTGTCATGCTTGACAACCCTCGCGTCACTGAACTAGCCATCAAATAACATTCGGACTTGTCATGTGTTCGTGCCACACGTGGGACATTTATTAGGGTCCAATTTTTATACCTATGCATATCCTATGCGCTGTTGTTATCAGTTGTCATTGCTGGAAAAAATCGCTACGAACATCTACAGCCGCAGACAACAAATCTGGGCCCTCAAACGCCCGCGGACGCGCCCTAGCGCGTCCGAGGACAGTGACCAGTCACGCCTCAAGTAATTGATTTCACATCCGCGTACCATATATCCGGCACCCTATATCTACATATGGAAAATGCACATTGCAGGTCGAAAATTCATTGTAGGCATGCGTTTAGTCTGGAAAATGGATATGTTCATACAAGTATTCTCTTTTTTGAATAACGAGTACACAAAACATGGTTCATCGTATTCGTTTGTTCACGTGATGGACAGAATGATACTACTAGTGTTTATCTTGATTTTGGTAACTTACAGTATGAATCTAGTTTTTTTCAGGGCCCGAATATTATAACTCGCAGCTTGAATCTTGTGTTTGTCAGAGGATCCACATCAGCTCATCTTGTGCAAGCTTGTGAAGACTACTTTGACAGTTCTTCTAGCGTTCAAGGAATGGGGAAAGATGGTACTAACTCCACTTAATCTGTACACATTGAAAATGTTGCTCACCCTATAAAATCACTTCCATTTTACTCTTTTACACAGCCTTGTAAGCTGATTCTTGGACCCACAACTTTGTTTGTTGTTCTAAGATGTGAACCGAAATTGTAATTGTGTATGGGGTTCAAGCATTACATGTTTGTTTCATGTTCTGCTTGAGGTTTGTCCCCAATTTCGAAAATCATTGATTTCGTCAACTCTGTCTTTTATGTTTTAAGATCCTGCCTTCATAGAATTTTGTCCAGCCAGAGCAATATCAACTTTATATATATAGGGTAACGCTATTCTAAGCATGAGTATAGAATAGCTTATTCTACACCCCCTAGTAACACTATGTACAAAATCAAGTAAAACGGTATACAAAATGTAGTAATTTGGAAAATATTTTTTTATCATCTAAGTTTGTAATTTATTATATTTTTACGAAAATTACTATATTTTACATAGTGTGTTACTGTATTTTGTATGTACCGTTACTGGGGTGTAGAATAAGCTATTCTACTCTCACGCTTAGTTTAGTGTTACTATATATATATAGCGCACATTTCAGATTTCTGGACAGTGGACAAGGAGAACCTGCTACGATTTTAGTTGTTAAAACAGGAGGAAGTTTCTGTCAAATCATTTAGTATTTTAGTCCAGTTACCAGAGATCAGGAGCAAATTGTCTGTTTGATTTGAAAAATCCTTACGCACTTGGACATGTACTATTCTGGCCCAAATTTACCAGAGATCGACAACATGACAAATTTTGATCCGTAAAAAAGTTCACTGTTCATGTACTGTTCTGACCCAAATTTACCAGAGATCGGCAAAAATGACAAAATTTGATCCGTAAAAATGTTCACTGTTCATGTACTATTCTGACTCAAATTTTTCTTTTTTGGATGAGAGCTACTTGTATGTCCAAATTACCTGAAATTTGGAGCGCATCTCACGCAGCAAATTATCTACCACACTTAGAGAATTTGGATTTTTTGTATTGTTTGTGAATTTTTGCTTGACCGGGTGCAGATGAGCCTGAGCTCTGAAATGAATATTCGCTGAACTTGGCGTATATACAGTGATGTGAGTAATGAGAAAAGTAAAACCGTGAGGACTGGGCAAAATAAGTAGCATTTGTGTCACAAAGCTAGGAGGAGAGCCTTGCAGCAAAGCTTTTGTGGTCTCCCTTGGTAGTAAATGCGTGTGTGTTTTCTGTCCAGGTGTGTGTCTTTGTGTTCTTGAGAGAAGATAGAGGCAACCAAGAGGAAGAAGAAGAGCGACCCTGCGAGAGGCAATGCTGACAGCTATTAATGCAATTAATTAGCCAGGCAATTAAATACGCATGCAATTAATTAAGTCCTATTAAGTAGGGATTTATTCATGCCAAATCAACTATGAAATGGAGCCAATGACTCAATTAATGATTTAGTCAGACACACTTAATTAGGGATACAGATAATTAATAGTAGGTAGTATTTCAAATGTATCTTAACTAATAAAAGGAGAGATGGAGATTGTATGCAGTATGTCCAACTCCCCATCCCATGATCGTCCCTACGGAAAACCCATCCGCTCCCACCACCCCGCATGCACAAGAAAATCCACCTCCCTTGCCTCACGCAAGAAGAAAAGAAAAGAAAATAGAAACCAAGCATCGAACCAATTTGAAAATCAAGGGAAATTAATTGTTCAGACAAATAATTACGCTTGCAATTAATTAAGGCTGTTTAAGTATGAATTTTTTGTCATAAAGCAATTATGAAATTGAGCCATCAATGCAATTAATTTGTAGGAAGTTTTTTCTACCGTGTCTCCTCTTAAGGGGAGTTGGAGACAGCATGTGGTACGTCCACCTCCACACCCCTTGATCCCTCATACGAAAGCATCCGTCCCCACCTTCCCACACGCACTAGAAAACCCACCTCCCTTGCCTCACGCAATAATAAAAAAAAAGACCGACCTCCTCCTGACCCCCCCCCCTAGCGGTGATCCGTTGCCTGCCGCACCACCTGGCTGGCATTATCTAAAACTACGGCATGCCTCGGGGTTGATTCGGTCACCGTCGTGCATCATCAAAGGAGGTGCCCGAGGAACGCGCCTCATGGTTGATCCGACCGAGAGGCAGTTGTGGGAAGAGTCTTCACCCGATCGGTGTCCCTTGTACCATCATCTTCCTAACCATGCATTATTTCAATCATGGGGCGAGTGTTGCATGGAAAGGTTGGACAAGCACAAATGGATCAACCCAGCAACCTCCACCCTGTGAGCACAAAAGCGATCTATACGGAATCTGCAGAGGTCAGTGTGAAACCAAGGGATGAGGTTATGTGTCGACGCTTGGAAGGTCGCCGCCACGGACGACTACTTCAACGACGTCCCTCGGCAGGTACCATCACACACATCTTCTAGAAGATCACTAGCTACCTCCATCTTCCTAGCCCAATCAACATTCTAATGGATTGATGTGGTCTGCAACATGTTCCACCAAAAGCTACTAATAACTTAAATATCAATATAAAACAGTACAATCGCTCAGTTATGTATTAGAACTATTTATTGTGTAATAGTATGATCCATTTTCTATTGATCATGGTTGGAAGGAACACCATTTCTGAACAATGAGGTTGGTGATGTCCGAAGGTAAGGAAAAATAGATATTACTGCATATTTTTCCACTGATTTTTTGTCTGGGTGTGTTGAGATGTTTACATATCACATGTAGCTTTATATAGATGTTCCAAAGTTACTTCACTTGGTATGTTGAGCTAGAAAAGTAATATATTTAGGTAGCTAAGTTGGGGCTGCACGTGTTTCTATCCTTGTATGATATATCATTTATTTCAACTTAGGATTTATGTTCATTTATCAAGTTTGAAAAATGCACATATGAATGCAGCATAGACAGTACATAGGACAGATGTGTTTTCATTGATAGAGGAAGGGCAAGATCACACCAATTGTACAGGGGAAAGAAAGAAAATGAATGAAAATGAAAAACTCAAGAGAAACTATGTTCTCAGGATAAGATGGCGGCCACCAGTCAGCACCCATAGGAGCGCTCCTATAATATGTCCTAAGTCACACACAATTTTTGATTAGTACTAGCATGCATGCTAATGAAGGTCACATGCTCTACCTAACCTGTAATGCTTGGTCCATCATTCTTTTGCCTATGGTTCATGATTTCTTTTCAGTTATACAACTTAGAAAATAAGTATGTTATTGTCCAAGTATACCATATCAGTATAGGTTGTGGAGGATGGTAAAGTGATTATTAGATAAAAAGCTTAAGTCAAGCTTGATATGTTTTAACCTGTAGTTACTTAACCTCTTGTACAAAGTACTAATGCATTTTGTGATTATCAAGCTTCAGTTGCATGATGTTTTCATTGACTAATTCCATCCTTTGTAGATTTGTCGTAAGCAAGGCTGCCACATAGTAGCGAAAGATGATGTCCATTGTTTCCAACATGCGCCAACTATCAAGGTTGTAGGGCCTATCGGAGAAGACATTCACACGAGGAGAGTGGGTGTGAATTATTGATTTGCATTGACAGATCCTGCATTCTATCCAAAGGAAATCCCCAGACCAGTTATGTCATCTCATTAGTAAATGACTTCCTATAGACCTTTTTTTTCCTTCCACAATTACATGTTACCCGCATACATTCACGAATTGTACAAACTCTCAAATTTTGGTTAATATTAATATTGTTTCTTTAGAAAAATGGACATGTGTGTCAACACACAGTTCAACAAAGTATGAAAGCAATCATTCTTGATAACAAGGTCATGCACGTCTAATTAGTGAATTTTATTTTGTAGCTCAAATTTTTCTTCATGATATACCAAGAACAAAAAATAACAAAGAGTGTATTTTAGAAAAGCAATAGATGTAACATACTAGATTAAGAGTTCAAGCCAGAGAAGAGCCCTAAAGTATATGCATTGTAGCCCGTAGCAATTCACGGGCATTCTACTTGTTAAAGCTGTTGTGCACCAAGTCTAGTGCCGAGCTACCACATGCTATATGTGGTTAGAAACATTGAACAAAAATCTTACATGGATTACATAGATCATTTTTAATTTCCACAATTTTTCAAATATCCAAAAAAATATAATGCACATATGTTGAAAGTTTTCTTTCGGTTAAACTTACATATGTATGAAGTATAAAATACACCCAAAATATATAAGAAAATCTATTATTCATCTATTGTGGCTAGCTAGCCAGACAAAACAGGCTTTACGAAGAGGTTCTTAATAGTATTGTGAAGATGCTTGCTGTCTGTGTACACATCGTTCCTGTTATCATAGAACAATGATGTGCTAAGGGCCAAGCCGATAATACGCTTCAGCGCGGGGAGAAAAGCATGGTTTTCAAAGCGAGCTTTGTTCAGAGTTCTCCATTCATCTTCAATTAGTTCATATATCCTTGCGATGGCAACCTCGCCTGTGACGCCATACTCATGGATGTAACACTCCACGGAGCTTGCCGCATCCCCCTTGCACTTTCGGTTCTATATATATAAAAGGAATGTTTAGAGTATGAATTCCAATTTGTAGTAGAAGAGCTATGTACGTTCGTCTATACAGAATTACATGCCATCCACAACACATATTAAGTAAATTTGACTGATAATTGAACCGATAAAAATAACGGCATGGACACAAAAGTGTCATAACTAAAATACAATTTTGTACAACAATATGGTAACACCACTTTTTCTCTAATATTACTGCATTTTTTTGTTTAATGCCAGTGAAACTTTGATTTCGTGATAAATGTGTGTCTTAATTAGTTACATTTTCAAAAGTTGTATGTGATATGTGAGTGCATGAATGTTTATGAAAATACTACATACCTCAAATGATGCAATGTCGTTCATGAAACGCACAATCTTTCCTGCTGCTATGACGACATTAGGGACACCGGCTACCCACTCAACTGCTCTTTTGATTATGGTATCACCCATGCTAGCCATCATACTCAAGCAAACGGTTGGTGCGCCTATAGTTAGGCTAGTCACATTCACCTGATTTTTAAAGCTTGGCTTCTGCTTAGTGTGACACCATTCTGCTTCTTGGAGATAACCAGTCACATGATTTTGAATCTGCACCCAACAAGCAAAAAAAAGTTATGTAGTGCCCCATCATCTCTAAATAGTTGCAGCACACTACCTGATTACCCCCTCCTTGCAGCCATCAGTAAGTCATGCATGTCATCATAATTATATGTTTGCATTAGTCTATCCATGCAATCATGCCACCTCATCAAGTCATGCAAGTTAGTCATAAGTTAATTTTGTTGCATCAACTTTTGTGTAGTCATGGATAGGATAGGCGTTGGATGCTTGGAGAAATTATATGTAGTTCATGCTTCACATTTTTGTTAAAAAAATGGCATGCCGCTAACTTCAATCCAAATATTTTTCCTACTTTTATATATCGTTTTGTCACATGCTTCATATGTTTTTTTCTTTTTTTGATAAAGTTCATATGTTTTTTTCTAGCATCAGTTATATTTTTTAACAAGGTGTCACAACAAAGTGTGGGTTATCATCTAGTTTATTACGATGCCGATACAAAAGAGTAGCAACAAAAGAGATCAACCACATAAAAGTAATCAACCATGACATATAGTCTATTCCCCTATTGTGGAAGATACAAATAACATATGCCATCTGATAGTTATTTAGAAACTGGCCATGTGCCCGTGCATTGCAACGGATCCAAAGTAGAATAATACATGTCTACAAACTTGAAAGAAACCACTATTTTTTTGATATACATATATCACTAAAAATATATTATGTTTCACTCAAAATATATTCCTCAGGATGTTTTGATGAAGTGAGGGAGGGATGTGGTTGGTTTCAAGATAATAAGGGGTTTTCTCTGAATTGGAGTAGAGAAGTGGGATATTGTTACAAAAAGGCCACAACTTACCTCACGGTCGTTAGATGCTTATCTAATGGTCAGAAATGACGGATGGCAGACACACCATCATCACCAACCGAGTCTTTTATAGAAGTAGAGATATAAGGCACAAAACATATACGTAGTTACCGCTTTCTTGAGGTAGGTTGTATCATAATTGACATTGACTGGCATTTCAACTTCAATATTTTTGAAGGTCCTCAACAACTCGATATATAGCTTCTTTAGGTACTCGGGTAGAAGAGAAACGGCTGTCTTATCCCATCTATACGGCCATTCCACAAGAAAGGTTAGAAATGACACATTAGGTGTTCCACTAGTTGTATATTAATTCTCACCCAAAACAAGAAGTGAATAATGGCACGCATCTATAAGTTTATACAGTAACGATTTGAGCATTGTGGAAATTGTAGGAAGTGCGAGTGACAATGATTGTGGGAAACCAACAACTACATGTTATGGTACAACAATGACTTTGACAGGATTCTTACAACATGACTTTGACAGTATTATACTTATCTTTTCTTTTAGCTCAATTGAGGTAAAAATGTTCTTGGATGCATATCTAGTAGTGTTTTTTTAGAAAAAAAGAAGAAGGAGATGCTTTGGAACTCTACAATGGTTCATTGATCGATGGAAGTTTAAAAGGAAAAGTTATTGAAACCTTTGTATGGCTTCATGTAGCTTTCGACATTCCTCTATGGTGGCACGGATATCATACGTGTCATCTAAAGTGGTAATTAGTACAATCATCTTGGTGGTGATACTTCGCTGGAGCTCAAAGCCTTTCTCATAGTACAACACATAGGCCCAAGTGTAGCTTTCCACCAAACGGTCATGAATAAAGCTTAGGTCGATGAATCCCGAAAAATGTTTCCACCACCTGTGAATTGTATTTAGTGGAGTATTTTGAAAAATTACATGGATACCCCATGTTGTTAAACAGAAAAAGGTAGTTGTATTGAATAATCCATGAGACATATGGAGAAAATTATGTTCAGATGCATTTGCATGATACAACATTACATCCTATGTTATATTATATGTGTGCTCATCCCAGCCTGTCCACAAAGGCAAGAAACACTAAATTAGTCTAACAAAAGAGCTAATGATAGATGATTGTGTGCATACTACCACCAAAACTCTTTTTAGTAATATACATAGGGGTAGATGTAAAAAAACATAAAAAGATAAACTACACATTTGATTTCCTGAATGGACACATATATTGAAATGGATAATTAGGAAGCTAGGGAGGTGTAAATTTTTCATCTTATTTTCTAAGTGGATATGAATAGAGAGAAAATAACCTACTCTGTAATATCTTTGAGCTCCTTCAAGTGGACATGTTGTAGAAGGTTAAAATCTAGTTTTGCTAGCTCCAACAAGATTTGGTTATGCCCTTCCTCTTCTTCATACTCTGAGATATATTGTAGCGCTTCCACCCTCTTACACGCCCTTGGAAGTGCTCTATGAATGGCGCGTTTGACTTGCTTAGCTAGGGGGGATTGCAGACTACCATTAACTGATACAAGATGTTGCCTTGCAAAAGTCATGGCTTCTTCAAGTTTTGGCTCACCTTGAATGAGAAGATGAGTTGCATTGTATAAACATAGTATTCCTTTTGGATCATTAGTTATATCCTTTCTAAAGCTCCCATCTTCACCCTTGTATTTGTCGAAAACATCTGCAATATCAGTAAATTAACATTTATTAATTAGTACAATCTAGAGCACATGCTGTCAACTTTTTTCAGTGGTATAACGAGTCGACTTAATCTGTAGCATTGTTTCAGGAACGCACAATCCAGTCCACAGAAACTTGACCGTCAGGATAGAGCTTTGTTGAACTTTCAAAAACATAAAACACCAGTATTTGTTAAATATTTAATTGAATGCGTGAAAATAATAAGTGCAAATTCATGTTTGATAATATAACAACTCTATTGTTTTTCCAGTATCTTTTAGTAGAAAGTTAATGGTTAAATTTGGAAGTCTATGAGTGTCCAAAATGTCACGTCCTTCAATATGAAAAGAGCATTAGTCCAAGTTTGATAACTCAACGAACTAGCCACTAAATAATTAGGCATCCTCTATCATTTGCGGGGATTATTTATTTATTTTTGACATTTTCTAGATTTGCGAAAGATGGAGCAGGTAGTTAGATACCTGGAGATACCCAATGCCCATTCTCCCTAAGTAAACGGAATCGAAGAGCGACCTCATGGAGGCTGGATGAGCTACTAAAGTCACTCTCCAGGAGTTCATTTAACGAGTCATGGATCTGCTCCTCAAAGTGGTGATCTATTCCAAGATGTTGGAGTGTATCCACCAAGAACATTCGTCCCGTCGTGCCGTTGCAAGTGTTAAATAACAGGCTGACGCCCCCCTTCAGTTTTTCGGCTCGCGCCATCATCCATTCCTCCGACCTCTGCCATTCATATATATGTATATATATGTAAGCATCCATTGACTAATGAATGGAAAAGAATTGTAAGCGAAGAAAGAAGATTGTGTGCGTAGTGCGTGCTTATGAGAAGTTCTAAACCCAACTACATATATTTTTATATTACCTTGGGTGGGGGTGGCTCGTATGCGATGAAAAAGTCACCCCATGACGAGGGCTCAAAGCCTAGCTGCTCCTTCGTCTCCGGGGTGGCAGCAGCATGAGAGGAAGACGCCATGAGAGGTAGCTAGCTAGAGAGCTTAATTTTACTTTTGGAAGCTCCTGAATGCATGTGTGGCCTATAAATAGAAGTCGAACGAATTGTTTGGTCGTGGGTCTGTGAAAAATTAAGCCTATCATGAATATTAAATTAAAAGGTCTAGCGTATTTTTGACTACACGGACATCGTGGAACACGTGAGAGAGCGAAAGCCTGCTGGGTGTCAATTGTCTGCCTCCCAAGATTTCCCTCGTGGGACGCATGAGAGAGCGAAAGCGTGCTGGGTGTCAGTCGTCTTCGTCCCTAGTTTCCACTTGTGGAATGCGTGAGAGACCGAAAGTCCTGCTGGGTGACAGCCGTTCTGTACGTCTCTTACCCGTTCACTGCTCCATCTTGTCCTCACGTACGAGCTGCATGCCCCTGGCTCCTTTGGGAGGAATCTACAGCCACAGCACATTACTTAATCCGGCACCTCAAATGTATGTGGATGTGTCGGTCAGAGTTACCTATTACTCCCTCAGTTCCCAAATATTTTTCTTTCTACAGATTTCAACAAATGACTACATAGAAAGAAAAATGAGTGAAACCACATTCTAAAAATATGTATTCATACATGTTATAGTCCGTTTGAAATGTCTAGAAAGACAAATATTTGGGAATACAGGGAGTATATAACTACCTATTCTGCATCCATCACACCACAGGACTATACCGCTCCTGTGCGCCGCCGCCGCTCTCCTCTTCGCAGCCGCCGGAGACGACGCTAGGGCAAAGCCCCAGCGGCTCGGCGGGGGTGGCCTTCTCCTCGCACACCAGAGGATCAAGATCGATGCAGCGGATCCCATCTTGGTCTCCTCGGCAATGATGGCTGACAACGACGGCTAGGGTGTGGCGGCGGCCTCCATGCTACAACCGCTCAACCTCCGGTTCGGCTTCAGATCATGGTGATGCTCCTACTCTTGTTCTGCATCACGCGGGCGCCTAGGGCGGCGACCCTGGGCTTGGTGGTGGTGGTCATATCCTGCGTCGGAGGTGGTTGGCCTAAGGCTGAGTGGTCGGATCTTGAGATCCGTCATCTAGTCCCGGCTGCGAGTCGGGGAGACATAGTTACCGGTGAAAATCAAGCCGACGGTGGGCGATGGCGGCGCTTTGCGCCGTGACCTTGATGATAGCATTGTCGTGTAACTATTGTCGACCCACTCGTGTTGCTCCGGGGAAACCCTAGGATCTGGACTTCCAACTCGGACGATGGCGGCACTACGGTGCTGTTTCTCTCTTGGGAGCATTGTTTGTGGAGCAGCGCTGGCAGACAGAGGAAGGAGGTGGAGCGGCTACATCTTGCACGGAGTTTCAGTGGAGATGTCATGTAATGCCTGCCCGATAGGTGCTAAGCTGTTTCATGCCTGTTCGGCAGGCGCACAACATATCTTACAGAGACTTCAAGCTGTGTCGGTGGGTGGCACTTCGCGGCATGGTGCTGCGGTGTACCGGCGGCGACTGCAACATGCTCAGTAGTTTATGCGCAGGGAGGTGGTGCCGCTGGGCGTTGTGGTGGCGTCGACGGATGACCGTGACTGGCAAGGATGACGCTGATCTCTTTCATTAAGATGGGTCAGCGGTTCGATGATGATGGCGGCTTCTAAAACGTATGCATGTGGTGTACGCTTTAGGTTTGCCGCATCAGCTATAGGTTTCGGTACGTTATGTGAATGGATCGGCGACCACACCGGTTTTAGATATGGAAAGTGAGAGCACTCAACATTGTTGAGTTTGTAGGTGTGAGTACTAGCTTTGTAGCTCTGACGATCTCCCTCTGCTACGGGGATGAAAGCGTCGAGTTCATCCACGCTGTGGCGCCTGGGGTCCACGTATCCGACATCTCCGACCCGCTCTGGGTCATCCCGCGCGTGATCTCCACTTTATTCCTTCTCAACGAGATGCTCAGCACGGACGCGGCCCTTGACCCCAGCCGGCCGCTCCCTACCATGCAGGTCATTAAGCTTGCCGACGGCGCCTTCCTCACCATGTCGACCGCTCAGCCACGCAGCCGCGGATGGCACCACATTGCGGGACCTCTTCTACACATGGTCGGAGATGAGCCGAAGCGATGACGACAACATATTCACAGCGGCGCCATTGCCTCCATTTGACAAGTGATTCCACGAAGGCTGCCCGGTGCTGACCCCTCTGCCCTTTGCAAGGGTGCAGGACATGGCGAGGCGTTTTCAGTGCCCGCCGGTGCAGGAATGCTCGATCCATTTCTCCTCGGAGAGCATAAAGAAGCTCAAGGCTAAATCGAATGCCGACACGACCACGACCACCATCTCCTCGTTGCAGGCCCTGCTGGCGCACCTATGGCGAGCGGTGTGCCGTGCTCGGGGGCTGGCGCCGGACCAGAAGACGAGGCTTGTCCTCCCCGTCGGATGCAGGACACGGGTGAAGTGAAGGGTATTCCCAGGGAACAAGTTGGACGGGTTAATCACGGTTTTCAAGGACGGCGGATGAGAAGGAGCTGATGAACCCCTCGATCTAACTAGGAGCGCAGAGATGGTGGTGATCGCGGCGGAAGTGTGCCTCCTGATGCCCTCGCCTGTTACGGTGCTTTCTTCCTTGAAATGTCGTGTCTGTGTGTTGTAGTAATAATCCTTGTTAGTTAGGAAGAATGAGATTGCACGAATCGATAATCATTGATCGTGCGCATGGTGCACATATATAGGTAAAGGGTGGACCGACCTCTACTTGTCTCCCAAGATGTTCAAATATATGGGAGAGAGAGAGAGAGAGAGCGAGAGAGAGAGAGAAAGAGAGAGAGATAGATATAACGGTATAAATACAGACCCAAGTCCTATACATATGTAGTGGACAACGTACGCTCAACCCCCCCCCCCCCAGTCGAAGCGTCGCCGGAGACACAGAGACTGGACCGAAACTCCTCAAAGACTGGGGTCGGTAGTCCCTTAGTCATGACATCGGCAAACTGCTGAGTGGTAGGAACGTGCAAAACACGAACCTTCCCGAGAGCCACCTGCTCGCGAACGAAGTGAATGTCGAGCTCAATATGCTTCGTACGGCGATGGTGGACGGGGTTGGCGGAGAGATAGACAGCGGAGACATTGTCACAGTAGACGATCATGGCCTTGGGGTCCACACATAGCAACTCCTGGAGGAGCTGACGGAGCCAAGAGCACTCAGCAACGGCGTTAGCCACTGCCAGATACTCCGCCTCGGCACTCGAGCGAGAAACCGTGGGCTGCCGCTTGGACGACCACGGCGAGGGCCCGAGGTAGACACAATAGCCTGACGTAGAGCGAAGTGTGTCCGGGCAGCCTGCTCAGTCGCCTCTATCATATTCACATGCCTCGAGTGCAACCATGCTATGATTATTGATCTTGGAAACTCGGACACCTAATTTATGATGCATGCTTGTTTGATTGAGCCTATTGTATTTGGTTGTTATTGCATCATACGCTTACATACCATGCCACATTCCCTTGTCCTTTCTTATGATAAGAATAATGAAAACACTTGTTGGGTATTTCACCACACGAATGATAGGTGTTGCATTTGCACTAATCTCATTTGTTTTTCCAAGTGTTTTTCATGTTCTTTCATTTTAAAGGATTCACAAGGCAGTACCATCATGAGACAACGAGGTCATGTGAAGGCATATATGATGTGCGACACCAACATCTTCAACGTCAAGGACTTGTCCCAATACCATGGTGATGAAGATCACAATCCTTGGACGGATCTCTCCCAAGGGTAGGGGGTGCAGATGATGCGGAGCATCCATACGTCGTCCCCATGGACTCTACTACAACTCATGAAGCACCTCGTGGACCAATGATAAGAGCATGTGCATGCACCATCAGACTGCCTGGGCTGATCCATGCATGCTTGCTGCTGCTTGCGTTTTATGTTGCTGTCTGCCGAACATTGCATGGTGTGTTGTGCATGCTAGTGCCAATGCCACCATTGATTTTGGCATGAAAGGGGTCAAAGTTTTTAGCCTTAGACTCCTGAATCAGGTATGTTTTTTCATCTGTTCAAACTTCACACCGTCGTTCAAAGTTTTCAGTCACTGTTCAAAGTTTGCAGAGTCACCATCGTCTCCTATAGTGAATATAATAGACACATAGTTTTCAGCGTTCCATCAGTTTTGTGATTTTCTATTTTTATGTGCCCATCACTACCGAATACAAGTAAATCGATTTGTTCTGATCATTGAACAGTGAATCAAGATGGTGATCAACGCCAAGGATTTACTTGCTGCTCAACTATTTACATGTGAAACTTTGGTAACTAGTCTATTATGTATTTCAGTCAAACATCATGTAGTGCTGGTAGCTAGTCTCAAATCTGATGTTGCTTTCCATTGTAGATCAACAACTCAAGGACCGAGAAAGTAGCCGTGGTTCGCCCAGTATGAAGTTTTGTATACCTGGAAGTTTTGTATATCTGGTAGTTTTGTATACTCAATGGTGCCACGACTTGAGACCAGCAGGAGTGTCGGCCGTCCGTAGTGTTTAATTGTTTTGATTCGTCGGTAGGAGGAGTAGTAGTATGAAGGATTTGGACGTTGGTCTACTTTGTCATGTGTGATGTTGGTCCACAAATTAGATGGGTTTTGTGCTGTTTTTCATGGGCGTTGATTGGAGTCTCAACCTGATTAACCACCAACAATGTAGGAGGGAGGATTTGTTGGGCATCCCTAGCTGTGTTGTTGTGCCCAGGTAGTGAGTGACTGAGTGGTTCTTGTGTCAGAATGAAGGCAGCAGTGATCTTTGTGCTTTGTGCATTACATATAGAGAGAGGACAGCTTAAGTAAAATGCAGACCGCCGTAATGCTAGCTAACCTGCTTTAATAAGAGCTACTCTACTCTACTCTAATCTTTTCTGAATTCATCTGGTGCACTATATTTCTTGCGCACTCGACTGATCATTTTTTGTTTGTTTTATTTTCACCCACATTGCATTCCTCAGGGAGTATACATCCGTCAAACCTACCGGACATGACAGGAAGCCATGGAGATGGTTTCTCCTACAGGTGGTTGGCTTGCCAAGTGCCTCACGCAGGACGCTGCTGCTGCAGAAGAAGACAAAGGTTGGGCTTGATCTTGCCGCCCCTCATCTTCATGAAGATGCATGCACCGGATGGCACCGTAGTCCACGTCCTTGCTGGACATGTTGGCGAGAACGACAAAACCGACGTTTGATTGTTGTACTGCAGCAGTAAGTAGATGGAGAGTTGAGAATTTCCTGTTTGATTGCTCAAAAAGGAAATGCACTCGTACAAGTACATTTGAGGTATGTTTCTTGAGCTGTTCAAACTTCATATTGTTGTTTCCTCATCATCAGTTCACGTGATTGTGACTTAGAATTAGCTACATGTGCTTGTGAAAAACTCCTACATCACCATCCAGTTTGGGCGCCCTATTCTCGCCCTCAGACTGACAACGGAAAAGAGTTTGACAACGCTGCCACTCACCATCTTCTCGCGTCTCACGGCACCACTTTTCCTCTCACGCGTTCTCACACATCGCAGCAGAACGGCCGCGTCGAACGGATCCTCCACACTCTTAACGATTGCGTCTGCATGTTGTTGTTCCATTCCAACGTGCCCCCTCGGTTTTGGCCCGACGCTTTCGCCACCGCCACTCTCCTAGTTAACATTAGGCCATGTCGTCCCCGCTGGAACTATACTCTACACCAACTTCTCTTCGGTTCCCCTCCATCCTACAATGGTCTCCGTAGCTTCGGTTGTCTGTGTTACCCTAGCACCGCCTCCACTACACCTCACAAACTCGCCCCTCGCTCCGTAGCATCTATCTTCATAGGCTCTCCCCCTAACACTAAAGGTTACTGGTGCTACGACCTCATCTCCCACCGTGTGTATGTTGGGCATAAGCCACCGCAGGACGCGTCGGGTGCGAGCCAGGGCGCGCCGGGTCCGTGGCCGTACGTGTGTGTGCATGCGTGTGTGCAAATGTGTGTAGGAGGCAGGCTCGTGGTGGCCACGGTAGACTAGCTAGGTCGTTGGCGAACTGCATGGAGCGGCCGCGTCGTGCGCGTTGAGCGCGTCGTAGGCATGCATGGCCAGCAATGCAGATCGTGGACGCAACGGCCGGGAAGTGGTGGGCTGCGTTGTGTGCTAGCCTGGGTATAAGAAGCCCTTCGCTATACTGCTCGTGTGAGTGTGTTGGTGCTGAGTTCGTGTTCAGGAAGGAAATACCAGTGGCCGTTCATGCGGCCGGCGGCGTACGTGCGCCGGGGCAAAAATCTTGTTGTGTGCTTCTTGTTCTTTCACCTCCTTTCTTCTACGTCCGTGCGAGAGAGAGTGAGAGCTCCGGTGAGAGGCAAGGTGAGGCTACAGCAACAACAGTGTACACCTCCCGACACATGTACTTTGACGAGCGGGTATTTCCTTTTTATCAGGTACCGCTTTCTGCAGAGGATTCGACGCTCTTTGATGGTGTTTCGGACGCGGCTCTGGTGCAGCCCCCGGCGCCGCCCCCTGTGGCCCCGGCGTGGCTCCCTGCGGCCCCTCCCGGGGTGCCCTCCCGTGGCGGGCCCCTCGGCCCCCGCTGTGGGCCCCTCTGCCAAGGCCCCTGCTGCGGGCCCCTTGGGCTTGGTCCCAGCGTGGCCTCGGGTGGCTCTTTGGTCCCACCCTAACGGGTGCCGCGGCCTGCCCAGCCCCGGCCGGTTTCACCGCCCCGGCTGGCCCAGCTGCGACGCCGGGAGCGACGGACTCATCGCCACCCACGTCCGCTACTCCTGCCGCCGCCAACCCGCCTCCCGCTGACATGATATCGCGGCCTCGTGCCGGTATCCATCGGCCGAGCATGCACTACACCGCTGATGAGTATGCGTGCGCGGTGTCGACATCATCCTCTCCACCGTCGCCCATCCCCTCGTCTGCACGTGCCGCCCTCCGTGATTCACATTTGCTCGCCGCAATGCGCGAGGAGTTCGATGCGTTGCAGCGCAACCGCACGTGGCATCTTGTTCCGCGACCCCCTCACGCCAATGTCATCAGTGGAAAATGGGTGTTTCGTCACAAGACCAACCCTGACGGTTCTCTCAAGCTCTACAAGGCTCGTTGGGTGGTGCGCGGCTTTCGCTAGCGCGCCGTCGTGGACTTCACCGACACCTACGCCCCGGTTGTTAAACCGGGCACGATTCGCACAGTGCTTCAGCTGGCGGTCTCCCGTGCCTGGCCTGCGCATCAGTTGGATGTCTCCAACGCATTTCTGCACGGCCACCTCACGGAACTGGTCTTCTGTGAGCAGCCGAATGGTTTCGTCGACGCCGAGCATCCCGACCATGTGTGCTTGCTCTCTCGGTCTTTTTATGGACTGAAGCAGGCCCCCCGAGTGTGGTACCAGCGTATGGCCGGGTTCTTGCAGCAGCTTGGGTTTCGCACAACCCGCTCCGACGCCTCTCTTTTTGTCTACCATCAGGACATTATCCTGACGGCATCCTCGCCTGGGCTCCTTCAGCAGCTCACGGCTCGTCTTCATGATGAGTTTGCCCGCAAGGATCTGGGAACGCTGCACTGCTTCTTCGGCATTGAGGTCGTTCGTCGTGCCGACGGGTTCTTTCTGCATCAGCACAAGTACGCTCATGAGCTTCTCGAGTGCGCGGGTATGATTAATTGCAAGACCGCTCCTACGCCTATTGACACCAAAGCGAAGGTTTCTGCTTTGGAGGGTTCCCTTGCACCGGATGCGGCGTTCTACCGCTCCATCGTCGGTGCCCTGCAGTATCCCACCCTCACTCGGCCTGACTTGCAGTATGCAGTCCAACAGGTGTGCCTCCAGATGCACTCCCGTGTGATTACCATTGGACTCTGGTGAAGCGTATTCTCCGGTACATACGCGTCACTATGAGCCTGGGACTCACCCTGACGGCATCCTCCTCCATCGACATGGTCGCCTACTCCGACGCTGACTGAGCAGGCTGCCCGGACACACTTCGCTCTACGTCAGGCTATTGTGTCTAACTTGGGCCCTCGCCATGGTCGTCCAAGCGGCAGCCCACGGTCTCTCGCTCGAGTGCCAAGGCGGAGTATCAGGCAGTGGCTAACGCCGTTGCTTAGTGCTCTTGGCTCCGTCAGCTCCTCCAGGAGTTGCTATGTGTGGACCTCAAGGCCACCACGATCGTCTACTGTGACAATGTCTCCGCTGTCTATCTCTCCGCCAACCCCGTCCACCATCGCTGCACGAAGCATATTGAGCTTGAAATTCACTTCGTTCGCGAGCAGGTGGCTCTCGGGAGGGTTCGTGTTTTGCACGTTCCTACCACTCAGCAGTTTGCCGATGTCATGACTAAGGGACTACCGACCCTAGTCTTTGAGGAGTTTCGGTCCAGTCTCTGTGTCTCCGGCGACGCTTCGACTGGGGGGGGGGGGGGTTGAGCGTACGTTGTCCACTACATATGTATAGGACATGGGTCTGTATTTATACCGTTGTATCTATCTCTCTCTCTCTCTCTCTCTCCCGTATATTTGAACATCTTGGGAGACAAGTAGAGGTCGGTCCACCCTTTACCTATATATGTGCACCATGCGCACGATCAGTGATTATCAATTCGTGCAATCTCATTCTTCCTAACTAACAAGGATTATTACTACAACACACAGACACGACATTTGAAGGAAGAAAGCACCGTAACAGGCGAGGGCATCAGGAGGCACACTTCCGCCGCCATCACCACCATCTCTGCGCTCCTAGTTAGATCGAGGGGTTCATCAGCTCCTGCTCCTCCGCCATCCTCGAAAACCGTGATTAACCCGTCCAACTTGTTCCCCGGGAATACCCTTCACTTCACCCGTGTCCGCCGGTACGGCGCCAGCCCCCGGGCACGGCACACCGCTCGCCATAGGTGCGCCAGCAGGGCCTGCAACGAGGAGATGGTGGTCGTGGTCGTGTCGGCATTCGCTTTAGCCTTGAGCTTCTTTATGCTCTCCAGGGAGAAATGGATCGAGCATTCCTGCACCGGCGGGCACTGAAAACACCTCGCCATGTCCTGCACCCTTGCAAAGGGCAGAGGGATCAGCACCGGGCAGCCATCGTGGAATCACTTGTCGAATTGAGGCAATGGCGCCGCTGTGAATATGTTGTCGTCATCGCTTCGGCTCATCTCTGACCATGTGTTGAAGAGGTCCCGCAATGTGGTGCCATCCGCGGATGCGTGGCTGAGCGGTCGACATGGTGAGGAAGGCGCCGTCGGCAAGCTTAATGACCTGCACGGCAGGGAGCGGCCGGCTGGGGTCAAGGGCCGCGTCCTTGCTGAGCATCCCGTTGAGAAGGAATAAAGAGGAGATCACGCGCGGGATGACCCAGAGCGGGTCGGAGATGTCGGATACGTGGACCCCAGGCGTCACAGCGTGGATGAACTCGACGCTTTCATCCCCGTAGCGGAGGGAGATCGTCAGAGCTACAAAGCTAGTACTCACACCTACAAACTCAACAATGTTGAGTGCTCTCACTTTCCATATCTAAAACCGGTGTGGTCGCCGATCCATTCACATAACGTACCAAAACCTATAGCTGATGCAGCAAACCTAAAGCGTACACCACATGCATACGTTTTAGAAGCCGCCATCATCATCGAACCGCTGACCCATCTTAATGAAAGAGATCAGCGTCATCCTTGCCAGTGCGGACATCCGTCGACGCCACCACAACGCCCAGCGGCACCACCTCCCTGCGCATAAACTGCTGAGCATGTTGCAGTCGCCGCCGGTACACCGCAGCACCATGCCGCGAAGTGCCACCCACCGACACAGCTTGAAGTCTCTGTAAGATATGTTGGGCGTCTGCCGAACATGCATGAAACAGCTTAGCACCTATCGGGCAGGCATTACATGACATCTCCACTGAAACTCCGTGCAAGATGTAGCTGCTCCACCTCCTACCTCTGTCTGCCAGCGCTGCTCCGCAAACAATGCTCCCAAGAGAGAAACAACACCGTAGTGCCGCCATCGTCTGAGTTGGAAGTCCAGATCCTAGGGTTTCCCCAGAGCAACACGAGTGGGTCGACAATAGTTACACGACAATGCTATCATCAAGGTCACGGCGCAAAGCGCCGCCATCGCCCACCGTCGGCTTGATTTTCTCTGGTAACTATGTCTCCCCGACTCGCAGCCGGGACTAGATGACGGATCTCAAGATCCGACCACTCAGCCTTAGGCCAACCACCTCCGACGTAGGATATGACCACCACCGCCAAGCCCAGGGTCGCCGCCCCAGGCACCCGCGTGATGCAGAACAAGAGTAGGAGCATCACCACGATCTGAAGCCGAACCGGAGGTTGAGCGGTTGTAGCATGGAGGCCGCCGCCACACCCTAGCTGTCATTGTCAGCCATCATTGCCGAGGAGACCAAGATGGGATCCGCTGCATCGATCTTGATCCTCTGGTGTGCGAGGAGAAGGCCACCCCCGCCGAGCCGCTGGGGCTTTGCCCTAGCGTCGTCTCCGGCGGCTGCGAAGAGGAGAGCGGCGGCGGCGCACAGGAGCGGTATAGTCCTGTGGTGTGATGGATGCAGAATAAGTAGTTATATACTCCCACTATTCCCAAATATTTGTCTTTCTAGACATTTCAAATGGACTATAACATATATGAATACATATTTTTAGAATGTGGTTTCACTCATTTTTCTTTCTATGTAGTCATTTGTTGAAATCTGTAGAAAGAAAAATATTTGGGAACTGAGAGAATAATAGGTAACTCTGACCGACACATCCACATACATTTGAGGTGCCGGATTAAGTAATGTGCTGTGGCTGTAGATTCCTCCCAAAGGAGCCAGGGGCATGCAGCTCGTACGTGAGGACAAGATGGAGCAGTGAACGGGTAAGAGACGTACAGAACGGCTGTCACCCAGCAGGACTTTCGGTCTCTCACGCATTCCACCAGTGGAAACTAGGGACGAAGACGACTGACACCCAGCAGGCTTTCGCTCTCTCACGCGTCCCACGAGGGAAATCTTGGGAGGCAGACAATTGACACCCAGCAGGCTTTCGCTCTCTCACGTGTTCCACGATGTCCGTGTAGTCAAAAATACGCTAGACCTTTTAATTTAATATTCATGATAGGCTTAATTTTTCACAGACCCACGACCAAACAATTCGTTCGACTTCAATTTATAGGCCACACATGCATTCAGGAGCTTCCAAAAGTAAAATTAAGCTCTCTAGCTAGCTACCTCTCATGGCGTCTTCCTCTCATGCTGCTGCCACCCCGGAGACGAAGGAGCAGCTAGGCTTTGAGCCCTCGTCATGGGGTGACTTTTTCATCGCATACGAGCCACCCCCACCCAAGGTAATATAAAAATATATGTAGTTGGGTTTAGAACTTCTCATAAGCACACACTACGCACGCAATCTTCTTTCTTCGCTTACAATTCTTTTCCATTCATTAGTCAATGGATGCTTACATATATATACATATATATGAATGGCAGAGGTCGGAGGAATGGATGATGGTGAGCGCGAAAAAACTGAAGGGGCGTCAACCTGTTATTTAACACTTGCAACGGCACGACGGCACGAATGTTCTTGGTGGATACACTCCAACATCTTGGAATAGATCACCACTTTGAGGAGCAGATCCATGACTCGTTAAATGAACTCCTGGAGAGTGACTTTAGTAGCTCATCCAGCCTCCATGAGGTCGCTCTTCGATTCCGTTTACTTAGGGAGAATGGGCATTGGGTATCTCCAGGTATCTAACTACCTGCTCCATCTTTCGCAAATCTAGAAAATGTCAAAAATAAATAAATAATCCCCGCAAATGATAGAGGATGCCTAATTATTTAGTGGCTAGTTCGTTAAGTTATCAAACTTGGACTAATGCTCTTTTCATATTGAAGGACGTGACATTTTGGACACTCATAGACTTCCAAATTTAACCATTAACTTTCTACAAAAAGATACTGGAAAAACAATAGAGTTGTTATATTATCAAACATGAATTTGCACTTATTATTTTCACGCATTCAATTAAATATTTAACAAATACTGGTGTTTTATGTTTTTGAAAGTTCAACAAAGCTCTATCCTGACGGTCAAGTTTCTGTGGACTGGATTGTGCGTTCCTGAAACAATGCTACAGATTAAGTCGACTGGCTATACCACTGAAAAAGGTTGACAGCATGTGCTCTAGATTGTACTAATTAATAAATGTTAATTTACTGATATTGTAGATGTTTTCGACAAATACAAGGGTGAAGATGGGAGCTTTAGAAAGGATATAACTAATGATCCAAAAGGAATACTATGTTTATATAATGCAACTCATCTTCTCATTCAAGGTGAGCCAAAACTTGAAGAAGCCATGACTTTTGCAAGGCAACATCTTGTATCAGTTAATGGTAGTCTGCAATCCCCCCTAGCTAAGCAAGTCAAACGCGCCATTCATAGAGCACTTCCAAGGGCGTGTAAGAGGGTGGAAGCGCTACAATATATCTCAGAGTATGAAGAAGAGGAAGGGCATAACCAAATCTTGTTGGAGCTAGCAAAACTAGATTTTAACCTTCTACAACATGTCCACTTGAAGGAGCTCAAAGATATTACAGAGTAGGTTATTTTCTCTCTATTTATATCCACTTAGAAAATAAGATGAAAAATTTACACCTCCCTAGCTTCCTAATTATCCATTTCAATATATGTGTCCATTCAGGAAATCAAATGTGTAGTTTATAGTTTTATGTTTTTTTACATCTACCCCTATGTATATTACTAAAAAGAGTTTTGGTGGTAGTATGCACACAATCATCTATCATTAGCTCTTTTGTTAGACTAATTTAGTGTTTCTTGCCTTTGTGGACAGGCTGGGATGAGCACACATATAATATAACATAGGATGTAATGTTGTATCATGCAAATGCATCTGAACATAATTTTCTCCATATGTCTCATGGATTATTCAATACAACTACCTTTTTCTGTTTAACAACATGGGGTATCCATGTAATTTTTCAAAATACTCCACTAAATACAATTCACAGGTGGTGGAAACATTTTTCCGGATTCATCGACCTAAGCTTTATTCATGACCGTTTGGTGGAAAGCTACACTTGGGCCTATGTGTTGTACTATGAGAAAGGCTTTGAGCTCCAGCGAAGTATCACCACCAAGATGATTGTACTAATTACCACTTTAGATGACACGTATGATATCCGTGCCACCATAGAGGAATGTCGAAAGCTACATGAAGCCATACAAAGGTTTAAATAACTTTTCCTTTTAAACTTCCATCGATCAATGAACCATTGTAGAGTTCCAAAGCATCTCCTTCTTTTTTTCTTATAAAAAAACACTACTAGATATGCATCCAAGAACATTTTTACCTCAATTGAGCTAAAAGAAAAGATAAGTATTAGCCACCAGCGGACATCGTCCATGTTGTAAGAATACTGTCAAAGTCGTTGTTGTACCATAACATGTAGTTGTTGGTTTCCCACAATCATTGTCGCTCGCACTTCCTACAATTTCCACAATGCTCAAATCGTTACTGTATAAACTTACAGATGCGTGCCATTATTCACTTCTTGTTTTGAGTGAGAATTAATATACAACTAGTGGAACACCTAATGTGTCATTTCTAACCTTTCTTGTGGAATGACCGTATAGATGGGATAAGACAGCCGTTTCTCTTCTACCCAAGTACCTAAGAAGCTATATATCGAGTTGTTGAGGACCTTCAAAAATATTGAAGTTGAAATGCCAGTCAATGTCAATTATGATACAGCCTACCTCAAGAAAGCGGTAACTACGTATATGTTTTGTGCCTTATATCTCTACTTCTATAAAAGACTCGGTTGGTGATGATGGTGTGTCTGCCATCCGTCATTTCTGACCATTAGATAAGCATCTAACGACCGTGAGGTAAGTTGTGACCTTTTTGCAACAATATCCCACTTCTCTACTCCAATTTAGAGAAAACCCCTTATTATCTTGAAACCAACCACATCCCTCCCTCACTTCATCAAAACATCCTGAGGAATATATTTTGAGTGAAACATAATATATTTTTAGTGATAAATATATATCAAAAAAATAGTGGTTTCTTTCAAGTTTGTAGACATGTATTATTCTACTTTGGATCTGTTGCAACGCACGGGCACATGGCCAGTTTCTAAATAACTATCAGATGGCATATGTTATTTCTATCTTCCACAATAGGGGAATAGACTATATGTCATGGTTGATTACTTTTATGTGGTTGATCTCTTTTGTTGCTACTCTTTTGTATCGGCATCGTAATAAACTAGATGATAACCGACACTTTGTTGTGACACCTTGTTAAAAAAATATAACTGATGCTAGAAAAAAAATATGAACTTTATCAAAAAAAGAAAAAAACATATGAAGCATGTGACAAAATGATATATAAAAGTAGGAAAAATATTTGGATTGAAGTTAGCGGCATGCCATTTTTTTAACAAAAATGTGAAGCATGAACTACATATAATTTCTCCAAGCATCCAACGCCTATCCTATCCATGACTACACAAAAGTGGATGCAAAAAAATTAACTTATGACCAACTTGCATGACTTGATGAGGTGGCATGATTGCATGGATAGACTAATGCAAACATATAATTATGATTACATGCATGACTTACTGATGGCTGCATGGAGGGGGTAATAAGGTAGTGTGCTGCAACTATTTAGAGATGATGGGGCACTACTTAACTTTTTTTGCTTGTTGGGTGCAGATCCAAAATCATGTGACTGGTTATCTCCAAGAAGCGGAATGGTGTCACACTAAGCATAAGCCAAGCTTTAAAAATCAGGTGAATGTGACTAGCCTAACTATAGGTGCACCAACCGTTTGCTTGAGTATGATGGCTAGCATGGGTGATACCATAATCAAAAGAGCAGTTGAGTGGGTAGCCGGTGTCCCTAATGTCGTCATAGCAGCAGGAAAGATTGTGCGTTTCATGAACGACATTGCATCATTTGAGGTATGTAGTATTTTCATAAACATTCATGCACTCACATATCACATACAACTTTTGAAAATGTAACTAATTAAGACACAGATTTATCAAAAAAATCAAAGTTTCACTGGCATTAAACAAAAAAATGCAGTAATATTAGAGAAAAAGTGGTGTTACCATATTGTTGTACAAAATTGTATTTTAGTTATGACACTTTTGTGTCCATGCCGTTATTTTATCGGTTCAATTATCAGTCAAATTTACTTAATATGTGTTGTGGATGGCATGTAATTCTGTATAGACGAACTTACATAGCTCTTCTACTACCAATTGGAATTCATACTCTAAACATTCTTTTTATATATATAGAACCGAAAGTGCAAGGGGGATGCGGCAAGCTCCGTGTAGTGTTATATCCATGAGTATGGCGTCATAGGCGAGGTTGCCATCGCAAGGATATATGAACTAATTGAAGATGAATGGAGAACTCTGAACAAAGCTCGCTTTGAAAACCATGCTTTGCTCCCCCGCGCTGAAGCGTATTATCGGCTTGGCCGTTAGCACATCATTGTTCTATGATAACAGGACGATGTGTACACAGACAGCAAGCATCTTCACAATACTATTAAGAGCCTCTTCATAAAGCCTGTTTTGTCTGGCTAGCTAGCCACAATAGATGAATAATAGATTTTCTTATATATTTTGGGAGTATTTTATACTTCATACATATGTAAGTTTAACCGAAAGAAAACATTCAACATATGTGCATTATATTTTTTGGATATTTGATTTTGTTTCTCTAGAAAAATTGTGGAAATTAAAAATGATCTATGTAATCCATGTAAGATTTTTGTTCGATGTTTCTAACCACATATAGCATGTGGTAGCTCGGCACTAGACTTGGCGCACAACAACTTTATCAAGTAGAATGCCCGTGAATTGCTACGGACTACAATGCATATACTTTAGAGCTCTTCTCTGGCTTGAACTCTTAATCTAGTATGTTACATCTATTGCTTTTTTAAAATACACTCTTTGTTATTTTTTGTTCTTGGTATATCATGAAGAAAATTTTGAGCTACAAAATAAAATTCACTAATTAGACGTGCATGACCTTGTTATCAAGAATGATTGCTTTCATACTTTGTGGAACTGTGTGTTGACACACATGTCTATTTTTCTAAAGAAACAATATTAATATTAACCAAAATTTGATAGTTTGTACAATTCGTGAATGTATGCGGGTAACATGTAATTGTGAAAGGAAAAAAAAGGTCTATAGGAAGTCATTTACTAATGAGATGACATAACGGGTCTATGGATTTCCTTTGGATAGAATGCAGGATCTGCCAATGCAAATCAATAATACACGCCCACTCTCCTCGTGTGAATGTCTTCTCCGTTAGGCCCTACAACCTTGATAGTTGGCGCATGTTGGAAACAATGGACATCATCTTTCGCTACTATGTGGCAGCCTTGCTTACGACAAATCTACAAAGGATGGAATTAGTCAATGAAAACATCATGCAACTGAAGCTTGATAATCACAAAATGCATTAGTACTTTGTACAAGAGGTTAAGTAACTACAGGTTAAAACATATCAAGCTTGACTTATGCTTTTTATCTAATAATCACTTTACCATCCTCCATAACCTATACTGATATGGTATACTTGGACAATAACATACTTATTTTCTAAGTTGTATAACTGAAAAGAAATCATGAACCATAAGCAAAAGAATGATGGACCAAGCATTACAGGTTAGGTAGAGCATGTGGCCTTCATTAGCATGCATGCTCGTACTAATCAAAAATTGTGTGTGACTTAGGACATATTATAGGAGCGCTCCTATGGGTGCTGACTGGTGGCCGCCATCTTATCATGAGAACATAGTTTCTCTTGAGTTTTTCATTTTCATTTCCATTTTCTTTCTTTCCCCTGTACAATTGGTGTGATCTTGCCCTTCCTCTATCAATGAAAACACATCTCTCCTATATACTGTTTATGCTGCATTCATATGTGCATTTTTCAAACTTGATAAATGAACATAAATCCTAAGTTGAAATAAATGATATATCATTCAAGGATAGAAACACGTGCAGCCCCAGCTTAGCTACCTAAATATATTACTTTTCTAGCTCAACATACCAAGTGAAGTAACTTTGGAACATCTATATAAAGCTACATGTGATATGTAAACATCTCAACACACCCAGACAAAAAATCAGTGGAAAATATGCAGTGATATATATTTTTCCTTACCTTCGGACATCACCAACCTCATTGTTCAGAAATGGTGTTCCTTCCAACCATGATCAATAGAAAATGGATCATACTATTACACAATAAATAGTTCTAATACATAACTGAGCGATTGTTCTGTTTTATATTGATATTTAAGTTATTAGTAGCTTTTCGGTGGAACATGTTGCAGACCACATCAATGCATTAGAATGTTGATTGGGCTAGGAAGATGGCTGTAGCTAGTGATCTTCTAGAAGATGTGTGTGATGGTACCTGCCGAGGGACGTCGTTGAAGTAGTCGTCCGTGGCGGCGACCTTCCAAGCGTCGACACATAACCTCATCCGTTGGTTTCACACTGACTTCTGCAGATTCCGTATAGATCGCTTTTGTACTCACAGGGTGGAGGTTGCTGGGTTGATCCATTTGTGCTTGTCCAACCTTTCCATGCAACACTCGCCCCATGATTGAAATAATGCATGGTTAGGAAGATGATGGTACAAGGGACATCGATCGGGTGAAGACTCTTCCCACAACTGCCTCTCGGTCGGATCAACCATGAGGCGCGTTCCTCGGGCACCTCCTCTGATGATGCACGACGGTGACCGAATCAACCCCGAGGCATGCCGTAGTTTTAGATAATGCCAGCCAGGTGGTGCGGCAGGCAACGGATCACCGCTAGGGGGGGGGGGGTCACGAGGAGGTCGGTCTTATTTTGTTTTTTATTGCCTGAGGCAAGGGAGATGGGTTTTCTAGTGCGTGTGGGAAGGTGGGGATGGATGCTTTCGTATGAGGGATCAAGGGGTGTGGAGGTGGACGTACCACATGCGGTCTCCAACTCCCCTTAAGAGGAGACACGGTAGAAAAAACTTCCTACTAATTAATTGCATTGATGGCTCAATTTCATAATTGCTTTATGAAAAAAAATTCATACTTAAACAGACTTAATTAATTGCAAGCGTAATTATTTGTCTGAACAATTAATTTCCCTTGATTTTCAAATTAGTTTGATGCTTGGTTTCTATTTTCTTTTCTTTTCTTCTTGCGTGAGGCAAGGGAGGTGGATTTTCTTGTGCATGCGGGGTGGTGGGAGCGGATGGGTTTTCTGTAGGGACGATCAAGGGATGGGGAGTTGGACATACTGCATACAATCTCCATCTCTCCTTTTATTAGTTAAGATACAGTTGAAATACTACCTACTATTAATTATCTGTAACCCTAATTAAGTGTGTCTGACTAAATCATTAATTGAGTCGTTGGCTCCATTTCATAGTTGATTTGGAATGAATAAATCCCTACTTAATAGGACTTAATTAATTGCATGCGTATTCAATTGTCTGGCTAATTAATTGCATTAATAGCTATCAGCATTACCTCTCGCAGGGCCGCTCTTCTTCTTCCTCTTGGTTGCCTCTATCTTCTCTCAAGAACACAAAGACACACACCTGGACAGAAAACACACACGCATTTACTACCAAGGGAGACCACAAAAGCTTTGCTGCAAGGCTCTCCTCCTAGCTTTGTGACACAAATGCTACTTATTTTGCCCAGTCCTCACAGTTTTACTTTTCTCATTACTCACATCACTGTATATACGCCAAGTTCAGCGAATATTCATTTCTGAGCTCAGGCTCATCTGCACCCGGTCAAGCAAAAATTCACAAACAATAAAAAAATCCAAATTCTCTAAGTGTGGTAGATAATTTGCTGCATGAGATGCGCTCCAAATTTCAGGTAATTTGGACATACGAGTAGCTCTCATCCAAAAAAGAAAAATTTGAGTCAGAATAGTACATGAACAGTGAACATTTTTACGGATCAAATTTTGTCATTTTTGACGATCCCTGGTAAATTTGGGTCAGAATAGTACATGAACAGTGAACTTTTTTACGGATCAAAATTTGTCATGTTGCCGATATCTGGTAAATTTGGGCCAGAATAGTACATGTCCAAGTGCGTAAGGATTTTTCAAATCAAACAGACAATTTGCTCCTGATCTCTGGTAACTGGACTAAAAGACTGAATGATTTGACAGAAACTTCCTCCTGTTTTAACTATTCCTCACCCAGACTGAATGTTGATATTGCTCTGGCTGGACAAAATTCTATGAAGGCAGGATCTTAAAACATAAAAGACAGAGTTGACGAAATCAATGATTTTCAAAATTGGGGACAAACCTCAAGCAGAACATGAAACAAACATGTAATGCTTGAACCCCATACACAATTACAATTTCGGTTCACATCTTAGAACAACAAACAAAGTTGTGGGTCCAAGAATCAGCTTACAAGGCTGTGTAAAAGAGTAAAATGGAAGTGATTTTATAGGGTGAGCAACATTTTCAATGTGTACAGATTAAGTGGAGTTAGTACCATCTTTCCCCATTCCTTGAACGCTAGAAGAACTGTCAAAGTAGTCTTCCAAAGCTTGCACAAGATGAGCTGATGTGGATCCTCCGACAAACACAAGATTCAAGCTGCGAGTTATAATATTCGGGCCCTGAAAAAAAACTAGATTCATACTGTAAGTTACCAAAATCAAGATAAACACTAGTAGTATCATTCTGTCCATCACGTGAACAAACGAATACGATGAACCATGTTTTATGTACTCGTTATTCCAAAAAGAGAATACCTGTATGAACATATCCATTTTCCAGACTAAACGCATGCCTACAATGAATTTTCGATCTGCAATATGCATTTTCCATATGTAGATATAGGGTGCCGGATATATGGTACGCAGCGGATGTGAAATCAATTACTTGAGGCGTGACTGGTCACTGTCCTCGGACGCTAGAAGCGGCGTCCACGGGCGTTTGAGGGCCCAGATTTGTTGTCTGCGGCTGCAGATGTTCGTAGCGATTTTTCCCAGCAATGACAACTGATAACAACAGCGCATAGGATATGCATAGGTATAGAAATTGGACCCTAATAAATGTCCCACGTGTGGCACAAACACATGACAAGTCCGAATGTTATTTGATGGCTAGTTCAGTGACGCGAGGGTTGTCAAGCATGACAACTTTCTTTTCGGATGACAAATTATAATTTTTTGAGGTATATTTTTTCTTTTAGGATGGCAAGTTTTAGTTTTTTTTCTGTTGACAACTTTAGAAGAAATATAATTTTTCCACAAAGTTCGCAAAAGTCTAAATAAATGTTCATTTTTCTGAGAAAATGTTTACACATGTATAAATTTTGTTCATGTTTTCAAAAAATGTTCACATTATTTTAAATGTTTGTTCTCAAGTTTTTAGGGAAAGATAATCAAAAATCGAGAGAAACCGGAAAAAATATAGAAATCAGTAGTTCATTTGAGTCGCTACCGACCATACCAAAGCGCTGATGGGTTAGCCCAGTCAAGCGATCCCCTATGTTTCCTGACGCTTTGGCGCACAAAGGGTCGTATAGGGTGTGTTTGGTAGAGTGCATGGGCTCAAGTGTTCCCTTCTTGACCTACTTTCGGGTGTTTGGTAGCCTGCACGGGGCCTCCTCAGCACGCACGAGCTCAGCCCAAATACCCTCTTATCATGCACGAAGAGAGAACACCACACCAGCCGTTCGCAGGTCAGCATGCATGAGCGAAGCGAGTGACAATATGTTTCAGAAAGTGTTTAGAACTTCCAAAAAATAATTTAATTTTTAGAAAGTGTTCAGAATACCAAAACTTCTACAGATTTTCAATTTATTTTTCAGATTTTAAAAAAATATCTAGATTTTCAAATTTGAAAATGTCTAGATTATCAAATTTTGATAAAATTTTCAAAAAATATTTATAATTTCAATATTTTTTACATTTTCAGAAAATTTTGGATTGAAAACAATCCAAAAAAGTTCAGATTTCAATTTTTGTTTAAAATTTTAAAATATCAATCTTTCAATTTTTGCTTAAATTAAAAAAAAACAGAATTTTAAAAAATGATTTAGTTTTCAAAATAATTATTTATACCACTAGTCCTCAACTTGTGCAGCTGCACGGGCTAGTTATTTCGGTGAAATGTTGCTTCGATTTGGAGGAATAGAACTATATTAAAGTTAAGTATAGGGTTATACATGTGAAAAATTACTTTCAAAACATGTATATTTTATAGTAAGTAAGAAAAAACTCCATGGTCACTAGTAGAAAAAGGGTCTAATGTGAAACTCATTAGTCCCGGTTTGCAATTGAACTGGCACTAATTTGACCATTAGTGCCGGTTCCAACGGCCAGACGGGCGGCGCTCATTAGTACTGGTTCGTGGCGAACCTTTAATACCGGTTCGTGCCACGAACCGGTACTAAAAAGGTGGTGGCCTTTAGTACGGGTTGGTGGCTCCAACCGGTACTAGAGGGTGGGGGGGTCTTTAGTACCGGTTGGAGCCATCAACCGGTACTAAAGGTGGTGCGCTGCCACCCGCAGCGCACAAGGTTTATAAGCCCCGCCGCGGCTACCGTGTCGAGCTCCTCTCTAAGCAGGCCTTTGTGGGCCTATTGCAAATATTCTGCCTTGTGGGGCCTACTGGGCCGTACGGGTCTGCATCTTAGACCAACTAAAGATTGGGTTTCTAGTCGTATGCAGGCCGTGCCGGCCCAGTAGGCGGGCGGTTTTTGCTTTATTTTGAAAAATAAAAATAAAAAAAATCCTTACCAACCGTGACATAATGTTAGTAGTAGTAATATTATTATTCCATGATCAACCTGAATTGCTCAGTGCAATTTTCTAATGTCCTTGGCCAACATAATGTGTTTTCTACGCAAGGTGGCAGGGCCAATAAGATTGTCAATAAGTAGCAGTCAGCTCTTTGTTTATTGGTCTAAGAGAGAAGTTTCTTTTTTGCGTATGAAACTATAATTGTACAAAAGAAATTAATAGTGCACAATTATTATTATTTTTACGAAACTACAATTGTTAGCTCCTATCCAGCAAAAGCTGGTCATAAGAAGATTTTACCGACCCTTGGTTCAGACTGAGAATTTAGAAATAATATGACTCGGAGTAGGAATAAACTATGAGAAAAAAATCATAATACTGAAGCGACCCTTTCTCTGACCGTACAGACGATTAATATGTATTTGTATCAACATCTAAGATATAGTTCTTTTTTTAAAATAACATATTATTTATTCAGTCTCATTTTTTGATAGATTGCCTGCTTCTCCCAATCATGCTATTATGTAGACCTTTTTATAGTGCAACATTAGTATAATGTGAGAAGTAGATGTAGGATAAAATTATAGGCAGGGGTATAAGGATTTGTCGCACTCCTCTGAGTAAGTACATTTTAGTAGCTCTATTCCTAACTCGGCTAACCAACGAACATCATATGTTTATTAGAACCGTCATGAACTTTGAAGGTATATCCTGTAGTAATAAAAAGTAATTACCTTTTTTCGTAGTCCAAAACCTCACACACTGCCACAATCTGGAGTATGTACATGACGGACATGAAGTTAGGCTTGATGGATCGATCTACTCATCACTAACCACGAAATATCTGAAGCAGGATGGCCTTGTGGGCAACGGGTTGCTGAGTAATTGGCAGGTCTCCTAGGATTTTAGGGTGGCTGCAGTTTGCTTGAAACAATCCATGTCGTGAGTGGGACAGAGACTAAAGAGGCCATGCATGACATCAAGTACTGTGGCGGCATCATGTCCGGTTGCATGACCGGAGGCGATACGGCGGCGTGGGCGACGGTGACGGCATGGGCGAGGATAAGCTAGGGCTGTTTTCTTTACGCCATATTTGCTAGGGCAGGAGATCGCTTTATCTAATTTTTCTCATGATTATAATTACGTGAGGTTGGTCCAGTGTACATCCAGATTGGATTTTTTTCTAAGTTTTTTTCACTTCTTCTATTACTTGACTGACAGAAAAAATCAAAGGATGAGCCGTGCATGACGTACATAGGATGAGGCATGATGCGCTAGTGCTGTTTTTTTACGCTATATTTGCTAGGCCAGGAGACCCCTATATATAGTTTTTCTCATGGTTGGGCCCATTGTACGTGCAGATTGGATTTTTTGTCTAGTTTTTTTTACTTCTTCTATTACTTGACTTATAAAAATGCATGCATGATATGGCTCTTGTACGTGCAGATTGGGCATTTTTTCTTTAAGAGACTTTTTTTTCTTTTGTTTTTAAAACAAAAAAGAATAACCTTTTCTTGCTGAGGATTTCATGATTGAATCTACACCGTAATAATTCGGTCCCACCTGGATGAACGGCTCGTAAAATCTAATTAACGTGGGAATTTCTTGGGAGTCTAGAATTAGTATAGGTATAGATAGATGTTTCAAAATATTGTCCACATTTTTTGAATGTTTTGTTAACTTATTTGAAAACACAGGTTGCTACAATACCGACCGACATGGCTAAACAGATGCAACCTTCCAAACAGAGTCTTAGCTTGGCATGCCTCAGCACATACACCGCTACCAAACAACAGCAAATGCCTGTACTCAACATGTCTACACACAGGATGTATCACAGGAGAACAACCATGCAAGATAGGAAATGCTACCAAACACACCCATAGGGATCCCAAGCCAAAATGTGACCTACTGCGCCCTTTGCTACCTCCACCCTACCCGATCCTGCTATTTCTGGGAGAATAGTTGGGCTGCGAGGTTTGGTCCAGCACGACCGGGGGCCTTGTCTTGGAACCATCCCGGACAAGACCGAAAAGGGAGAGCAACTAATTAGAAGTACTCTTCGGGAGCCCCCGCAAGGGTCATTTGAGGTTGGTCGAGAGTGCGCTCTCAGCAGCCGCCACGTGTCACACTCTGAACGCTTTCTCCGGACTTCTATTTTATTTTTCTGTACACGTTTTCTGCTTATAGATGATTTCGGCTTTTCTATTTTCCCCCGGTTTTTCTTAGTATTTGGACCATAAAAAGTAAAAAAAATAATGCGTTAAATAAAGCATTTGTTTCCTTCCATGGAGGCACAAAATTATTTCACGTGGAGGCACGGATTTGCTTCCACGAGAGGCACAGTCATACCTTTTGGAAAGGGAAAAAATACGATTTTTATTCTCTCATGAAAGGCACAAATTTGCTTCTCACTGAGGCAAGGATTTACTTCCGCGAGAGGCATCGTCGTGCCTCTCGAAAAGGAAAAAATGTTTTTTTCTTCCGCGAGAGGAACATATTTGCTTCTACTGGAGGCACGCATTTGCTTTCGTGAGAGGCAGAAAGGGAAAAATCGTGCTCCCAGTTTATTTTTCGTTTGGTTTTTTCGTGAAAAAAATTCGCCGCAACTGGTCTAGTTTCAAAGATCTCGACACGAGGAAGCCAACAGTGAAAACATTTCAAGATTTTGACACACGGTTTGAAAGATAAAACATTTCAAATAAAAGGATCAGAGAAGGCCACCGATGGGTACTAGAAGAGCAAAAATGCAATACACACGTATTAAAGCAATGGGCTTTTACGGATCAGCTGACTTGTCCTTTTTTAATTGGGCTAATTAACCCTCTCCTCCTAATTAACTGGGCCCCTTGATTTTAACTGGTGGGCGTGAGCGCCAAGCCCCGTATTTGCCCGTTCGTGTAGCAAAGCCATTGGGAGAGCGTGTGGCGGTAGTCTGAGAAGGTCGAAGCCGAACCTCTTTGTGACGTTAGTCTAATTTTCACGGAACTTGACTTGCACATGACACGAGAGCATCTCCAACAGGCGCGCAAAAATTGCAGCGCACTAGAAAAACCGCTAGTTTGGCGCGACTGCTAATCCAATTTGGAGAATACTATGGAAATTGAAAATCCCTAGGAAAGTCAAGGTTCATGTGTGGCGAACCCTACATGGTGTTATTCCATGTAAATATATTCTTGCTAACAAGCATATGAAAATTCAGACTGCATGTCCTGTGTGTTAGGTGGATGCTGAAGACATTCGGCATGCTTTATTTGAGTGTGGCCGAGCGCAGATGGTTTGGGAAAATCTTGGTTTATTGGAAAAAGTTAAAAGAGCTCTGAATGTTGATAGGGCTGATTCGACTGTATTGGAGGAGCTGATTTGTACTTCGATTGATGACCCACTATATCTTGTTCAAATCCTTGTATCATGTTTGATTGCGGTGGCTAGTTGGTTCCTATGTGTTGGGGCTGGACAACAACAATGCGCAACACAAATTCACCAACACGACAAATATGCACACTACACAGGCCCCTCCACTTGTGATGAACTTTGAGGAAAGCTTCAACCAACAAGTAAGCAGCGGAATAACACAAACAACATGCACAAGTGACACCGGATTTAACGTGGAAAAACCTCCTCAACTTGAGAAGTAAAAAACCACGGTTGTGGACCGACCGGTCCACGCAACTTCACTATGAGAATGATGAGTACAAAGTCTTCTCTAGAACCTCTAGAGAGATTTACAACACACTCTCCATGTTGCCAACCGGCAACAGCAACAACAGCCACAAGATGCAAGATTTCAACAAAACAGAGTTTACACAGCTTATGTACCCTCCAGTGTTTTGCAAACTGCTCTTAAACAGCTCAACCAAACAACACCAAATTTGGCAGACAAGTAGACACACGAGTTCTTGAGATCCCCTCAAAATTTTAGCTCAATCCGACATCGTTTGCCCATCCAAATTGTTCATCTCCCAAAACTACTCTGTTCTGAAAGTTCAGCAGTCAGAACTAACAAAAGCACTCTCAAATCTGATGCTCCACTGACCCAATTCTCAAACCAGCTAACCAGATCGAAGTAATCAAAGTAAGGAACGAGCTCACCAAGTTTGGGGGTCGATCCAAGCACGTTTGAGCCTACAACCATCAGCTTGAACACTGTCTAGTCAGATGCAGCAAATCTGGACAGAACCTCTGCTTCTTCTTCTTCCTCTCTTCTCTCAGGTTGTGTTTCTCTCTTGTGTGTGCTCACACTCTCACAATGGCAGTCTCCCCCAGCAGGGGTGGAGTGGCTAGGGTTTTCTCCTTGCCTCACTTCCCTTAGAAGCGCTCTCAACCGTTGGATGCAGCGAAGATCACCGGCTGACATGTGTTCGACTTATGGGCTGATGTTGGGCTGCCAACACACCTCCATGTAGAGGGACTTAGCCCAACAAAATCCCCCACCCGACATCATGGAGGGTCTTACTGCCTTCCGGCAGCCATGCCAGCGAGCCGGCGACATACTTTGAGCTTCTTCTTTGTCACCACTTTAGTCAACATATCAGCCCCATTGTCATTAGTGTGAACGTTCTCAAGTTGCATTTGCTTGGAATATAACACATCTCGAATCAAATGATAACGGACTTCTATATGCTTAGACCTTGAATGAAAGCTCTTACTCAAGTGTACAATACTTTGGTTGTCACGAAATAACACATACTTTTCTTGCTTAAAACCAAGCTCACAAGCCAACCGTTTCAGCCACTATAGCTCTTTGCTCGCCTCTGTTACTGCAATGAATTCAGCTTCAATTGTATTCAGTGCCACACACTTTTGCAGCCTGCTTTGCCATGACACCGCTCCCCCTGCATAGGTAACCAAGTAACCTGAAGTAGACTTCCTTCTGTCAACATCTCCAGCCATGTCAGAATCTAAAAAAGAAATCAGCTTGGCCTCACCATTACCGAAGCAAAGTTTCAAATTTGTGCTGCCCAGAAGACATCTCAAAATCCACTTCATGGCTTCCCAATGAGGTCTTCCTGGATTGGACATAAATCTGCTCATAGTACTAACCGCATGAGCAATGTCAGGCCTTGACTGCTGAAGCATAAGTAACATGATGCATTTCCTTTTTCTGCTCATAAGTGGTAGGGCATTGCTTTCTTATCAACTTGAAATGGGCTGCTAGTGGACAACTCACAACTTTAGCATTTTCCATCCTGAACTTCTGAAGTACCTTCTCAATATACTTCTCTTGACACAAGTACAACTTGTTGCAATTTCTGTCTCTCTCAATTCTCATTCCGAGAATGTTCTTTGCTGGACCTAAGTCTTTCATGGCAAAACATTTGCTCTGCTCCTTCTTCAACTTAGTAATCCTAGAGACATTCTTGCCAACAATCAGGATATCATCAACATAGAGCACTAAAATGTGGAAATCATCACCTGAGAACCTCTGAATAAACACACAATGGTCTGAGCAACACTTCTTGTAGCCTTGCTCACCCATGACAGTTTCAAACTTCATGTACCATTGTCTTGGTGCTTGTTTCAGGCCATATAGACTTTTCTTCAGCTTGTACACATAATCTTCTTTGCCTTTCACAAGAAACCCCTCAGGTTGCTCCATGTATATTTCTTCCTCCAACTCACCATGAAGGAATGCAGTCTTCATATCCTGCTCAACCTCCAAGTTGAGACTTGCTGCCATGCCAAAGATTACTCTTATGGATGTCATCTTCACAACCGGAAAAAATCTCGTCATTGTCAATGCCTTTTCTCTGGCCGAATCCTTTGACAACTAACCCGGCCTTGTACCTTGGATATGATGTGTGCTCTTCTTGCTTGATTCTGTAGACCCGCTTGTTCTTCAATATTTTCTTGACCTTGGGCATCTTCACCAACTCATAAGTACGATTCGCATGCAAGGAATCCATCTCTTCTTCCATAGCCTTTTTCCACTCCTTCTTGTGCTCATCTTCCATTGCATCTGTAAAGCATTCAGTTTCTGAACCATTAGATAATAACACCACGTATTGATCTGAGGGATACCTGCTGGAAGGAATTCGACCCCTGTTGGATCTTCTGAGTGGAGCAGCTGGTGGACTTTCTGGTGCTAGTGCTTCTTGCTGATCCAGATCATCAACTTCAGCATCATACTCTTGTTGCTGCTGCTGGGGAGCATCTTCTTCACCTGCACCACCATGAACATCATCTTGTACATCTTCTGCATCTGTTTCAACTTGCACAAGAGCTGGAGCTACAGGAACTGGGTCAAAATCAATCATGTCTTGATGTTGCTGAGGAGGAACCTGCCCCTTTGTCTTCACAGTATCCTCAATTGTTTGGTCTTCAACAAACACAACATCACGGATTCTCAAAACTTTCCTTGGTATAGGGTGAGGGAGTCCTGGACTAAGGGGTCCTCGGACGTCCGACCTGTTGATGTGAGCCGGACTGTTGGGCTGTGAAGATACAAGACCGAAGACTCTCACCCGTGTCCGGATGGGACTCTCCTTGGCGTGGAAGGCAAGCTTGGCGTTCGGATATGAAGATTACTTTCTCTGTAACCGACTTTGTATAACCCTAGTCCCCTCTGCTGTCTATATAAACAGGAGGGCTTAGTCCGTAGAGGGACAATCATAATCATACAGTCTAGACTTCTAGGGTTTAGCCATTACGATCTCGTGGTAGATCAACTCTTGTAATACTCATATTCATCAAGATCTATCAAGCAGGAAGTAGGGTATTACCTCCATAGAGAGGGCCCGAACCTGGGTAAACATCGTCTCCCCCGCCTCCTTTTACCATCAACCTTAGACGCACAGTGCGGGACCCCCTACCCGAGATCCGCCGGTTTTGACACTGACATTGGTGCTTTCATTGAGAGTTCCACTGCGCCGTCCTCAAAAGGTTTGATGGCTCCGTCAATCATCTACAACAACGCAGTCTAGTGGGAGATTTTCGTATTCGGCGGCTTCGCACTGCGGGCCAACTCGCTTGGCCATCTAGAGCAGATCGACGGCTACTCCCCTGGACATCAGGTCAGGTTTGGAAGCCTGAATTACGTAGCCGATATCCGCAGAGACTTGATCTTCGACGGATTCGGGCCTATGGCAGCCACTCCTAGCCACCACGATGAACATGACTTAGATCTGTCATCGGACTATGCCAGGGAGATAGCACCTGTAACTGCACTGGCCTTAGATCCGGAGAAGATTGCGTCGACCGAGGATGGGATGCTCAACCCCGCCACGGAAGCCGCACACTCAGCGGTGTTGGAGCCGCACACAGATCCAACCTCGAGCAAGGTCTGTGTTACCGGAACCTCGGACTCATCTCCGGCTATAGGATCCGAACCGCGCGCATCCGTGCCCATCGATCCTGATCAGGCGCGGATCATCGAGTTCAGCACCGCGGACATCTTCCGGCACTCACCTTTAGGCGATGTGCTAAACTCATTAAAAGCTCTCTCCTTATCAGGAGACACTCAGCCGAACTATATCCGGTTCGAATTGCAAGTTGGTGACGGAGAATTCCGCTTCCCATCCGCCACCCACTTCATAGCCACCGTCGAAGACTTAACCGGTGAGCTTGATTACGGCTCCGAAGACATCGATGATATGGACAACGATGCCGGGGAGGAGCAGGCACAGGAACCACCGCTCACAGGGCGATGGACAACCACCACCTCGTATGACGTATACATGGTGGATACACCCAAAGAAAATAACGGCGATGACAAGAAGGATCCAGTCGAGGATGAACCTCCTGAGATACAGCCGAAGCACTGATGTCAGCGGTGCTGCTGTAAATCACGCCGTAGAAAAGATAGCAATACCGGCACAGGAGAAAATAATACTTCGAATGATGCCGAAGTCAACGAAGACCCCGTCGAACCAACTTCTGAACAGGATGAACGGGAGGATGGGAGAGTCAGCCCTAATGAGCAGGCCGTCAATGAAGACTCCGAGGACAGCCCCTATCTTCCACCCTCCGAGGATGAGGTGAGCCTCGGCGACGAAGACTTTATCGTGCCTGAGGAACCCGACGAGAAGGAGCGCTTTAAGCGCCGGCTAATTGCCACTGCGAGGAGCCTGAATAAGAAGCAGCAGCAGCTTCAAGCTGACCAAGATCTGCTCAATGACAGATGGACCAACGTCCTGGCAGCCGAGGAATATGGCCTTGAGCGCCCAACCAAAAGTTACCCGAAGCGCAAACTGTTACCCCAATTCGATGACGAGGCACTGGAGCCCGTCCTACCAGAGCGCAATGCGGCTGACCGACCACCACGTGGCCGGTTAAAAGCGACAACTCAGGCCGAACACCAGCCCGCACTACCTTGCCGCAAGAACAGAGACACAACAGCTCGGGGACAAAATATGACCTGCGGCATGACTTAAAGAGCAGAGTGAAGGAAATATGCCCTAGAGGCAATAATAAAGTTATTATTTATTTCCTTATTTCATGATAAATGTTTATTATTCATGCTAGAATTGTATTAACCGGAAACATAATACATGTGTGAATACATAGACAAACATAGTGTCACTAGTATGCCTCTACTTGACTAGCTCGTTGAATCAAAGATGGTTAAGTTTCCTAGCCATAGACATGAGTTGTCATTTGATTAACGGGATCACATCATTAGGAGAATGATGTGATTGACATGACCCATTCCGTTAGCCTAGCACTTGATCGTTTAGTATGCTGCTATTGCTTCCTTCATGACTTATACATGTTCCTGTAACTATGAGATTATGCAACTCCCGTTTACCGGAGGAACACTTTGGGTGCTACCAAACGTCACAACGTAACTGGGTGATTATAAAGGAGTACTACAGGTGTCTCCAAAGGTACATGTTGGGTTGGCGTATTTCGAGATTAGGTTTTGTCACTCCGATTGTCCGAGGTATCTCTGGGCCCTCTCGGTAATGCACATCACATAAGCCTTGCAAGCATTGCAACTAATAAGTTAGTTGTAAGATGATGTATTACGGAACAAGTAAAGAGACTTGTCAGTGACGAGATTGAACTAGGTATTGGATACCGACGATCGAATCTCGGGCAAGTAACATACCGATGACAAAGGGAACAACGTATGTTGTTATGCGGTTTGACCGATAAAGATCTTCGTAGAATATGTAGGAGCCAATATGGGCATCTAGGTCCCGCTATTGGTTATTGACCGATAATAGTTCTAGGTCATGTCTACATAGTTCTCGAACCCGTAGGGTCCGCACACTTAAGGTTTCGATGACAGTTATATTATGAATTTATGAGTTTTGATGTACTGAAGGAGTTCGGAGTCCCGGATGAGATCGGGGACATGACGAGGAGTCTCGAAATGGTCGAGACGTAAAGATCGATATATTGGACGACTATATTCGGAGTTCGGAAAGGTTCGAATGATTCGGGTATTTTTCGAGTACCGGAGAGTTACGGAAATTCGCCGGGAGAAGTATTGGGCCTTATTGGGCCCTGCGGGAAAGAGAGAGGGGCTGCCTAGGGCAGGCGCGCGCCCATGGCCTAGTCCGGGTGGACTAGGGGAGGGCCGCACCCTTCCTTCCTTTCCTTCTCTCTTCCCTTACTTGTCTCCTACTCCTAATACATGGAAGGACTCCTAGTTGGACTAGGAAAGGGGAATCCTACTCCCGGTGGGAGTAGGACTCCCCATGGCGCCCTACTAGGGCGGCCTCCTCCTCCCTCCCTCCTTTATATCACGGGGCAGGGGGCACCCCATGGACACACAAGTTGATCTACGGATCGTTCCTTAGCCGTGTGCGGTGCCCCCCTCCACCATATTCCACTTCGGTCATATCGTCGCGGAGCTTAGGCGAAGCCCTGCGCCGGAGAAGTCATATCGTCGAGGAGCTTAGGCGAAGCCCTGCGTCGGTGGAGCATCATCATCGTCCTGCGCCCGTCGTCTTGTGGAACTCATCCCGACACTTTGCTGGATCGAGTCCGGGGATGCGTCATCGAGCTGAGCGTGTGCAGAACTCGGAGGTGCCGTGCGTTCGGTGCTTGGATCGATCGGATCGTGAAGACGTCTGACTACATCAACAGCGTTGTTATAACGCTTCCGCTTTCGGTCTCACGAGTGCGTGGACAGACATTCTCCCCTCTCGTTGCTATGCCATCACCATGGTCTTGCGTGTGCGTAGGAAATTTTTGAAATTACTACGTTCCCCAACAGTGGCATCCGAGCCTGGTTTTATGCGTTGATGTCATGTGCACGAGTAGAACACAAGTGAGTTGTGGGCGATATAAGTCATACTGCTTACCAGCATGTCATACTTTGGTTCGGCGGTATTTTGAGATGAAGCGGCCCGGACCGACATTACGCGTACGCTTACGCGAGACTGGTTTCACCGCTTCGAGCACTAGTTGCTTAAAGGTGACCGGCGGGTGTCAGTTTCTCTCACTTTAGTTGAACTGAGTGTGGCTACGCCCGGTCCTTGCGAAGGTTAAAACAGCACCAACTTGACAAACTATCGTTGTGGTTTTGATGCGTAGGTAAGAACGGTTCTTGCTCAGCCCGTAGCAGCCACGTAAAACTTGCAACAACAAAGTTGAGGACGTCTAAATTGTTTTTGCAGGGGTGATGTGATGTGGTCAAGACGTGATGCTATATTTTATTGTATGAGATGATCATGTTTTGTAACCGAGTTATCGGCAACTGGCAGGAGCCATATGGTTGTCGCTTTATTGTATGAAATGCAATCGCCCTGTAATTGCTTTACTTTATCACTAAGCAGCAGCGATAGTCGTAGAAGCAATAGTTGGCGAGACGACAACGATGCTACGATGGAGATCAAGGTGTCGCGCCGGTGACGATGGTGATCATGACGGTGCTTCGGAGATGGAGATCGCAAGCACAAGATGATGATGGCCACATCATATCATTTATATTGATTGCATGTGATGTTTATCCTTTATGCATCTTATATTGCTTTGATTGACGGTAGCATTATAAGATGATCTCTCACTAAAATTATCAAGAAGTGTTCTCCCTGAGTATGCACCGTTGCGAAAGTTCTTCGTGCTGAGACACCACGTGATGATCGGGTGTGATAGGCTCTACGTTCAAATACAACGGGTGCAAAACAGTTGCGCGCGGAATACTCAGGTTAAACTTGACGAGCCTAGCATATAACAGATATGGCCTCGGAACACGGAGACCGAAAGGTCGAGCGTGAATCATATAGTAGATATGATCAACATGTTGATGTTCACTGTTGAAACTACTCCATCTCACGTGACGATCGGACATGGTGTAGTTGATATGGATCACGTAGTCACTTAGAAGATTAGAGGGATGTTTATCTAAGTGGGAGTTCTTAAGTAATATGATTAATTGAACTTTAATTTATCATGAACTTAGTCCTGGTAGTATTTTGTAGATTATGTTGTAGATCAATAGCTCGCGTTGTTGCTTCCCTATGTTTTTATATGTGTTCCTAGAGAAAATTGTATTGAAAAATGTTAGTAGCAATGATGCGGATTGGATCCGTGATCTGAGGTTTATCCTCATTGCTGCACGTAAGAATTATGTCCTTAATGCACCGCTAGGTGACAGACCTATTGCAGGAGCAAATGCAGGCGTTATGAGCGTTTGGCTAGCTCAATATGATGACTACTTGATAGTTTAGTGCACCATACTTAACGGCTTAGAATCGGGACTTCAAAGACGTTTTGAACGTCATGGACCATATGAGATGTTCCAGGCATTGAAGTTAATATTTCAAGCAAATACCCGAGTTGAGAGATATGAAGTCTCCAACAAGTTCTATAGCTAAAAGATGGAGGAGAATCGCTCAACTAGTGAGCATGTGCTCAGATTATGCAGGTACTTCAATCGCTTGAATCAAGTGGGAGTTAATCTTCCAGATAAGATAGTGATTGACAGAATTCTCTAGTCACCATCACTAAGTTACTAGAACTTCGTGATGAACTATAGTATGCAAGGGATGATGAAAACAATTCCCAAGCTCTTCGCAATGCTAAAATCGGAGAAGGTAGAAATCAAGAAAAACATCAAGTGTTGATGGTTGACAAGACCACTAGTCTCAAGGAAAAGGGCAAAGGGAAGAAGGGGAACTTCAAGAAGAACGGCAAGCAAGTTGCTACTCGAGTGAAGAAGCCCAAGTCTGGACCTAAGCACGAGACTAAGTGCTTTTGCTGCAATGGAACTGGTCCTTTGGAAGCGGAAGTACCCCAAGTATTTGGCGGATAAGAAGGATGGCAAAGTGAACAAAGGTATATTTGATATACAGATTATTGATGTGTATTTTACTAGTGTTCGTAGCAACCCCTTGGTATTTGATACTGGTTCAGTTGCTAAAGAGTAGTAACTCGAAACGGGAGTTGCAGAATGAACAGAAACTAGTTGAAGGGGAAGTGACGATGAGTGTTGGAAGTAGTTCCAGGATTGATATGATCATCATCGCACACTCCCTATACTTTCAGGATTAGTGTTAAACCTAAATAAATGTTATTTGGCGTTCGCGTTGAGCGTAAATATGATTTGATCATGTTTATTGTAATACGGTTATTCATTTAAAGTCAAAGAATAATCGTTGTTCTGTTTAAATGAATAAAACCTTCAATGGTCATACACCCAATGAAAATAGTTTGTTGGATCTCGATAGTAGTAATACACATATTCATAATATTGATGCCAAAAGATGCAACGTTAATAATGATAGTGCAACTTATTTGTGGCACTGCCGTTTGGGTCATATCGGTGTAAAGCGCATGAAGAAACTCCATGCTGATGGGTTTTTGGAATCACTTGATTATGAATCATTTGATGCTTGCGAACCATGCCTTATGGGCAAGATGACTAAAAACACTGTTCTCCGGAACAATGGAGCGAGCAAATGACTTATTGGAAATAATACATACTGATGTATGCGATCCAATGAGTGTTGATGCTCGTGGCAAGTATCGTTATTTTCTAACCTTCACAGATGACTTGAGCAGATATGGGAATATCTACTTGATGAAACACAAGTCTGAAACATTTGAAAAGTTCAAAGAATTACAGAGTGAAGTGAAGAATCATCGTAACAAGAAAATAAAAGTTTCTACGATATGATCGCAGAGGAAAAATATTTGAGTTACCAGTTTGGTCTTCAATTAAAACAAAGTGGAATAGTTTCACAGCTCACGCCACATGGAACACCACAACGTTATGGTGTGTCCGAATGTCGTAACCGTACTTTATTTTGATATGGTGCGATCAATGATGTCTCTTACCGATTTACCAATATCGTTTTGGGGTTATGCATTAGAGACAGCTGCATTCACGTTTAATAGGGCACCACCTAAATCCGTTGAGATGACACCGTATGAACTATGGTTTAGCAGTAAACCTAAGCTGTCATTTCTTAAAGTTTGAGGTTGCAATGCTTATGTGAAAAAGTTTTCACCTGATAAGCTCGAACCCAAATCGGAGAAGTGTGTCTTCATAGAATACCCAAAGGAAACTGTTGGGTACACCTTCTATCACAGGTCTAAAGGCAAAACATTCGTTGCTAAGATGGATCCTTTCTAGAGAAGGAGTTTTCTCTCGAAAGAAGTGAGTGGGAGGAAAGTAGAACTTGATGAGGTAATTGTACCTTCTCCCTTATTGGAAAGTAGTTCATCACAGGAATCAGTTCCAGTGATTCCTACACAAATTAGTGAGGAAGTTAATGATGATGATCATGAAACTTCAGATCAAGTTGCTACCAAACCTCGTAGGTCTTCCAGAGTAAAATCCGCACCAGAGTGGTACGGTAATCATGTTCTGGAAGTCATGTTACTAGACCATGATGAACCTACGAAATATGAGGAAGCGATGATGAGCCCAGATTCCGCGAAATGGCTTGAGGCCATGAAATCTGAGATGGGATCCATATATGAGAACAAAGTGTGGACTTTGATGGAGTTGCCCGATGATCGGCAAGCCATATTATATAAATGGATCTTCAAGAGGAAGACAGATGTTGATAGTAGTATTACTATCTACAAAGCTCGACTTGTCGCAGAAAGGTTTTCGACAAGTTCAAGGTGTTGACTACAATGAGATTTTCTCAACTGTAGCGATGCTTAAGTCTGTCCGAATCATGTTAGCAATTGCCACATTTTATGAAATCTGGCAAATTTATGTCAAAACTACATTCTTTAATGGATTTATTAAGGAAGAGTTGTATATGATGCAACCAGAAGGTTTTGTCAATCCTAAAGGAGCTAACAAAATGTGCAAGCTCCAGCGATCCATCTATGGACTGGTGCAAGCATCTCGGAGTTGGAATAAACGCTTTGATAGTGTGATCAAAGCATATGGTTTTATACAGACTTTTGGAGAAGCCTGTATTTACAAGGAAGTGAGTGGGAGCACTACAGCATTTCTGATAAGTATATGTGAACGACATATTGTTGATCGAAAATAATGTAGAATTATTCTGCAAAGCATAAGGGAGTATTTGAAAGGAGTTTTTCAAAGAAGGACCTCGGTGAAGCTGCGTACAAATTGAGCATCAAGATCTATTGAGATAGATCAAAACGCTTGATAAGTTTTTTCAATAAGTACATACCTTGTCAAGATTTTGAAGTAGTTCAAAATGGAACAGTCAAAGAAAAGTTCTTGCCTGTGTTGCAAAGGTGTGAAATTGAGTAAGACTCAAATCCCGACCACAGCAGAAAATAGAAAAGAGAATGAAAGTCATTCCCTATGCCTCACCATAGGTTCTATAAAGTATGCTATGCTATGTACCAGACCTATTGTATACCTTGCTCTGAATTTGGCAAGGAGTACAATAGTGATCTAGGAGTAGATCACTTTGGACATTGGTCAAGAACATCCTTAGTGAGGACTAAGGAAATATTTCTCGATTATGGAGGTGAAAAAGAGCCCGTCGTAAAGAGTTACATCGATGCAAGCTTTTTACACTGATCCAGATGACTCTAAGTCTCAATCTGGATACATATTGTAAGTGGGAGCAATTAGCTAGAGTAGCCCGTGCGAGCATTGTAGACATAGAATATTTGCAAAATACATACGGCTCTGAATGTGACAGACCCGTTGACTAAGCTTCTCTCACGAGCAAAACATGATCATCCCTTAGTACTCTTTGGGTGTTAATCACATAGCGATGTGAACTAGATTATTGACTCTAGTAAACCCTTTAGGTGTTGGTCACATGACGATGTGAACTATGGGTGTTAATCACATACATATGTGAATATTAGTGTTGAATCACATGATGATGTGAACTAGATTATTGACTCTAGTGCAAGTGGGAGACTGAAGGAAATATGCCCTGGAGGCAATAATAAAGTTATTATTTATTTCCTTATTTCATGATAAATGTTTATTATTCATGCTAGAATTGTATTAACCGGAAACATAATACATGTGTGAATACATAGACAAACATAGTGTCACTAGTATGCCTCTACTTGACTAGCTCGTTGAATCAAAGATGGTTAAGTTTCCTAGCCATAGACATGAGTTGTCATTTGATTAACGGGATCACATCATTAGGAGAATGATGTGATTGACATGACCCATTCCGTTAGCCTAGCACTTGATCGTTTAGTATGCTGTTGTTGCTTTCTTCATGACTTATACATGTTCCTGTAACTATGAGATTATGCAACTCCCGTTTACCGGAGGAACACTTTGGGTGCTACCAAACGTCACAACGTAACTGGGTGGTTATAAAGGAGTACTACAGGTGTCTCCAAAGGTACATGTTGGGTTGGCGTATTTCGAGATTAGGTTTTGTCACTCCGATTGTCGGAGAGGTATCTCTGGGCCCTCTCGGTAATGCACATCACATAAGCCTTGCAAGCATTGCAACTAATAAGTTAGTTGTAAGATGATGTATTACGGAACGAGTAAAGAGACTTGTCGTTGATTTAGATTGAACTAGGTATTGGATACCGACGATCGAATCTCGGGCAAGTAACATACCGATGACAAAGGGAACAACGTATGTTGTTATGCGGTTTGACCGATAAAGATCTTCGTAGAATATGTAGGAGCCAATATGGGCATCCAGGTCCCGCTATTGGTTATTGACCGAGAATAGTTCTAGGTCATGTCTACATATTTCTCGAACCCGTAGGGTCCGCACGGTTAAGGTTTCGATGACAGTTATATTATGAGTTTATGAGTTTTGATGTACCGAAGGAGTTCGGAGTCCCGGATGAGATCGGGGACATGACGAGGAGTCTCGAAATGGTCGAGACGTAAAGATCGATATATTGGACGACTATATTCGGAGTTCGGAAAGGTTCGAATGATTCAGGTATTTTGAGTACCGGAGAGTTACGGGAATTCGCCGGGGAGAAGTATTGGGCCTTATTGGGCCCTGCGGAAAGAGAGAGGGCTGCCTAGGGCAGGCCGCGCGCCCCCCATGGCCTAGTCCGAATTGGACTAGCGGGAGGGGCCGCACCCCTTCCTTCCTTCCCTTCTCTCTTCCCCTTACTTGTCTCCTACTCCTAATACATGGAAGGACTCCTAGTTGGACTAGGACAGGGGGAATCCTACTCCCGGTGGGAGTAGGTCTCCCCATGGCGCGCCCCTACTAGGACCGGCCTCCTCCTTCCTCCCTCCTTTATATACGGGGGCAGGGGGCACCCCATGGACACACAAGTTGATCTACGGATCGTTCCTTAGCCGTGTGCGGTGCCCCCCTCCACCATATTCCACTTCGGTCATATCGTCGCGGAGCTTAGGCGAAGCCCTGCGCTGGAGAAGTCATATCGTCGCGGAGCTTAGGCGAAGCCCTGCGTCGGTGGAGCATCATCATCGTCACCACGCCGTCGTGCTGACGGAACTCATCCCCGACACTTTGCTGGATCGGAGCTGAACGTGTGCAGAACTCGGAGGTGCCGTACGTTCGGTGCTTGGATCGGTCGGATCGTGAAGACGTACGACTACATCAACCGCGTTGTTATAACGCTTCCGCTTTCGGTCTACGAGGGTACGTGGACAGACATTCTTCCCTCTCGTTGCTATGCCATCACCATGGTCTTGCGTGTGCGTAGGAATTTTTTTGAAATTACTACGTTCCCCAACACAGAGCAGGCCAGACCAGATCGATCTACCGATCGTGGGGGCGTGACCCGACACGCGACGATGGCCATCCGGCCGGACGTGGCAAACATAACAATGCCCGGGCCGAGTACCGCCGACGGACTCCATCCTAACTACGTCGCGACGTGGCCCGGCATAGAGGTGCCGTACACCCCCTTTTCTTCACTTATGAAGTAATGGACCATGAATTCCCGGAGGGGTTTAAACCCGTGAACATTGAATCATATGACGGGACCACGGACCCCGCAGTATGGATTGAGGATTTTCTTCTCCATATCCATATGGCCCGTGGTGATGTTCTTCATGCAAGGGACCAGCTTGGTACTAGTTGAATATTCTGCCCGAAAATTCAATTGGCAGCTAGGAGGACTTGGAAGACGCCTTCCTCGAAAACTTCCAAGGCACATATGTACGACCTCCAGATGCCGACAACTTAAGTCACATAGTTCAACAACCCGGAGAGTCAGCCAGGAAATTCTGGAGTAGGTTCTTAACTAAAAAGAATCGGATCATCGACTGCCCGGATGCCGAAGCCCTAGCGGCCTTTAAGCATAGTATCCGCGATGAATGGCTCGCCCGCCATCTCGGCCAAGAAAAGCCGAAGTCAATGTCAGCCCTCACGGCACTCATGACCCATTTTTGTGCGGGCGAGGATAGTTGGCTGGCCCATAGCAATAACAATGCAAGCGAACCTGGAACTTCTGAAACCAGAAACAGCAACGGCAAGCCCCGACGCAACAGACACAAGCGTCGAAGCAACAGCGACAACACCGATGACACGACAGTCAACACGGGTTTAGTGGATCTAAATCTAGTCAGCGGAAGAAGCCATATAAAAGAAACAATCAGGGCCCGTCCAGTCTAGACCGCATACTCGATCGTCCATGTCAAATCCACGGCACACCTGATAAGCCAGCCAACCATACCAATAGAGACTGCTGGGTCTTCAAACAAGCCGGCAAGTTAAATGCCTAGAATGAGGAGAAGGGGTCGCAAAGCAAGGACGATGACGACGAGCCCCGGCCACCGAACACAGGGGGACAGAAGAAGTATCCTCCCCAAGTTAAAACGGTGAACATGATATATGCTACTCATATCCCCAAGCGGGAGCGCAAGCGCGCACTTCTGGACATTTATGCGATGGAGCCAGTTCACCCCAAAGTTCAACCCATGGTTGTCCTGTCTGATCACTTTCGATCGCAGGGACCATCCTACCAGTATCCGTCATGGCGGTTCAGCCGCACTGGTCCTCGACCCAATCATTGATGGGTTCCATCTTACGCGAGTCCTCATGGACGGTGGTAGCAGCCTGAACCTGCTTTATCAGGATACAGTGCGCAAAATGGGTATTGATCCCTCAAGGATCAAGCCCACCAAAACCACCTTTAAGGGAGTCATACCAGGTGCAGAGGCCCGCTGCACGGGCTCAATCACAATGGAGGTGGTCTTCGGATCCCTGGACAACTTTCAAAGCGAAGAATTGATCTTCGACATCGTCCCCTTCCGCAGTGGCTATCACGCATTGCTCGGACAAACGTCATTCGCTCGATTAAACGCGGTGCCACATTATGCTTATCTGAAGCTCAAGATGCCCGGACCTTGCGGTGTCATAACAATTAATGGAAATACGGACCGCTCCCTCCATACCGAGGAGCACGCCATGGCTCTAGCGGCCGAAGTACAAAGCGGCCATTTCAAACAGAACCTCAATTCGGCGGTCAAGCTCCCAGAGACTGTCAAACGAGTCCGAACTACTCTGCAGCAGGATGGTCCAGCTCGTCAAGAGCTCGACTAGCAGTTTGGCCTCCGTCCCAGTCCCGATCAAACGGCGGAGTTCGTACCGCGCGTACATAATGTAACGCCCCGGATCTGATGCGCCAGGTGTCTTCCAGTTATTCGTCGGTGTTGCAATGTCTTTTGCTTGCATGTTGCATTTTGCCATGTCATCATATGCATTGCATCCTCATTTTTCCAAAACTTGCATCCGGTCTTTTTCCCCGTTGTCCGTTTAGCGTTCTGATACTCTCACACGCACCCGTTGCACCACTCAGACCTCGTTTCGTGAGTGGCATAAAAATGTTCTCGGAATGGGATGAAACTTGGCGCGCGGTGTTGTTATAGAGTAGGTAGAACGCCTGTCAATTTTCGTTCCATTTGGAGGTCGTTTGACACCCTAACGGTTAACCATGTAACCCCGAAACCCCTCTTTCTTCCTTCTCTTCTCAGCCCAATGCCTCTACACAGCCCACCTACGGCCCAGCTACCCCCTCCTCCGCTCGGTGCCGCACGATTGAGATCGTACGGTCCAAAACGGCCTCAAACCCCCTAACCCTAGCCCCTTCCTATTTAAGCACCTCCCCTAGTCCTTTTTTGACTAACCTAGACTAAACCTACCCCTACCTCTAGCCAGCCGCAATCCCCACCTCCTCCTCGAATTCCATGCGAAACCTCCCCGCCGCCGCCACTTGGCGCCGCTGCCGCCGCGCCCCGGACCAATCCGGGCGCGCAACGTCGCCCTCGTCGTCATTCACCACCGCCACGGTCAACCAGAGGCCTCCACGCAGCCTCCTCGCTTCGCCCCCAACCGGCTCCCACCGCCGCAACCCGCGAAGCCCACGGTAGGCCCGCCCCGGGCCGCCCCGGGTCTGAGCGCCCCCACGCCTCCCGCTCCCTCGCTCTCGATCTGGATCGAGGGGAGGACCCCGAGCTCCCGACCACCCCGTCTCCTCCTCGCCGCCATCCTCCGGTGACCGGACCTCGCCAGCGCAGCGCCAAGACCTCATCGGGCCTCGTCGTCACCGTCTCTCTCTCTCTCTCTCTCTCTCTCTCTCTCTCTCTCTCTCTCTCTCTCTCTCCCTCTCTTGTTACCTTTCTCTCCATCTCAACATGCCTCACAGATTTGAGGACTAACTGTGTACCATTTGCGGTCTCCAAATGCACATCTCCTTTTCCAATGATGGTAGCTCTATCATTCTTCCCCATCTTCACAACACCAAAATCACCTGATATATAGTTAGTGAAGAGCTCTCTGCGAGATGTAGCATGAATGGTAGCACCGTTGTCCGGTATCCAAATCATCTCGTCACCATCCACAAGGTTGACGGTTTCATCTGAAACAAAAGTGATCCTCTCGTCAATAGTGGAACCAAATCTGCCCTCATTTTCTTCATGCATAACAAGCATGATCTCCTCTTCTACTGCAGTAACTCAGTTGCCCTCTGTGTCACTATCACTGTCAACTTGCTTCTGATCTTGCTTCTTCCTTTTCTTTTTGTCTTTCTTCCACTTGTCACATTGCCACCTAATGTGGCCCTTTTGATGGCAGTGATGGCACTCTAATCAGCATACTTGCTTTTTGATTTGCTCCTACCTCTTTGTGCCCCTTTACCTGGACCTCTTCTCTTGCTTCTCCCCCTTGACTGAGTGACCAACACCTCTGAATGTGAGGAAGAACTAGCTTCAGCTACCTTTCTGGACTCTTCATTTAGTACCCTGGTTTTCACAAGATTCTAAGTGACAACTCCATTAGGTGCTGAATTGCCAACCGTGACCTTAAAGGTCTCACAGCTGTCCGGTAATGAGCCTAGTAGCAGCAAAGCTCTCACTTCACTTTCAAATGTTATTCCCATTGAATAAAGCTGATTATAATGCCTTGGAATGTATTCACATGATCTGCAATTAGAATGCCCTCTTTGTACCTCAAGCACATCAATTGTTTGATCAAGAACATCTTGTTTGCACCTTCTTTCTGGGCAAACAACTATTCCAATTTCTTCCATAATGTGTGTGCATGTGTCTCATCAATGATATTGTTCAAACTATTGTCACCGACCCATTGCCGAATGAGCCCACAAGCTTGGCGATGAAGTACCTTCCATTGACCTTCCTCAATGCCCTCCGGCATCTCAATGGAGAACACTGGCTTCCAGTATTCTTTCACGTACAACAAGTCCTCCATCTAGCCCTTCCATGCTTGATAATTTGTACCATTCAAAGATATCATCCTGCTAGTATTCACTTCCATCTTTCACCACAAGAAACTCAGCAATTTGCACAAGCAAACCAAGGCTCTGATGCCACTTTATTGAGGCTGGACAGCAATAATGCGCAGCATAAATTCACCGACACGGCAAATATGCACACTACACAGCCCGTCCACTTCTGATGAACTTTGAGGACAACTTCAACCAACAAGTAAGCAGCGGAATAACACAAACAACATGCACAAGTGACACATGATTTAACGTGGAAAAACCTCCTCAACTTGAGGAGTAAAAAACCACGGCTATGAACCAACCGGTCCACGCAACTTCACTATGAGAATGATGAGTACAAAGTCTTCTCTAGAACCTCTAGAGAGATTTACAACACACACACCTCGTTGCCAACCGGCAACAGCAACAACAGCCACAAGAGGCAAGATTTCAGCAAAACAAAGTTTACACGGCTTACCCTCCAGTGTTTTGTAAACTACTCTTAAACCGCTCAACCAAACAGCACCAAACTTGGCAGACAAGTAGACACACGAGTTCTTGAGATCCCCTCAAAATTTCAGCTCAATCCGACATCGTTTGCCTACCCAAATTGTTCGTCTCCCAAAACTACTCTTTTTTGAAACTGCAGCAGTCAGAGCTGACAAAACCGCTCTCAAATCTGATGCTCCACTGACGCAATCCTCAAACCAGCTAACCATACGGAAGTACTCAAAGTAAGGAACGAGCTCACCAAGTTTGGGGTCGATCCAAGCATGTTTGAGCCTCCAACCACCAGCTTGAACACTGTCTAGTCAAATGCGGCAACTCTGGCCAGAATCTCTGCTTCTTCTTCTTCCTCTCTTCTCTCAGGTCATGTTTCTCTCTTGTGTCACTACTAGGGAAAACCTTATACACAGAATCTTAGCAGCAGCGCGGCTCAAAAAGAGGCGCTACTGCTAATTATCAGTAGGGTGTGCGTGCAAAACTCGCTACTGAAACAGAGTTAGCAGTAGCGCGCTTGGAGCAACCCGCGCTGCTACAAATATCGACCAACAGTGTACACCAACCTACATATAGCAGCAGCGCATTGTCGCGACCCGCGCTACTGCTAAGGCGTAAGTAGCAGCGCGCTTTTTCTGAGGTCGTAGCTGCTAGTTTTCAAATTGGGCACACTGTTGGTCCCAGTTAGCAGTAGCGCATGTGTGGGAAGCGCGCTGCTGCTAATTTCTTATCAGCAGCGCGTTTTACGACCCGCGCTACTGCTAAGCCGCACCACCCACCACCTTTCCCCAACCGTCCTCCCCTCCCCCATCTCCTCTGTTCCCTTTCTCCTACCTCCCACATCCTCCCTCTCTCACTCTTCTTCTTCCTCAATACTTCTCCCCCATTACTCTCCCTCTCCTACCTACCTTTCTCTCTCTTCATTACTCCTAGCTAACTACACCACCTCCATTAATGCATCTCCTTCCTCTTTTTCCTTCCCCCTCCACTAGTTGAAGTTGTATCCTCCCAAATTAGCTAGCTAGGTAGATGTAGCATTTAGTTAAGTGACCTATTTGCCCCCTAACTAGATCTATCTTTGTGAAGAAGAGCTTTGTGCACTTTTGATCTCCCTACATCATCATCTCCACCGTGTGCTCGATCTCAAGATAGAGGTGATTAAAATTTCATGCTTTTGCAAAATGGAAATATGTTTATGTGTGTGTGATATGATAATTGGGAGATATGATGGAAATTGTGTGTGTGGCATGAGTTTACGCTGAATAGTGCTTTTGAGTTGCCTATGTTTTGCCGAAATGTCGATTTACTTCTGTTTTGGCAAATTCCGGGCAAACTCTAGATCTATATATGTCCTATTTTTAGGGAAGGTCATGCCGAATTTTTGTATGACTTTGATGCATGCACGCATTCTTATAATCAATTTGTTTATTATTACCGTGCAGAGTTCAGGATGGTCAGTGGAACGATGGTGGATAGGTGGTTGCGGTCGGCGGTGCAGGACATGAAAGAAAATAACCGGACAGAGGTTTTATGTCCGTGTCGAAAATGCAAAGGAATAGTTTGGCTCGACCCCCATGACGATGGTCGTGTCGAAGCGCACCTGCTCATGACTGGTTTCATGGATGGCTATACTCGGTGGATAACTGAAGATGAAGATGACGATGTTGAGGACGCCAACGGGGCAGGCAATGATGACACGGGGCAAGACGAAGAGATGATCGATAATGGCGGCAGTGAAGAGGTCAGACATGGCGGCGGAGAAGGGGCCGGACATGGCGGCGAAGAGAACGACATGGACTCCACGCAACATAGTTCGTCGGTACTAAGTTCAATTGTGTGGGACCCTCATGTTCAAGCATTGCTTCGCAAGGAGACGAGTACTGAGAGAGCTACTTCTAGAGAGGAGGCTAAGCTGGAGCAACTGGTGGTAGACTCGAACACTCCATTGTATGATGGTTGCAATCCTGAGGTGACCCGCTTGAGTTTCACGCTCCAACTCCTGAAGACGAAGGCTAAAAACAAATCGACCGACACTAGCCTCAATGAGCATCCCAAGTACCTAAAGGATGTTCTTCCCGCGGGGAATCTATGTCCTACTAGTGTTGATGAGGCCAAGAAGATCGTGTGCCCTCTTGATCTGCCACACGTTAGATACCATGCATGCATCAACGATTGCATAATTTATCGGAAGGAGCACGCGGAAAAAACAAGCTGTCCGGTGTGCAATGCTTCTCTATACAAGAAGGCTGGAAAGAAATATCCCCAGAAAGTTGTATGGTACTTACCGATCACTCCCCATCTCCAGCGGTATTTTGTAGACCCCATGGAAGCAAAGCTAATGCGCTGGCACGCGGAGAGTAAGAATCCCGACGATGGAGATGATCCGAAGCTGCGACACGTCAAGGATGGAAGCCAGTGGAGAGCGTTGAACAGCTTCTATCGGTATTTCGAATGTGATGCAAGGAACATCATGCTCGGCGCGTGTACCGATGGCATGAATATGTTTGGCAACCAGAACACCAACCATAGCACATGGCCCGTGTTTGTATGGATATACAACCTCCCCCCTGGTTGTTCATGAAGTCGAAGTACATTCACATGAGCATGCTTATTCAACGGCCGAAACAACCAGGAAATAATATTAATTTGTATCTGGGGCTTCTTCAAGAGGAGTTAGACACGTTATGGAAAACACCGGCCAAGACATGGGACGCCAGCAAAGGCGAGTATTTCTACATGAGAGTCAAGCTGATCACGACGGTGCAAGACTATCTCGGTTACGGATATGTCGCAGGCCAGGTGTGCCATGGATATTGCGGATGCACGCGGTGCATGGATGATACGACGTCTCAGCAGCTAACGTCAAGGAAAGATGGCGGGTCTGGGAAAATCGTGTACATGGGGCATCGAAGATGGCTCGAACAGGACGACCCGTGGAGAAACCGTGGAGATCTATTCAATGGTTAAGCTTTGCATCGAGGACCTCCACGTAAGCGGAGTGGTGCCAAAATCGATGAGCTGTTGAAAAACTGGAAGGAGTGCCCTGCGCCGGAAAAGACGATGAGAAAGGCGCCGGAGCCGCTGCTGAAGGTATGGAAGACAGGTCTGTGTTCTGGGACTTGGAGTACTGGCACAAACTCGATACACCTCATTGCCTTGATCAAATGCATATCTGTAAGAATGTCCTTGAGAGCTTGCTCGCAACACTGATGAACATGCCAGATAAGAGCAAGGATGGGCCGAAGGCAAGAAAAGACTTGCAAGATTTGAAATTCAGGGAAGATCAGCACATGCCGCCCCATAAAATGTCAGACGAGACAGAGACGGAGACAGAGGCACGGGAGAAGAAGGGCAAGAAAATAAAGAAAGAGGATTATTGCCCCCCTTCTTGCTTCACCTTAAGTCAGGCTGAGATCGATCAATTCTTTAAGTGCCTTACAGGAGTCAAAGTTAGTTCCGGTTACTGCGGCAGGATAAGCAGATATCTAGACATGGACAAGAAAAGGTTCAGCGGGATGAAGTCCCGAGACTGTCATGTGATGATGACGCAGATACTACCTGTTGCCCTTAGAGGGATAATGGACAAGCATGTCCGTGACACGCTTATTGGCTCTCCAACTTTTTCGACGTCATCTCTCGAAAGTCGATCAGTGTGAAGCAGCTCCGAAGGCTACATGAAGAGATCGTTGTGATGCTGAGTGATCTTGAGAGGTACTTCCCGCCCGCGTTCTTTGACGTGATGGTGCATCTATGTGTCCATATTGTGGATGACATAATAGACCTGGGGCCGTCATTCCTGCACAACATGATGCCGTTTGAGAGGATGAATGGGATCATCAAAGGATTCGTTCGTAACATGTCCCGGCCCAGATGGAAGCATCGTCTGTGGCTATCTGACACACGAGTGCATCTCTTTCTGCAAGAATTTTCTATATGGCGCAGACCAGCCGCCTGGTGTTAGTGTTGGTTTGCTCGTTAACAAGCACGATGGGAGGCTCGAAGGAGAAGGTCACTCCAACGGTCGCAGGGAACTGCACGTGGCATACTCAGATCGACGCAGCGACTTTGACAGAGCAAACATGGTAGTGCTACAACACCTATATGAGGTAGATCCTTTCGTGGCACTGCACAAAGAAATTATCGCAAAGAAGTATCGTGACCGGGGGGTATGCAGGACGGACGCCGAAGTTACTAGAGAGCACAACTACACTTTCCTCCATTGGTTCAAAGAGCATATTATTGCTAACCCCCCAGAGGAGGGCTCTAAGGACGGATTGCTCATATACGCCTTAGCACATTGCCCCTCGCCCAACCTCGTAACCTATCAGGCATATGATATCAACGGATACACGTTCTACACGAAGGCCAAATATATGGACAGTGATGATCAGAACTCAGGGGTGACGACGGTATGCATGACCGGCAGCAACAACGGTTCAACTGAACGATTTTATGGAAGGGTCGAGGAGATCTAGGAGCTTGACTACTCTGGACTGCACAACACGACGATATTCTGTCAGATGGGCTAAGAATGTCGAAAGAGAAAGCCGGATTTTCACTACCATGACTATACCCGACGCCAAGAGCGCTACCGTGAACGCTATCGCAAAAAACGAGCCATGGGTACACGTTAAGCACGTGACACAATGCTTCTTCATAACCGACCCACGCAATCCCAGCCGTGTTTTCGTGAGGAGAGGCAAAAGGAACATCATTGGAATGGATGGAGTCGCCAACGAGGAACACTACAATCAGTACGGCAACCCAAAGAGGGAAGATGACGATGATGATGAAGTATACATCAAAAGAAGAATCAATACTACATTAACTAAGAAAAATCGTACTCCATGGAAAAGGCAAAGTCACAATGAGGGGCTCAATTATTCTTCGACGAACAAGAAGGGAAAGAAGCTGACTCAAAAACGAAAACGTCAACGCTGAGGAACCGTATGTTATCGGTCAAATGATGTAATACAGTTATATATATGGTCCTATTTTGTATACACACATAGCCATTATTATGCATGGGTCCAATGATCTAATATATATGTTCCTATTTTGTATACATATTTAACCGTCAAATGATGCAATATATATCGCCTTCCCTTCGTTCAGTGCTCTCGAAAAAAAAAGTGAGAGAAAATAAAAAGGAAAACTGGTTATAGTAGTAGCTGTTTACTGAAAACCTCTATAGCTAGTCAAGGTAGTAGTAACGTTTTCCGTAAAAACCTCTATAGCTACCTGTATTAGTAGCAGCACTTTTGGTTTAAACGTGCTACTGCTACGTCCACTTAACCCAAAATCATCCCTCTCTCTGCTTCATCCCACCTCTTTTCCCCCCAAATCCCCACTCTCTCTTCCCCTGTCGCACCGCCGCGCCCTCGACCCCAGCGCTCGCCCCCGACCCGGCCCTCGCCCCCGACCCCGACGCGCCACGCCTCCCTCCTCTGCTTCCTCCCCTCCCAACCTCGGCCGTCGTCGGGCCTGCCTCCTCGCCCCTGCACCCTTTGTAACCCCCCCCTCTCTCTCTTTGTGCTAGGTAGGGTTCTTCGGTTAATTTACTTAGGTTTCAGTTAGGGCAGTAGGTTAATTAGGTTATCTATTTAGTTATGAATTTAGCTAGGTTGAATTTATATGCAAATTTAGGTAGGCTGGATTTATATGCAAATTTGAACCGGACATGTGATATGTGGACATGTCATGTTTTGGACATGTCATGTTTGGAATTTGGACATGTCATTTGGACATGTGATGTTTTGGTTCAATTTTAGTAAATGATCCGAGTGGCCTATGTTACACCGGAATGTTGATTCATTTCCGTTCCGGTGAATTTCAGGCGCTCGATATGTCCATTTTTTAGCAAAGGTCATGCTGAAATTTTCCATTAATTTTGGCATGATTTGTGCTAGATAGTAGGCATATCGAGTGCTGGCACATAGATTTCTTTTTTATGTCATTTCTCATTTTTTTCATACTTTTAGAAATAAACGAGGAGAATCATAGGAAACACGTCAAACAACGAAGAAACTGGGCCTTCTGACCAAGATGCAGACGAGATGGATTATGAGGGTGAACAAGAGTACCTCGACTATTTGACTGCTAAGCAAGGTTTGCAGGTCGGCCTCGATGATGGTACTGACGCCGACATCGACACCGACGGCGCCGGCACCGATGGCGGTGCCGAGACTGGCGGGGAAGGTATCGGTTGGGAAGATACCGGCGGGGAAGTTACCGGCGCCGATGCCGCTACCGAAAAGAAGAAGCATAAGAAGTAGAGGATACGAAAACCTAACAAGCTAGGGATTGGACGACTGGTGATCACAAAGATGGCACTTGGTAAGTTTGAGCCATTAGAGCCGGAAGAACCTCGCAAGTGCTATGGGAACCAAGTAGGATGCATCCTACGGGAATGCGCGAGCATCAACGACGATGACATAAGGAGTAAAGAACATTTGACGCAGTTGCTCCTAACGAAGTTGCACAAGAGATTCAAGTTCCCCGACCGGGATTATAACATAGAACAACCGTGGGATGATCCAAAGATGAAAAAGATTAACAATCACGCCATGGGCATGTTCAGCAATGATTTGGCCTCCTGGAAAGGGAGGGTGAAACGAGCTATTGAGGCTGAGGAACCCCTGTCCAAGATTATGGAGGAAAATCCGACACTTACGGAAGAGGAGTTCGAAAAGTTCAAGGACACTTGCGCTACCGAGGCAGCCAAGGCTAAGGCTGCGAAATTCAAGAGCCTTCAGCAAAGTAACACGGGGAAGTATCTCCTCGGAAGCCGTGGCTACCTCGGTAAAAGGCCTATATGGGATAAGGAGGACGCGGAACGTGAAGCCGCGGGTCTCCCAGACACCTTCGCGAAGTTCACCAACCCCTTGGAGCGTGACTTCATTAGGGCCCGCTACAAGTGGGGCAAGGAAAAAAAAGGTTTTTTACATGGACCAGATCACGAGGAAATTGATTAGACTACTAGTAATTATTATTTTAGCACCTTACATTTAGCTACATATCTAGTCGACTACACACATTCCTAAACAGTTCACACTCCTTCTGCAGGAGAAGCAACACCAGCTTACAGCCGAAAGCCCTACTTCTCCGATGAGGCCAAGTGGGACACCCCTATCAACTGGGCCTTGAACGAACTTAAGGGACTCCCTTTGGGCCAGCGTACTCAATATGGTCGTGTGCACGGCGCTGGAGACGGCGCCACGTGGAAGGTGTTTTACAACGAGGGACCGGAGGCCAAGAAGCAGAAAAAGAAGTTCAATCAGGCGGACATCGACGCGAAGGTGAAGCTTGCGGTCGAGAAAAAAACAGCTGAGGACGCGGAAAAAACAGCCGAGGAGAAAAATGAGTTGCTACAGCAGGCAGTCAATGCAGTTGTAACTGCCTGCAGAAATGATTTTGCTACTAACTTGGTTCCAGCTATCATCAACTGGACGAAGGAAAATCCAGACAAGACGGTACATGATTTCCCGATGCCCAGTTTCGTCGGGAGCAACTCCATGAACAACAACAACACCGCACCATCACTTGCTCACGCAACCGGGCCTCCTCTCGCAGTCGCTCCCGCTCATTGCAGCCCGTCCTCAGTCTCTGGCGCGCTAGGTGGGCCTTCGTCTTTGGCTGAGCTCGATGCCGTCACGGTAATTACATGTCGCACCAACATATATATATATATATATATATATATATATATATATATAATATTCCATTTTTGTTGCCTTTCGGATGTTCTACGCCATAGACGTATGTGTTTGCAGGGCGAAGAAACCCCGTGCACCATACTCTATTTGATCAAAGGCCAGAAGGTGGACGTGGGAAAGGGGATGATATTGAACCCCTTGAAACCAACGTTCCACAACCAGCCGATCCCCGCTGGGCACTTCAGGATTAGCTTGTCTAGTGTGAACTCGGGGCACGAGGCTTTGCCTCCTCCAGTACAGCATGTGGGAGAGGACGACGAGACCCCGCCGCGGATTGGAAGCTGCAAGGATTGGGTGCTGCTATGGCCGAAGAATCTTACCCGTCTGGAGCCGGCCGAGAGCACACGAATAACCACACATCAACAAGCATGTGCAGAGACCACCACCCCGCCTATGCAATTACCAGCTCCTATAGTGCCGGGTGAGAGCGGCGGATGACGTGATGAAGGGGTGCAATAGTACTGGCTGATATAATCGGTTCTGTAGAATAGAGAATGGATGATGAGACGGAGGTCGACCCTATGGGTTTCCTCAATACAAACGCGTATGACTGTGACATAGATATGATGAGTCAACCATATGACGAATTGGGCTATCAGCATGCTAATGAGGATATGGATGATATGCCCGGGCAGGAAGGTCGTTGGAAGGATTGCAAAAAGTCTCTCTTCATGAATTCCTCACAGGACACGCCAGAAGATGCCGCCTCAACACAGGCTCAACTAGCCGGGGGTCGTACAGTTCTTAGCCCGGGAACCCTAGGGCAGGGGTTAAGGAAGGGTTTGGAAGGTGTGCCCAAGAAAAAGGAGAGGAAGAGATCGGGAAGATAACTGCCTCCAAAGAAGCCAGAGCACATAATAGCCAGACGATGGATTCTGAAGAGCGTGTACCCGTGAAAGGTGCGGCCATGTTCCATCTCACGGGCGAGCCGATGCTACCGCCGAAACCGCTGGAGGCACTATCAGGGGATCTCAGGAGACTGCACGACCATGTGCTGTCGACTGAGAAAAGCCTACTAGCCTCAAAGGATCCAGGATATCCGACATACGCGGCTCGTGTGCCTGAGGGGAAGTGCTGCGTCGACACACGGGCCCGCGGAGATGTTCTTCCTGTGGTTTGACCATATCTTTGAGATGTTTCTGACAAGGCGGCTCGATTTTACAATCGTCCGCCTTTTTGCGCTACATATGAGCTCCGTCATGAAGAGTGAAGAAGTCTCCTAATCTGTGTGGCGCATCCGTACTACATGCACGGGTCTTTCTTGAGTCTCGGCGGCTTTGAGCGTGAAACTGCTATGGACTACCTCCAAAACTTCATGGTACAGAATAAGGACCACGAAATTGTCCTCGTGCCTTATCATCCAAAGTAAGTCAGTTCCGGACAACTCTTTCGTACATTTCAATCATTCCTTCTCGCTCATATGGAGAATAATTTGAGGTGTCTTTTCCCCGCAGCAACAGGTGCGCCGTCCGTATCGTTCTTTACCCGCAAGTCTCCCATGCCGTGTATTTTGACCCTTCCAGAGACTACGAGAAAAAGGACTACACCCACATAATGAATATTCTAGATGATGCTCTCCAAGGCTTCAGCATTAGAGGTGGCACATGCAGATCAGTAAACAAAGGAACAAGAAGATGGGTTTCGCGCATAAAACTAACTTCTCCTGCATCCATGTCCAAAAACCAAGCAAGAAGGATGGATTCTACATCATCCATCTCATGATTCAGTTCAACACGGATCACCAAAAGCTTCGCACGACAAGCAGAAATGGTGATCATATCCACAAGTGGCTAGAATCTCATGGAGAAGCGGATTATAAACTTAGAGATGACTTATTTCGCATCCGAAGGGACATTGCGACGATCATCATGAAAGAAGTCGTCGATGAGAAGGGGATGTTCCACCACGGCCCTATATCGCGAGCTGACGTCAGAACTCGCGTAGGCATGAAACGTCTAGACCTCACGCCGTTCAAGAAGCTAGGGTCCATCCTCGATGATATGGAAGGATGGAACTTCTATTGATTTATGATGCCGATGATGACGATATGTGTCGGTTCAACTTGTATACTTTTTATAGCGATGAAACTTTATTATGTCTTCGGTCCGTGCAGAACTTGCGTAACGCTACTTTGTTAGTTTGCGTACGATGACCTGCGTACCTCTAGTTAATTAGTTTGTGTACTGTATGTTGCATCTAGTTGCTAACCCTTTCTTTTTCGTGTTGCTCTTGTATATTTTGTTGCATATGATTGTACATCCTCTTCATGAAGATGCATCTCTAACAGGTACCTAGTTTCTTGATGGCGAGATGGCAGTGCTATGTCGTGTACAAAGGGAAGGTTCTGGGGGTGCACAACGAGTGGCATGAGTGTCAGGCGTAAGTGAATGGGTTCTCGGGCGCCAGCCATAAAGGCTTCAAAAGAAGACAAAAAGGAGAAGCTTGTTACTTGAGGTTCACACTAGCGCGAGAGGGAACTCGTAACCGCCACCTCATGTAATGCATAGTTCCGCTCTCACTCATAGTGATAGCTCTTCTCGCTTATACCTTTGTTTAGATGGATGACGTTGTAGTTGCAAGTATTCGAGACTTGCATGTATCGCTATTTTCGAGATGATGACAAGATACCACTTTGTGTTGGATAATCATCATGATGAGACTATTTGTATGTATATGCTATGATTAAATTTGTGGTCTTGCAGGCATTTGTATGTGTATCATGATGACATTTGTATGTGCTAAAGATTCTTCTATAAAGCCTGTTCAAATACAAAACAAATATGCAGAAAAAAAACTACTAAAATTAGCAGTAGCGAGTGGAGAAAAGTTAGCAGCAGCGCGATAGTAGCAGTAGCGCGCACAGGAGAAGCGCGCTATAGCTATTAGCAGTAGCGAGCTCCCGGTAAGAACGCTGCTGCTACACTTGTATATCAGTAGCGCTGCTGCTACGAGTTAGCTGTAGCGCCTTATTAGTAGCGCCGCCCCCCGCGCTACTGATATACATAGAACCCGCGCTGCTGCTAGGCTTTTCCCTAGTAGTGTGTGTGCTCACACTCTCACAATGGCAGCCGCCCCCAGCAGGGGTGGAGTGGCTAGGGTTTTCTCCTTGCCTCACTTCCCTTAGAAGCGCTCTCAACCGTTGGATGCATCGAAGATCAATGGCTGACATGTGTTAGACTTATGGGCTGATGTTGGGCTGCCAACACACCTCCATGTGGAGGGACTTAGCCCAACACTATGGTGGGAAGGAGACAGTGTGCAAAAGGAGAAAAGAAACCTGAACCTGAACGTTCTGCTTTATCAATACAAGCTCTTGCTCTTAACTTTTGTCGGGCGGGCAGTGTTCAACTTCCGACAGGAGAGGTAATGTGGGCTAAACCACAACAGGGTACAGTCAAGCTGAATATAGATGCATCATTTGAGTATGAAGGGAGTACTGCTTCCATTGGCGTGATCTTGAGAGATGATGCTGCCGATTGTATTGCAGCTAAGGTCTCCTATATGGGTAAAACAACTGATGCATATACAGCGGAAGCTTTGGCTATGAAGAAGGGTATGCAACTTGCACATTTTCAAGGTATTCATAAACTGCTAGTTCACACTGATTGTGCAGAATTGGTAAAGGAGATTAATCAAGGAGCAGTTAATTCAGTAGCGGCCCCTATTCTTAATGATTGCTTTGAGATTTGTAATAATTTTGGCCATGTTATTTTTGAGCATTGTGGGCGTGAATCGAACCGCGTGGCTCATGAGCTAACTAGAAGGGCAAGGATTGATCCTCCAGGTGTGTAGACGGACAATCCTCCCTCTTTTATCCGTAGCCTTATTTTGGATGATTTGTCGTTATTTGAGATGAAATAAAGCAAGCCATGATGGCATTTCAAAAAAAAAACACCAGTTTGGCGCGTGAGAGGCCGCGCGGCGCGCTCCAGCTGGCGCGCGAAATAAATTGGCGCGCGCGGGGAAAAGCGGCGGCGCGCGCAGTAGTTTTAGCGCGACACGCCCATGGAGCTGGTTAAAAACCGCGTGCCTTTGCCCGCCAACCGCCAGGAAGTTCCCACCCGCCACGCATTCTTACGCCACCTTTTCTAGCGCCCCGCCGATGCCGCGCCTTTTCCCTCCGTCGGTTCCAGTGCCCTGCCATGCTGCCGCGCCCCCGGAGCAGCTCGGGCTACCACGAATGTGCGTCATACCATGCGCTTCTAGACATTATGTGAGAGTGGAATGTGCGTCATATAGTCATAAAGTAGCACACCTTTATATCGAACTATTGTACTTGTCGGCTGTAAGATTAACCATAGTTGACATGACAACATCTTATAACCATAGATAACATGGCAACATCATATAACCATCAGCTAGCTGTACTATTAACCGTGCTCTTACTATAATTATTTTTTCACACTTGAAATGCATACATGTGTTTTTTTTTCATTCCTGTGTTTTTTGTAATCCCACGAATCAACTAGGGATGTCTTATTTGTGCATAGGATTAAGTCGACTTTTTTAAACCGGATTAAGTCTGAGTTTTTGGGTAGGCATACGCAGTATCCTATTTTCTTATAATCCTAAGTTTTGTTCTCAATAGTTACATTCGTTTACTGAAAACATTTGCCATCTTAAAAAATATTCTGTCCTTTTCATTTTACACGAAAATCACTAATATGATTCACACACATCAGTGCTTCATTTTTTCTGAAGAATAGTTGTGCTTTCATGTGTCGTGCACAACTGTGCTCCACTTTTAGGGAAACACAAAACCACAACTGTGCTTCACATTCTGAGAAAGCACAACTGTGCTTTCACATTTTGAGAAAGCGTACTAGCACTTGGCCCAAATTCTATAATGTAGTGCGTGCATACAGTTTCGGACAACCATTACCCTTAGCTGAAAATATGGGTGTTACATCAGCACATGCACATGGGAGTGAGACAAATCTGCATGGAGGGGTATTTTGGTCCATAGCAAAACAGCTAGCTCATACATTGGTATTAATGCTACGATCTATGCGCACTATAAATAGGAATGGATAGAGTATGTTAATGCGGACCTTTTTTCCAAAAATATTGAAACTTTGAAATGTGATTATGAATGTTTGTTCAAAGGCTTCATGTAGGCCGAGCACCAAAATGCTGCACTCAGTTCAATTGCACTAATATTTTGCAGATGTGCCGTTATCTACCCACCAAGGTGTCATTATCTAAAGCAATGATCATGATTTACTAGCACGCATGGACGATTGTGCTCAGCTGCTTGTTGCCTAATGAAATTAAAATATGTGAAGCGTGGTTCGCGTGGTGTGCCAACTTGTCAAGTGCGTGATTTGGTATGCTATTTCTTATTCTCTTCATTCTATTTCATTTTTTTACAAAGCCAAATTCATAACAAATGCATGACGATGCTCAAAAACAGATCCGTATTTTAGGGATGCTAGTTCCTCCAGGGCGACATTTTTCGAGGACCATGAAGAAATGACTTGCCGTCTTGTTAATCATGCCTGATTCTGCCTATTAATAAACCTATTAAGTAACCGAACTGATTGGTCCTGTGCGCCATATTCAGTCTTGCTGTAAAGCATTAACCTCCCGTATTCAGGCATATTTCAGCTAAGACTGAAGCCTTGAGCTGCAGCGCCAAGTCTAGCTAGCTTGACAATATTTCGGGCATATTTCAGCAATTGTACATGGAAAAGTATTTCGTAGCAATTTTTTCCGATTCGAACAGCAATGTAATTGTACATGGAAAAGTGTTTCCAAGCTGAAAGAAAGCATGCGTCGTCATTATACAATACAACAGAAATGTGTCGAGCATGTGCCTCGTCATCTTACTGTTTTTGATATGCAAATACATTGGAATTGTCCAGTTTTATAGAATCCATGAAGCTATCTTGATCCTGGATTTCTTAAATCAAAGATGACTATTTCTTGGGGTGCACAATACTTTTTACATTCTAGCTTACATGTCCTTGTTTATCCTTGTCCATATATGCATTATCTAGTCCTCCTTCATACTCACTTTTTCCTCATCTTGGTGTCTCGCAAGGTCGTTGTCATCTTGGTATCTTCATACTCACTTTTCCAACAACACCATGCAAATGGGTGAAGAGGTTTTGTGTTTCGGCTGCACTCGAGTTCTTTTTTCACCCTCTCATGCTTGTGGGTAGCGTGGGTACTCTATGCAGCTAAAAATGAGGAGGAAGAGGAGATGACGGCAGATGCAAGTGGTAACAATAATAGATGATATTTTTTTATTGCAGAGAGAAGATGATCTGGAGGAGATAAGGGAGCACCCGCATTAAGGGAGAGATTAAGAAGCCCTGGTGGTCGCCCCACTTTATATATAAAGCAACGACTATACGTATATACAAACATCCAGAACACACAACACCACCACACATAACAAACACACAAAGGCAAGATACAAAGGTGCCGCTGTACCTCAAATCCACCAAGCACACAACAAATGCACAGTACTTCAAATCTGCATAGATGCAAGACTTCGAGTACAAGTAGATATCGGCCCTGGTGGGCAGACTTCCCGTCTGTTCGTGTACCCCCGGTACATGGCACCATCAGCCTCCCTCGCACTAGTATACACATGCTGGCGTTAGCCCGGCTACTGCTGCTGCCACCCTCCCGCTCACATGAATAGGCCAGCCGCCCTCCTCCCTCTCCTAGAAATCACTAATTAAGGGGCACCCTTGCAAAGGTCACTCCCACCTCCTCTAGTGGTGACAAGTGACACACCGCATGTGCAACACTTGTTCAATTCGAGATATTCGGTGAGATTTCTTCCCACACACATGGGGAGATGGGTGGGATATTTTTATTTCTTTTTTTCGTCCATTCAATTTTCAAAATAATTTCTCTCTGTGCCCAAATCACGAACTGTTTTCACCATTGTGTTCCGCGCGTCTAGTTTTAAAACTACATCCCATGGTGATAGGTTTCAACGAATCTTTATTGGGAAATATGTTGTAATGCTCCAAAACAGTAATAATCCGTGCTTCAACACTGAACTGTGCTTCACTTTTGGGGGAAGAACAGATCTAATTTTTCACGCGAGCAACACAACCCTGCTTCACGCAGAAGCACATCTATGCTTCAGTTATTGCTGAAGCACAGTTATGCTTTCATGCGACGAGCAAAACTGTGCTTCACTTTTAGGGAAGTAAAAAACCAAAAAAGCATATGTCAATCTGTTTTTTTTTTACATTTGAAATGTCATTTTTGAATGTTTCAAAAAAAGACACCATGTAGCCCGAGCACCAAAATGTTGCACTCAAATTAGTTGCAGTAATATTTTCCATATGTACCGTTTTCATTGTTTCTACCAACATATGTGTCATAATCTAAAGTGATGATCATACCCGCGAGGACTAAAAAACCATAACCTAAGCTGCTGACCGGAGTGGAGGCGTCAGGATTTCCCTCCTCGTCGGTGGCCACCAAACCGGCTGGTAGAGCGGAGGTGAAGCCTGGGGGGAGAATTTGCCCTAGCCGACAAGAAATAGGGGAGGAAAAGCTAAAGATGTAATTGCACTAATATTTTCCATACCGGCCGTTTTCAATGTTCCTACCCGCATAACCTGTCATAATCTAAAGTAATGACCACGATTTCCTAACTTGCATGGAGATATTAGGTATACAATGGTGCTCAGCTGCTTGTTGCCAAATCAAATTAAAATATGTGAAGCGTGGCTTGCGTGCGGTGCCAACTTGTCATGTGTGTTACGAGAAAGGGAGTGGCGTGAAACGTGGTTAACGTGGTGCGCCAACTTGTCAAGTGGACAGGCAGATTCATGTATAAACAAGCAACACACTTGCTCTTTGTCATCGGGCCGCTCCGCAACAACCCGCACACCGCGCTCGCCTCCCTCGCTCAGACCTATGGACCCATCATGACCCTCCGTCTTGGTCTGACCCGCGCCATCGTCGTGGTGTCATCAGCTGCCGCGGCTCACAAGGCCCTCGCCAAGAATGATGCAGCGCTCGCGTCCCGGCTTGTGCCGGACACCGTCCGTGCGCCATGTCGTACGCCGTGACTTCCATGGTCTTCCTCCCGAACCGGCACCCGCTTCTCCTCTAGCCGGGGCTTGGACACAATCCGGCCCATCTTGGAATGTCATGCTGGACATCTCGCTGAGTACTTGAGGGCATGCCCTGGCAGTGGCAGGCCGTGAACCTCACGGTGCTCACTGTCATATCGAACATCCTCTTCTCCGAGGATGTGGTGGACTTGCGCGCGCCGGGGGCCCAACTTTCAGGGGACTCATAGTGCCGGTACTAAAGGAGTGGTCGAAATCCAACATCTCTGACGCCTTCCCATTCCTCGCACAAACTGACCACCTCCTCGGCTCTCGCCGCCGCATCTCCATACATCTCACCAAACTGTTCAACTTCTTTGACCAAGAGATCGTTCGGCGCCGGTTAGCTAGAACTGGCACTTGTTAGAGTTTGAATACTATACGTGTAATCTCAACTATGTCCTTCTCTACCTCTCTCTCCCTTACCGACTCCAACTCTGTATCGAGAGGTGAATCCTTGCGATCGCCCTGACTTGTAATCTACGACAGAACATCAATATATATCGAGGCAGCTCTCATCCTAGAGGGTTGGAACGCCTATACCAAACCAATCTTACATGGTATACAGAGCTAGCCTCTTCCCTATCATCTAGCAGAAACAAAACCAGAACCCTAATGCCTCTCCATCGCCGTCGCCATGAGCTCCAGCGCCGTAGGCCTCAACCTCGGCGCTCCGCCAATAGAGAAGCTCGCAAGGGGGAACTACCTCCTATGGAAGGCGCAGGTTATGCCGGCACTGCGAGGCGCGCAAGTGACCGGCCTCCTCGATGGCAGCGACGCCGGACCGTCGAAGACAGTGGAGATCACCAAGGCGGACAAGTCCACGGCCATGGAGCCAAATCCTCTGTACGGTACGTGGATTGCGAGGGATCAGCAGGTCCTAAGTTATCTGCTAAACTCTCTCACCCCAGAGATCCTTGCGTAGGTCATCGGTAAGGAGAATACCTTTGATCTTTGGACAGCTCTTACCACGTTGTTTGCTGCGCAGTCACAATCCAGAATAACAAATCTAAGGATTGCTATCTCCAACACCAAGAAGGGCAACATGTCCAGCAACGCCTTCATCACCAAGATGAAGAGCCTTGGAGACGAACTTGCAGCAGCAGGTCGTCCAGTATTACATTGCGAGATGGTGGACTACATCCTCGCCGGACTCGAACCGGACTATGATCCCATCGTTGCAGCAGTTGGCGCAATCAAGAACTCCACAACCGTTGATGATCTTTTTTCACAGATTTCCGCGCTTGAACAGAGGATAGAGATGTTGGGCGATGGACCTACGGGTTTCCGCTCATCCGCCAATGCTATGTACAGAGGGCGTGGCCAGTAACGCCAACGCCAGCAACCACCACCAGAGCAGCAGCAGCACGAGGGAGACTACCCTGAGTGCCAGATATGCTATAAGTTCCATGCCGGTGGTGCTAGGGATTGCTGGCACCGGTATGACGAGGATCATCAGGAGAAGAAAAAGGCCAATCTCATCACCAACTCCTATGGCATCGACACAAATTGGTATGCAGACGCTGGTGCCACCGAGCACATCATGGGGGAGCTTGACAAATTGACAATGCGAGAAAGGTACCGCGGTGGTGACCAAGTGCACACGGCAAGTGGAACAGGTATGGATATTGCTCATATTGGTAACTCAATTGTTAAAGCCCCCGGGAAAAAATTGCATCTAAAACATGTCCTACATGTTCCTAATGCATCAAAAAATCTTGTTTCAGTTCATCGTTTCACTCTTGACAACAATGTTCTCATAATATTCTATCCTTACTCTTTTGTTATCAAGGACTTGGCAACGAGGAGAGTAATATTTAGAGGAAGATGTGAGGGAGGTCTTTATCCAATCGTATCATCACCCCCTTCGTCATGGTCAAATAAACAAGCTTGGAGTGTAACCAAACCATCTTCGGCAAAGTGGCATAGTCGTTTAGGTCATCTGTCTTCAACTATTGTTCAGCATGTAATTAGTAGAAATAAACTTCCTTATGAGTCTAGTGTTGAGTCAGTTTGTGATGCGTGTCAACAAGCTAAAAGTCATCAATTGTCATATCCCATCTCTACCTGTGTATCCACTGCTCCTTTGCAACTCATTTTTCAGATGTGTGGGGGCCAGCCCCTACTTCAGTTGGTAGATTTCATACTATGTAACCTTCATTGATGATTATAGTATGTTTACTTGGATATACTTTCTAAAGAAACGGTCCGATGTTTTCCAAGTCTTTGGCAATTTCCAAAATCTTGTTGAACGCCAACTAAACTCCAAAATTCTTGCTATGCAAACTGACTGAGATGGTGAGTATGAGAAACTTAATTCCTTTTTTCAAAAGATTGGAATTTCTCATCATGTCTCCTGTCCGCATGCTCACCAATAGAACGGTTCTGCTGAACGAGAACACCGTTATGTTGTTGAAGTAGGACTATCATTGTTAGCCAATGCATCCATTCCTCTCAAATTCTGGGACCAAGCTTTTCTTACTGCCACTTATCTTATCAACATTCGTCCTAGCAAAGTCATCAAGTTTGAGAGTCCTATAACACGACTCTTTGGTGTCACTCCAGATTACACATCTCTTCGTATATTCGGTTGTGCATGCTGGCCAAATCTTAGGCTATACAATACACGCAAACTTGCATTTCGCTCGAAAAGGTGTGTCTTCATTGGTTATAGTCCTATGCACAAAGGAGTTAAATGCCTTGATAAAAAAAATTCGACGAGATTTCGCTCATTTCGAGGGTCCTCGAAACATTTACGTTTCGTTTAAATTATTTCAGTAAATTAAAATTAAACATATAAGAAGGAGCTGGAATCTAACTTAATCGTATTCATATGCTTAGCGGAGTGGTAGGCTGGTGTTATTACACACTTTAGGGCCTCTGTTCGAATCCTAGGGGCGCACATTTTACTTTTTTTACTACTTTATACTATTGCAGCTATAAAAAATTTGACAAAAAAAAATAAAGTGACTGGGATTCGAACGTTCATCTACAAAGACTGAAGTAATGACACACCATTCGGATAGACGAGTTCTGCTGAAAAGTTCTTGCTAAAAGGTTACTTGTTCAATACTTTGTGTTCGAATTTATTCAAATTTAATTAAAATTTTTGTTAATTTGCTCGAAATGGTTTTCGAAATTTACGAAATTTCAGAAATTTCGGTGCTATCGAGGGTGAACGAAATTTTTTTGGTTTCGAAAGTGAAAACTATATATCTAGAGATGTTATCTTCGACAAATCAGTCTTTCCATTCGAGTCTCTTCATCCAAATGCCGGAGCCCTCCTTTGAGAAGAGATTCTTCTTCTTCCATATTTTGATCAAGGGGGTGATAACAATTGTGCTAACCAATCTGACAATGTTCTTGCTCCTAGCATTATGCCTGTGCAGGTACCTGGAGAAAACAGCAGAGAAAATTAGTCATACTCCTCCTTCCTGACAGGTACATACGTTGCTCCTGCAGCAGAGCCGGGGATCTAGGCCTCCGACCATTATTGGAGGTGGGGGGATGGGGTTACGACAGTGATGGCTCGGCTCAGCGACTTCAACAAACATGGCAGCAACGGCGGTACAGAGTACCTAGCGGTTCCGAGCGTTGCGCCTCAGCCCAGTCCAGCCTTGCCTCCACCAAGTATGGAACCCCCAGTAAGCATATTCATAATCATGCCTTCGTAAAAATTGTGTAAAAAGCAGTTTTCATTCAGAATACCCAATTTAGAACAAGTTTTGCCAGTTTTTACCCCTTTACAATTTTAAAGGGTGATCTAACATGTGGCTTCCGCCCATCAGGTGGTCGTGACGTGGCATGTCATGGTTTTTCTCTCGCACTAACCGATTGAATGGCTTAGTTGGATATATTGTTTGCCAGTTTTTACCCGTTTACAATTCTCGCACTGACCGTGCCATGTCGTGTTACGCTCACCGTATCATGAAGATGGTTATGCTAAAGAACGGTGTGGGGGAAGGGTCTGACTCAGGGTCCATTGACTGCTCAGAGTCCATCGCTGATATGCTGCCCCCTCGCAAATACTACCATCGAGGGCCAGCTGCATAGGCGCCACCACATCTCCCACCTTACCCGCTCTGCACTTGCCTGCCTCCTCCACCAGATCCAGTGGCAGCTGGATGGATAGCAGGTATGCATCGCCTGCCATCGCCGGTACAGGGAACCTTTCCAGCAAGAAGCACTCAACTAAGCTGCAAAGGACGACAACAACAATACAAGCAGCGCGAACGGCAGCAACACATACCTGTCGACTGGATCTGATAGGAACTCAAATTCATTCTCCTCTGCCTTCATGTCTAGATCCTTTTTTCCCGCTGACGGTCAATAAGCATGTGTGGGAGTTTGGGACTGCAATAATCAACACATGCTCTCGCCTACTCTGGCCAGCCCATCCCACCCACCAGAGTCTTCCCTGTTATGTTACATCATGATCGACACTGGTCCAACATGGACAAGGTATATATTCAAGTCTTGGACAATAGAACATTTTTCGACCGAGCCATTATATTAGACTTAGGGTTTACGAGAGTATTGGGGAAACCGCACTGCCCTCTAGGGGAGGCGTGTCATGTATATTTATATCGGTGTAAAATGTATAAATACAAGGTATATTCAGAAGCTACAATTGTAATACAATACAAAGTCTAAGACCTTCCCTCAATCTGAGCCGAGTCCCGCAGGTTGGGATTGCGCCGGCAAATATCAATCAAAGGTAGTGGCAACAACTTTGTGAAGATGTCCGCAAGTTGATCTTTAATTAGAAGAGATGAACTTGATCTAAAGTAGCTTTTGTGCAACACGTTCCCTGACAAAATGATAATCAACCTCTGCTTCGTCCGTGCATGAAATACCGGGTTGGAAGAAAGATAGGTAGCATCAATGTTGGCACACTAGAGAACTGGTGATTGTTGCCGAGAGATCCCCTACTCGCGAAGCAAAGACTGCACCCAAATGAGTTCTGCCGTTGCATCGGCGATAACTTTATACTCAGCTTCATTACTACTTCAAGACCCCGTCGCCTACTTTTGTGCACTCCAGGAAATCAGGTTAGGTCCAAAAAACACTGCATATCCCCCCATAGATCACATATCATCATAACTGCCTGCCCAGTTGCCAGAGGGAGTAGGCCGAAAGTGTAATCCATAGGAGATTGTCGGACCAACATATCAAAGAATATGCTTGACAGCAGACTAGTGAGCATCATGAGGTGAGTGGAGATACTGGCAAACACGATTGACTGCAAAAGAAATGTCTGGCCTGGGGATAGTTAGATACTACAAACCACCAACTATACTACGGTAGTGAGTGGCGTCATCATGGGATAGTGGATCACCATCAACAACAGTAGTTTTTTCAGTAGCAGCCATGGTTGTAGGGGCTAGTTTGCACTTGAGCATGCCAGCACACTGTAGAAGATCCAAGGAATATTTCTTCCGGGTAAGCGACAGTCCCATAGAAGTGTGAGTAATCTCCAGTCCCATAAAATAATGAAGCCACTAGTAGAAAAAGGTCCTAATGTGAAGCACATTAGTCCCAGTTTGTGGCTATTAGTGCCGGTTCCAACGGCTAGGCGGGCGGTGCTCATTAGTACCGGTTCATGCCATGAACTGGTACTAACGAGGTGGTGGCAGGTTGGTGTCAGGCTGCGGTCCCACCAGCACCTCTAGTACCGGTTCATGACACGAACCGGGACTAGAAATGCACCTCTAGTCCTGGTTCATCTAACAAACCGGTACTAAAGTTCTTCCTATATAAACTCCTTTGTCCACCCCGAGCGCTCTGTTCTTCCCCTTTCCTCTCCTTTGTTTTCTTCCTCTCGAGCTCACACTCCATTTTTGCCAAACTTTGTGAAGATTTGAAGGCACCACATCCATCGAAGTGATCACAAAGGTTCGCAAGTTTGCTCTTTCATCACTCATTGCTAGATTAGGTCTTGCAATGCTCCATAACTATAGTTATTTGTGGGTTTTATTTTTGGAGGAATTATATGTGGTAGTATTTGATTTATATGCAATCTGAGGTCAAAATAACTCTTAGTTTACATAAGTAGGTGTGGTTTACTTAGTGCCTTCCCGTCTCCATCCTAACCACCGTCGATCGCCCGCACCATCCCATCGCCGGCTCCATGTTGTGGTGAGCCTCTTGTTCTTATGTTTTTAATATTAAAAAATCATGTTTGTGTGATTTAGATATATAGTTACTTGTATAATTATCTTACCCGTACGTTGTTTGTTATACATCGTGCCATGGTTTTGATATCCATCCCCGTCGGCCCTCATCTGGGTTATGGTTCAAATGTGGTATATTCTCTTATATAATTATTTGTTGCATTTCATGTTTATGACAAATTATGCTCATCAAGTTGACATAGATATTTTTATCTAGGAGGTGCTTAAGCGCCCTAGGCGTGAACTAGGCGGTAATATGGTTTTACTATCAGGGTGTATTTGTGAGTATTATGTGTGTGTTGATATTAATTTAGGGCATTAAATAAGTTAATTGCCAGCTACTGCCATTGGAATATGGCCTGTTTGGCATATTAGTGCAATATGGCATGACTCCTTGCTTGGATAGATAATTCCTTTCTTGCCCTGCCTAGACTTTCATTTATGCCCTAGGCGAGGCGTTTGGCCATCGCCTAGCGCCTCCTAGGCACTGCCTTTTCCAACAGAGGGAGAAAGGGAGGGGTTCGGTGCGGAGGCTTACGGTGCGGCTCACGGTGGCCCTTGGATGTTTAGGAGGGCAGCGGGTCGAGGAGTCAGCGACGGACGGAGCGGAGGAGCTCCGGCGATCCACGGTGGTCGCCGACTCGATTCGGGCGATGTAGTGGCCTCCGGCTCGGACGCGAGGCCGGGGAAGAGGGAGAATACATCGACGGTGCTGGTGGACAGGTCAGGAGGACGAGACGGCTCCGGTGGCCGCGGTGACGACGGAGGATGGCAGCGGACGCGCTCGGGTCAGAGACAGGGGAGTGAGCGAGCAAGGAAGAGAGAAGGGGGAAATGGCGAGGCGTCCAGGAGGAGTGGATGTGGCGGTAGGTGAGGGGGGACTCGAGGAGGCGGGGAGGCGCGGGGAGTCATCCTCTCGCGGGGGGCGTCACCGGCGAGGTGGCTGGGCGGCGACGGGCGCGCGCTGTCCCGCCCGGTCGGAGGAACAGGAAGCGACCGGGGGAGGGGGAGTGGGCCGGCCTAGCTGGGCCAGTTGGCTCGGGCCAGGCACTGTGCACTTGGCCCAGTGCACAGTGGCCTGTGCTCTTTCTCTTTTCTTTTTCCCTTTTGATTTTCCCCTTTTTTAGCAGCTTTTGCATTTTCTTTTAGCCACAATTGACTTTGCATAAATATGCCACTGGCCAAAACAATTTTAAAGAATTATTGAGCACTGCCACAAAACGTTTGGGGTCATGACGAGTTCTCCAAGCATTTTTAGAAAATGAAAATGACATCTTAAATACTGCTGGACCAGATAATAAATTCCCAGGGGCAATTCAGGAATTCCAAAAATGTTGGCTTCAACA